>OY288252.1:30832317-31432317 GCA_958450325.1 Agrostemma githago
TGGCTTATCCATTAGGAAAGATCTTTCTCCCTCGGACTTTAGTATCTAACTATCTCTGCACTATTCTTCGGGACATATCTTTGTCCCTTGACTTACTTCGAGATTGTTTCTGACAATTTCTGGACTACTCTTCGGGACGGATCTTTGTCCCTCGGACTTTCTTCGAGATAGTTTCTTACTATCTTTCGGACAGATCTTTGTCCCTCGACTTTTTTCGAGATAGTTTTTGACTATCTCTTGGCTATTCGTTAGGATGGATCTTTGTCCCTGAACTTTCTTCGAGATAGTTTCTGACTATCTCTGGCCTATTATTTGGAATGGATATTTGTCCCTGTACTTTCTTCGAGATAGTTTTTGACTACCTATGGACTATTCTTTGGTACGGATCTTTGTCCCTAGATTTTCTTCGACATAGTTTCTGACAATCTCTGGTCTATTCTTTGGGACGGCTCGTTGTCCCTGTACTTTGTTTGAGATAATTTCTGACTATCTTTTGCCAATTCTTTGGGATGGATCTTTGTTCTTGGACTTTCTTCGATATAGTTTCTGACTATGTCTGGACTATTCTTTGGGATGGATCTTTGTCCCTAGACTTTCTTCAAGATAGTTCCTGACTACTTTTGGACTATTCTTTGAGACGGACCTTTGTCCCCAGATTTTCTTCGAGATAGTTTCTGACTATCTTTGGACTATTTTTTGGGAGGGATCTTTGTCCCTGGACGTTTTTCGAGATAGTTTCTGACTATCTCTTGACTATTCTTTCGTACGAATCTTCGTCCCTGGACTTTCTTTGAGAGAGTTTCTGACAATTTCTGGACTATTCTTCTGGACGGATCTTTGTCCCTGTACTTTCTTCGAGATAGTTTTTTACTATCTCTAGACTAATATTCGGGATGGATCTTTGTCCCTGGACTTTCTTCGAGAAAGTTTCTGACTATCGCCGGCTTATTCTTTAGGATGGATCTTTGTCCCTGGACTTTTGTTCGAGATAGTTTCTAACTATCTCTAGCCTAATCTTTGGGACAGATCTTTGTCCCTGAACTTTTTTCGAGATAGTTTCTGACTATCTTTGCACTATTCTCCGGGACAGATCTTTGTCTATGGACTTTCTTCGAGATAGTTTCTGACTATCTTTGGCCTATTCTTTGGGATGGATCTTTGTTCCTGGACCTTCTTTGAGATAGTTTCTGACTGACTACCTCTTCACTATTCTTTGGGACGGATCTTTGTCCCTGGACTTTCTTCGAGATAGTTTCTGACTATCTCTACACTATTCTTCGGGACGGTACTTTGTCACTTGACTTTCTTCGTTATAGTTTCTGACTATCTTTGGCCTATTCTTGGGGACGAATCTTTGCCCCTGGACTTTCTTTGAGATAGTTTTTGAATACCTATGGACTATTCTTTGGGACGGATCTTTGTCCCTGGATTTTTTTCGATATAGTTTCTTACAATCTCTGACTTATTCTTTGGTACGGCTCGTTGTCCCTGGACATTCTTCGAGATAGTTTCTGACTATCTTTTGCCTATTCTTCGGAACGGAACTTTGTCCCTCGGACTTTTTTTCGTGATAGTTTTTAACTATCTCTGGCCTATTCTTTAGGATAGATCTTTGTCCCTCGGAATTTAGTATCTAACTATCTCTGCACTATTCTTCAGGACAGTTCTTTGTCCCTGGACTTACTTCGAGATTGTTTCTGACAATTTATGGACTACTCTTCGGGACGGATCTTTGTCCCTCGGACTTTCTTCGAGATAGTTTCTTACTATCTTTCGGACAGATCTTTGTCCCTCGACTTTTTTCGAGATAGTTTTTGACTATCTCTTGGCTATTCGTTAGGATGGATCTTTGTCCCTGAACTTTCTTCGAGATAGTTTCTGACTATCTCTGGCCTATTATTTGGAACGGATATTTGTCCCTGTACTTTCTTCGAGATAGTTTTTGACTACCTATGGACTATTCTTTGGTACGGATCTTTGTCCCTGGATTTTCTTCGAGATAGTTTGTGACAATCTCTGGCCTATTCTTTGGGACGGCTCGTTGTCCCTGTACTTTGTTTGAGATAGTTTCTGACTATCTTTTGCCAATTCTTTGGGATGGATCTTTGTTCTTGGTCTTTCTTCGATATAGTTTCTGACTATATCTGGACTATTCTTTGGGATGGATCTTTGTCCCTAGACTTTCTTCAAGATAGTTCCTGACTACTTTTGGAGTATTCTTTGAGACGGACCTTTGTCCCCAGATTTTCTTCGAGATAGTTTCTGACTATCTTTGGACTATTTTTTGGGACGGATCTTTGTCCCTGGACGTTTTTCGAGATAGTTTCTGACTATCTCTTGACTATTCTTTCGTACGAATCTTCGTCCCTGGACTTTCTTTGAGAGAGTTTCTGACAATTTCTGGACTATTCTTCGGGACGGATCTTTGTCCCTGTACTTTCTTCGAGATAGTTTTTTACTATCTCTAGACTAATATTCGGGATGGATCTTTGTCCCTGGACTTTCTTCGAGAAAGTTTCTGACTATCTCCGGCTTATTCTTTAGGATGGATCTTTGTCCCTGGACTTTTGTTCGAGATAGTTTCTAACTATCTCTAGCCTAATCTTTGGGACAGATCTTTGTCCCTGAACTTTTTTCGAGATAGTTTCTGACTATCTCTGCACTATTCTCCGGGACAGATCTTTGTCCATGGACTTTCTTCGAGATAGTTTCTGACTATCTTTGGCCTATTCTTTGGGATGGATCTTTGTTCCTGGACCATCTTTGAGATATTTCTAACTGACTACCTCTTCACTATTCTTTGGGACGGATCTTTGTCCCTGGACTTTCTTCGAGATAGTTTCTGACTATCTCTACACTATTCTTCGGGACGGTACTTTGTCACTTGACTTTCTTCGTAATAGTTTCTGACTATCTTTGGCCTATTCTTGGGGACGGATCTTTGCCCCTGGACTTTCTTCGAGATAGTTTTTGAATACCTATGGACTATTCTTTGGGACGGATCTTTGTCCCTGGATTTTTTTCGATATAGTTTCTAACAATCTCTGACTTATTCTTTGGTACGGCTCGTTGTCCCTGGACATTCTTCGAGATAGTTTCTGACTATCTTTTGCCTATTCTTCGGAACGGAACTTTGTCCCTCGGACTTTTGTTCGAGATAGTTTTTAACTATCTCTGGCTTATCCATTAGGAAAGATCTTTCTCCCTCGGACTTTAGTATCTAACTATCTCTGCACTATTCTTCGGGACAGATCTTTGTCCCTGGACTTACTTCGAGATTGTTTCTGACAATTTCTGGACTACTCTTCGGGACGGATCTTTGTCCCTCGGACTTTCTTCGAGATAGTTTCTTACTATCTTTCGGACAGATCTTTGTCCCTCGACTTTTTTCGAGATAGTTTTTGACTATCTCTTGGCTATTCGTTAGGATGGATCTTTGTCCCTGAACTTTCTTCGAGATAGTTTCTGACTATCTCTGGCCTATTATTTGGAATGGATATTTGTCCCTGTACTTTCTTCGACATAGTTTTTGACTACCTATGGACTATTCTTTGGTACGGATCTTTGTCCCTAGATTTTCTTCGACATAGTTTCTGACAATCTCTGGCCTATTCTTTGGGACGGCTCGTTGTCCCTGTACTTTGTTTGAGATAATTTCTGACTATCTTTTGCCAATTCTTTGGGATGGATCTTTGTTCTTGGACTTTCTTCGATATAGTTTCTGACTATGTCTGGACTATTCTTTGGGATGGATCTTTGTCCCTAGACTTTCTTCAAGATAGTTCCTGACTACTTTTGGACTATTCTTTGAGACGGACCTTTGTCCCCAGATTTTCTTCGAGATAGTTTCTGACTATCTTTGGACTATTTTTTGGGAGGGATCTTTGTCCCTGGACGTTTTTCGAGATAGTTTCTGACTATCTCTTGACTATTCTTTCGTACGAATCTTCGTCCCTGGACTTTCTTTGAGAGAGTTTCTGACAATTTCTGGACTATTCTTCTGGACGGATCTTTGTCCCTATACTTTCTTCGAGATAGTTTTTTACTATCTCTAGACTAATATTCGGGATGGATCTTTGTCCCTGGACTTTCTTCGAGAAAGTTTCTGACTATCTCCGGCTTATTCTTTAGGATGGATCTTTGTCCCTGGACTTTTGTTCGAGATAGTTTCTAACTATCTCTAGCCTAATCTTTGGGACAGATCTTTGTCCCTGAACTTTTTTCGAGATAGTTTCTGACTATCTTTGCACTATTCTCCGGGACAGATCTTTGTCTATGGACTTTCTTCGAGATAGTTTCTGACTATCTTTGGCCTATTCTTTGGGATAGATCTTTGTTCCTGGACCTTCTTTGAGATAGTTTCTGACTGACTACCTCTTCACTATTCTTTGGGACGGATCTTTGTCCCTGGACTTTCTTCGAGATAGTTTCTGACTATCTCTACACTATTCTTCGGGACGGTACTTTGTTACTTGACTTTCTTCGTAATAGTTTCTGACTATCTTTGGCCTATTCTTGGGGACGGATCTTTGCCCCTGGACTTTCTTCGAGATAGTTTTTGAATACCTATGGACTATTCTTTGGGACGGATCTTTGTCCCTGGATTTTTTTCGATATAGTTTCTGACAATCTCTGACTTATTCTTTGGTACGGCTCGTTGTCCCTGGACATTCTTTGAGATAGTTTCTGACTATCTTTTGCCTATTCTTCGGAACGGAACTTTGTCCCTCGGACTTTTGTTCGAGATAGTTTTTAACTATCTCTAGCCTATTCTTTAGGAAAGATCTTTGTCCCTCAGAATTTAGTATCTAACTATCTCTGCACTATTCTTCGGGACAGATCTTTGTCCCTGGACTTACTTCGAGATTGTTTCTGACAATTTCTGGACTACTCTTCGGGACGGATCTTTGACCCTCGGACTTTCATCGAGATAGTTTCTTACTATCTTTCGAACAGATCTTTGTCCCTCGACTTTTTTCGAGATAGTTTTTGACTATCTCTTGGCTATTCGTTAGGATGGATCTTTGTCCCTGAACTTTCTTCGAGATAGTTTCTGACTATCTCTGGCCTATTATTTGGAACAGATATTTGTCCCTGTACTTTCTTCGAGATAGTTTTTGACTACCTATGGACTATTCTTTGGTACGGATCTTTGTCCCTGGATTTTCTTCGAGATAGTTTCTGACAATCTCTGGCCTATTCTTTGGGACGGCTCGTTGTCCCTGTACTTTGTTTGAGATAGTTTCTGACTATCTTTTGCCAATTCCTTGGGATGGATCTTTGTTCTTGGACTTTCTTCGATATAGTTTCTGACTATCTCTGGACTATTCTTTGGGATGGATCTTTGTCCCTAGACTTTCTTCAAGATAGTTCCTGACTAGTTTTGGACTATTCTTTGAGACGGACCTTTGTCCCCAGATTTTCTTCGAGATAGTTTCTGACTATCTTTAGACTATTTTTTGGGACGGATCTTTGTCCCTGGACGTTTTTCGAGATAGTTTCTGACTATCTCTTGACTATTCTTTCGTACGAATCTTCGTCCCTGGACTTTCTTTGAGAGAGTTTCTGACAATTTCTGGACTATTCTTCGGGACGGATCTTTGTCCCTGTACTTTCTTCGAGATAGTTTCTGACTACCTCTTCAATATTCTTTGGGACGGATCTTTGTCCCTTGACTTTCTTCGTAATAGTTTCTGACTATATTTGGCCTATTCTTGGGGACGGATCTTTGCCCCTGGACTTTCTTCGAGATAGTTTTTGAATACCTATGGACTATTCTTTGGGACGGATCTTTGTCCCTGGATTTTTTTCGATATAGTTTCTTACAATCTCTGACTTATTCTTTGGTACGGCTCGTTGTCCCTGGACATCCTTCGAGATAGTTTCTGACTATCTTTTGCCTATTCTTCGGAACGGAACTTTGTCCCTCGGACTTTTGTTCGTGATAGTTTTTAAATCTCTAGCCTATTCTTTAGGAAAGATCTTTGTCCCTCGGAATTTAGTATCTAACTATCTCTGCACTATTCTTCGGGACAGATCTTTGTCCCTGGACTTACTTCGAGATTGTTTCTGACAATTTCTGGACTACTCTTCGGGACGGATCTTTGACCCTCGGACTTTCATCGAGATAGTTTCTTACTATCTTTCGGACAGATCTTTGTCCCTCGACTTTTTTCGAGATAGTTTTTGACTATCTCTTGGCTATTCGTTAGGATGGATCTTTGTCCCTGAACTTTCTTCGAGATAGTTTCTGACTATCTCTGGCCTATTATTTGGAACAGATATTTGTCCCTGTACTTTCTTCGAGATAGTTTTTGACTACCTATGGACTATTCTTTGGTACGGATCTTTGTCCCTGGATTTTCTTCGAGATAGTTTCTAACAATCTCTGGCCTATTCTTTGGGACGGCTCGTTGTCCCTGTACTTTGTTTGAGATAGTTTCTGACTATCTTTTGCCAATTCCTTGGGATGGATCTTTGTTCTTGGACTTTCTTCGATATAGTTTCTGACTATCTCTGGACTATTCTTTGGGATGGATCTTTGTCCCTAGACTTTCTTCAAGATAGTTCGTGACTAGTTTTGGACTATTCTTTGAGACGGACCTTTGTCCCCAGATTTTCTTCGAGATAGTTTCTGACTATCTTTAGACTATTTTTTGGGACGGATCTTTGTCCCTGGACGTTTTTCGAGATAGTTTCTGACTATCTCTTGACTATTCTTTCGTACGAATCTTCGTCCCTGGACTTTCTTTGAGAGAGTTTCGGACAATTTCTGGACTATTCTTCGGGACGGATCTTTGTCCCTGTACTTTCTTTGAGATAGTTTCTGACTACCTCTTCAATATTCTTTGGGACGGATCTTTGTCCCTTGACTTTCTTCGTAATAGTTTCTGACTATATTTGGCCTATTCTTGGGGACGGATCTTTGCCCCTGGACTTTCTTCGAGATAGTTTTTGAATACCTATGGACTATTCTTTGGGACGGATCTTTGTCCCTGGATTTTTTTCGATATAGTTTCTTACAATCTCTGACTTATTCTTTGGTACGGCTCGTTGTCCCTGGACATCCTTCGAGATAGTTTCTGACTATCTTTTGCCTATTCTTCGGAACGGAACTTTGTCCCTCGGACTTTTGTTCGAGATAGATTTTAACTGTCTCTGGCCTATTCTTTAGGAAAGATCTTTGTCCCTCGGACTTTAGTATCTAACTATCTCTGCACTATTCTTCGGGACAGATCTTTGTCCCTGGAGTTACTTCAAGATTGTTTCTGACAATTTCTGGACTACTCTTCGGGACGGATCTTTGTCCCTCGGACTTTCTTCGAGATAGTTTCTTACTATCTTTCGGACAGATCTTTGTCCCTCGACTTTTTTCGAGATAGTTTTTGACTATCTCTTGGCTATTTGTTAGGATGGATCTTTGTCCCTGAACTTTCTTCGAGATAGTTTCTGACTATCTCTGGCCAATTATTTGGAACGGATATTTGTCCCTGTACTTTCTTCGAGATAGTTTTTGACTACCTATGGACTATTCTTTGGTAGAGATCTTTGTCCCTGGATTTTCTTCGAGATAGTTTCTGACAATCTCTGGCCTATTCTTTGGGACGGCTCGTTGTCCCTGTACTTTGTTTGAGATAGTTTCTGACTATCTTTTGCCAATTCTTTGGGATGGATCTTTGTTCTTGGACTTTCTTCGATATAGTTTCTGACTATCTCTGGACTATTCTTTGGGATGGATCTTTGTCCCTAGACTTTCTTCAAGATAGTTCCTGACTACTTTTGGACTATTCTTTGAGACGGACCTTTGTCCTTAGATTTTCTTCGAGATAGTTTCTGACTATCTTTGGACTATTTTTTGGGACGGATCTTTGTCCCTGGATGTTTTTCGAGATAGTTTCTGACTATCTCTTGACTATTCTTTCGTACGAATCTTCGTCCCTGGACTTTCTTTGAGAGAGTTTCTGACAATTTCTGGACTATTCTTCGGGACGGATCTTTGTCCCTGTACTTTCTTCGAGATAGTTTTTTACTATCTCTAGACTAATATTCGGGATGGATCTTTGTCCATGGACTTTCTTCGAGAAAGTTTCTGACTATCTCCGGCTTATTCTTTAGGATGGATCTTTGTCCCTGGACTTTTGTTCGAGATAGTTTCTAACTATCTCTAGCCTAATCTTTGGGACAGATCTTTGTCCCTGAACTTTTTTCGAGATAGTTTCTGACTATCTCTGCACTATTCTCCGGGACAGGTCTTTGTCTATGAACTTTCTTCGAGATAGTTTCTGACTATCTTTGGCCTATTCTTTGGGATGGATCTTTGTTCCTGGACCTTCTTTGAGATAGTTTCTGACTGACTACCTCTTCACTATTCTTTGGGACGGATCTTTGTCCCTGGACTTTTTTCGAGATAGTTTCTGACTATCTCTACACTATTCTTCGGGACGGTACTTTGTTACTTGACTTTCTTCGTAATAGTTTCTGACTATCTTTGGCCTATTCTTGGGGAAGGATCTTTGCCCCTGGACTTTCTTCGAGATAGTTTTTGAATACCTATGGACTATTCTTTGGGACGGATCTTTGTCCCTGGATTTTTTTCGATATAGTTTCTGACAATCTCTGACTTATTCTTTGGGACGGCTCGTTGTCCCTGGACATTCTTCGATATAGTTTCTGACTATCTTTTGCCTATTCTTCGGAACGAAACTTTGTCCCTCGGACTTTTGTTCGAGATAGTTTTTAACTATCTCTGGCCTATTCTTTAGGAAATATCTTTGTCCCTCAGACTTTAGTATCTAACTATCTCTGCACTATTCTTCGGGACAGATCTTTGTCCCTGGACTTACTTCGAGATTGTTTCTGACTATTTCTGGACTACTCTTCGGGACGGATCTTTGTCCCTCGGACTTTCTTCGAGATAGTTTCTTACTATCTCTGGCCAATTCTTTTGGACAGATCTTTGTCCCTTGACTTTTTTCGAGATAGTTTTTGACTATCTCTTGGCTATTCGTTAGGATGGATCTTTGTCCCTGAACTTTCTTCGAGATAGTTTCTGACTATCTCTGGCCTTTTATTTGGAACGGATATTTGTCCCTGTACTTTCTTCGAGATAGTTTTTGACTACCTATGGACTATTCTTTGGTACGGATCTTTGTACCTGGATTTTTTTCGATATAGTTTCTGACAATCTCTGGCCTATTCTTTGGGACGGCTCGTTGTCCATGTACTTTGTTTGAGATAGTTTCTGACTATCTTTTGCCAATTCTTTGGGATGGATCTTTGTTCTTGGACTTTCTTCGATATAGTTTCTGACTATCTCTGGACTATTCTTTGGGATGGATCTTTGTCCCTAGACTTTCTTCAAGATAGTTCCTGACTACTTTTGGACTATTCTTTGAGACGGACCTTTGTCCCCAGATTTTCTTCGAGATATTTTCTGACTATCTTTGGACTATTTTTTGGGACGGATCTTTGTCCCTGGACGTTTTTTGAGATAGTTTCTGACTATCTCTTGACTATTCTTTCGTACGAATCTTCGTCCCTGGACTTTCTTTGAGAGAGTTTCTGACAATTTCTGGACTATTCTTCGGGACGGATCTTTGTCCCTGTACTTTCTTCGAGATAGTTTTTTACTATCTCTAGACTAATATTCGGGATGGATCTTTGTCCCTGGACTTTCTTCGAGAAAGTTTCTCACTATCTCCGGCTTATTCTTTAGGATGGATCTTTGTCCCTGGACTTTTGTTCGAGATAGTTTCTAACTATCTCTTGCCTAATCTTTGGGACAGATCTTTGTCCCTGAACTTTTTTCGAGATAGTTTCTGACTATCTCTGCACTATTCTCCGGGACAGATCTTTGTCTATGGACTTTCTTCGAGATAGTTTCTGACTATCTTTGGCCTATTCTTTGGGATGGATCTTTGTTCCTGGACCTTCTTTGAGATAGTTTCTGACTGACTACCTCTTCACTATTCTATGGGACGGATCTTTGTCCCTGGACTTTCTTCGAGATAGTTTCTGACTATCTCTACACTATTCTTCGGGACAGTACTTTGTTACTTG
This sequence comes from Agrostemma githago, assembly GCA_958450325.1. Taxonomy (NCBI): domain Eukaryota; kingdom Viridiplantae; phylum Streptophyta; class Magnoliopsida; order Caryophyllales; family Caryophyllaceae; genus Agrostemma; species Agrostemma githago. The sequence continues at coordinate 30,842,377 of OY288252.1, forward strand.
ACTTTCTTCGTAATATTTTCTGACTATCTTTGGCCTATTCTTGGGGACGGATCTTTGCCCCTGGACTTTCTTCGAGATAGTTTTTGAATACCTATGGACTATTCTTTGGGACGGATCTTTGTCCCTGGATTTTTTTCGATATAGTTTCTGACAATCTCTGACTTATTCTTTGGTACGGCTCGTTGTCCCCGGACATTCTACGAGATAGTTTCTGACTATCTTTTGCCTATTCTTCTGAACGGAACTTTGTCCCTCGGACTTTTGTTCGTGATAGTTTTTAACTATCTCTGGCCTATTCTTTAGGAAAAATCTTTGTCCCTCAGACTTTAGTATCTAACTATCTCTGCACTATTCTTCGGGACATATCTTTGTCCCTGGACTTACTTCGAGATTGTTCCTGATAATTTCTGGACTACTCTTTGGGACGGATCTTTGTCCCTGGATTTTTTTCGATATAGTTTCTGACAATCTCTGACTTATTCTTTGGTACGGCTCGTTATCCCTGGACATTCTTCGAGATAGTTTCTGACTATCTTTTGCCTATTCTTCGGAACGGATCTTTGTCCCTCGGACTTTTGTTCGAGATAGTTTTTAACTATCTCTGGACTATTCTTTAGGACAGATCTTTGTCCCTCGGAATTTAGTATCTAACTATCTCTGCACTATTCTTCGGGACAGATCTTTGTCCCTGGACTTACTTCGAGATTGTTTCTGACAATTTCTGGACTACTCTTCGGGACGGATCTTTGTCCCTCGGACTTTCTTCGAGATAGTTTCTTACTATCTCTGGCCAATTCTTTCGAACAGATCTTTGTCCCTCGACTTTTTTCGAGATAGTTTTTGACTTACTCTTGGCTATTCGTTAGGATGGATCTTTGTCCCTGAACTTTCTTCGAGATAGTTTCTGACTATCTCTGGCCAATTATTTGGAACGGATATTTGTCCCTGTACTTTCTTCGAGATAGTTTTTGACTACCTATGGACTATTCTTTGGTACGGATCTTTGTCCCTGGATTTTCTTCGAGATAGTTTCTGACAATCTCTGGCCTATTCTTTGGGACGGCTCGTTGTCCCTGTACTTTGTTTGAGATAGTTTCTGACTATCTTTTGCCAATTCTTTGGGATGGATCTTTGTTCTTGGACTTTCTTCGATATAGTTTCTGACTATCTCTGGACTATTCTTTGGGATGGATCTTTGTCCCTAGACTTTCTTCAAGATAGTTCCTGACTACTTTTGGACTATTCTTTGAGACGGACCTTTGTCCCCAGATTTTCTTCGAGATAGTTTCTGACTATCTTTGGACTATTTTTTGGGACGGATCTTTGTCCCTGGACGTTTTTCGAGATAGTTTCTGACTATCTCTTGACTATTCTTTCGTACGAATCTTCGTCCCTGGACTTTCTTTGAGAGAGTTTCTGACAATTTCTGGACTATTCTTCTGGACGGATCTTTGTCCCTGTACTTTCTTCGAGATAGTTTTTTACTATCTCTAGACTAATATTCGGGATGGATCTTTGTCCCTGGACTTTCTTCGAGAAAGTTTCTGACTATCTCCGGCTTATTCTTTAGGATGGATCTTTGTCCCTGGACTTTTGTTCGAGATAGTTTCTAACTATCTCTTGCCTAATCTTTGGGACAGATCTTTGTCCCTGAACTTTTTTCGAGATAGTTTCTGACTATCTCTGCACTATTCTCCGGGACAGATCTTTGTCCATGGACTTTCTTCGAGATAGTTTCTGACTATCTTTGGCCTATTCTTTGGGATGGATCTTTGTTCCTGGACCTTCTTTGAAATAGTTTCTGACTGACTACCTCTTCACTATTCCTTGGGACGGATCTTTGTCCCTGGACTTTCTTCGAGATAGTTTCTGACTATCTCTACACTATTCTTCGGGACGGTACTTTTTTACTTGACTTTCTTCGTAATAGTTTCTGACTATCTTTGGCCTATTCTTGGGGACGGATCTTTGCCCCTGGACTTTCTTCGAGATAGTTTTTGAATACCTATGGACTATTCTTTGGGACGGATCTTTCTCCCTGGATTTTTTTCGATATAGTTTCTGACAATCTCTGACTTATTCTTTGGTACGGCTCGTTGTCCCTGGACATTCTTCGAGATAGTTTCTGACTATCTTTTGCCTATTCTTCGGAACGGATCTTTGTCCCTCGGACTTTTGTTCGAGATAGTTTTTAACTATCTCTGGCCTATTCTTTAGGAAAGATCTTTGTCCCTCAGACTTTAGTATCTAACTATCTCTGCACTATTCTTCGGGACAGATCTTTGTCCCTGGACTTACTTCGAGATTGTTTCTGACAATTTCTGGACTACTCTTCGGGACGGATCTTTGTCCCTCGGACTTTCTTCGAGATAGTTTCTTACTATCTCTGGCCAATTCTTTCGGACAGATCTTTGTCCCTCGACTTTTTTCGAGATAGTTTTTGACTATCTCTTGGCTATTCGTTAGGATGGATCTTTGTCCCTGAACTTTCTTCGAGATAGTTTCTGACTATCTCTGGCCTATTATTTGGAACGGATATTTGTCCCTGTACTTTCTTCGATATAGTTTTTGACTACCTATGGACTATTCTTTTGTACGGATCTTTGTCCCTGGATTTTCTTCGAGATAGTTTCTGACAATCTCTGGCCTATTCTTTGGGACGGCTCGCTGTCCCTGTACTTTGTTTGAGATAGTTTCTGACTATCTTTTGCCAATTCTTTGGGATGGATCTTTGTTCTTGGACTTTCTTCGATATAGTTTCTGACTATCTCTGGACTATTCTTTGGGATGGATCTTTGTCCCTAGACTTTCTTCAAGATAGTTCCTGACTACTTTTGGACTATTCTTCGAGACGGACCTTTGTCCCCAGATTTTCTTCGAGATAGTTTCTGACTATCTTTGGACTATTTTTTGGGACGGATCTTTGTCCCTGGACGTTTTTCGAGATAGTTTCTGACTATCTCTCGACTATTCTTTCGTACGAATCTTCGTCCCTGGACTTTCTTTGAGAGAGTTTCTGACAATTTCTGGACTATTCTTCGGGACGGATCTTTGTCCCTGTACTTTCTTCGAGATAGTTTTTTACTATCTCTAGACTAATATTCGGGATGGATCTTTGTCCTTGGACTTTCTTCGAGAAAGTTTCTGACTATCTCCGGCTTATTCTTTAGGATGGATCTTTGTCCCTGGACTTTTGTTCGAGATAGTTTCTAACTATCTCTAGCCTAATCTTTGGGACAGATCTTTGTCCCTGAACTTTTTTCGAGATAGTTTCTGACTATCTCTGCACTATTCTCCGGGACAGATCTTTGTCTATGGACTTTCTTCGAGATAGTTTCTGACTATCTTTGGCCTATTCTTTGGGATGGATCTTTGTTCCTGGACCTTCTTTGAGATAGTTTCTGACTGACTACCTCTTCACTATTCTTTGGGACGGATCTTTGTCCCTGGACTTTCTTCGAGATAGTTTCTGACTATCTCTACACTATTCTTCGGGACGGTACTTTTTTACTTGACTTTCTTCGTAATAGTTTCTGACTATCTTTGGCCTATTCTTGGGGACGGATCTTTGCCCCTGGACTTTCTTCGAGATAGTTTTTGAATACCTATGGACTATTCTTTGGGACGGATCTTTGTCCCTGGATTTTTTTCGATATAGTTTCTGACAATCTCTGACTTATTCTTTGGTACGGCTCGTTGTCCCTGGACATTCTTCGAGATAGTTTCTGACTATCTTTTGCCTATTTTTCGGAACGGATCTTTGTCCCTCGGACTTTTGTTCGAGATAGTTTTTAACTATCTCTGGCCTATTCTTTAGGACAGATCTTTGTCCCTCGGAATTTAGTATCTAACTATCTCTGCACTATTCTTCGGGACAGATCTTTGTCCCTGGAATTACTTCGAGATTGTTTCTGACAATTTCTGGACTACTCTTCGGGACGGATCTTTGTCCCTCGGACTTTCTTCGAGATAGTTTCTTACTATCTCTGGCCAATTCTTTCGGACAGATCTTTGTCCCTCGACTTTTTTCGAGATAGTTTTTGACTATCTCTTGGCTATTCGTTAGGATGGATCTTTGTCCCTGAACTTTCTTCGAGATAGTTTCTGACTATCTCTGGCCTATTATTTGGAACGGATATTTGTCCCTGTACTTTCTTCGAGATAGTTTTTGACTACCTATGAACTATTCTTTGGTACGGATCTTTGTCCCTGGATTTTCATCGAGATAATTTCTGACAATCTCTGGCCTATTCTTTGGGACGGCTCGTTGTCCCTGTACTTTCTTTGAGATAGTTTCTGACTATCTTTTGCCAATTCTTTGGGATGGATCTTTGTTCCAGGACCTTCTTTGAGATAGTTTCTGACTGACTACCTCTTCACTATTCTTTGGGATGGATCTTTGTCCCTGGACTTTCTTCGAGATAGTTTCTGACTATCTCTACACTATTCTTCGGGACGGTACTTTGTTACTTGACTTTCTTCGTAATAGTTTCTGACTATCTTTGGCCTATTCTTGGGGACGGATCTTTGCCCCTGGACTTTCTTCGAGATAGTTTTTGAATACCTATGGACTATTCTTTGGGACGGATCTTTGTCCCTGGATTTTTTTCGATATAGTTTCTGACAATCTCTGACTTATTCTTTGGTACGGCTCGTTGTCCCCGGACATTCTTCGAGATAGTTTCTGACTATCTTTTGCCTATTCTTCGGAACGGAACTTTGTCCCTCGGACTTTTGTTCGTGATAGTTTTTAACTATCTCTGGCCTATTCTTTAGGAAAGATCTTTGTCCCTCAGACTTTAGTATCTAACTATCTCTGCACTATTCTTCGGGACAGATCTTTGTCCCAGGACTTACTTCGAGATTGTTTCTGACAATTTCTGGACTACTCTTTGGGACAGATCTTTGTCCCTGGATTTTTTTCGATATATTTCTGACAATCTCTGACTTATTCTTTGGTACGGCTCGTTATCCCTGGACATTCTTCGAGATAGTTTCTGACTATCTTTTGCCAATTCTTCGGAACGGATCTTTGTCCCTCGGACTTTTGTTCGAGATAGTTTTTAACTATCTCTGGCCTATTCTTTAGGACAGATCTTTGTCCCTCGGAATTTACTATCTAACTATCTCTGCACTATTCTTCGGAACAGATCTTTGTCCCTGGACTTACTTCGAGATTGTTTCTGACAATTTCTGGACTACTCTTCGGGACGGATCTTTGTCCCTCGGACTTTCTTCGAGATAGTTTCTTACTATCTCTGGCCAATTCTTTCGGACAGATCTTTGTCCCTCGACTTTTTTCGAGATAGTTTTTGACTATCTCTTGGCTATTCGTTAGGATGGATCTTTGTCCCTGAACTTTCTTCGAGATAGTTTCTGACTATCTCTGGCCTATTATTTGGAACGGATATTTGTCCCTGTACTTTCTTCGATATAGTTTTTGACTACCTATGGACTATTCTTTGGTACGGATCTTTGTCCCTGGATTTTCTTCGAGATAGTTTCTGATAATCTCTGGCCTATTCTTTGGGACGGCTCGTTGTCCCTGGACATTCTTCGAGATAGTTTCTGACTATCTTTTGCCTATTCTTCGGAACGGATCTTTGTCCCTCGGACTTTTGTTCGAGATAGTTTTTAACTATCTCTGGCCTATTCTTTAGGACAGATCTTTGTCCCTCGGAATTTAGTATCTAACTATCTCTGCACTATTCTTCGGGACAGATCTTTGTCCCTGGAATTACTTCGAGATTGTTTCTGACAATTTCTGGACTACTCTTCGGGACGGATCTTTGTCCCTCGGACTTTCTTCGAGATAGTTTCTTACTATCTCTGGCCAATTCTTTCGGACAGATCTTTGTCCCTCGACTTTTTTCGAGATAGTTTTTGACTATCTCTTGGCTATTCGTTAGGATGGATCTTTGTCCCTGAACTTTCTTCGAGATAGTTTCTGACTATCTCTGGCCTATTATTTGGAACGGATATTTGTCCCTGTACTTTCTTCGAGATAGTTTTTGACTACCTATGGACTATTCTTTGGTACGGATCTTTGTCCCTGGATTTTCATCGAGATAATTTCTGACAATCTCTGGCCTATTCTTTGGGACGGCTCGTTGTCCCTGTACTTTCTTTGAGATAGTTTCTGACTATCTTTTGCCAATTCTTTGGGATGGATCTTTGTTCCTGGACCTTCTTTGAGATAGTTTCTGACTGACTACCTCTGGACTATTCTTTGGGACGGATCTTTGTCCCTGGACTTTCTTCGAGATAGTTTCTGACTATCTCTACACTATTCTTCGGGACGGTACTTTGTTACTTGACTTTCTTCGTAATAGTTTCTGACTATCTTTGGCCTATTCTTGGGGACGGATCTTTGCCCCTGGACTTTCTTCGAGATAGTTTTTGAATACCTATGGACTATTCTTTGGGACGGATCTTTGTCCGTGGATTTTTTTCGATATAGTTTCTGACAATCTCTGACTTATTCTTTGGTACGGCTCGTTGTCCCCGGACATTCTTCGAGATAGTTTCTGACTATCTTTTGCCTATTCTTCGGAACGGAACTTTGTCCCTCGGACTTTTGTTCGTGATAGTTTTTAACTATCTCTGGCCTATTCTTTAGGAAAGATCTTTGTCCCTCAGACTTTAGTATCTAACTATCTCTGCACTATTCTTCGGGACAGATCTTTGTCCCTGGACTTACTTCGAGATTGTTTCTGACAATTTCTGGACTACTCTTTGGGACAGATCTTTGTCCCTGGATTTTTTTCGATATAGTTTCTGACAATCTCTGACTTATTCTTTGGTACGGCTCGTTATCCCTGGACATTCTTCGAGATAGTTTCTGACTATCTTTTGCCAATTCTTCGGAACGGATCTTTGTCCCTCGGACTTTTGTTCGAGATAGTTTTTAACTATCTCTGGCCTATTCTTTAGGACAGATCTTTGTCCCTCGGAATTTACTATCTAACTATCTCTGCACTATTCTTCGGAACAGATCTTTGTCCCTGGACTTACTTCGAGATTGTTTCTGACAATTTCTGGACTACTCTTCGGGACGGATCTTTGTCCCTCGGACTTTCTTCGAGATAGTTTCTTACTATCTCTGGCCAATTCTTTCGGACAGATCTTTGTCCCTCGACTTTTTTCGAGATAGTTTTTGACTATCTCTTGGCTATTCGTTAGGATGGATCTTTGTCCCTGAACTTTCTTCGAGATAGTTTCTGACTATCTCTGGCCTATTATTTGGAACGGATATTTGTCCCTGTACTTTCTTCGATATAGTTTTTGACTACCTATGGACTATTCTTTGGTACGGATCTTTGTCCCTGGATTTTCTTCGAGATAGTTTCTGACAATCTCTGGCCTATTCTTTGGGACGGCTCGTTGTCCCTGTACATTGTTTGAGATAGTTTCTGACTATCTTTTGCCAATTCTTTGGGATGGATCTTTGTTCTTGGACTTTCTTCGATATAGTTTCTGACTATCTCTGGACTATTCTTTGGGATGGATCTTTGTCCCTAGACTTTCTTCAAGATAGTTCCTGACTACTTTTGGACTATTCTTTGAGACGGACCTTTGTCCCCAGATTTTCTTCGAGATAGTTTCTGACTATCTTTGGACTATTTTTTGGGACGGATCTTTGTCCCTGGACGTTTTTCGAGATAGTTTCTGACTATCTCTTGACTATTCTTTCGTACGAATCTTCGTCCCTGGACTTTCTTTGAGAGAGTTTCTGACAATTTCTGGACTATTCTTCGGGACGGATCTTTGTCCCTGTACTTTCTTCGAGATAGTTTTTTACTATCTCTAGACTAATATTCGGGATGGATCTTTGTCCCTGGACTTTCTTCGAGAAAGTTTCTGACTATCTCCGGCTTATTCTTTAGGATGGATCTTTGTCCCTGGACTTTTGTTCGAGATAGTTTCTAACTATCTCTAGCCTAATCTTTGGGACAGATCTTTGTCCCTGAACTTTTTTCGAGATAGTTTCTGTCTATCTCTGCACTATTCTCCGGGACAGATCTTTGTCTATGGACTTTCTTCGAGATAGTTTCTGACTATCTTTGGCCTATTCTTTGGGATGGATCTTTGTTCCTGGACCTTCTTTGAGATAGTTTCTTACTGACTACCTCTTCACTATTCTTTGGGACGGATCTTTGTCCCTAGACTTTCTTCGAGATAGTTTCTGACTCTCTCTACACTATTCTCCGGGACGGTACTTTTTTACTTGACTTTCTTCGTAATAGTTTCTGACTATCTTTGGCCTATTCTTGGGGACGGATCTTTGCCCCTGGACTTTCTTCGAGATAGTTTTTGAATACCTATGGACTATTCTTTGGGACGGATCTTTGTCCCTGGATTTTTTTCGATATAGTTTCTGACAATCTCTGACTTATTCTTTGGTACGGCTCGTTGTCCCTGGACATTCTTCGAGATAGTTTCTGACTATCTTTTGCCTATTCTTCGGAACGGATCTTTGTCCCTCGGACTTTTGTTCGAGATAGTTTTTAACTATCTCTGGCCTATTCTTTAGGACAGATCTTTGTCCCTCGGAATTTAGTATCTAACTATCTCTGCACTATTCTTCGGGACAGATCTTTGTCCCTGGAATTACTTCGAGATTGTTTCTGACAATTTCTGGACTACTCTTCGGGACCGATCTTTGTCCCTCGGACTTTCTTCGAGATAGTTTCTTACTATCTCTGGCCAATTCTTTCGGACAGATCTTTGTCCCTCGACTTTTTTCGAGATAGTTTTTGACTATCTCTTGGCTATTCGTTAGGATGGATCTTTGTCCCTGAACTTTCTTCGAGATAGTTTCTGACTATCTCTGGCCTATTATTTGGAACGGATATTTGTCCCTGTACTTTCTTCGAGATAGTTTTTGACTACCTATGGACTATTCTTTGGTACGGATCTTTGTCCCTGGATTTTCTTCGAGATAATTTATGACAATCTCTGGCCTATTCTTTGGGACGGCTCGTTGTCCCTGTACTTTCTTTGAGATAGTTTCTGACTATCTTTTGCCAATTCTTTGGGATGGATCTTTGTTCCTGGACCTTCTTTGAGATAGTTTCTGACTGACTACCTCTTCACTATTCTTTGGGACGGATCTTTGTCCCTGGATTTTCTTCGAGATAGTTTCTGACTATCTCTACACTATTCTTCGGGACGGTACTTTGTTACATGACTTTCTTCGTAATAGTTTCTGACTATCTTTGGCCTATTCTTGGGGACGGATCTTTGCCCCTGGACTTTCTTCGAGATAGTTTTTGAATACCTATGGACTATTCTTTGGGACGGATCTTTGTCCCTGGATTTTTTTCGATATAGTTTCTGACAATCTCTGAGTTATTCTTTGGTACGGCTCGTTGTCCCCGGACATTCTTCGAGATAGTTTCTGACTATCTTTTGCCTATTCTTCGGAACGGGACTTTGTCCCTCGGACTTTTGTTCGTGATAGTTTTTAACTATCTCTGGCCTATTCTTTAGGAAAGATCTTTGTCCCTCAGACTTTAGTATCTAACTATCTCTGCACTATTCTTCGGGACAGATCTTTGTCCCTGGACTTACTTCGAGATTGTTTCTGACAATTTCTGGACTACTCTTTGGGACGGATCTTTGTCCCTGGATTTTTTTCGATATAGTTTCTGACAATCTCTGACTTATTCTTTGGTACGGCTCGTTATCCCTGGACATTCTTCGAGATAGTTTCTGACTATCTTTTGCCTATTCTTCGGAACGGATCTTTGTCCCTCGGACTTTTGTTCGAGATAGTTTTTAACTATCTCTGGCCTATTCTTTAGGACAGATCTTTGTCCCTCGGAATTTACTATCTAACTATCTCTGCACTATTCTTCGGAACAGATCTTTGTCCCTGGACTTACTTCGAGATTGTTTCTGACAATTTCTGGACTACTCTTCGGGACGGATCTTTGTCCCTCGGACTTTCTTCGAGATAGTTTCTTACTATCTCTGGCCAATTCTTTCGGACAGATCTTTGTCCCTCGACTTTTTTCGAGATAGTTTTTGACTATCTCTTGGCTATTCGTTAGGATGGATCTTTGTCCCTGAACTTTCTTCGAGATAGTTTCTGACTATCTCTGGCCTATTATTTGGAACGGATATTTGTCCCTGTACTTTCTTCGATATAGTTTTTGACTACCTATGGACTATTCTTTGGTACGGATCTTTGTCCCTGGATTTTCTTCGAGATAGTTTCTGACAATCTCTGGCCTATTCTTTGGGACGGCTCGTTGTCCCTGTACATTGTTTGAGATAGTTTCTGACTATCTTTTGCCAATTCTTTGGGATGGATCTTTGTTCTTGGACTTTCTTCGATATAGTTTCTGACTATCTCTGGACTATTCTTTGGGATGGATCTTTGTCCCTAGACTTTCTTCAAGATAGTTCCTGACTACTTTTGGACTATTCTTTGAGACGGACCTTTGTCCCCAGATTTTCTTCGAGATAGTTTCTGACTATCTTTGGACTATTTTTTGGGACGGATCTTTGTCCCTGGACGTTTTTCGAGATAGTTTCTGACTATCTCTTGACTATTCTTTCGTACGAATCTTCGTCCCTGGACTTTCTTTGAGAGAGTTTCTGACAATTTCTGGACTATTCTTCGGGACGGATCTTTGTCCCTGTACTTTCTTCGAGATAGTTTTTTACTATCTCTAGACTAATATTCGGGATGGATCTTTGTCCCTGGACTTTCTTCGAGAAAGTTTCTGACTATCTCCGGCTTATTCTTTAGGATGGATCTTTGTCCCTGGACTTTTGTTCGAGATAGTTTCTAACTATCTCTAGCCTAATCTTTGGGACAGATCTTTGTCCCTGAACTTTTTTCGAGATAGTTTCTGTCTATCTCTGCACTATTCTCCGGGACAGATCTTTGTCTATGGACTTTCTTCGAGATAGTTTCTGACTATCTTTGGCCTATTCTTTGGGATGGATCTTTGTTCCTGGACCTTCTTTGAGATAGTTTCTGACTGACTACCTCTTCACTATTCTTTGGGACGGATCTTTGTCCCTGGACTTTCTTCGAGATAGTTTCTGACTATCTCTACACTATTCTTCGGGACGGTACTTTTTTACTTGACTTTCTTCGTAATAGTTTCTGACTATCTTTGGCCTATTCTTGGGGACGGATCTTTGCCCCTGGACTTTCTTCGAGATAGTTTTTGAATACCTATGGACTATTCTTTGGGACGGATCTTTGTCCCTGGATTTTTTTCGATATAGTTTCTGACAATCTCTGACTTATTCTTTGGTACGGCTCGTTGTCCCTGGACATTCTTCGAGATAGTTTCTGACTATCTTTTGCCTATTCTTCGGAACGGATCTTTGTCCCTCGGACTTTTGTTCGAGATAGTTTTTAACTATCTCTGGCCTATTCTTTAGGACAGATCTTTGTGCCTCGGAATTTAGTATCTAACTATCTCTGCACTATTCTTCGGGACAGATCTTTGTCCCTGGAATTACTTCGAGATTGTTTCTGACAATTTCTGGACTACTCTTCGGGACGGATCTTTGTCCCTCGGACTTTCTTCGAGATAGTTTCTTACTATCTCTGGCCAATTCTTTCGGACAGATCTTTGTCCCTCGACTTTTTTCGAGATAGTTTTTGACTATCTCTTGGCTATTCGTTAGGATGGATCTTTGTCCCTGAACTTTCTTCGAGATAGTTTCTGACTATCTCTGGCCTATTATTTGGAACGGATATTTGTCCCTGTACTTTCTTCGATATAGTTTTTGACTACCTATGGACTATTCTTTGGTACGGATCTTTGTCCCTGGATTTTCTTCGAGATAGTTTCTGACAATCTCTGGCCTATTCTTTGGGACGGCTCGCTGTCCCTGTACTTTGTTTGAGATAGTTTCTGACTATCTTTTGCCAATTCTTTGGGATGGATCTTTGTTCTTGGACTTTCTTCGATATAGTTTCTGACTATCTCTGGACTATTCTTTGGGATGGATCTTTGTCCCTAGACTTTCTTCAAGATAGTTCCTGACTACTTTTGGACTATTCTTTGAGACGGACCTTTGTCCCCAGATTTTCTTCGAGATAGTTTCTGACTATCTTTGGACTATTTTTTGGGACGGATCTTTGTCCCTGGACGTTTTTCGAGATAGTTTCTGACTATCTCTTGACTATTCTTTCGTACGAATCTTCGTCCCTGGACTTTCTTTGAGAGAGTTTCTGACAATTTCTGGACTATTCTTCGGGACGGATCTTTGTCCCTGTACTTTCTTCGAGATAGTTTTTTACTATCTCTAGACTAATATTCGGGATGGATCTTTGTCCCTGGACTTTCTTCGAGAAAGTTTCTGACTATCTCCGGCTTATTCTTTAGGATGGATCTTTGTCCCTGGACTTTTGTTCGAGATAGTTTCTAACTATCTCTAGCCTAATCTTTGGGACAGATCTTTGTCCCTGAACTTTTTTCGAGATAGTTTCTGACTATCTCTGCACTATTCTCCGGGACAGATCTTTGTCTATGGACTTTCTTCGAGATAGTTTCTGACTATCTTTGGCCTATTCTTTGGGATGGATCTTTGTTCCTGGACCTTCTTTGAGATAGTTTCTGACTGACTACCTCTTCACTATTCTTTGGGACGGATCTTTGTCCCTGGACTTTCTTCGAGATAGTTTCTGACTATCTCTACACTATTCTTCGGGACGGTACTTTTTTACTTGACTTTCTTCGTAATAGTTTCTGACTATCTTTGGCCTATTCTTGGGGACGGATCTTTGCCCCTGGACTTTCTTCGAGATAGTTTTTGAATACCTATGGACTATTCTTTGGGACGGATCTTTGTCCCTGGATTTTTTTCGATATAGTTTCTGACAATCTCTGACTTATTCTTTGGTACGGCTCGTTGTCCCTGGACATTCTTCGAGATAGTTTCTGACTATCTTTTGCCTATTCTTCGGAACGGATCTTTGTCCCTCGGACTTTTGTTCGAGATAGTTTTTAACTATCTCTGGCCTATTCTTTAGGACAGATCTTTGTCCCTCGGAATTTAGTATCTAACTATCTCTGCACTATTCTTCGGGACAGATCTTTGTCCCTGGAATTACTTCGAGATTGTTTCTGACAATTTCTGGACTACTCTTCGGGACGGATCTTTGTCCCTCGGACTTTCTTCGAGATAGTTTCTTACTATCTCTGGCCAATTCTTTCGGACAGATCATTGTCCCTCGACTTTTTTCGAGATAGTTTTTGACTATCTCTTGGCTATTCGTTAGGATGGATCTTTGTCCCTGAACTTTCTTCGAGATAGTTTCTGACTATCTCTGGCCTATTATTTGGAACGGATATTTGTCCCTGTACTTTCTTCGATATAGTTTTTGACTACCTATGGACTATTCTTTGGTACGGATCTTTGTCCCTGGATTTTCTTCGAGATAGTTTCTGACAATCTCTGGCCTATTCTTTGGGACGGCTCGTTGTCCCTGTACTTTGTTTGAGATAGTTTCTGACTATCTTTTGCCAATTCTTTGGGATGGATCTTTGTTCTTGGACTTTCTTCGATATAGTTTCTGACTATCTCTGGACTATTCTTTGGGATGGATCTTTGTCCCTAGACTTTCTTCAAGATAGTTCCTGACTACTTTTGGACTATTCTTTGAGACGGACCTTTGTCCCCAGATTTTCTTCGAGATAGTTTCTGACTATCTTTGGACTATTTTTTGGGACGGATCTTTGTCCCTGGACGTTTTTCGAGATAGTTTCTGACTATCTCTCGACTATTCTTTCGTACGAATCTTCGTCCCTGGACTTTCTTTGAGAGAGTTTCTGACAATTTCTGGACTATTCTTCGGGACGGATCTTTGTCCCTGTACTTTCTTTGAGATAGTTTTTTACTATCTCTAGACTAATATTCGGGATGGATCTTTGTCCCTGGACTTTCTTCGAGAAAGTTTCTGACTATCTTCGGCTTATTCTTTAGGATAGATCTTTGTCCCTGGACTTTTGTTCGAGATAGTTTCTAACTATCTCTAGCCTAATCTTTGGGACAGATCTTTGTCCCTGAACTTTTTTCGAGATAGTTTCTGACTATCTCTGCACTATTCTCCGGGACAGATCTTTGTCCATGGACTTTCTTCGAGATAGTTTCTGACTATCTTTGGCCTATTCTTTGGGATGGATCTTTGTTCCTGGACCTTCTTTGAGATAGTTTCTGACTGACTACCTCTTCACTATTCTTTGGGACGGATCTTTGTCCCTGGACTTTCTTCGAGATAGTTTCTGACTATCTCTACACTATTCTTCGGGACGGTACTTTTTTACTTGACTTTCTTCGTAATAGTTTCTGACTATCTTTGGCCTATTCTTGGGGACGGATCTTTGCCCCTGGACTTTCTTCGAGATAGTTTTTGAATACCTATGGACTATTCTTTGGGACGGATCTTTGTCCCTGGATTTTTTTCGATATAGTTTCTGACAATCTCTGACTTATTCTTTGGTACGGCTCGTTGTCCCTGGACATTCTTCGAGATAGTTTCTGACTATCTTTTGCCTATTCTTCGGAACGGATCTTTGTCCCTCGGACTTTTGTTCGAGATAGTTTTTAACTATCTCTGGCCTATTCTTTAGGACAGATCTTTGTCCCTCGGAATTTAGTATCTAACTATCTCTGCACTATTCTTCGGGACAGATCTTTGTCCCTGGAATTACTTCGAGATTGTTTCTGACAATTTCTGGACTACTCTTCGGGACGGATCTTTGTCCCTCGGACTTTCTTCGAGATAGTTTCTTACTATCTCTGGCCAATTCTTTCGGACAGATCATTGTCCCTCGACTTTTTTCGAGATAGTTTTTGACTATCTCTTGGCTATTCGTTAGGATGGATCTTTGTCCCTGAACTTTCTTCGAGATAGTTTCTGACTATCTCTGGCCTATTATTTGGAACGGATATTTGTCCCTGTACTTTCTTCGATATAGTTTTTGACTACCTATGGACTATTCTTTGGTACGGATCTTTGTCCCTGGATTATCTTCGAGATAGTTTCTGACAATCTCTGGCCTATTCTTTGGGACGGCTCGTTGTCCCTGTACTTTGTTTGAGATAGTTTCTGACTATCTTTTGCCAATTCTTTGGGATGGATCTTTGTTCTTGGACTTTCTTCGATATAGTTTCTGACTATCTCTGGACTATTCTTTGGGATGGATCTTTGTCCCTAGACTTTCTTCAAGATAGTTCCTGACTACTTTTGGACTATTCTTTGAGACGGACCTTTGTCCCCAGATTTTCTTCGAGATAGTTTCTGACTATCTTTGGACTATTTTTTGGGACGGATCTTTGTCCCTGGACGTTTTTCGAAATAGTTTCTGACTATCTCTTGACTATTCTTTCGTACGAATCTTCGTCCCTGGACTTTCTTTGAGAGAGTTTCTGACAATTTCTGGACTATTCTTCGGGAAGGATCTTTGTCCCTGTACTTTCTTCGAGATAGTTTTTTACTATCTCTAGACTAATATTCGGGATGGATCTTTGTCCCTGGACTTTCTTCGAGAAAGTTTCTGACTATCTCCGGCTTATTCTTTAGGATGGATCTTTGTCCCTGGACTTTTGTTCGAGATAGTTTCTAACTATCTCTAGCCTAATCTTTGGGACAGATCTTTGTCCCTGAACTTTTTTCGAGATAGTTTCTGACTATCTCTGCACTATTCTGCGGGACAGATCTTTGTCCCTGGACTTTCTTCGAGATAGTTTCTAACTATCTTTGGCCTATTCTTTGGGATGAATCTTTGTCCCTGGACCTTCTTTGAGATAGTTTCTGACTGACTACCTCTTCACTATTCTTTGGGACGGATCTTTGTCCCTGGACTTTCTTCGAGATAGTTTCTAACTATCTTTGGCCTATTCTTTGGGATGAATCTTTGTCCCTGGACCTTCTTTGAGATAGTTTCTGACTACCTCTTCAATATTCTTTGGGACGTATCTTTGTCCCTGGACTTTCTTCGAGATAGTTTCTGACTATCTCTGCATTATTCTTCGGGACGGATCTTTGTCGCTTGACTTTCTTCGTAATAGTTTCTGACTATCTTTGGCCTATTCTTTGGGACGGATCTTTGTCCTTGGACTTTCTTCGAGATATTTTTTGACTACCTATGGACTATTCTTTGGGACAGATCTTTGTCCCTTGATTTTTTTCGATATAGTTTCTGACAATCTCTGACCTATTCTTTGGGACGGCTCGTTGTCCTTGGACATTCTTCGAGATAGTTTCTGACTATCTTTTGCCTATTCTTTGGGATGGATCTTTGTTCTTGGACTTTTTTCGAGATAGTTTCGGACTACCTTTGGACTATTCTTTGAGACGGATCTTTGTCCCTAGACTTTCTTCGAGATAGTTCCTGACTACCTTTGGACTATTCTTTAGGATGGATCTTTGTCCCCGGACTTTCTTCAACATAGTTTCTGACTATCTCTGCCCTATTCTTCGGACGGATCTTTGTTCTATGACATTCTTCGAGATAGTTTCTGACTATCTCTGGACTATTCTTCGGGACGGACCTTTGTCCATGGACTTTCTTCGAGATAGTTTCTAACTATCTCTAGACTATTCTTTGGGACGGAATTTGTCCATTGACTTTGTTCGAGAGAGTTTCTGACCATCTCGGGACTAGTCTTCGGGACATATCTTTGTCCCTAGACTTTCTTCGAGATAGTTCCTTACAATCTCTGGCCTATTCTTTGGAACGGATATTTGTCCCTCGGACTTTCTTCGAGATAGTTTCTTACTATCTCTAGACTATTATTCTGGACGGATCTTTGTCCCTAAACTTTCTTCGAGATAGTGTCTGACTATCTCCGGCCTATTCTTCGGGACGGATCTTTGTCCCTGGACTTTCTTCGAGTTAGTTTTTGTCTACCTATGGACTATTCTTTGGGACGGATCATTGTCCTTGGATTTTTTTCGACATAGTTTCTGACAATGTCTGACCTATTCTTTGGGACGGCTCGTTGTCCCTGGACATTCTTCGAGATAGTTTCTGACTATCTTTTGCCTATTCTTTGGGATGGATCTTTGTTCGTGGACTTTTTTCGAGATAGTTCCTGACTACCTTTGGACTATTCTTTGAGACGGATCTTTGTCCCTAGACTTTCTTCGAGATAGTTCCTGACTACCTTTGGACTTTGTAACGGAATGGTCAAGGGAGAACTAGAGTAAAGGAGGTAGTAGGGTAATCTAGGTTGGTCCGGGCTCTCGCAACTTAGACCCGCCTAGAGGTTCCACCTAGAACCCATCTCGGCGACACACATGACAAACGGGGTTTTAACGTGCTATAGTGGCCTAGGTCACATCCGGGCTCTCGCTACTTAAACCGACCTAGGGGTCATCCTCACCGGGCTCTCGCAACTTAATGAGGGAACCGAACCCACAAACAAACTATCACCCACAAGAGAAAGGCAAGAAAAACAAGTATTTGCAACTACTAGTCAATCAAGCATTTCAACAAACAAGTGATGTGCACCAAACCAAGAGGAAACCCAAATCTTCCACCAATATCTCTAACAATCCCTTAATCACCCAATTAACACCCTAATCACCCTACTAACCCTAGCAAGAACACTACTCTAACATAATCAAACTAATACTAACAAGAACAAAAGGAATCAACACAAGAATCCAAACATACATAATGGAAAACAAGGATAAACAACAAACAATGAACAAAGATGCAAACTTGGATGAACAAACAAGATTAAGAGTAAAAAGATGAGAAGATTATACCATACTAGTGAAGAGGAAAGATTGAAACTTGCATTAATGAAGAAAACCCAAAACAAACATCCAAGGTTGTCAATCTTGAATGGATCTTGAAGAATTCCCTTAATACAAGACTAAACTAGGATTAACTACTAATTACCGACTAATCTACATTAATCTAATCTAATCTAACCTAAAGTAGTCTAGGGTTTAAGGGGAAGTGTCTAACATAAGCTTAACAAAACAAGGGAAGAGTATATATAGGGTTACAAGTGGAAGAGAGAAGAAAGAAAACAAGGCGGAGCTGAAGCTCACTCATCCCGCCCGGGACGAGATGGTCTCGCCCGGGACGAGATTGTCCCGCCCGAGACGAGTCCTTCTCGGCCGGGACGGGCTCAAGACAGGAGCACTTGCTTTTGCACCTTCCTTCCCGGTCGGGTAGGCATTATCCCGCCCGGGAAGGACCTTGTAGGACTCTCTTAAGATCTTTTTGGTCCCTCCTTGGTTCTCATGGGCTTCCCATCGATTCTCGGGACTCGGGATCGGGTCTCGGAGGCTCGGGATTGGGTCCCAAGGTCTCGGGGTCGACTCCAAGGCATCGAGTGATCGTTCCTTAGCTTCGTTGGTTCCAAAAAGTGTATGTATCGAGTCAGAATCGCTCCAACTTTTCCAAATCGGTCTCGGGAACCTGAAACGAACTAAAGGAAGCATAAAAAGCCCCTAAACCGCTCCCAAGGAGCGATTATACTAAGAAAATGGGACCAAAACACTACAAAATAGGCACTACAAATCACACTTATCAACTCCCCCACACTTAACCCTTACTCGCCCTCGAGTAAGCACATACTACTACTAAACTATCCGAGTGGGTATTAGCGCACCCTACGCCCTTTCAACTCACGCGAATGCACTTTGAGGAAAAGTGCACCCCGCAAGGCAAGTGGGGTCTTGCGACAAAACCGCGGATGCAACCGGACACAAAACACACAAACAATCAAACACACAAACAAACAAACAAACAAACAAACAAACACTTAGACGGTTGCACCCAAAACAAAAGAAATACCGCTTCCCTCTAAAAGCGGTGAATGAAACACCGGTTTAGGACTCGAGGTAAGTGACAACGTTCCCAAGCTAGCAATACAAATCAAGGTGAACTAAACCCTAATAGTATGACGATCAAGCAATAAAAACGTTGGTAACTTACCTAGGTCCTCTTAACTTTCTAAAAACGTACTACGGGACGATCGGCGGAGTGGAAAACTGAAGAACTACGGTGTTAGTCGACACTGTAGGTAAGTGAGACCCCGCCCCCTTTAGCGTGAGCCAAGAGGGTCGTCCCGTGTCCAAAACCGCCTAACTAGTCCAAGTAAAAAGGTGGAAAACATGCAAAATGAGGGAAGACCGACTAATGCCGCTATCATCCTTCCTCGGGACTCGGTCCTTTGGTAGGCTCTTCACGGCAAAAGTCGGAAAAAGGCTTATTTTTGTGGGGATTTCTTTTTGTGAGACGGGTTTTCTTTTGGCATTTTCTTTCTTTTCGACATTTTGATTTGTTTGTTGCCATGCCATTTCTTTTTCTTCTTTTCTATTTTCTTTTTGGCTTTTGTGCCTTTTTTTTCTTCATTCTTTTCTTTCTTTCATTTTTTCTTTCTTTTTCTTTTCTTTGCCCTTTTTGGCAAGATTTGGCTTTTTTGGCATTTCAATGTGTAACAAGAAAGATAGAAATCAACAAATTGCAATTTTATTGAGTGGATATGCGTAGGAGGTAGGTGAATGGGTAAGTCGGGGTTGCGCATTCCCTTTCAAACCCACAAAAAGTGGAGAACTTGGACTAATCAAACGATCCTAAACACGGTCACCTAAGGGACGAGACTCGGTAACCAAGGCCTTTTCACACCGTGGGTGGTCATAATGGTCAAAGGTGCAAATCCCGCAGTAAAGTCCTAGTAAGATAGGTGGACTCAAGGTAAAAGACCAACGAACTCATTAATTTAGGGTCATTCTACTAGGCTAAAGTCCAAAACTCGATTTATACAACTAGGAAGGGAAAGTACACACTCACACACTAGCCTCTAAACCGGGTTTTCGAAAACGGTTTACGCACAAGACACACAACACAACACAAAACAAAGACACGACGAAAACGGACGAAAGAAAAAGAAGCAAAAGCAACAAAACAAAAACAAAACAAAACGAACACATCAAAACACAAACACCACCCCGAATTTCCAAACAAGTCACCAAATCAACCACACGTATGTACAAGCTCCACCCGAGCACACCCCATCACAATCTTCTCCAAACTCCGCAAGAGACAAAGAAGGAAAAAGGGATAGAAGATGTTACCGGACATCATGAAAGCTCTCCAAAATTAGCGGCGATTTAAGCAACCTATAAGGAAAAGAGGGCAAACACACAAAACAAAACAAATACACGACACAAAGACACAAAAGGAAAACACACAAAAAGGAAAATCTTTTTGATTTTTGTGAAAATTTTCAAATTTTTATGGTTTTTAAAGATTGTTTCGAAAATAACTAAGAAAATAAAACTAACAATGCTAGAATATCGCTCCCCCACACTTAAACCGAGCAATGTCCTCATATGGTCAATCGTAGTGTGCGGAGAGACAAAAGAAAAAGAAAAGAAACTACGAAAATAAAGCTAAAAATCAAAAAGAAAAGTGGAGAAAAAGGTAGAAGGGGTCCGGCCGGGGTGTAATCAAGTCACCAAGGGCCGAGACGAGAAAAAGATATGGAAGGGGGAAGAAAATAAAAAGAAGGAAATAAAAGGAAATGGGAGGGGAGGGCTAGGTGTAATCAAGTCACCTAGCCCGGATTCCGCCTAAATCCTCAAAAAAAAGAAAGTGAAAATCTTGTAAAACTTGGATTTTGAAATGACTCTCGATGTAGTCACATCATCGAGAGTCGGGAGCAACCAACACCAAGGCCTTGAAGGCCACTAAGATACCATGACTCAAGGGGAAGGGAATAAACAAAGAAAAACAAGCAATAAAAGACGGAATAGAAAGGATTGTTACCCAAACCAATCGGCTAGTAACTCACTCGCTCCATCGTCTCATAGATCAATGTAGGCACGTTGCTTGTCTTCATCATTGCTATCCCGCTTCAAGCTTGATAGGACCGCATGGTTGGGGTAGTAATGGTGTGAGGAGGTGGGGTTTGATGTGGATCTCGGTGTAAAGTGAGGTGCACGAGTCATATGATAGGAACATGGAGGAGTAGGGAGGTTGGGAGGGGGTATAATGGATGGGTGGAGTCAAGCGCCTAAGAAAAGGCTCAAAAGGGAGAAAGGGGACCATCCCGGTCGGGATGGATGGTCCCGATCGGGTTGATGAACCCTTCCCGATCGGAAAGCTCTCGTCCCGGTCGGGAATGCACTCCAGGGAGTCCGAATTTCTGCACCTTCATCCCGATCGGGATGGCTCCTTCCCGGTCGAGATTCCTCATCCTTCCCGGTCGAGAACCCCTCTTCCCGGTCGGGATGAGTCTTCTTTGATTTCCCCAAGCCCAAAAGCTTATCATAAGCTTCAAAAACCGATTTCCTCGCTCGCAAACCAAACTCCATCATCAACCACTCCTTTCTAGGAATCACATGCACTTCACCTATCACAATAAGCTCAAACAAAACATCAAATTCTCTCCCTCACATCGCTCATCAAAATACCAAAACAATTACAAGAATTCCACAAAAACAAACAAGTCCAAGAAACAAAAATCACAAATACAAGCACAAGTACTCTAAAGAAGAGGAGAGGGGAATATACAACATGACGGTTCTTTAGGAACTCCGTCAAACCGAGGATGGTGGACTCCATTCTTCAACCATAGCCCTCAAGGGCATGGAGGAGCAAGTCGAACGCGCTACCGACATCATAGTGAAGGCCCAAGAAGCGCTCGAGCCTAGCCAACCTCCACGGCCTCCAAGGAGGAGGCAAGAAGTAGGAATCCCAAGACCCATCGTCATCCTTCATGTCATCTCCGGGGTCTATCCATCCTACGAGCTTCACCGAACTCTTCCTCCCTAAGCATTGCCTCCAATCACAAGCAAGCTTCATCTCCAAGAAACAAGGCACAAAAAACGGTTTTGGCCTCACTTCCTCGTTGCACACCCCCACACTTTCCTCAAGTTGTGGTTCCCCATCTTCATCATTCGGCCCCACATCATCATGGAGGAGAGAATCGAAACTTCTACCGGCGGTTTCAATCTATTCCAAACCATCTCTCGGTGTACTAGCAAGGGACTCTTGATGCTCATCAACATTATCGGCAACTTGAGCTCATCAATTTCACCCAACAACTTCACAAACTCTACCAAACCATCCAACTCACTATCCTCCTCCAATTCCTCACCAATGTTGCCTTCACCAAGGGTCATATCCTCATCCGTCTCTTTTTGGGTAGACGATTGAGGTTCTTCAAAGCAAATCTCTCCTCCAAAGGGAACTACATCGGCGGCTTCATGGTTAGGTTGCTCCTCTTTCTCAAGTGGGCATCTTTCATCTAATTGCGATGTTCGGGATAAAAGCATTACGGTTTTAACCGCTATTGCATTTAATCGAGCATCCCTCGCCTCGTTTTCCCTTCAAAATCGGGCCATGAATTCATCTTGCTCTTTTTGCATTTGAATGGCCATTTCTTGTGTGCTCCTTTGCAATTGAAGAATCGAAAGATACAACTCCAAGTTTGACGATTGGTGGTCATTGGGGTCTTGTAAAGCTTCTTGATAATCTTGATGATGCCCAAGGGGTGGGGCATCATATTGTTGGTAGCAAGGTTGGGGTGGTTGGTAGTATTGTGGGTCATGGGGTTCATATTGTGGTTGGGGTGTAGGGTAATATGGTGGGTTTTGGTGGTATTGGCTTCCATAAGGTGAATCTTGATCGAACATGGTGGTTTCACAATCATAACTCGAGTAATAGTCACAATGCTCGTAGGATTGGTAATCGTTCACTTGTTGGTAGCCGTTTTCATAACCTTGAAGATCATACCCACTAGAGTCACCCCAAGAAGCTTGATAGTGGTAGGGGGATGTCATGTCATACCCTTGGTTCATGGAAGAAGAGTGGTAGCTCATATCGGCTCCCGAGTGTGTGGAGTTTAGATCGAACCCCATGCTCGCTCGAAAATCGTAGTCCATACCCGGTTGGAAACCACTCATTCTAGCAACCGTCCGTTAAAGCGGCTCTAAGTTGCAAGAAGAAGATAGTCACCACCTCTAAGCGCAAACTGTAGACTAAGAACAAACGTGAGAAGTCTAGTGCTTTTTGGGAACTAGACAAGAGAGAAATAAACCACACACACACAAGAAGCAAAGTAACCAAAAGAAAAAAGAAAACACAAACACAAACACAAAGTCAAGAAACTAGGAAAACAAATTCTAAACTAGCACCGTCCCCGGCAACGGCGCCAAATTGATGGGAGGGATTTGTCGTGGAATCCCAACCGATCAAATAAAGTAACCGGCTATTCCTACGGTAGATAGGGCAAGTCGGGTCGAATCCACGGGGACGGTAAAGTAAAGTCTAGACTAAGGTCGCCCGATTACTAGACTAAGTCAACGAGCTAAGCTAATTTAGAGAATGATAAGAGGAGGAAAGCTAGACTAAGACTAGGAGAACAAACAAAGGAAAACGGGCTAGGATTAGGTCGGGGTCAAAGGGGTAACGGAATGGTCAAGGGAGAACTAGAGCGAAGGAGGTAGTAGGGTAATCTAGGTTGGTCCGGGCTCTCGCAACTTAGACCCGCCTAGAGGTTCCACCTAGAACCCATCTCGAAGACACACATGACAAACGGGGTTTTAACGTGCTATAGTGGCCTAGGTCACATCCGGGCTTTCGCTACTTAGACCGACCTAGGGGTCGTCCTCACCGGGCTCTCGCAACTTAATGAGGGAACCGAACCCACAAACAAACTATCACCCACAAGAGAAAGGCAAGAAAAACAAGTATTTGCAACTACTAGTCAATCAAGCATTTCAACAAACAAGTGATGTGCACCAAACCAAGAGGAAACCCAAATCTTCCACCAATATCTCTAACAATCCCTTAATCACCCAATTAACACCCTAATCACCCTACTAACCCTAGCAAGAACACTACTCTAACATAATCAAACTAATACTAACAAGAACAAAAGGAATCAACACAAGAATCCAAACATACATAATGGAAAACAAGGATAAACAACAAACAATGAACAAAGATGCAAACTTGGATGAACAAACAAGATTAAGAGTAAAAAGATGAGAAGATTATACCATACTAGTGAAGAGGAAAGATTGAAACTTGCATTAATGAAGAAAACCCAAAACAAACATCCAAGGTTGTCAATCTTTAATGGATCTTGAAGAATTCCCTTAATACAAGACTAAACTAGGATTAACTACTAATTACCGAGTAATCTACACTAATCTAATCTAATCTAACCTAAAGTAGTCGAGGGTTTAAGGGGAAGTGTCTAACATAAGCTTAACAAAACAAGGGAAGAGTATATATAGGGTTACAAGTGGAAGGGAGAAGAAAGAAAACAAGGCGGAGCTGCAGCTCACTCATCCCGCCCGGGACGAGATGGTCCCGCCCGAGACGAGTTCTTCTCGGCCGGGACGGGCTCAAGACAGGAGCACTTGCTTTTGCACCTTCCTTCCTGGTCGGGAAGGCATTATCCCGCCCGGGAAGGACCTTGTAGGCCTCTCTTAAGATCTTTTTGGTCCCTCCTTGGTTCTCATGGGCTTCCCATCGATTCTCGAGACTCGGGATCGGCTCTCGGAGGCTCGGGATTGGGTCCAAGGTCTCGGGGTCGACTCCAAGGCATCGAGTGATCGTTCCTTAGCTTCGTTGGCTCCAAAAAGTGTATGTATCGAGTCGGAATCGCTCCAACTCTTCCAAATCGGTCTCGGGAACCTGAAACGGACTAAAGGAAGTATAAAAAGCCCCTAAACCGCTCCCAAGGAGCGATTCTACAAGGAAAATGGGACCAAAACACTACAAAATAGGCACTACAAATCACACTTATCACTCTGGCCTATTCTTCGGGACAGATCTTTGTCCCTGGACTTACTTCGAGATCGTTTCTGACAATTTCTCGACTACTCTTCAGGACGGATCTTTGTCCCTCAGACTTTCTTCGAGATAGTTTCTTACTATCTCTGGACAATTCTTTCGGAGGGATCTTTGTTCCTGGACTTTCTTCGACATAGTTTCTGACTTTCTCTGGCCTATTTTTCGGGACATATCTTTGTCCCTGGACTTACTTCGAGATTGTTTCAGACAATTTCTGGACTACTCTTCAGGACGGATCTTTGTCCCTCGGACTTTCTTCGAGATAGTTTCTTACTATCTCTGGCCAATTCTTTCGGACGGATCTTTGTCCCTGGACTTTCTTCGAGATAGTTTTTGACTATCTCTTGGCTATTCGTTAGGACGGATCTTTGTCCCTGAACTTTCTTCGAGATAGTTTCTGACTATCTCTGGCCTATTCTTCGGGACATATCTTTGTCCCTGGACTTACTTCGAGATTGTTTCAGACAATTTTTGGACTATTCTTCGGGACGGATCTTTGTCCCTCGGACTTTCTTCGAGATAGTTTCTTACTATCTCTGGCCAATTCTTTCGGAGGGATCTTTGTTCCTGGACTTTCTTCGAGATAGTTTTTGAATATCTCTTGGCTATTCCTTGGGATGGATCTTTGTCCATGAACATTCTTCGAGATAGTTTCTGACTATCTCTGGCCTATTCTTTGGAACGGATATTTGTCCCTGTACTTTCTTCGAGATCGTTTTTGAATATCTCTAGACTATTATTCGGGACGGATCTTTGTCCCTGGACTTTTTTCGAGAAAGTTTCTCACTTTCTCAAGCCTATTCTTCGGGACGGATCTTTGTCCCTTTGGACTTTTGTTCGTGATAGTTTCTAACTATCTCTGGCCTATTCTTTAGGACATATCTTTGTCCCTGAACTTTTTTCGAGATAGTATCTTACTATCTCTGCACTATTCTTTGGGACATATCTTTGTCCCTGGACTTACTTCAAGATTGTTTCTGACAATTTCTGGACTACTCTTTGGGACGGATCTTTGTCCCTCGGACTTTCTTCGAGATAGTTTCTTACTATCTCTGGCCAATTCTTTCAGATGGATCTTTGTCCCTGGACTTTCTTCGAGATAGTTTTTGACTATCTCTTGGCTATTCGTTAGGATGGATCTTTGTCCCTGAATTTTCTTTGAGATAGTTTCTGACTATCTCTGGCCTATTATTTGGAACAGATATTTGTCTCTGTACTTTCTTCGAGATAATTTTTGACTACCTATGGACTATTTTTTGGGACGGATCTTTGTCCCTGGATTTTCTTCGAGATAGTTTCTGACAATCTCTGACCTATTCTTTGGGACGGCTCGTTGTCCATGTACTTTCTGCGAGATAGTTTATGACTATCTTTTGCCTATTCTTTGGGATGGATCTTTGTTCTTGGACTTTCTTCGAGATAGTTTCTGACTATCTCTGGACTATTCTTTGGGATGGATCTTTGTCCCAAGATTTTCTTTGAGATAGTTTCTGACTATCTCTGGCCTATTCTTTGGGACAGACCTTTGTCCCCAGATTTTCTATGAGATAGTTTCTGACTATCTCTGGACTATTTTTTGGGACGAATCTTTGTCCCTGGACATTTTTCGAGATAGTTTCTGACTATCTCTAGACTATTCTTTCGTACGGATCTTCGTCCCTGGACTTTCTTTGAGATAGTTTCTGACAATTTCTGGACTATTCTTCGGGACGGATCTTTGTCCCTCGGACTTTCTTCAAAATAGTTTCTTACTATCTCTGGCCAATTCTTTGGGACGGATCTTTGTCCCTGGACTTTCTTCGAGATAGTTTCTGACTATCTCTTGGCTATTATTTGAGATGGATCTTTGTCCCTGAACTTTCTTCGAGATAGTTTCTGACTATCTCTGGCCTATTCTTTGGAACGGATATTTGTCCCTGTACTTTCTTCGAGATAGTTTTTGACTATCTCTAGACTATTATTCGGGATGGATCTTTGTCCCCGGACTTTCTTCGAGAAAGTTTCTGACTATCTCCGGCTTATTCTTTAGGATGGATCTTTATCCCTAGACTTTTGTTCGAGATAGTTTCTAAATATCTCTGGCCTGTCCCTTGGGACAGATCATTGTTCCTCAACTTTTTTCGAGATAGTTTCTGACTATCTCTGCACTATTCTCCGGGACAGATCTTTGTCCATGGACTTTCTTCGAGATAGTTTCTGACTGTCTTCGGTCTATTCTTTGGGATGGATCATTGTCCCTAGACCTTCTTCGAGATAGTTTCTGACTACCTCTTCACTATTCTTTGGGACGGATCTTTGTCCCTGGACTTTCTTCGAGATAGTTTCTGACTATCTCTACACTATTCTTCGGGACAGATCTTTGTCGCTTGACTTACTTCGTAATAGTTTCTGACTATCTTTGGCCTATTCTTGGGGACGGATCTTTGTCCCTGGACTGATTTCGTGATAGTTTTTGACTACCTATGGACTATTCTTTGGGACGGATCTTTGTCCTTGGATTTTTTTCGATATAGTTTCTGACAATCTTTGACCTATTCTTTGGGACGGCTCGTTGTCCCTGGACATTCTTCAAGATAGTTTCTGACTACCTTTTGCCTATTCTTTGGGATGGATCTTTGTTCTTGGACTTTTTTCGAGATAGTTCCCGACTATCTTTGGACTATTCTTTGAGACGGATCTTTGTCCCTAGACTTTCTTCGAGATAGTTCCTGACTACCTTTGGACTATTCTTTAGGACGGATCTTTGTCCACGGACTTTCTTCAACATAGTTTCCGACTATCTCTACACTATTCTTGGGACGGATCTTTGTCCTATGACATTCTTCGAGATAGTTTCTGACTATCTCTGGACTAGTCTTCGGGACAGATCTTTGTCCTTGGACTTTCTTCGAGATAGTTTCTTACAATTTCTGGACTATTCTTCGGGACAGATATTTGTCCCCCGGACTTTCTTCGAGATAGTTTCTTACTATCTCTGGCCAATTCTTTGGGATGGATCTTTGTCCCTAAACTTTCTTCGAGATAGTTTCTGACTATCTCTGGCCTATTCTTTGGGACGGATCTTTGTCCCTGGACTTTCTTCGAGATAGTTTCTGACTATCTCTGGCCTATTCTTTGGGATGGATCTTATAGTTTCTGACTATCTCTGGCCTATTCTTTGGGATGGATCTTTGTCCCTGGACTTTCTTTGAGATAGTTTTTGACTATTTCTAGACTATTATTCGGGACGGATCTTTGTCCCTACACTTTCTTCGAGAAAGTTTTTGACTATCTCTGGCATATTCTTCGGGACTGATCTTTGTCCCTCGGACTTTTGTTCGAGATAGTTTCTAACTATCTCTGGCCTATTCTTTAGGACAGATCTTTGTCCCTGAACTTTTTTCGAGATAGTTTCTGACTATCTCTGCACTATTCTTCGCGACAGATCTTTGTGCCTGCACTTTCCTTTTTTTGGTAAAAGGTATGTATTATATATAAAATATCGATCATTTCCTTGTACATACCATGACTCACATTTTGATCCATACAACTACCATCCAACCAACATATTTCCTATTACAAGATACGACACAATAGACTAGTCTCGATGATTGTTGGTATACTCATCTTGTTCCTCCTAATTCTATCACTAACCTCATGCTTGATGTAATCCCCTAGAAATTCTAACGCGATACAGTGGCGGAAACACTGTAGAGTCGGGATTAAAACACACTGTAACTATGTCTTAGTAAATTAAATTGGTAAAGTCAAACGTATGCCATACATAAAAATGGCTAAAATTTAAAACAATCCATAAAAATGTTAAACAATCCGTAAGATATAATTATTAAAAAGATCAAGCAGGATCCAAGACTGCTCGTTTGCCCACACCCACCGGAAATAAACACGTATACCTGCCATGTTAAAATATAACAGCCACAATCAGTGGGGAGCAACGTCAACGTTCTCCCAGCCGTATAACAGGATTTTAAAACTTTACTTACTACTATAGAAAAATAATAAAAATGGAAAACAGTAAAACATCATATTAAAATAAGTTATCGGCACAAAACCAAAATATTAAAATGGGTTACCGAAGAAACATAAATATATTTGCCAACCTGCAAACCAATTTATATCGATAATAAATAAAATAATCAAAATGGCGTTATGGATAGGATTAATGTAAAATCTAGACTTTCACTAGGACAATACTAAAATCCAGTTTCGAGAACTTAGTCAAAACAAATCAGACTTTTATCTCTAACTAGGCAACTCAACTATAACAGGACTGGGTGCAGCGAGGTCCTGGCTTAAGTAGTGCACACCCCTCCTGGATACAAACCATATCCAGTTCAACCCGACGCGACTTACACGATGCGATATCTAAGTTTAAGGTAAACATACACTCTCCTAAACACAAACCATGCTCAGTTCAACGACCAATGTGTCTCAACATAGACACACCATCTTTATAGTTGATGGCAAAACGTACAGCCCAGACTATATTACTCTAAACCCACACTTTTCCTTAGTCCACAACTCCAAAACAAGCCATTATCGATATTTAAAAGATGTATTCAATAATATAAACCACAAGAGAACAAAAGAAAAAAGAATCACTTTCCAAAAGAGGAAACTTTCTATTTTAGGAAACTTCTATTTTTTAGAAACTTACTAAAAATAGCATCATATGAAAATAGCAAAATATTAGTAAACGATATAGATTTATAAAACTAGTACTTTAGGCCTTAACGATATTAATTCTTAAAACGAGAACTTTTGCGTTAGTGAAATTATTGAAACGTCATACAAGTATTTATAAAATGATTTAGAAATGTCTTAAACATTTTAAATACTACTAATTAGGATGTTTTCAAAATCTACAAAACTAAACTTCCCTAATTATTATTAGTTTCGACAATACGATTATAAAAAGGATTTTACGGCAAATGTCAAATAAAATCTTTTAACGTCTTTTATTTAATTAAACCATTGAATATATTTAGAATATGTTAAGGGATGATTTAAATCTAAAAGTTCAGATTTAAATACTTTCAAAATTGCTGGAAAAATAATTCTTTTAGGTAAGACGAAGAATTTTAACGATAAAGCACAATTTGTCCGAAAATCAATAATTATTAATTAAAGACTTTAATAAATAGTAAAAAAATTACGTAAAATAGTTAAAACATAATTATGGACATTCTGTCCAAAAATGAAATTTTCCAGAATCCTAAAACTCGGTTTTTAAAGCGTTTTCTCGTTAATTGTCTAATCTCGACAATAACGATTAATAAAAATAGTAATTACCAAACGATTTAAATATTAATATCCAAAAGTTATTATTAAACTTAAAAATCATGATTTTCCAGAATATAAATTTTTCAGATTTTTCCAAAATTCCAGATTCAACAAATTCCAACAAAACCGTCATTTAAACCCGTTTTCACAATTAACGATTTCATTAATAAACTTATCGTTCCTAACATTTTATTAAGGCACTAAAAATCGTAAAAATATATGAAATCATCAGAATCACAAATTTTTCCAGATTTAAACCAAAGACCAGAATTCGAGAATTTAAGCAACAAACACGGTTTTAACGATAAACGATGATTTAAAGTGATTAAATAATTCATCCACTTAACAATTCCGAAAATTTATGAAAACATTCATAAAATTCTATTTCATCAGAAAGTTTCATCACGTCAAAAATCAGATTAAAATAAAATGTTTAGGTACTAGAACTAAAAATTGGCTTTTAATCATTTTTGTCCGTAAACGGTAATAATTCAATAATCGATATTTAAAATATCAGAAAAATCTTAAATTATTATAAATCATCAAAAATATCAATTTTACAGAATATAAACATATATTACATGTTTAGGCCGAATATTATGTTTTTACAAATTAATATAACAATTTAATCGTTAATCTCGAAAAAGCGATAAAAATACCGAAACATGCAAATTTTCAACTTTTAAAAATTTTCCAGATTATATGACATACATATATTGTCAAAAATGAAATATAAAAATTATACATGCAACTACACAATTAAAACCTTGAAATACAGAGTAACATCGACGTTACCTCTACTCCAAGTCTGAATCGATTATATACTCGTCGGCCTCGGGATCTTCCACAAATCCTTCCAAACACGAAAATCATGGCAGAAAAATACCATGAGAAAACTAACAAAAATCAAGGTAAATAATGATCGAAAACGATGTCGATTATTACCTTAACGAAGGAATCGGAAGGAGGATTAATATGACGATAAAAACGATTCGATTGAGACTCGAAATGGAGCAAAAATCAGGCTGGAATAGGGGAGGGAGTACTCGGCCAAGAAGGAAAAAAAGGATGATGAATATGTTGTAGTAATTTTTTTGTTAATGCACAAAATGAATGTAGAGTAGATTAAAGGAGAAGGAGGTTACTACACTTAAAGAGCATAAATGATAGTAAAATAGTTGAAGAATCCTAAGTGCATCTAGACAAATATGGCTAGCCAAAGGGATAAGAAGAGGAGTAGGAAGAGCTTGAGTAGTAAAGCCTCAATTCAATGAAAAGAAAAGAATCCTATGTTTACGGTTTAATGTGATAAAATGAAACATATTAATAAAACATAGTTAAATTGTGACAAGAAGCTTTGTCGGTCCAAAATATAAGGAAAAGGTCTCAAATGATTTATAAGTTGATAAAAAGTATAATCGTAAAATAGTTAAAGGCATTTCAAGGTAATTCGAGTAAACCTCGCGTAAGAAAATAATTATTCGCGAAGCTTCGTAATAAAATCATTAACGACAAAATACTTGTAAATAAAAATATTTACTAGTTGAAAATTTTATATAAACGTATTCAAACATTTTTAGGAAAAGGAATAACTTAAATCCGAGTTTAAAAACGTCAATTCGAATAGAAATAGAATTCCTCGCGGAAAATTAATTAGTTTACAATGAAAATTGAATAAATAGATGTAAAAGAATTAAAATCTTTTAAAATAAAAATAAATATCATTAAACTCAAAATTGAAGATAAGCTTGAATAAAATGATGACACATAAGCCAAAATGTGATAGAGTTATAACGATGTCATAACGGAAGAATAAAAATGCTAGAAAAATAGCGGGTGTTACAATCCTCCCCACTAAAAGAAAGTTTCGTCCTCGAAACTGAGAATAAGCAGACAGGAATCTAGATTACCTCAGTCGAAAAGATGAGAATACTTATTTTGCATTAAAAAAAATTGGTTTAAAAGAAAATTTTACAACTTTCAAAGTGATACAAAATCGATGGCTAATATTTATTCCAAGAGGAATTGAGCTAAGCTACCCGAAGTTTAAAACCTTCTAAATTAATGAAACTGTAAAGTAAAGTTATTTGATAAAATAACATTGTTGAATAACATTTGTAAACGAACTCGGAGGAGAATACCGAAAACACGTTCAAAACAAAACGTTTGATTAAGAAACTCGACAATATTTTGTTTTAAGACAAAACAAAAATTATTTTTGAGAAAGCAAATTTTGTGGTTAGTAAAATTAAATCAGTCGTTAGACATTTTTCAATGACAGGTTAAAAAGTCCACCATCAACAAAACGAAAATTGATTTCAAAATGTTAGAATTTTGAAAATGTTATCAAAGTAATTATGAAAGTTTTCAAATATGTTATCAAACCTGCACATAAAATAATTTCGACAATGTTAAAACGTTTTGCATACTAATCCTATAGTAATTTAAGTATTTGAAAACTTGAAAGTCTTCATAAAACTCCGATCGCTTGAAAATAAAAATTTGAAACAATTTTGAAATAATTTTAAATAAATTACTAAGGCATTTTGAAATAAAAGTAAATATAAATATCAACCAAAGATAAAATAAAAGTGAAGTATATAATTTTTTTTTTTAAAATTATAATTCAAAAATGTTAAATTTCACGATATCCGAAAAGTTTAAGTTAGTCAACTTTATACAAAACGGGTAATTTCATAATTAGGAATTATAACTCAAAATGTTAAAATTTACGATAATCCATAATTTTTTTTTAAACAGGTCAATATTTTTTTTTATAAAATAGGGAGTTCAAAATAAAATAAAATTGATTAACGGGTAAATAGAACAAGGATAAATAAATAAAAAATAAGAGCTTTCAAAATCGACAAAGGTTGAAGGGATTAGCAGCAGATGGGGGTAACAGAATTCAAGAGAAGCAGAAAGGAAGGCGGAGTTTAGAGTAAAAAGGAGCTCGCAAGGATTATAGAAGCAATTAACCATCTCGAGATTCCTAGCACGACTCTCACAAACATGGGTTCCAAATTGGCCCATCAACTAATGCTAAGACCAATATCGGTACAGGGTTGTCCTACTTAATCTACAACCTCCAAATTTATCGACTGCCATAGCCTCCAAAATTAAGTCTTACATACTTATATATTCCTTCAATTAGTATGAAAAAGAATCCACAAATGATTTAGACTAATCCATTAATTAATATTCCAACGGTCATCAAAACATACCCAAACTCGTAATCACTCAGGCTCATAAATTCAAAGCTCATAATGTCTGAACTCGGGGTATACTTCAAATTTCTCGATTACGGAACACTAAATAAAAATCCATCAATTAACAATGTTCGGACACGAAAACCTCAAAAGTGATCATCAACACATTCTTAACATCATCAGTAGACAAAGGTTAGGAAAGTACGCCAAACCCTAAACACACTCAGCCTGACATGTAACGCCAGATACTCACATTTTCAAATACGTCATTCAGCTAAGGTTTCTGAGAATTCCATCAAATTTCCTATCGTAACAGTGAAACCACTAAAATATTTATTAACTCAACGAAGCCACAATCTCGGTGGTCTAAGGGTTCTGAACTATAAATCCATCAAGATGATTGATATTAAGTATTCCTCAAAACAACGCGATAAAGCCAACCTTTAATTGAGCAATATGTTTTCTTCTTCAAGGCTAATAATGATCTGCCCAAACTTAGGTCATTCAACTCTAAGGTTTGTAGGTTACAACCTTACATCAACGCTCTGCGATCTAATCCATAAGAAACAAGGTTTAATCTATGTCAACCAACATTTACTAAACATTAATGAGGACCTGAAATGGTACCAAAACACTTAGGCTAACATCTTAATCAATGATTTATGATCCCAAAATTCCACGATTAGTCCATTAAGTCAACATTAGGTAGGAAACCCAAGTAATATTGTTATTTACACTTAACTAGGTTCTATGTTGGGTATTAGGTATCCATCAGACAGAATAAACTTTATTCTTACTACTCCAAAATATATTCAACTCTAAGTACTCCAAAATAATCAAAGTAATCTATAACCCAAGGTTTAGTGTCTAAAGTAACAACCTAACTCCATTAATCAACTAATACCATTCAACTCAATCCTCAAAAATTTCTTACTTGCTTAGAAGATAGGGTAGACTCACAATCCCCAAATCAAGTAACAAGCTAAGGGTTTACTAAATCTCAAACATCTATACTTCCAAAAGATTCACAAGACAGAATTTGGTCTAACCAAGGAATCTCAAGAGGGAGATGGTAAAGTAGGAGAGTAGAACAAGGAATCACCAAGCGAATAATGATGAGAATATATAAGAGAAGAATTGGAAAAGGCAGAAGCAGGAAGAAAAGAATCAATGATTCAAGATGATGAAGACCTATAACGAGAAGGGAAAGTTCGGACCTCTAAGGTTCACGAGGGGACCAAAAGGATTACTTCATCTTCTTGCAAAGGAACGAGCACGCAAGTCTTGGGTCGCTCGATCTGGATCGACTGCAACATCGTGGAACATGAATCTACTCTTGATCATCTAACCTATAGCTTGAGCAAACTAAATCGGAGCTGAGAAGTCACCTTCGACATTTTTCTTGGAGCACCAAATTGTCCACTCGAGTCAGCAGGCGTTGAGAGTTCTAAGCAGGTCTTGTCCTGATCTGGAGCATCATCATGACAACATCTTGTTCATTCGTCTTCCTCCAGACAAAAGCAACAAATATTCAATGCTAATCATTGAGTTACAAGAACATATAAACCTAATAGTTAAGTCCTTATTTTGTTTCTACCCATCTCTAATAATATTTTATTTACTGTTTAAATAATTTACTGGTATTTTCCCCAATTTCAGGTGTAAGCGTTGGGAGCAGTGATGCTCTGATACCAACTGTAATCCCCTAGAAATTCTAACGCAATACAGTGGCGGAAACACTATAGAGTCGGGATTAAAACACACTGTAACTATGTCTTAGTAAATTAAATTGGTAAAGTCAAACATATGCCATACATAAAAATGGCTAAAATTTAAAACAATCCATAAAAATGTTAAACAATCCATAAGACATAATTATTAAAAAGATCAAGCAGGATCCAAGACTGCTCGTTAGCCCACACCCACCGGAAATAAACACGTATACCTGTCATGTTAAAACATAACAGCCACAATCAGTGGGGAGCAAAGTTAACGTTCTCCCAGCCGTACAACAGGATTTTAAAACTGTACTTACTACTATAGAAAAATAATAAAAATGGAAAACAGTAAAACATCATATTAAAATAAGTTTTCGGCACAAAACCAAAATATTAAAATGGGTTACCGAATAAACATAAAAATATTTGCCCAACCTGCAAACCAATTTATATCGATAATAAATAAAATAATCAAAATGGCGTTATGGATAGGATTAATGTAGAATCTAGACTTTCACTAGGACAATAACAAAATCTAGTTTCGAGAACTTAGTCAAAACAAATCAGACTTTGATGTCTAACTAGGCAACTCAACTATAACAGGACTGCGTGCAGGGAGGTCCTGGCTTAAGTAGTGCACACCCCTCGTGGATACAAACCATATCCAGTTCAACCCGACGCGACTTACACGATGCGATATCTAAGTTTAAGGTAAACATACACCCTCCTGAACACAAACCATGCTCAGTTCAACGACCAATGTGTCTCAACATAGACACACCATCTTTATAGTTGATGGCAAAACGTACAGCCCAGACTATATTACTCTAAACCCACACTTTTCCTTAGTCCACAACTCCAAAACAAGCCATTATCGATATTTAAAAGATGTATTCAATAATATAAACCATAAAAGAACAAAAGGAAAAAGAACCACTTTCCAAAAGAGGAAACTTTCTGTTTTTAGAAACTTACTAAAAATAGCATCATATGAAAATAGCAAAATATTAGTAAATGATATAGATTTATAAAACTAGTACTTTCGGCCTTAACGATATTAATTCTTAAAACGAGAACTTTTGCGTTAGTGAAATTATTGAAACGTCACACAAGTGTTTATAAAATGATTTAGAAATGTCTTAAACATTTTAAATACTACTAATTAGGGTGTTTCCAAAATCTACAAAACTAAAATTCTCTAATTATTATTAGTTTCGACAATACGATTATAAAAAGGATTTTACGGCAAATGTCAAATAAAATCTTTTAACGTCTTTTATTTAATTAAACCATTGAATATATTTAGAATATGTTAAGGGATGATTTAACTCTTAAAGTTCAGATTTAAATACTTTCAAAATTGCTGGAAAAATAATTCTTTTAGGTAAGACGAAGAATTTTAACGATAAAGCACAATTTGTCCGAAAATCAATAATTATTAATTAATGACTTTAATAAATAGTACAAAAATTACGTAAAATAGTTAAAACATAATTATGGACATTCTGTCCAAAAATAAAATTTTCCAGAATCCTAAAACTCGGTTTTTAAAGCATTTTCTCGTTAATCGTCTAATCTCGCCAATAACGATTAATAAAAATAGTAATTACCAAACGATTTAAATATTAATATCCAAAAATTATTATTAAACTTAAAAATCATATAATGTTATTGCAGAAATTATCATAAACTTCAAACATTTGTCAACCTGCAAACCAAAATGTATCGATAATATAAATATTCAAAAATGGCGTTATGGAAATTCGATCGGTGTGCACAAGGCTAGCCTTTCAGTAGGAATAATACTAAACTAGCTTCGAGAACTTAGTCAAAACTGTAACACCCCCATTTACCTAGAAGCCTTATCAAGACATTTTCAAGTAAATAAAGGTGTTACCATCTCGGTATTATCCGAGGTAGTAGTCCAATACAATACAATTCTGAAACCAACCATTTAAAACTAAACAATGAATTGTCACAATTCGTATCTACAGAACACTGTTACATAATTACAGCAGCGGATGCACAACTAACACGACTACAACCTATAAACGTGGTCAGTGACAGCGCAGACCCATCCCGTACAGTCAACCAGCATACAATCATCACACATCATCAACCTGCACACTAGCACTGCTCCCCAAAAGACCAGAAACGTCAATTGGTTCGTCGCAGGTCCCCAATAAAATAGGGTGACAATTTAAATAGAGAATATGATTACAACGTGCTAACATCATAACACAAGTACGTAATTTAAAACATTCTGTTTCAACCGTCTTGGTACCACATCGGTACCAATCAACAATATCATCTCCACATTCTCAGTACCATCACGATACCAATCAATAATTTCCTCTCAACATTCAGTACCATCCCGGTACCAATCAATAATCTCATCTCAACTCTTCTGGCAGGCCCTTTCATTCCGAGTGTGCACACCTCCCCCCCGCAGGTTCAACAACCCGCGAGGAGAAATCAGGGAGGGGACCGTGATCAAGGGTCCCGGGTAGGTCTAAAGCTAGCCTCACCAACTCCAATATATAAATATTCATCAATCTTTCTCCAATAATTATTCAACATTATTCTCATTAGCATGATATCACGTCGTACTCGTAACTCATAAATGCATCATAATATTAACGTATTCTAAGTAAGGAAAACCTTACCTAGTCAGCAAGTCATCACCGCGTCGACAGTACAAATCAGCACAGAAATTCTACGAAGTCCGATCCTAATAAAATAATATATAATTAAATCAATATCGACCCTAACGTAATTAATTATAAAAAGAAACCGACCCGACCTAACTAAATTATAAAATGAAACCGGTACCACTATAATTAACTCTACCACTCTAGCAACATCAACCAATGACACGACCTACATCATCAACATATATTAACAACCTACATCCCGACTCCATGACAGTACAAACAGCCGTAACCTCCCGAGTTCATACCTGCTAACCTTAACGAGGAATCGAACCTGCGGTTCATTCTATGACCGACCCACAAGAACGACAAACATTATGAGCACAACATGGTACATCGACAACGATATGATGAGAATAAAACTCCATATGCACGACACAATTTCAAGAGAAACCAAGGAGACACGTCTGATCATAGCGACACGAAAGTAATGACGACGAAACTGACATGAAGACAATATAAATGAAGCCAAACAGTAGCAGACCTAGTTGCACCACCACGGCAAGGGCTAACTTCATCGGGCCTCGTTCTAGCACGAGGAGGCCACGACGGAGAAGGTACTAGTGTGTGATGGTCTTACAACGACAAGGAAAACATAGGGGTTCTGGCGGTTGCAGGCGCATCAGGGAGACGGCTACGTACGGTGTTTCTTGGTTTGATGAAGGTAGTAAGAAAATTGATGATGGAGGGGCTGCGGGAATGTTGAAGAAGAACGACCAAAAGTAGGTTTAGGGTTATGCGCATGTTACCTAGTTGCATACCACTCTATTATGTATTATTACTATTATTATATTACTATTATTATTATCACTCCATATTATTAAGGGTTTATAAGGTGTACTCGGAAATGGTTATACGTTATACGGTATTAGGAATGATTTAACGAAATAGGTTAAACTAAATGGGTTAACCAACTATGTATATATGTACTCCTATCCATTAAATAGACCCGACTTAAATAGGACACGCTCGTAATATACGACGGGTATTACAATCTACCCTCCTTAAAAGAAACTTCGTCCTGAAGTTTACCCCATTACGGAATGACTAATATAACGACCTGACTAACCAACTAATAACTTATATCTCGATCAACCAATCACCAAATTAATAAGTAACGCAACGTGAATAATTGAGACGGGGTATTACAGTCTACCCTCCTTATAAGGAACTTCGTCCCGAAGTTTAGGATCCAACCAATTACAATACATCTCAACCAACGACAATCCCCACCATTCACACTGAGTCAAATACATCACAAGACTTATCATGTAATTAACTGTTGTATTTACATCACGTACTAACTAACTATTCACGTACTTACAAGTTACAACGAACGATAACTATTCCAACTTATTATGAGACGACTGACACGGTTCCTAAGCAAACATATAATAGAAAAATTATGGAGTATGACATCCTACTCTTCTTATAAGGAACTTCGCCTCGAAGTTCACTAAGCCTGTACTTACTTTAATTTACCCACCACCTCAAATATATTACAACATTACTATCTTAACACTATCGAGATTACTCTTTCTCGATCTTAGCATATACACGTTTTTCAATTAACATAGGACATCATTGTAAACTTTTCAAACGAATATACATATACTTGTAAGTTATGACCAGGGGTGAGTAATTCAGTAATATTTGCAATCAACTCATGCGATCCAGCATAATGATTTTCAACACATTTATCATATACATAACATCACTTGGTCAACTCACCACCTCTAACTCTTTTGGGCATCATGCCTAATGCATCAGCTCATTCGTGTTTAATCTATATTTCTCAACTTACCCACCTATCAACTGGTCACGACGGGTTTCTACATTTCCCACCTATCCTCGCATCCATCCACATTACACAGCCTAAATCCTCTTTTACTAACAATTGTAGACATCCTCCTTAGATTGTTCTCATTGTTCATCAAAAGTACCAACAGACTATTTGCATATTTATTCTCATATGTCGCACTCACATAATCTAAGATAAACAGACCGCCTATTAGTACCACAATATTAAACCTCATTATACTTGTGATAACTCATTTCATATGCTGGCAGACAACAACTAATACACTTGTAACTTTACAGACTTACGTGAACCCTCCTTCTAAGACGTACTTACACGCATGGACACCACTACTATCCCCCAAGTAAAACGATTATGTCATACAAAGACGATTTGCTCAACACTTTGGACGTGACGGCTAGTGACATAGCACTTTTAACACCTAATGCATAGACTCGTGATCGAGATGTTACCACCTTTAACTATAACCCGACATGTTGACCTCGAAACATAAGTGATGACAAAAAAAAATGACGGATATAACTTGGAGCCCAACTATTTTAGTTGACGCCATCCTTGGCCCTAAAACTTGGTGACATAAGGCTCAGTTCTCATAACGTAGCTAGTCTGAGTGGATTTTATAACTCGGATCTTGCAAACATGGAAGTACGTATGTCTCCCCTCAGTTTTGTTACTATTACTTTATCATGTATTTATATATGACCCTTCACTGCTCATTAATCTAGATCCTTGTACCATCATTATATCTGTTATCCTTCTGTCACTCTTATTTACACAGTTAGACTCGTTAACAACCATTATTGTGACATTCTAACAAGTGATTTAAACGACTCCGTATTCGCATGACATCCCCTTACTATATTTCACGACTAGATTTTATCATTAAAACACGTACTCCCCAATCTATATTATGATCACTCGCTGACACAGTTGTATCTTTAACATGTTTGGACTCACATGCATCCACATATATATATACTGAGAGAAAGCATAGCACACAATATAATCATCATGGCAAAACAACAACACAACTGGACGCTCTTAGATAACCCATTAACAACTTCAAGCCTTGACACAATTAGCAGGTGACATTTATTCCTCATAATTGCAACAACCGACCAGATAGTTCATGTATTATGTTTGCATAACTTTTAAATGTAAACACTAACATACAACTTGAACCAGTGTAACTTCTCACGACTCGAATTTACTCCGAATTCATCATTAACATATAAGTTTAACTCTATTACAGCATATGATAAGGCGGACACTTTCACATTAGTGCATTCACTTTGAACAAGGCGAAACAGTGATCATTCCGTGGATTTAAGCACTTTTAAATCATCGTACTCAAAACAGTGTAAATTCAGTGGATTAGATTCGAAAGATAGCCCTCTACAACTTTCTAGTTAGAACCATTTTCAAATTCCATTTGCAAAATCATTTTCATGAACTGGCAGATTCGACCTTGAAAAGTTTCGATTGATAAAACGAATTTCAAATCATATGTTTGAGCAAATCCAGGTTCCAACATTATCCAAACTCATCGGTAAAATATTCAATGATAATTTAACCCCTAAGTAAGGTGTATAATCAAAACTTGACCACTAGAAAATAGGTTGAAGTACCTTGGTTTAAATCTCGAAATTCTACACTGAATAATTAGACTTAAAATATAATAAATATGAGTCTATTTTCAAACTTTTGTAAAATAGACACGGTAAACAGGTGAAACAATTCAGCAACACGTTATTTCTGTTAACGAAGGTGTTTTAAGTTGTTCTGACATTATCTCGACACGGTTAGCAAGCACGTTTGTTTAGGCCATCAAAATATAACTCAATAAACACATTATTCAGGTTAGAGTGTTGTATAGGTGTATGTCATTAACTCAACACGGATTTTTTTAATAAATACTCAGTTAAACTATCAAGAATAGAAATTAATAACAAGGTACGGCTCAGAACCTATCAAATTGACAAGGAAGCATATAAACTCAAAACGAAACACAAATATTCAAGTGAGTTGACAGAATTTCACATTAATGAATACGATACAACAAATATATTATTTTAGTAACACGTACTTAAATTCAAGTAATAAACAAATTTTGATTTCACACCTTATCTTGTTAATCACACATTGTATTAATCATGGTGAAATGGAAACGACACATTTATATATACATTATTGCTCCTATAATACAAACAGATCGACATAATTCCAGATGCCACATACGTTTTCAAGATTCAATTGGTAGACAAGTTCATTTACGTACTTACGAGAGAACGATGAGGACCAATAAGGACTACTCAGATCGATATAAAGCAAGTAACTCACATTAACTCAAAACGGATCTCAAGTAGTCTTACATTGTTCAACTATTAGTCTTATTAACTCGTACTTGGTTCATATCCGACAAAGCTCCATTAATACGTCATAACACCATTAAACTTGTAGATACCGATCCTAGTTAACATGAAGGCAACTTGTACATTACATTGGCAAGGACACATATGATACTCGAAACAGAATGCAAGTATCCAGGTATTTTTGAA
Organism: Agrostemma githago; assembly: GCA_958450325.1. Taxonomy (NCBI): domain Eukaryota; kingdom Viridiplantae; phylum Streptophyta; class Magnoliopsida; order Caryophyllales; family Caryophyllaceae; genus Agrostemma; species Agrostemma githago. Next base: position 30,884,487 of record OY288252.1, read on the forward strand.
TAACATTCAATTATGACATACTTAACCACGTAAGTTATCGACCCGCTTGACATATTATAGTAAACATACCATCACCAGGTATCAATCTCCTTTATAGTAACGTGAAACAGCTATAGTATATTATTTCTATTAGATAGACACATATTACCACAAACCCGACCAATTCGCGTTTAATGCTTACGACACTACTACGTACAAACAGCCATGTGATATAACGTGATATTCGATGTATATATTGCTTACGCACGTGGTGTATCCTACATAACTAACAACCCTGTCTTTGACCGTTCTCCCACTCAAGGATGATCGACTCCTATTTCGACCTTACGTATCTTAACATATAACCCATATGATATCGTACCAACTATTATACCATGCTAACACTTTAACGACATACCAGCCACACCTCAGCTCATAAAGTTTACTACACCATACGCATCAAACATCGCAACCAGTTATCATAGACAAGCATCACAAGACATTCATTACATCACAACGTATCCCTTCCAAATATATACCCATCTCATTTCTCACACGCTGTTACCGGGTCAAGACCAGGAGGGACAGAGGTGGTATAAGGACGTCTCCTCAACCGAGTTTTAGAGGGGCTCCTGATGGTCCATCACCGGGTTCATTTTATTTTCCTAGGTTCATTTATTCAGGCTCCAGGATCGATCGCTCTGATACCACTTTGTAACACCCCCATTTACCTAGAAGCCTTATCAAGACATTTCCAAGTAAATAAAGGTGTTACCATCTCGGTATTATCCGAGGTAGTAGTCCAATACAATACAATTCTAAACCAACCATTTAAAACTAAACAATGAATTGTCACAATTCGTATCTACAGAACACTGTTACATAATTACAGCAGCGGAAGCACAACTAACACAACTACAACCTATAAACGTGGTCAGTGACAGCGCAGACCCATCCCGTACAGTCAACCAGCATACAATCATCACACATCATCAACCTGCACACTAGCACTGCTCCCCAAAAGACCAGAAACGTCAATTGGTTCGTCGCAGGTCTCCAATAAAATAGGGCGATAATTTAAATAGAGAATATGATTAGAACATGCTAACATCATAACACAAGTACGTAATATAAAACATTCTGTTTCAACCGTCTTGGTACCACATCGGTACCAATCAACAATATCATCTCCACATTCTCAGTACCATCACGATACCAATCAATAATTTCTTCTCAACATTCAGTACCATTCCGGTACCAATCAATAATCTCATCTCAACTCTTCTGGCAGGCCCTTTCATTCCGAGTGTGCACACCTCCCCGCAGGTTCAACAACCCGCGAGGAGAAATCAGGGAGGGGACCGTGATCAAGGGTCCCGGCTAGGTCTAAAGCTAGCCTCACCAACTCCAATATATAAATATTCATCAATCTTTCTCCAATAATTATTCAACATTATTCTCATTAGCACGATATCACGTCGTACTCGTAACTCATAAATGCATCATAATATTAACGTATTCTAAGTAAGGAAAACCTTACCTAGTCAGCAAGTCATCACCGCGTCGACAGTACAAATCAGCACAGAAATTCTACGAAGTCTGATCTTAATAAAATAATATATAATTAAATCAATATCGACCCTAACGTAATTAATTATAAAAAGAAACCGACCCGACCTAACTAAATTATAAAATGAAACCGGTACCACTATAATTAACTCTACCACTCTAGCAACATCAACCAATGACACGACCTACATCATCAACCTATATTAACAACCTACATCCCGACTCTATGACAGTACAAACAGCCGTAACCTCCCGAGTTCAGACCTGCTAACCTTAACGAGGAATCGAACCTACGGTTCATTCTATGACCGACCCACAAGAACGACAAACATTATGAGCACAACATGGTACATCGACAACGATATGATGAGAATAAAACTCCATATGCACGACACAATTTCAAGAGAAACCAAGGAGACACGTCTGATCATAGTGACACGAAAGTAATGACGACGAAACTGACATGAAGACAATATAAATGAAGCCAAACAGTATCAGACCTAGTTGCACCACCACGGCAAGAGCTAACTTCATCGGGCCTCGTTCTAGCACGAGGAGGCCAGGACGGAGAAGGTACTAGTGTGTGATGATCTTACAACGACAAGGAAAACATGGGGGTTCTGGCGGTTGCAGGCACATCAGGGAGACGGCTACGTACGGTGTCTCTTGGTTTGATGAAGGTAGTAAGAAAATTGATGATGGAGGGGCTGCAGGAATGTTGAAGAAGAACGACCAAAAGTAGGTTTAGGGTTATGCGCATGTTACCTAGTTGCATACCACTCTATTAAGTATTATTACTATTATTATATTACTATTATTATTATCACTCCATATTATTAAGGGTTTATAAGGTGTACTCGGAAGCGGTTATACGTTATACGGTATTAGGACTGATTTAACGAAATAGGTTAAACTAAATGGGTTAACCAACTATATATATATATGTACTACTATCCATTAAATAGACCCGACTTAAATAGGACACGCTCGTAATATACGACGGGTATTACAAAAAAAAATCAGACTTCGGTCTCTAACTAGGCAACTCAACTATTACAGGACTGCGTGCAGCGAGGTCCTGGTTTAAGTAGTGCACACACCTCCAGGATACAAACCATACCCAGTTCAACACGACGCGACTTACACGATGCGATATCTAAGTTTAAGGTAAACATACACCCTCCTGAACACAAACCATGCTTAGTTCAACGACCAATGTGTCTCAACATAGACACACCAGCTTTATAGTTGATGGCAAAAAACGTACATCCCAGAATATATTACTCTAACCCCACACTTCTCTTTATTCCATAACTCCAAAACAAGCCATTATCGATATTGAGAATAAATAATCATTATAAATAATATGAAGAAAAAAAGGAATAAACATTTTATATAAGAAAAGTAAACTTTCTATAAATAGAAACTTACTAATTTTAGAAACTTGCTTAAAATAGAAAGTCTTATAGAAAATACGTAAGTTATTAAAATAAGTGAAATGTATAAAAATAGCATTTCTAACGAAATTAACATTTCATTATTATCGTCGTTATCGTAACTTTATTATATTTCTAAATTCCTTACTCAAAACATAAGGAAAATATAATAAGTCAATATAGAGTATTATATAAATAATTAGGAAATCGAGTTAAAACTGTAGATTTTAGAAAAGAGATGTTTTAAGAAAAACGATATCAAAATTAATTGAATCAACGAGTTTTATAAATAAAATGAGAGTTACAAAGACTTCAAATTATTTTTAATAAATAGCTTTTATTAATAAATAATACGGATTTTAATAAAAATAGTCAATCGGAAATAATTAGTGAAAATAATCTCGATTAAAAATATATTTAAAACTAAATCGACTATTTTCTCATTTATTAGTATAAATCGTAAAACGTTAATTAATTTATTAAACAAGTGTACAAATCTCGTTTATAATATAAAAATACGGTTTTGAGTCAAAAATTATAACTTAACAAAATATGACGAAAAATATGAAATCGATATTATTTAGTTACTAGTGTCACGATAGCCAACAAAATATTATAACGATCGTAAATAATCAAATTACTAACGATTTGTAAAACGATATCGAAAACTTGTAAAATATTTATAAATACGATTTAAAAGAATATAATTAGCTATAATATATAGCTAAAATTAGAAAACCGAAGTTAAAATATTTACTACATACTACTACTCAAACATACGATATAAAATCGAGTAACGTCCTGAAGTTACCTTAGGTCGACAGCCGAAACAAACTCATGCCCAAGCTTCAAATTAGTAGAAAAGTCGTCGTTAAGCTCCAAGTTGTAGAACCGCTAGTCTCCGCATGCTTCACCATGAAAAGCGAGTTGACAAAACAAAAGAATGAGACGACAAGGATATTCGACACATGACGGAAAGGGAATTGATGTATCAAATAGGAACTCAAAGGCCGAATTTAATAGAGTTGAATACGACCACATAATGACCCAAAATAGCTCGCAACCAAAGCACCAAACGAATGAATACTACTACAATAACGCACAACCAGACTATGAAATAGAGTGAGAAGAATGAGTAGTAGATGAATATAGAATAAGATGGAGGAACGAGTACCGTACCGACCTGAACAAGAACAACATCAAGAGGAACGACGTAGGAAGAACAAAATCAAAGGAGGATGAGAAGAAGAAGAAACGGAGATGGATAACAGCCACAACAATAGCCGTAGCAGCAAACAAATGGATATGAACCGTGATTATACGGCAAACAGCAACGGAGAAGGAAGATTTTCATGGAAATAAATAGAGATGACGAATAGTCCAAAATTGGATAGAAAATGAAAATAGCCACACGATACTTGATTTGTAGTGCCTATTTTGTAGTGTTTTGGTCCCATTTTCCTTGTAGAATCGCTCCTTGGGAGCGGTTTAGGGGCTTCTTATGCTTCCTTTAGTTCGTTTCAGGTTCCCGAGACCGATTTGGAAGAGTTGGAGCGAATCCGACTCTATACATACACATTTTGGAGCCAACGGAGTAAAGGAACGATGATTAGATGTCTTGGAATCGACCCCGAGACCTTGGGACCAAATCCCGAGCCTCCGAGACCCGGTCCCGAGTCCCGAGAATCGACGGGAAGCCCACGAGAAGCAAGGAGGGACCAAAGAGCTCTTAAGAGAGGCCTACAAAGACCCATCCCGTTCGGGATGGCCTCATCCCGTTCGGGATGGCCTCATCCCGTTCGGGATGAAGTGAGCATGAAGCGCAGCTACTGTGAGCCCATCCCGATCGGGAAGGTGGCGTCCCGACCGGGACCGACCTCGTCCCGACCGGGACCATCCCGTCTCGGCCGGGACGGGCCTGTTGCTGCACGCCTTGCTTTCTTTTCTTCTCCTTTCATTCTTAAACCCTATATATACCCCCCCTCTTGTATGAAGACACGATCTTATGTTATATCCTTAAACCCTAGTGTGGACATGACATAGGTCCACCCCGACGCGGCCACGCGCGGGTTTGGGGAGGCGAATGAATCTCCATATGAGATGGTCAAATTGAAATTTAAATCGAAGTAGGAGTCGCCACCGAATTTTGTGGTTATTCGGAACCGTTCGAGCCCACTCTATGTCGTAGTGGGCCGTATACAAAATACGGCCCATTTCCGATGTCAGAGTTTATTGGGCTCGTCCCTTTGCATATCGATACCGATGCCGACTGGGCGGTTAATCGTATATTGAATGACTCTCGTAGCCAATGGATTCGGACATCCGGAAACCATGGTTCTGAGTAAGGGGTGAGGGTACGTGTTGGGAAGTTCACTAAGAACACCCAACCCCGCCCGCACTTAGCGGCCTTTACTAAGATATCGTTCGTTTTTGGTGTACACGGGTTAGTTCGACGGTTGAATGATATGCAAACATTATTTTCCCTAGACATGTGAGAGAAAAATAAAATGGGTTGCTAAGTCGTTTAATGCATTTTAAACTAATAACGTCAAAGTTATTTTAGCATGTGAGTTCGTTTTAGTCTAATAAAACGATAAAAATAAATAAAAAGCTACAAACACGAGAAAACGAGTTAGTAACGATGAATAAATTGAAAAAGACGTAAATAAATAATATGCATGATTTTAGAAAATATTTATGGCACGTGATTGATTAACACGTGTTGATCGAGGTCGAAAAAAGAATTTATTGAAATATGTCGCGAAGGTCGCATTTTAATATAATGTTCGAGAAGAATTAAAAATAGAAAACGAAGAAAACAAAAAAAAAAAAAGGGGCTCGGCCGAATCAGGCCGCCGCGCGAGCCGCCTGGATGGCGCGCGACTCGCGTGGCGGTCTGTCCAGGTTTTTTTTATTTTGTCGAAAACCGTCAATTTTTATAAATCGCGTACAAATATGGATTAATTTATACTCGATTTATATTTTCGATATTCGTCGTATTCGATACTCGATTATTAAATCGATATCGAATAGTCGGAATGATTTTATAAAAAAGTTTTGAAAAACTTGTTTTGAACGAAAATTGAAAAAAGAATTTTGAACGAAAAAAGATGTTAATTCTCTCCGCGTATAAAATCGTCGAATTTGTTTAAAAAGATGTAACGATTTTATGTAGCATCAACGAGGATTAATTTAATTTAGTTCTTGTAGGTACGATATACGATTAGAGAATCGATATCGTATTTTAAGAACGTTATAAAAAAGTTTTTATTAAATAAAAATATGATGCGACGAATGACCCGTAATAAATTTGAAACGATCGATGACCCGAAATAAATAAAAAAAAGAAAGACGGACGAAAAAAAGGTAAAAAAAAAACGTGAGATAGGGAGATCGAAAGGAAAAGAGTCGGGTTTGATTTACACCCTCAACCTACATGCTTTGTGTTCTCGGAATAAGGCTCGTCGGACGGTGGCTTAGGTACGGGAGCGTCGAGATGATGTGGATGAGTTAAGGTGTCGGTTTTTGGAGTGTTTTTTTGTGTGTATGTAGGCGTGGATTCGGCCGGGTAGGATGGGACGGTTTCGTCGGCTTTTGGACAATTTTTCGGTATTCCTTCGGATGTGGATTTTGAGATTATTTTTGCTATAATATTTACGTATGAGTTGCTGAAAAGTTGTAGTGTATTGATCGATAATGAATGTATTAAAACCTTTTTTTTGTTTTGTGTTGGACGGGATGTCCTATTTATAGGAATCGAGGTGGTCTTGCTTGTGTGACAAGAAACACCGGTTTGGATAGGAAATACGAGAGTTCGTAAGGGAATAAACTTCTCGTTTCTTAGTGGGAAAGCCAAAAACTCGGCTGGTGGGGGAGGTATCTCGGCTGTTTCAGCCGAGTATCTGAGCTCGGGTGATACTTTGTTTCGGTTTCCGGATAGAATTCCTACTTGAGATCGAATTCTATCTTTAAACGGATTTGTTTAATATTTGTGAAGGCTGATTTTTGTAGTGTTTCAGTCCGAATTGGACGTGTAATGACACGGCCAGATCGTGTGACTCGGGAAAAAATATCTTTGACCGGGTTTGACTCGGTCGCTAAAAGACGGTTTTACCCCCGGTGTCGGAATCGACCCAAATTAGTCTCATTTGACTCGAAACAACCCACTGGGCCTGAATTTGAGGTCCGTTTTGTGAGATTTGTACTCCGTAATAAGCCTAAACCAAATGTCCATGATTTCGAGCCCATTAAAGCACGTTTGCGTCCTATCATCATCGGGTGTTTGGCGGGACCTACTATAGACACCTGACGGTCAAAATGTGGGTGTCTACAGAGCCCCCATTCTGACTGAGGCTTGGACAAGGCGAAAGTCAGAGTAGCTACCAGGCCAATCGAGGATTAAGACCTGGCAGACTTCCGATCGGGTCGTTTAGAGTCCATTAGACTTGCGTGAAGGGCTCGCCAGCCATAGGATAGAAATCATACCTGGATAGATGTCGATAATGGCGCGGGGACTTTCTACTAAAAAAGTCTTGGATTCGTCTGGTTGCAGACAACTTCCATCTTGAAATTGCGTGGGAGCCTCTTTTAGAAGCTGCGGATGTGCCTCTTACTGACACATCTGATTCCTCAGCGAAAATGTTGCTTGAATTTTTACTGAGAACTTTGAGAATCCTCCGGGAGTCTTGGGACACCTGTGTGTTTTGCATGCAACATACAGATAAAACATCGACTCGTGCTGGGGGAGGAAAATGATTTTTGGTTGATTTTTTTTTGGAAAAAGCCGAATTTTTTTTTTTGAAAATGGCGGAAATTTTGAAAAATTTGGAAAAAAAGGAATGCTTGGGATGACTTGATTCCTGATCAGATTCTGACACGGATTCCTAAAAATTTCTGGTTAGGCCTGTATGCCTAAGTGAAGAGGGAGATGTACCGACAGACTCGACTCTGGACGTGACCGGACGAGTCGGCAGACACGAATGGACTCCCTATGGGTTGGACCGTGACTCGGTAGGGGATGGGCCACCTAAGATGACAGGACTCTTAAGTTGCGCTATTCCGTAGCCTAGGCGAGTGGCAACATGGTCGAATCCTCAGAGTGAGATTGTTTCCGTATGACAGGGCTTTGTGGTAGCAATGCCGTAGACTGGTGTTCTTTTGAATTTTTTTTTTTAGGGCACATTCCCAAAGTAGGTGTTGCTTCGAGCCTCTGACAGATTATTGCCTTCGACTGGGCCGAGTACTAGGACTCACTAAAGAAAGGAGGCTGGATTTTGAAGGTATATTGGATTATGTGAATGGATGGAGAACTTCTGCCTAAGAGAAGCCCCCAGGACGACAAAGCTAGCTGCTGAGAACATGACAGTGTCGTGATCGGAATGATGATCCTTTTTGAATTTGTGTCAATGTGGGTGGTTGTGCCTTTGTTGAAAGGCTGCCTACGTATTCACGTGTAGTGAAATCAAACCAAGCCGTAGTTCAGTGTTTAAAGATGTATTATGGTGCCTAGTTTATTAGGGCTTGGTGTGTAACTAGCCATAGTGATGGTTAGGCTAGGTGTGCTCCCAATGATGCCTTGATCAAAGGGCTAGAATAGTTAGGATGTTGATCCTGTGACTGTGAGCGTTCTCCGAGGTAGCCCCCAGAGGTGGTGTGAACTATTTGGGCATGTTTTATGCCGACTGCAAGTTGAATTCCCGTGTTTGGGGCTGGTAACTGGTTTAGATGTTTTTGGAAATGTGATGCTAGGAAGTAAGTGGCTTCGATGATTCGAAATCTGGAGCTCGATTTTGTGGAGCTAAGGCTTCGAGGGTAAGGTATTGTAATGTGGTAGGAAAGGGGGAAGTCGAGTAATAATGACTTGAACTTCGATCGGGGTAGGTTTGATAATGCGGGATCTGATTTCCATGTCTGGCCCTAATGGTTAGGGTATCCTATGGAGCTTGAATCCTCAAAATTCCGGGCTGTCTCTAACCTAGGTCTTGGGAAGGTCTTGAGGGTTATAATGTGGGAAGGCTAGATGTGGTGCTAGCTGACCAGCTTGACTGTCACTCCCCTATTGGATGATATTGATAATTTTGAATTTGACCGTACCCCGATCAAAGGATTTTCACTTGAGTTGACCGTTGACAACCGTCATGGGTATTTGATTTTTTTTTATTGACCTCTTAGCCCCGGTCATGGTTTTTTTTTTTTTGAATTTTTGCTGGTTGACCTCTTAGCCCCGGTCATGGTTTTTTTTTTTGAATGTTGGTTGACCTCTCAGCCCCGGTCATGGGTTTCTTGAATTTTGGTTTACCTCTCAGTTTTTTGAATGTTGGTTGACCTCTCAGCCCCGGTCATGGGTTTTTTGAATTTTGGTTGGACTAATACCGAAGGTAGGGATCGGTTGATCTTATCGGATGAGTGTTTGTTGTGGGAAATGGGCTTGCCTCCCGTCTTGGACCCAAACTAGGAGAATTCCCAGATTTGTCATAGGATTCGATATGCTCCTGCTAAGGGTGGTTATGTGGCTTTCTATGTCAGACATGGAACAGGTAAAAGGAAAACACGGGTCTCAGTTTCCTGCAGTCGTTATAGATGTGCCTATAATAGTCACGTGCATGTGCTCACAGTGTATGATGGTGTTCATCATGTTCTCGGGAACACATAAGGAAATATATGAGAAAATAGAAAAGCTGATTTTATTGAAATGTGAAAAGAGGACAGAATGCAAATGACTCTGACTTTGACTTTGACAGAAAATAGTGATCCTAGACTCGGACTCAGACTAGGACTTGAACCAAATCTAGACTCTCGGATAATGTTGTCATTTGTCGTCGGCTTCATCGTCACACCAGATCCCGTTGATTTGTGTGGTAAACGGGGAAATGAGGTGTGAGCAGTCTATAACCTCTCCGGGGAAGATAGCGTGGGTGGCCAACGGGTTGTCTTTGTTGTTGGGCTTACCTCCGGGTAAAGGGATTTTCCCGCTTTCGATGAGATCCTGGATAAGATGCTTCAGTCTCCAGCATTTCTCAGTATCGTGTCCCTTACCCTGATGGTATTTGCAGTAGGCTTGAGCATCGTAGGATTTGGAGCGACGTTCAATTGGAGGATCAGGTGTTGGGCCTATCGGGGCGATGAGGCCTTTTGATGAAAGCCTTTGTAAGGCATTCGCATAGGTAGTACCTATGTCGGTGAATACTCGGGGTGGCGTATTCATCTTGGACGGGTTATCAAGTAGATTTACCTCGTCAAAAATGCTACGAGTTGCAGCGGTGGATGCGGGCTCGCTTGTTGATGAGCTGGCCCCTTGGTATCCTTTGGTGGAGGCCTTAGTGAGACTTTCCATCCTTAGATCATCCTCGATTCTCGTTCTCATTTCAGTTAGGACCGCGAAGCTAGGTATGATGGCGTACCGGAGATGGATCCGGTAGGCGAGCAGGAGATTCTTGACAAAGGCTTCAACTAGGACTTTTTCACTGGGCTTATCGACCAGTTTGACACTTTCAGCCCTCCAGCGTTGAAGGTACTTCGTAAACCCTTCCTTTGGTTCCTGGGCCATTACTTCCAGGGTACGCATGGTGGTTTGGATCTCCGTATTGTCGGCGTAGTTCCGGGCGAATTCCGTTGCTACGTCGTCCCAAGACTTGTACTTCTTGGAATCGAGCCTATAGAACCAGGCTCTCGGGTGTTTCTCTAGCGAGGAGGCAAACAGATGCTTGAACATGTCTGACTTGACTCCTTTTAGGGCCATAAATTCTTTGAAGGCCCGGATATGTAATACCGGGTCTTCTGTTCCGTCGAACATCGGGAGGCCTGTCAAATTGAGATTGGCGGGCAATTGGTCGGTCAGGGGAGAGTAACTTCGAGCATTCTCTGTATGGATCGAGTTGTGGGTCGACACATGGACCTGCTCTTGCAGTTTGAGGACTGCGCTAGTCAATTCGGCTAATGGCCCATGAGCTTCATCTCCGTCCTTGGGCTTGTCCTGTTCGATGGCGCTAACCCGGGTAACAATGGCGATCTGATCACCCCTAATTCGGTCGAGTTGCTCTTGGATCTTGGCCAACGAATTGTTCACTTGATCAATAGCGTCCTTAGTCATGGTTCGGGTGTGAGGTGGCCTGTCTGTAAGAACACCGTGTAATCAGAATCGGACCCAGATCGAAAGGTGTATCCCGAGAAAAACGACTAGACTCGGAAACGGACTAAAAACCGACTTCTAGACGGGTGACTCACGGATAGTAGGTTTTCTTTAGGATTTGGCAAGGTGGGCCTAGTCCCGTGTGAAGAAAGGCCTACGTGTGAACTATTCCCCAGACTTTGGATCCTAAAGTGTAAGTGGGCTTCCCTTCGTAGGTGTCTGTCCTACGTAGGTGGGCCGTGCCTTGACTAATAAGGCGGACTGGGATGGGGTGAAAACCCGTGATGTAAGATCGACGGAGTTTCGACGCTATAGACTCTTACTACTTATGACAAGACCCGACACTGCTCAATACGGGAAGTCCTAAGAAGGAAGGTTTGAAAAGAGGATTTGAATTTGAAAACCGAGCAAAGTCGGGTTGGACGGCCCAATCTTTTTTTGAAAATCGGAAAAAAGGTTTATCGAGCCGAATTTTGAATTTTTGAAAAGGTTTGGACAGCATACCGGCTAAAAATAGGCTATTTTTGAGTCAAAATCATAAGTCCTAAATTCGGTAGCTTTCCGGGTTTTGAAAAATGGATGGTTTTCGAAAAAAGATGCAAGTTTTTTTTGAAAACACGGTTTTTTTGAAAAAAAGGATGAGACACGGACCAAGTAGCATGTAGTCACGGAAACAGTATAACGACGCCATGTATGCTCTTAGTCTAAGTCTCGGTCGGTCTAATAGGGTCTATACCAACAACGATGGCTTTCTCGTACTGAGGACGGACTCCCTAAGCCGAGTGGGTCTTAGGACATGCCGCAAAACCTAAACGAGTTCCACCATCGATGTCTTTAGTGGGTCCAAGTAGGAACGCACCGTGGTATAGTGGGACGTCGGTCACAAGTAACCGGCCCGGGAAAGATTGGGTTATGCATGGCCCATTGAACTAAATCGTGTACATTACTATTCGAACGATTTCTTTTCGAGTCTCACCCTAGGGATGCCGATGGTAAGTGACTCATCAGTTGATCCCCAGCGGAGTCGCCAAATTGTGGACATGACATAGGTCCACCCCGACGCGGCCACGCGCGGGTTTGGGGAGGCGAATGAATCTCCATATGAGATGGTCAAATTGAAATTTAAATCGAAGTAGGAGTCGCCACCGAATTTTGTGGTTATTCGGAACCGTTCGAGCCCACTCTATGTCGTAGTGGGCCGTATACAAAATACGGCCCATTTCCGATGTCAGAGTTTATTGGGCTCGTCCCTTTGCATATCGATACCGATGCCGACTGGGCGGTTAATCGTATATTGAATGACTCTCGTAGCCAATGGATTCGGACATCCGGAAACCATGGTTCTGAGTAAGGGGTGAGGGTACGTGTTGGGAAGTTCACTAAGAACACCCAACCCCGCCCGCACTTAGCGGCCTTTACTAAGATATCGTTCGTTTTTGGTGTACACGGGTTAGTTCGACGGTTGAATGATATGCAAACATTATTTTCCCTAGACATGTGAGAGAAAAATAAAATGGGTTGCTAAGTCGTTTAATGCATTTTAAACTAATAACGTCAAAGTTATTTTAGCATGTGAGTTCGTTTTAGTCTAATAAAACGATAAAAATAAATAAAAAGCTACAAACACGAGAAAACGAGTTAGTAACGATGAATAAATTGAAAAAGACGTAAATAAATAATATGCATGATTTTAGAAAATATTTATGGCACGTGATTGATTAACACGTGTTGATCGAGGTCGAAAAAAGAATTTATTGAAATATGTCGCGAAGGTCGCATTTTAATATAATGTTCGAGAAGAATTAAAAATAGAAAACGAAGAAAACAAAAAAAAAAAAAGGGGCTCGGCCGAATCAGGCCGCCGCGCGAGCCGCCTGGATGGCGCGCGACTCGCGTGGCGGTCTGTCCAGGTTTTTTTTATTTTGTCGAAAACCGTCAATTTTTATAAATCGCGTACAAATATGGATTAATTTATACTCGATTTATATTTTCGATATTCGTCGTATTCGATACTCGATTATTAAATCGATATCGAATAGTCGGAATGATTTTATAAAAAAGTTTTGAAAAACTTGTTTTGAACGAAAATTGAAAAAAGAATTTTGAACGAAAAAAGATGTTAATTCTCTCCGCGTATAAAATCGTCGAATTTGTTTAAAAAGATGTAACGATTTTATGTAGCATCAACGAGGATTAATTTAATTTAGTTCTTGTAGGTACGATATACGATTAGAGAATCGATATCGTATTTTAAGAACGTTATAAAAAAGTTTTTATTAAATAAAAATATGATGCGACGAATGACCCGTAATAAATTTGAAACGAACGATGACCCGAAATAAATAAAAAAAAGAAAGACGGACGAAAAAAAGGTAAAAAAAAACGTGAGATAGGGAGAGAGAAAGGAAAAGAGTCGGGTTTGATTTACACCCTCAACCTACATGCTTTGTGTTCTCGGAATAAGGCTCGTCGGACGGTGGCTTAGGTACGGGAGCGTCGAGATGATGTGGATGAGTTAAGGTGTCGGTTTTTGGAGTGTTTTTTTGTGTGTATGTAGGCGTGGATTCGGCCGGGTAGGATGGGACGGTTTCGTCGGCTTTTGGACAATTTTTCGGTATTCCTTCGGATGTGGATTTTGAGATTATTTTTGCTATAATAATTACGTATGAGTTGCTGAAAAGTTGTAGTGTATTGATCGATAATGAATGTAATAAAACCTTTTTTTTGTTTTGTGTTGGACGGGATGTCCTATTTATAGGAATCGAGGTGGTCTTGCTTGTGTGACAAGAAACACCGGTTTGGATAGGAAATACGAGAGTTCGTAAGGGAATAAACTTCTCGTTTCTTAGTGGGAAAGCCAAAAACTCGGCTGGTGGGGGAGGTATCTCGGCTGTTTCAGCCGAGTATCTGAGCTCGGGTGATACTTTGTTTCGGTTTCCGGATAGAATTCCTACTTGAGATCGAATTCTATCTTTAAACGGATTTGTTTAATATTTGTGAAGGCTGATTTTTGTAGTGTTTCAGTCCGAATTGGACGTGTAATGACACGGCCAGATCGTGTGACTCGGGAAAAAATATCTTTGACCGGGTTTGACTCGGTCGCTAAAAGACGGTTTTACCCCCGGTGTCGGAATCGACCCAAATTAGTCTCATTTGACTCGAAACGACCCACTGGGCCTGAATTTGAGGTCCGTTTTGTGAGATTTGTACTCCGTAATAAGCCTAAACCAAATGTCCATGATTTCGAGCCCATTAAAACACGTTTGCGTCCTATCATAATCGGGTGTTTGGCGGGACCTACTATAGACACCTGACGGTCAAAATGTGGGTGTCTACACCTAGACTACTTTAGGTTAGATTAGATTAGATTAGCGTAGATTAGTCGGTAATTAGTAGTTAATCCTAGTTTAGTCTTGTATTAAGGGAATTCTTCAAGATCTTCACCAAGCTTGACAACCTTGGATGTTTGTTTTGGGTTTTCTTCATTAATGCAAGTTTTATTCTTCCTTCCATCCTCTAGTTTGGTATAATCCTTTTTCCTTCTCTTTAATCTTGTTTTATTAATCCAAGTTTGAATCTTTATTATTGTTTGTTCTTGTTCTTGTTAGTTTGGTTGAATTTGTAGATGTATGCTCTTGTTCTCATGTTGATTCCTCTTATTCTTATTAGTTATAGTTCGATTATGTTAGAGTAGTGTTCTTGCTAGGGTTAGTAAGGTGATTAGGGTGTTAATTGGGTGATTAATGGATTGTTAGAGATGTTGGTGGAAGATTTGGGTTTCCTCTTGGTTTGGTGCACATCACATGTTTGTTGAAATGCTTGATTGACTAGTAGATGCACATACTTGTTTTTCTTGCCTTTCTCTTGTGGGTGATAGTTTGTTTGTGGGTTCGGTTCCATCTTTAAGTTGCGAGAGCCCGGTGAGGACGACCCCTAGGTCGGTCTAAGTAGCGAGAGCTCGGATGCAACCTAGGACCATAGCGCGCTAGAACCCGTTTGTCATGTGTGTCGCCGAGATGGGTTCTAGGTGGAACCTCTAGGTGGGTCTAAGTTGCGAGAGCCCGGACTATACCTAGATTACCCTACTACCTCCTTCGCTCTAGTTCTCCCTTGACCATTCCGTTACCCCTTTGATCCCGACCTAATCCTAGCCCGTTTTCCTTAGTTGTTCTCCTTAGCCATAGTCATAGTCTAGCCTTCTCCCCTCCTATCATTCTCTAGTTTAGCTCGTTGACTTAGTCTCGTATTTGGAACGACCTAGTCTAGACATTACATTACCGTCCCCGTGGATTCGACCCGACTTGCGCTATCTACCCTAGTTAGGATTAGCCGGTTATATTATTGACGGTTGGGATTCCACGACAAATCCCTCCCATCAATTTGGCGCCGTTGCCGGGAACGGTGCTAGTTTGGACTTTGTTTTCCTATTTGCTTGACTTAGTCTTTGTGTTTGTGTTTTCCTTTTTCTTTTTGTTACTTTGCTTCTTGTGTGTGTGTGGTTTATTTCTCTCTTGTCTAGTGCCCAAAAAGCACTATACTTCTCACGTTTGTTCTTAGTGTACAGTTTGTGCTTAGAGGTGGTGATTATTTTCTTCTCGCAACTCAGAGCCGCTTAAACGGACGGTTGCTAGAATGAGTGATTTCCAACCGGGTATGAGCTACGATTTTCGAGCAAGTATGGGGTTTGATCTAAACTCCACACACTCGGGAGCCGATATGAGCTACCATTCTTCTTCCATGAACCAAGGTTATGACATGACGTCCCCCTACCACTATCAAGCTTCTTGGGGTAATCAACACGGGTATGATCTTCAAGATTATGGAAATGGCTACCAACAAGTGAATGATTATCACTCCTACGACCATGGTGGCTATTACTCGAGCTATGATTGTGAACCCACCATGTTCAATCAAGATTCACCATATGGAAGCCAATACCCCCAAGACCCACAATATTACCCTCCACCCCAACCACAATATGAACCCTATGACCCACAATACTACCAATCACCCCAACCTTACTACCAACATTATGATGCCCCACCCTTTGGGCATCATCAAGATTATCAAGGAGCTTTAAAAGACCCCAATGATCACCAATTACCCGACACGGAGGTGTTTCATTCTATGCTTCAAATGCAAAGGAGCATCCAAGAAACGGCCATTCAATTAAAAAAAGAACAAAAGGAATTAATGGCCCAAATTCGAAGGGGAAACGAGGCGAGGAATAACGGTGCCATCAAGAGCATCGACCTAAAACAAGGCAGCAAACGCAGCAGACAACAAAAAGAACGAAAAGGAAGAAGAAGGAGAAGACAAAGGCGATCGCAGAATCAGAGCCAAAAACAACAACGAGAATCAGAAAGCAGCGAAGAAGAAAAGAGAAAAGGACGGTTAGGCAAACACGAAAACGGGAAGAGCAACGACACTCTGATAACTGTGGTCACGCACTAATCAACACAACATGAGACAGCAACAACGATACAAAGAAGTATTAGCAGCAAAACGAGTCAACGACTCAAGGCAGAAAACCGTGGACAGCAACCAGAATACACGAGAAAGAAAAGAAAGGAAGAAGAAAGGGACGAAAAACAGCCGTAGCAGTACCGTGACAGCAGCAGCAGTAGAAGCGTAGTAGCAGCGACAGCAGCAAGAATCGATGAAGGCTTGAGAAGGAGCGAAGAGGAAGGCTGGTAAGGCGAATAGATAAAAAAAGAAAAGAAATGGGAGATGGCAAGAACACGCAGAGGAATAATAGGGCTCCGAGGATGAAGATTGATGATGGAGGCAGGTAATATGGGTGAGGGAGAAAAAAAAAAGAATGGAGTTGTCAACGTTAGATTAGAGGAACGAAGAGGTTGAGGATGGTGTAAAGGGAGATGAAATGAAGCGGTGGATAAAAAGATTGGTAAGGGGAAAAGGACGTAATAAGTGGAGAATGAATGAAAAGCAAATGGGGTGTTGAACGTTACTTAGAGGGAAAAGAAAAGATAATCATCTCATTAAATGAGTAAGAAATACAGATTAAATGAATAAAACGGAAAGATTAAATGAATTGGGTGATAAATGAATTCCGTAACGATAAGTTGACTGACCCACGAAATCGAATTAAAATCAAGCTAATAAAACTAATAAATAATCGGGCCGTCAAATAAAATGAGTAAATAAAGTATTCGAGACGAAAATGAAGCGTATAGAATTAAATAATTTAGACGATGAAATAGTATTTTACGATAAATAATAAATCTTCGATAAAGTGAATTAAATCGATTTCTCGAGGAAAAGTAATAAATGTTTTGACAAAACATAAAATAAATGAGCTTCGAACCGAAAATAGAAATTCGAGCATAAATAAAAATAAATAAAAGAATTTAGAATTTAAATCGTCGAAATAGGCTTTCGATAAGAATTAAATTAAATGTCTCATAATGAATCGAAACAAAAATAAAAATATGTTTTAAATATAAGAAGAGTCTCCGAGACAAACAGAATTTTAGGAGTTTGAAACGATTAAACAATAAATTCGTATTATAAAATTTTTAAAGAATTACGAGTTAAATCGTAAAAATAATAATACGAACAAAATTTTAATTTAATTTAATTTATAAAAATCACGGGTGTTACAATCTTCCCCACTAAAAATAAGTTTCGTCCTCGAAACTAACAAAAACATGATAAAACTGAAACTAACAAAAACATGATAAAACTGGGTTATATCGCTTGAACAAAATGAGAATGCTTAACTCGCATCACAATCTCGATTTTAAAATTTTACAACTTCAAACGTGATATGAAATCGAAATCGAAGACAAAATTTATTTTAAGAAGAGTTGGGCTCAATTCCCAAAGTTTAAAACCATTTAAATTAAATAAATCGCAAAAAAAAAAAATTAATGACAATAAATAATATTTGTAAACGAACTCGAGGGGAAAGAGTACCCAAATATTTTCAAAACAACGGTAAAATGTTTTGATTAAGGAATTCGACGATATTTTGTTTTACGACCAAACAAAATTTTGAGAAATCCAATTTTGTAGTTATTATATAAAAATCGAACCAGTCGTCAAACATTTTTAATAACAGATTTAAAGTCTATTGACAATGAAACAAAGACTTAGACATACGATGTTTTTCCAAAAATGTTAAATCGTTTCACATAATAATCTTATAGAAATCAAAATTTTAGCGATTATGAAAGTTTTCGTAAAATTCAAACCGCTCGAACATAGAAATTTGAAACAATTTCGAAATACTTTAAAATAAATTATTTAGACCCTTTGAAACGGAACTAAAAATAAAACAAAAATGAAATACAAAGTTTTGAAATTTATAACTCAAAATGTTAAAATTTCATGAAAATCAAAATTTTTAAATTAGTCAAACTTTTCATAACATAGGTTCGGGAAAAAGGTAAACGGATAAATAGAGTCAGAGTCAACGACAAATCGAAACAAAAATTTTCAAACTCAAAAAAGAAGGCGAAGGGATTGGCCGAAGAAGAAGTAGCAGGATTTGAGAAAAGCTAAGGGGAGGAACGAAATTGAGAATCAAACGGAGCTCTCAAGGAATTACAGAAGAAGTTAACCTTCTCGAGATACCCGGTATGACTCCCACAACACGGGTTCCTAATTTTCATCCAATAACGTTAAGTCCAACATTAGGCACTAGGTGGTACTACTAGGTCACAATCTCCAAAAAAGTCTTACGTGACTATCCATTCGTTCAAGTGACACGATACTAATCCACAAATGCTTTAGAATCAAATCCATAATTAAGATTTCAACGGTTAACAAAACATACCTAAACCTTTGATCGATAAGGCTCCTAATTTCAAAACTCATAAGGTTTGAACTCGAGGTATGCTCCAAATTTCTCGAGTAAGGAACACTAAACAAGGGGTCCACCAATATAACAATGCTCGGGCACAGAATCCTCAAAATGATTACCAACATGTTTATAATGCCACAAGTACAGAAGTTGGGGAAAGTATAACAAATCTTCAAACACGCTCAAACCTATAGGTAATGGCGCAAACACTAACATCTTCAACACGTCATTCGACTAAGGTTTCTGAGAATCCCATCAAATTTCATATCGTACCATCAAATCCACCAAAATATTTATTAACTCGACGAAGCCACAATCTCGTTGGTCAAAGGGTTCTGAACTATAAATCCATCAAGATGATTCGCATTAAGTATTCCTCAAAACAACGCGATAAATCCAACCTTTAATTGTGCAATATGTTTCTCTTCTTCAAGGTTAAGAATAATTTATCCAAATCAGATCACTCAACTCCAAATGTTATAGGTTAAAACCTTAAACGACGACCAACGATCTAATCCTTAAGGAATATGGGTAATCTATGTCAACCAAAATTGCTAACAACATTAATGAAAACCTTCAATGGTACCACAACACTCAGGCTAACACTTAAACAATACTCTCATATCCCAAATATTCACGACGCATCCATCAAATGTGTATTAGGTAAGAATCCCAAGTAATATTATCAATTACATTTAGTTCGGTTCTAGGTTCTGGGTTAGGTGCTCGGTATCCATCAAATATGACATACTCTTACTACTCCAAAATATATTCATCTCTAAGTACCCCAAAATAATCAAAGTAACCTATAACCCAAGGTTCAGTGTCTAAAGTATCAACCTAATTCCATTAATCTAAATAGTACCCTTCAAATCAATCCTCAAAAATTTATTACTTGCTTAGGAAGTATGGTACAACTCACAATCCTCAAACCATAGGTAACAGGGTTTACTAAACCTCAAACATCTATAACGTGGAGTTCACTAAGACAGAATCAGGTCTAACCAAAGAATCTCAAGAGAAAGATGGTAGAATAGGAGAATAGAACAAAGATTCACCAAGAGAATGAAGATGAGAATATATAAAAGAAGAATCGGAAGAAGAAGAGGAAGGAAGAAAAGAATCGATGATCCTATATTACTAAGTTCTTGAACCAGAGGAGAATCTTCGGGCCTCCAGAGTTCCCGCGGGATCCAAATGGATTACATCTTCTTCTTGTAGAGGAACGAGCACACAAGTCTTGGGTCGCTCCATCTGGATCTACTGCGACATCATGGGACATGAATCTACTCTCGATCATCTGGCTTGTAGCTTAAGTAAACTTAACCGGAGCTAAAAATCACCATCAGCATCTTTCTTTGAACACCAAGTTGTCCACTCGAGTCAGCAGGCGTTGAGAGTTCTAAGCAGGTCTTGTCCCGATCTGGAGCAGCATCCTATCAATAACTTGTTCATTCGTCTTCTTCCCACAAAAGCAACAAATATTCAATGCTAACCATTGAGTTCAGGAACAGATAATCTTAACAGTTAAGTCCTTATTTGTTTCTACCCATCTCTAATAATATTTTTATTTACTATTTAAATAATTTACTGGTATTTTCCCTAATTTCAGGTGTAAGCGTTGGGAGCAGTGACGCTCTGATACCAACCCTAATCCCCTAGAAAATTCTAACGCAATACAGTGGCGGAAACACTGTAGAGTGGGATTAAAAACACACTGACAAACTATACCTTATTAAAAAAAATGGTAAGTCAATACATAGGCCACTTTTTAGAAAAGGGCTAAATAGAAAATTCTCCAAACGGGTTATACAAAACCATAAGTTACATGAATAGAGAAAGAGTAGGATCCACGCCACTCGCTAGCTCACACCCAAAACCCAGCAGCAAATACCTGTCATGTTATAAACATAACAGCCACGTCAGTGGGGAGTAACTCGGACGTTCTCCCACCCAAATTATATCATATGGAAAAATAATAGTATTATTATATCAAAATACTTAAAATGAAAAACATTAAATGATATAATAAAAATAAGCTTTCGAAGAAAACTTAAAATATTGGAACAATAAAATCAGAACAAGTTTTCAGAAGAAAACTTCAAACATTTGCCAACCTGCAAACCAAAATGTATCGATAATATAAATATTCAAAAATGGCGTTATGGAAATTCGATCGGTGTGCACAAGGCTAGCCTTTCACTAGGAATAATACTAAACTAGCTTTGAGAACTTAGTCAAAACAAATCAGACTTCGGTCTCTAACTAGGCAACTCAACTATTACAGGACTGCGTGCAGCGAGGTCCTAGTTTAAGTAGTGCACACCCCTCCAGGATACAAACCATACCCAGTTCAACCCGACGTGACTTACACGATGCGATATCTAAGTTTAAGGTAAACATACACCCTCCTGAACACAAACCATGCTCAGTTCAACGACCAATGTGTCTCAACATAGACACACCAGCTTTATAGTTGATGGCAAAAACGTACATCTCAGACTATATTACTCTAACCCCACACTTCTCTTTATTCCATAACTTCAAAACAAGCCAGTATCGATATTGAGAATAAGAAACCATTATAAATAATATGAAGAAAAAAAAGGAATAAACATTTTATATAAAAAAGGAAACTTTCTATAAATAGAAACTTACTAATTTTAGAAACTTACTTAAAATAGAAAGTCTTATAGAAAATGCGTAAGTTATTAAAATAAGTGAAATGTATAAAAATAGCATTTCTAACGAAATTAACATTTCATTATTATCGTCGTTATCGTAACTTTATTGTATTTCTAAATTCCTTACTCAAAACATAAGGAAAATATAATAAGTCAATATAGAGTATTATATAAATAATTAGGAAATCGAGTTAAAACTATAGATTTTAGAAAAGAGATGTTTTAAGAAAAACGATATCAAAATTAATTGAATCAACAAGTTTTATAAATAAAATGAGAGTTACAAAGACTTCAAATTATTTTTAATAAATAGCTTTTATTAATAAATAATACGGATTTTAATAAAAATAGTCAATCGGAAATAATTAGTGAAAATAGTCTCGATTAAAAATATATTTAAAACTAAATTGACTAATTTCTCATTTATTAGTATAAATCGTAAAACGTTAATTAATTTATTAAACAAGTGTACAAATCTCGGTTGTAATATAAAAATACGGTTTTGAGTCAAAAATTATAACTTAAACAAATATGACGAAAATATGAAATCGATATTATTTAGTTACTAGTGTCACGATAGCCAACAAAATATTATAACGATCGTAAATAATCAAATTACTAACGATTTGTAAAACGATATCGAAAACTTATAAAATATTTATAAATACGATTTAAAAGAATATAATTAGCAATAATATATAGCTAAAATTAGAAAACCAAAGTTAAAATATTTACTACATACTACTACTCAAACATACGATATAAAATCGAGTAACGTCCTGAAGTTACCTTAGGTCGACAGCCGAAACGAACTCGTGCCCAAGCTTCAAATTAGTAGAAAAGTCGTCGTTAAGCTCCAAGTTGTAGAACCGCTAGTCTCCGCATTCTTCACCACGAAAAGCGAGTTGACAAAACAAAAGAATGAGACGACAAGGATATTCGACACATGACGGAAAGGGAATTGATGTATCAAATAGGAACTCAAAGGCCGAATTTAATAGAGTTGAATACGACCACATAATGACCCAAAATAGCTCGCAACCAAAGCACCAAACGAATGAATACTACTACAATGACGCACAACCAGACTACGAAATAGAGTGAGTAGAATGAGTAGTAGATGAATATAGAATAAGATGGAGGAACGAGTACCGTACCGACCTGAACAAGAACAACATCAAGAGGAACGACATAGGAAGAACAAAATCAAAGGAGGATGAGAAGAAGAAGAAACGGAGATGGATAACAGCCACAACAATAGCAGTAGCAGCAAACAAATGGATATGAACCGTGATTATACGGCAAACAGCAACAGAGAAGGAAGATTTTCATGGAAATAAATAGAGACGACGAATAGTCCAAAATTGGATAGAAAATAACAATAGCCACACGATACTAGTGGACAACAGTAATACAAAATAGTAAACGACAAACTCGACATCGAGACCGAGTGAAACAGGGAATGAGATGAGATACAGCAACAACATAGAACCGCAGCACAAGAGCCACAACATCAGCGAGCAACAATAACGGTGCCATCAAGAGCATCGACCTAATACAAGGCAGCAAACGCAGCAGACAACAACAAGAACGAAAAGAAAGAAGAAGGAGAAGACAAAGGCGATCGTAGAATCAGAGCCAAAAACAACAACGAGAATCAGAAAGCAGCGAAGAAGAAAAGAGAAAAGGACGGTTAGGCAAACACGAAAACGGGAAGAGCAACGACACTCTGATAACTGTGGTCACGCACTAATCAACACAACATGAGACAGCAACAACGATACAAAGAAGTATTAGCAGCAAAACGAGTCAACGACTCATGGCAGAAAACCGTGGACAACAACCAGAATACACGAGAAAGAAAAGAAAGGAAGAAGAAAGGGACGAAAAACAGCCGTAGCAGTACCGTGACAGCAGCAGCAGTAGAAGCGTAGCAGCAGCGACAGCAGCAGGAATCGATGAAGGCTTGAGAAGGAGCGAAGAGGAAGGCTGGTAAGGCGAATAGATAAAAAAAAGAAAAGAAATGGGAGATGGCAAGAACACGCAGAGGAAAAACAGGGCTCCGAGGATGAAGATTGATGATGGAGGCAGGTAATATGCGTGAGGGAGAAAAAAAAAGAATGGAGTTGTCAACGTTAGATTAGAGGAACGAAGAGGTTGAGGATGGTGTAAAGGGAGATGAAATGAAGCGGTGGATCAAAAGATTGGTAATGGGAAAAGGACGTAATAAGTGGAGAATGAATGAAAAGCAAATGGGGTGTTGAACGTTACTTAGAGGGAAAAGAAAAGATAATCATCTCATTAAGTGAGTAAGAAATACAGATTAAATGAATAAAATGGAAAGATTAAATGAATTGGGTGATAAATGAATTCCGTAACGATAAGTTGACTGACCCACGAAATCGAATTAAAATCAAGCTAATAAAACTCGTAAATATTCGGGCCGTCAAATAAAATGAGTAAATAAAGTATTCGAGACGAAAATGAAGCGTATAGAATTAAATAATTTAGATGATGAAATAGTATTTTACGATAAATAACAAATCTTCGATAAAGTGAATTAAATCGATTTCTCGAGGAAAAGTAATAAATGTTTTGACGAAACATAAAATAAATGAGCTTCGAACCGAAAATAGAAATTCGAGCATAAATAAAAATAAATAAAAGAATTTAGAATTTAAATCGTCGAAATAGACTTTCGATAAGAATTAAATTAAATGTCTCATAATGAATCGAAACAAAAATAAAAATATGTTTTAAATATAAGAAGAGTCTCCGAGACAAACAGAATTTTAGGAGTTTGAAACGATTAAACGATAAATTCGTATTATAATAATTTTAAAGAATTACGAGTTAAATCGTAAAAATAATAATACGAACAAATTTTTAATTTAATTTAATTTATAAAAATAACGGGTGTTACAATCTTCCCCACTAAAAATAAGTTTCATCCTCGAAACTAACAAAAACATGATAAAACTGAAACTAACAAAAACATGATAAAAATGGGTTATATCGCTTGAACAAAATGAGAATGCTTAACTAGCATCACAATCTCGATTTTAAAATTTTACAACTTCAAACGTGATATGAAATCGAAATCGAAGACAAAATTTATTTTAAGAAGAGTTGGGCTCAATTCCCAAAGTTTAAAACCATTTAAATTAAATAAATCGCAAAAAAAAAAAAAATTAATGACAATAAATAATATTTGTAAACGAACTCGAGGGGAAAGAGTACCCAAATATTTTCAAAACAACGGTAAAATGTTTTGATTAAGGAATTCGACGATATTTTGTTTTACGACCAAACAAAATTTTGAGAAATCCAATTTTGTAGTTATTATATAAAAATCGAACCAGTCCTCAAACATTTTCAATAACAGATTTAAAGTCTATTGACAATGAAACAAAGACTTAGACATACGATGTTTTTTCAAAAATGTTAAATCGTTTCACATAATAATCTTATAGAAATCAAAATTTTAGCGATTATGAAAGTTTTCGTAAAATTCAAACCGCTCGAACATAGAAATTTGAAACAATTTCGAAATACTTTAAAAAAAATTATTTAGACCCTTTGAAACGGAACTAAAAATAAAACAAAAATGAAATACAAAGTTTTGAAATTTATAACTCAAAATGTTAAAATTTCATGAAAATCAAAATTTTTAAATTAGTCAAACTTTTCATAACATAGGTTCGGGAAAAAGGTAAACGGATAAATAGAGTCAGAGTCAACGACAAATCGAAACAAAAATTTTCAAACTCAAAAAAGAAGGCGAAGGGATTGGCCGAAGAAGAAGTTGCAGGATTTGAGAAAAGCTAAGGGGAGGAACGAAATTGAGAATCAAACGGAGCTCTCAAGGAATTACAGAAGAAGTTAACCTTCTCGAGATTCCCGGTATGACTCCCACAACACGGGTTCCTAATTTTCATCCAATAACGTTAAGTCCAACATTAGGCACTAGGTGGTACTACTAGGTCACAATCTCCAAAAAAGTCTTACGTGACTATCCATTCGTTCAAGTGACACGATACTAATCCACAAATACTTTAGAATCAAATCCATAATTAAGATTTCAACGGTTAACAAAACATACCCAAACCTTTGATCGATAAGGCTCCTAATTTCAAAACTCATAAGGTTTGAACTCGAGGTATGCTCCAAATTTCTCGAGTAAGGAACACTAAACAAGGGGTCCACCAATATAACAATGCTCGGGCACAGAATCCTCAAAATGATTACCAACATGTTTATAATGCCACAAGTACAGAAGTTGGGGAAAGTATAACAAATCTTCAAACACGCTCAAACCTATAGGTAATGGCGCAAACACTAACATCTTCAACACGTCATTCGACTAAGGTTTCTGAGAATCCCATCAAATTTCATATCATACCATCAAATCCACCAAAATATTTATTAACTCGACGAAGCCACAATCTCGTTGGTCAAAGGGTTCTGAACTATAAATCCATCAAGATGAATCGCATTAAGTATTCCTCAAAAATACGCGATAAATCCAACCTTTAATTGTGCAATATGTTTCTCTTCTTCAAGGTTAAGAATAATTTATCCAAATCAGATCACTCAACTCCAAATGTTATAGGTTAAAACCTTAAACGACGACCAACGATCTAATCCTTAAGGAATATGGGTAATCTATGTCAACCAAAATTGCTAACAACATTAATGAAAACCTTCAATGGTACCACAACACTCAGGCTAACACTTAAACAATACACTCATATCCCAAATATTCACGACGCATCAATCAAATGTGTATTAGGTAAGAATCCCAAGTAATATTATCAATTACATTTAGTTCGGTTCTAGGTTCTGGGTTAGGTGCTCGGTATCCATCAAATATGACATACTCTTACTACTCCAAAATATATTCATCTCTAAGTACCCCAAAATAATCAAAGTAACCTATAACCCAAGGTTCAGTGTCTAAAGTATCAACCTAATTCCATTAATCTAAATAGTACCCTTCAAATCAATCCTCAAAAATTTATTACTTGCTTAGGAAGTATGGTACAACTCACAATCCTCAAACCATAGGTAACAGGGTTTACTAAACCTCAAACATCTATAACGTGGAGTTCACTAAGACAGAATCAGGTCTAACCAAAGAATCTCAAGAGAAAGATGGTAGAATAGGAGAATAGAACAAAGATTCACCAACAGAATGAAGATGAGAATATATAAAAGAAGAATCGGAAGAAGAAGAGGAAGGAAGAAAAGAATCGATGATCCTATATTACTAAGTTCTTGAACCAGAGGAGAATCTTCGGGCCTCCAGAGTTCCCGCGGGATCCAAATGGATTACATCTTCTTCTTGTAGAGGAACGAGCACACAAGTCTTGGGTCGCTCCATCTGGATCTACTGCGACATCATGGGACATGAATCTACTCTCGATCATCTGGCCTGTAGCTTAAGTAAACTGAACCGGAGCTAAAAATCAACATCAGCATCTTTCTTTGAACACCAAGTTGTCCACTCGAGTCAGCAGGCGTTGAGAGTTCTAAGCAGATCTTGTCCCGATCTGGAGCAGCATCCTATCAATAACTTGTTCATTCGTCTTCTTCCCACAAAAGCAACAAATATTCAATGCTAATCATTGAGTTCAGGAACAGATAATCTTAACAGTTAAGTCCTTATTTGTTTATACCCATCTCTAATAATATTTTTATTTACTATTTAAATAATTTACTGGTATTTTCCCTAATTTCAGGTGTAAGCGTTGGGAGCAGTGACGCTCTGATACCAACCCTAATCCCCTAGAAAATTCTAACGCAATACAGTGGCGGAAACACTGTAGAGTGGGATTAAAACACACTGACAAACTATACCTTATTAAAAGAAATGGTAAGTCAATACATAGGCCACTTTTTAGAAAAGGGCTAAATAGAGAATTCTCCAAACGGGTTATACAAAACCATAAGTTACATGAATAGAGAAAGAGTAGAATCCACGCCACTCGCTAGCTCACACCCAAAACCCAGCAGCAAATACCTGTCATGTTATAAACATAACAGCCACGTCAGTGGGGAGTAACTCGGACGTTCTCCCAGCCAAATTATATCATATGGAAAAATAATAGTATTATTATATCAAAATACTTAAAATGGAAAACATTAAATGATATAATAAAAATAAGCTTTCGAAGAAAACTTAAAATATTGGAACAATAAAATCAGAACAAGTTTTCAGAAGAAAACTTCAAACATTTGCCAACCTGCAAACCAAAATGTATCGATAATATAAATATTCAAAAATGGCGTTATGGAAATTCGATCGGTGTGCACAAGGCTAGCCTTTCACTAGGAATAATACTAAACTAGCTTTGAGAACTTAGTCAAAACAAATCAGACTTCGGTCTCTAACTAGGCAACTCAACTATTACAGGACTGCGTGCAGCGAGGTCCTGGTTTAAGTAGTGCACACCCCTCCTGGATACAAACCATACCCAGTTCAACCCGACTGTGTGTCTAAGTTTAAGGTAAATACACCCTCCTGAACACAAATCATGCTCAGTTCAACGACCAATGTGTCTCAACATAGACACACCAGCTTTATAGTTGATGGCAAAAACGTACATCCCAGACTATATTACTCTAACCCCACACTTCTGTTTATTCCATAACTCCAAAACAAGCCAGTATCGATATTGAGAATAAATAACCATTATAAATAATAAGAAGAAAAAAAGGAATAAACATTTTATATAAAAAAGGAAACTTTCTATAAATAAAAACTTACTAATTTTGGAAACTTGCTTAAAATAGAAAGTCTTATAGAAAATACGTAAGTTATTAAAATAAGTGAAATGTATAAAAATAGCATTTCTAACGAAATTAACATTTCATTATTATCGTCGTTATCGTAACTTTATTATATTTCTAAATTCCTTACTCAAAACATAAGGAAAATATAATAAGTCAATATAGAGTATTATATAAATAATTAGGAAATCGAGTTAAAACTATAGATTTTAGAAAAGAGATGTTTTAAGAAAAACGATATCAAAATTAATTGAATCAACAAGTTTTATAAATAAAATGAGAGTTACAAAGACTTCAAATTATTTTTAATAAATAGCATTTATTAATAAATAATACGGATTTTAATAAAAATAGTCAATCGGAAATAATTAGTGAAAATAGTCTCGATTAAAAATATATTTAAAACTAAATCGACTAATTTCTCATTTATTAGTATAAATCGTAAAACGTTAATTAATTTATTAAACAAGTGTACAAATCTCGGTTATAATATAAGAATACGGTTTTGAGTCAAAAATTATAACTTAAACAAATATGACGAAAATATGAAATCGATATTATTTAGTTACTAGTGTCACGATAGCCAACAAAATATTATAACGATCGTAAATAATCAAATTACTAACGATTTGTAAAACGATATCGAAAACTTGTAAAATATTTATAAATACGATTTAAAAGAATATAATTAGCAATAATATATAGCTAAAATTAGAAAACCGAAGTTAAAATATTTACTACATACTACTACTCAAACATACGATATAAAATCGAGTAACGTCCTGAAGTTACATTAGGTCGACAGCCGAAACGAACTCGTGCCCGTCCTTCTTGATCAACCCAAGCTTCAAATTAGTAGAAAATTCGTCGTTAAGGTCCAAGTTGTAGAACCGCTAGTCTCCACATGCTTCACCACGAAAAGCGAGTTGACAAAACCAAAGAATGAGACGACAAGGATATTCGACACATGACGGAAAGGGAATTGATGTATCAAATAGGAACTCAAAGGCCGAATTTAATAGAGTTGAATACGACCACATAATGACCCAAAATTGCTCGCAACCAAAGCACCAAACGAATGAATACTACTACAATGACGCACAACCAGACTACGAAATAGAGTGAGAAGAATGAGTAGTAGATGAATATAGAATAAGATGGAGGAACGAGTACCGTACCGACCTGGACAAGAACAACATCAAGAGGAACGACATAGGAAGAAAAAAATCAAAGGAGGATGAGAAGAAGAAGAAACAGAGATGGATAACAGCCACAACAATAGCAGTAGAAGCAAACAAATGGATATGAACCGTGATTATACGACAAACAGCAACGGAGAAGGAAGATTTTCATGGAAATAAATAGAGATGACGAATAGTCCAAAATTGGATAGAAAATGACAATAGCCACACGATACTAGTGGACAACAGTAATACAAAACAGTAAACGACAAACTCGACATCGAGATCGAGTGAAACAGGGCATGAGAGGAGATACAACAACAGCATAGAACCGCAGCACAAGAGCCACAACATCAGCGAGCAACAATAATGGTGCCATCAAGAGCATCAACCTAATACAAGGCAGCAAACGCAGCAGACAACAACAAGAACGAAAAGGAAGAAGAAGGAGAAGACAAAGGCGATCGTAGAATCAGAGCCAAAAAAACCAACGAGAATCAGAAAACAGCGAAGAAGAATAAGAGAAAAGAACGGTTAGGCAAACACGAAAACGGGAAGAGCAACGACACTCTGATAACTGTGGTCACGCACTAATCAACACAACATGAGACAGCAACAGCGATACAAAGAAGTATTAGCAGCAAAACGAGTCAACGACTCAAGGCAGAAAACCGTGGACAGCAACCAGAATACACGAGAAAGAAAAGAAAGGCAGAAGAAAGGGACGAAAAACAGCCGTAGCAGTACCGTGACAGCAGCAGCAGTAGAAGCGTAGCAGCAGCGGCAGCAGCAGGAATCGATGAAGGCTTGAGAAGGAGCGAAGAGGAAGGCTGGTAAGGCAAATAGATATAAAAAAGAAAAGAAATTGGAGAAGGCAAGAACACGCAGAGGAAAAACAGGGCTCCGAGGATGAAGATTGATGATGGAGGCAGGTAATATGCGTGAGGGAGAAAAAAAAGAATGGAGTTGTGAACGTTAGATTAGAGGAACGAAGAGGTTGAGGATGGTGTAAAGGGAGATGAAATGAAGCGGTGGATCAAAAGATTGGTAAGGGGAAAAGGACGTAATAAGTGGAGAATGAATGAAAAGCAAATGGGGTGTTGAAAGTTACTTAGAGGGAAAAGAAAAGATAATCATCTCATTAAGTGAGTAAGAAATACAGATTAAATGAATAAAACGGAAAGATTAAATGAATTGGGTGATAAATGAATTCCGTAACGATAAGTTGACTGACCCACGAAATCGAATTAAAATCGAGCTAATAAAACTAATAAATAATCGGGCCGTCAAATAAAATGAGTAAATAAAGTATTCGAGACGAAAATGAAGCGTATAGAATTAAATAATTTAGACGATGAAATAGTATTTTACGATAAATAATAAATCTTCGATAAAGTGAATTAAATCGATTTCTCGAGGAAAAGTCATAAATGTTTTGACGAAACATAAAATAAATGAGCTTCGAACCGAAAATAGAAACTCGAGCATAAATAAAAATAAATAAAAGAATTTAGAATTTAAATCGTCGAAATAGACTTTCGATAAGAATTAAATTAAATGGCTCATAATGAATCGAAACAAAAATAAAAATATGTTTTAAATATAAGAAGAGTCTCCGAGACAACCAGAATTTTAGGAGTTTGAAACGATTAAACGATAAATTCGTATTATAATAATTTTAAAGAATTACGAGTTAAATCGTAAAAATAATAATACGAAAAAAAATTTAATTTAATTTAATTTATAAAAATCACGGGTGTTACACCAGTACCTTGTCGATTAGCGGTAGACAGTCTTTAATCGTGAGTTTAGCAGGCTTAATCGGAACTCCTAAATATTTGAAGGGCAGATTACCTTCAGTACAACCCGAGACGTGGATAATCTCCTGTCTTATATGATCCGGGACCCCATTGAAATAGACATTCGATTTCCCCGAGCTCATCTTTAGACCTGATGCTTGCGAGAAAGTAGCGAAGGTCCTAAGTAGTACCATAATGGAGTTTACATTCCCGTTGCTGAAGAGTAGCAGGTCGTCGGCAAACATCAGACAGCTCAGTTTCAACGGCTTGCAAAGCGGATGAAAGTTGAAGTCCATATTAGTCGTAGTATAATCAAGCAGTCTCGAGAGGTACTCCATGCATATTGTAAACAAGAGCGGAGATAGCGGAACCCCTTGTTTTAGACATCTCCTTCCTTTGAACCATCCGAACGAATCTCCATTTAAATTCAGCGAGTAGGATGCAGTAGACACGCATTCCTTAATCCATCCAATGAACTTTTCCGGCATTCTAAGCTCATCGAGCATTTGAAAAAGAAAATTCCATTCCACCGAGTCGTAGGCCTTTTGGAGATCGATTTTAAACATGCATCTCGGGGAGACAGTTTTCCTTCCATAGAGTTTCACAACATCTTCACAAATGAGTATATTTTCAAGGATATTCCTTCCATGAATGAATCCGCCTTGCGTTTTGGAAACTAGGTGAGGAAAACATCTGCCAATCTGTTACAAATCACCTTTGATATGCATTTATAAACCACAATACAACACGCAATTGGTCTAAATTGCATTACATTAGTAGGATTATTCGTTTTTGGAATTAGCGTGATATTTGTGGTGTTCAGCTGTTTGAGCATCTCGCCATTCCTGAAAAACTCGTGAATTGCATCACAAGTGTCCCGACCCACAATATCCTAGCATGATTTAAAGAACTTACTTGTGTATCCATCTGGACCCGGGCTCTTGTCATCCGGAATGCTAAACATAATTGCCTTAATCTCATCATCCGTGACAGGTCTCATAAGGAGCCGAATCTGATCATCCTCACACTTGTTTCCATACCTCATAACCTTTCTATTAACTTTGACAGTGGCTGTTGTAGAACCAAGGAGGTCCTGATAGAAGTTGATGAAACTGTCCTGGATCTCACGCTGTTCAGTATGCACATTTCCAAATTGATCCTCTATTTGCAAGACCTGATTTTGTCTTCTTATTGCTTTTAAAACCCCATGGAAGTACGATGTGTTGGCATCTCCCTCCATATTCCAATTCAGCTTAACTTTTTGGCTCAAGAATGCATAACGCGCCTTGTCTAAGTTTGAAAAGCCTCCCTGGTTTCAGTTTCCTGCTGCATCAACAACCTGTCAGTAGGATCTACTGCAAGCTGATTTTGAATTTCCTTAAGCTTAATCACAGCAATGTCCGCGTTGTTCTCAACATCAGTGAATTGCTCTTTATTCAGGCCCTTAAGCAAAGGCTTCAATTCTTTCAAATTCCGCACTAGACCAAACATTCCGAGTCCCAAATCTCTTGTTCTTCCAACCATGTGTAACGAGAAGGAAGGCTTCTCCGAATTTCTAACTAGGTGGAGAAAGGTCAGCACCCAATTAGTAAACCGCCCTGAGGAAGCCACCTTAGTAGAAAAAATTGTCGACAACCTTAGACCCCCTTACGCCTCTCACCTTAGATACCAAAACATCCATACCTTTAAGGAACTATCCACCTTAGGAATACGTCTAGAGGACGATATGAAAAAGGGAGTATTCTCCAAGATAATGGGGAAAGGCTACCAGGGACCAACCACTTCCACGGGAACCCGGCCTTATGGAACATCCGGAAATAACAATGTCGAGGAAGTACACCTTCTTGAACCAACCACCAGAGGGAAGACGAATTCCACCACTAGGATATTTTCCAAGCTAGGCATCACATACGCCGAAGCCTTAAAAAGGCTAACTGAGCAAGGAAAGCTCGAGCCAATAGGTCCTACTACAGACCCACCCGTAAACAAGAGGAAAAGGGCATGGGATGCTAATGAATATTGCCATTTCCATCGTGGCAATGGCCATAATACTGAATCTTGTTTTCGGTTCAAGCATACCATACAAGATATGATAGAAAACGGGACGATTCCTCTCCCTCCGCCCAAAAAACCAAACATTACCGCAAACCCCTTTAGTGTCCATGCCATCTTTGACGACACCATCAATTGTTCCCACCTCGACCCTATAGAGGAGAATGTCCTGAATATCAAGGAAGATCCCGACAACCTGCGAGCTCCCGCCAAGACGAGTAAAATCTATGTCCGAGTCAGAGTCTAGTTCATCTTAGGGCGTAGACCTAATAATGTAATAAATGTCTTTTTATTTTTCGCATCAAGTCAAGAGGTACGAGGGGACCTGTCCTCCTCCTCCCCGAAAACAATATCTCGGGCGCATAGCCCGCTCATTACTATCAATAAAAAGAAATAAACTTTTCTTCCTTTATAACGCGCCTCGACAATCGCTTGATTTAAAACATACATTTCTCGCTTACGACTTGATACTATGCCATTTGTCGATAACAATCAAACATACCTCGAAACAACGAGGAATTACAAGAACTGAGATTCCGTTTTCTTCTTTTCACCTATTCCATGTCTGGTATAGAAAGCCACATAAACATCCCTTAAAACGAACATTACTGAATCCTATAACAAATCTAGGTAGTCTCTTAGCTTGTGATCAAAGACGGAAGACAAACCCATTTCTCACAATAAATATCCCTCAAATATAGACTGACCAATTCCTACCATAGGTGCTGGTCTGAAAAAAAAAGTCTGAAATGGCCAAAAGGAGCGAAAGAAAAAATGAAAATAAAGCCAAACTAAACCGGCCCAATTCGATGATCAAAACCAAACTCAACGATCAAAACAAAACCCCTAATTATTCAACTCGACTTCAAATGCATGGTCCGAACAAAAAAGCAAAAAAAGAGAAAAAATGAACAGACTAGTCAACTAGCACCTAAATACTAGTCTCCCTACATTACAACCCTTAAGACCTTCCCGAGATACTTGTTAGGAAACAGTCCGGATATATGAGGATTTAAGCTCAATAGGATAACCCCAACCGTTAGGGCCAGACATGGAAATCAGATCCCACGTAATTCACAACCCACCTGATTGAAGTCTGAGTCATTTTTACTCAGCTTCCCCTTTCCTACCACATTACGAAACCTTAGCCCATAGCCCTAAGTCCACAAAAATCAAAGCTTCAGATTTTGATCTATCGAGACTACTTACTACCTAGCTCCACATTCCAAAACCATCCAAGCCAGTCACCCTGACCCGAAAATGGTATCTCGGTAATTGTCACTTTCAAGAGGTCACACACAATCACTCCACCTTAGTTCTATAAATAGGGTGAATACACTCTAAACATCTCATATCGATAATTGGCATAACGAGTCTAAAGCAAAATCACTCACATTTTTAAAAAAAGAACTAGGAACATGGTTTGATTCCGTCTAAACGCGGGTACGTAGGCAACCCATCCCCGGGTACAACCAAATAAACAACAAGCCATAAAAAAATCGATTACTCGAGTGACTTAAAATGACGAAGCACAAACGACGAGCCGAGGACGGGGTGAAAACCCGGAAGGGCACCCCGGGCAAAATGAAGAAACGAGTTGCGAGCCATCGTAAAAAAAAACAACACCAACAACAACAACAAAAAAAATGCAAAAAAGGTGAGCCAAGGACGGAGTGAAAACCCGAAAGGGCGCTCCGGGCAAAATGAAGAATCGAGTTGCGAGCCACCAAAAAAAAATTATAATAATAATAAAAATGTGCTTCTCTTTAAAAAAAATCAGTTAAATCAAGCCTTTGTCGAGGCCCTTTACATCGAGCATCTGAAATCCGACTACCCCGAAAAATGACGACGTGTCAAGCAAAACCTTACAAAAAAAACTAGTACTAATATGCCACATAATATAACATAGTACTAAACGGCTGGGCTCTACCGGTCCAACTTTTCCTTTCCCTCACCATTCGGGTTTGCTTGCTTGAGTCTCTCACCATTGACCCTCTTAACACAAGCTTCCACCTCCCTAGCCAAAAGCGAGCTCAGCCAATCTCACTTCCCCTCCTCACTCACATTTTCAATATGGGTCTTGTCGGTCTCAGCCCGTGTAGATGAACTGATGAACACTAGGATCGGTAACGCCGTCTTCGGTCGGGCGCTTAGTGACATTAGCCAACGTAGTTTCCTTATTCTGTAATACGGTCATCTCCACGATCCTTAACCATTCACTCACATCCGACAACCACGGACATCAGGAACGACCTCCTGAAGTCGCTAAACCCCTTTCCAAAAGCCGAGATGCCCGCGCAAGAGTGATAGGCCCACACAGACAACATATTTCACCCGTCGGATCCACCAGACTTAGACGTTGTTTTTAATTTTTTTGGGGGATAAGCTACCCCACTGAGGCGTGTTGTAGCCTTTAACGGCATCGTCAATCCGCATTTGTGGCCTTATACGGCACTATCATTTAAGTTTAAAAAAAAATGGTCTACTTTTTTCAAAAGTGGTCTAGCCTTTTTCCTTTTGCCTCATTTTAAACATGAATGTCGAGACAATCACACTTGTCTCCCCACACCGAACACGCACTCGGTCAATACACTTTAGCTACAAAGAATTTCTTACATCTTCGCAAGTCTTGAGTTAAACATTTCAATCGACGTACTACCTGATCCGATCCCCGACTCAAGCTAACGCATTTCGAAACATCCAAAAGGAACTGTTCTCATACTCCTATGCAACTCCAACGCATCTTAAACTAAATCACAAATAAATGAACGCAAAAGTGATTACTTGTCAATCTAGGTAAACAATTCACCAAACAAAAACGCAAGACTAATCCAAGTAATTCAAATACTAAGAATCTAAAACGAATATACAAAATCCTTATACAAATCGAGGCTAGGTAGGACCCCTAGATCCTCCAAGTTTATAAGAGGAGACTCACTACCATCCATCCCCGACAGCATGTCTAAGGTAGCCGTCTCGGGGATTCCTCCGATCACCTCGTTAGCACCCGTAGCCTCAGCCTCGCTTTCGATCCGATGCCTAGCCTCACCCTGTGCAGAGGTCTCACCCTGAGACCGAGCCAGCTGCTCCTTTAGGAAGGCGATCTCGTCAGCCCGAGATTGCAGGAGTTGTTGCGCCTCCGCCGCCTCTGCCTTGAGCTCGGTCACCCGAGTCTCCAGGTGTCCCACCATATTGGAAATGTCCTGAAAACATAACTCGCACTTGAGAAAAACTCACAAATAATCTAAGAACCAACCCTAGGTACACGCACTTACCGATCGAGGTCCCGAAGTGTAACGGGAGACCCTCGAGGCATAGACCCTGAAGCAGTTGGCGGTCTGCCACAACCGCTGATGGCAAGCCGATGAAACCTGAAAGGTGAAACCACGCAAGTTAGCCAAACAAAACCTAACCCTTAGAATCCAAAATAGAAATCGAAACTTACCCGGTATATCCGGTCGCGCCACTCCATCCCAACCTCCATCTCCTCAGCAGAACACGGGAAAAGAGGTTATGTAAAGGCTAGCCCAGCCACATCGACCCTGGGCAGTGTCAAGGGGAAGTCTGGGGGCTGAACAACATCGGCCGAATCAGCCAGCCAAAAGAAAAGCAAACCGGTCAAAATAAAAGCAAACACTAGACCATAGGACAAAACAAGCGATAAAATCAAAACCGACACTTCAATAATCCTAAACCTTGGGGGCTGTTAAAACAAACTATAAGAAAGAAATCTACATCCTAAATGATTAAGCTTGGATTTTGGAATGTTCGGGGTCTTAATAGTGTTAATAAAAAAAAATTTGTTAAAGATTTTATGAATAAAGAAGTTAGTTTATTTGGTCTCTTGGAGAGAAAAGTTAAGCCTAGTAATTTCAATAATATAGCTCTCTCGTTGCTAGAGGGTTGGAGCTTTACTACTAATAATAGTCTACATAAAGGGGGTAGAGTTTGGTTGTTGTGGAGACTTGGGGTCGTTGATGTTACAATACTTGAATATAATGCCCAATTCATTCATGCTCTTGTTAGCATTGTAGCAACAAGGAAAAAATTCTACATTACTATGGTCTACGCGTTTAATGAGGGCAAAGATAGGAAGATATTATGGAATCGGTTGAGGAGCATGATAAACTATGATCAGTTGCCATGGGGTGTAGCGGGTGATTTCAACACGGTCATAGCTAGAGAAGAGAGACTTGGAGGGCAGACGAAGGAGGAGGATATGGTTGATTTCATTGAGTGCCTTGATGATTGCTCACTATTTGATATTCCTGCTACTGGTAATTTCTTCACTTGGACAAACAAACAAGAGGTTGGAAGTAGGAAATATAGCAGGTTGGATAGATTTTTGATAAACAAGGAATGGATGGATATGTTTCCTGATGTGGCGACTCACTTCCATCATGAAGGATTCTTTGATCACTCTCCTTGTACTGTTAATTCTAAGGAGTTGATTGGGAGTCGAAAGAGGTGCTTTAAGTATTTCAACATGTGGGGGAATGCGCCAAGTTTCACCGATAAAGTCAAGAGGATCTGGACAACTGTTTTCGAAGGTGTTCCCATGTTCAAGATTGCTAAGAAACTTAAGGCATTAAAACCAATCCTTAAGAGACTGAATACGGAATGCTTTTCTGATATTGAAGTCCAAGCGGATCAGGCTGAAACTGAGCTTCAGAGAATTCAGGAAGACATAAGAACTCGTCCTTTGGATCCGTATTTGATCACTACTGAAACTGAGTTGCTTGATAAAGTTAGACGATTGCAGTTAGATAGGCAGAGTTTCCTTAGACAGAAGGAAAATGCAGATTGGATTAAAGATAGGGATATGAATACTGCATATTTCCACTCGTGCATCAGGAAAAGAAACTGCAGGAATTGGATTGGTGAGATTCACAGCATTTCAGGTAAGCATTGTACCTCTCAAGCTGAAATACAAGAGGCTTTCATTGAATATTACCAGCAATTGTTGGGGAGTACGAAATGCACTTCTCCTATCAGGAAATGCATTATTGACACAGGTCCGGTATGCAATAATG
The DNA here is from genome assembly GCA_958450325.1 of Agrostemma githago. Taxonomy (NCBI): domain Eukaryota; kingdom Viridiplantae; phylum Streptophyta; class Magnoliopsida; order Caryophyllales; family Caryophyllaceae; genus Agrostemma; species Agrostemma githago. The sequence goes on from OY288252.1 coordinate 30,922,968, forward strand.
AGCATTGGCAGATGATGATGAAGCCCGTTAAGAAGGATGAAATAAAGTCGGTGTTGTTTTCTATCCCTCAGGACAAATCTCCATGCCCGGATGGGTATACTAGCGGGTTCTTTAAATCTGCTTGGGGAGTTATTGAGGAGGAGACTTGCAATGCTATCATGGATTTTTTCTATAATGGCAGCAATAAGTGTAGTTTGTAGTGCCTATTTGTTGTGTTTGGTCCCATTTTCCCTTGTGAAACCGCTCTTTGGAGCGATTTATGGGCTACTTATGCTTCTTCTAGTTCGTTTTAGGTTCCCAAGACCATTCATGGAGAATTGGAACGATTTCGACTCGTTTCCTACACTTTTGGAGCCAAGGAAGAGAAGGAACGATCACTAGGTGCCTTAGATTCGATCCCGAGACCTTGGGACCCATTCCCGAGCCCCTTAGACTCGATCCCGAGCACCGAGAATCGATGAGAAGCCCATGAGAAGCAAGGAGGGACCTTATGATCATAATGGAGGCCTACAAGACCCTTCCCGGGCGGGAAGAGCATCCTTCTCGGTCGGGAAGGAGTGCATGAAATGAACGGCTACTGATTGAGCCTTCCCGGCCGAGACCAAGAACCATCTCGTTCGGGACCGGCCTTCCCGGCCGAGACCAAATGTCTTCCCGGTCGGGAAGAGGGTGCTGTAGCCGCGTGACTTCTTTTCATTCTCCTTCACTCTTGTAACCTTATATATACCCTTCCATTGTATTGTTTAAGCACCTTAGACTCCTCTACGTTATTCTAAACCCTAGATTTAGTTCCTTCTCTCATTAGCTTAATCTTTCCTTAAACTTTTGTTAATCTTAGATTAATCCTAGTAATTAGTCTTGTATTAAGGAGATTTTTAATGACTCATCCAAGATTGACAACCTTGGGAGATTTATTTGGGTTTTTCTTATTAATGCAAGTTCTCATCTTTTTATCCTCTTGTTAGTTGGTATAATCTCTTTTCTCTTAATCTTTGTTAATCTTTCAAGTTTTAATCTTTACATATTGTTCATTGTTCTTGTTAGTTCATAATGAATGTTTTGTTGTTTATGTTGATTTCTCTTATCATTGTTATTGTTAGTTTGATTATGAGTGAGACTCTTTGTGGGGTTAGTAGAGGGATTAAGTGTGGATTATGGGTAATTAGGGTTTGATTAAGGGAAAAGGTGGAATCTTTGTTACTAGTCACATGTTGAGCACTTTATGTGTTTCTTGAATTGCTTGTTTGAGTTGTAGTGGCCATGCTTCTAATGCTTATTTTCATCTTCTCATATGTTTGACCGATTTGTGGTTGAATGCTTATGTTTTGGGTAATACTTTGCATGAGTATTCGGGTCTAGTCTTTGACACGAGAGTGCGGACTTAGGCTTTGACGCGAGAGCGCGGACCGACCTTAGTAACTAGGAGAAACCTACGCCCTTGACTTCCCAATTATCCTACTACACTTATGAACCCAAACTAACCCTACTCCTTCCCATATTTGATTTCTCCATCTCTAGTTAAACATTTCTCTAGTTTGATAGTTTCATTAAGCTTTATTTGATCAATTAGTTTATGTCATACATAGTTCATTGTTAGTCCACTTTCATCTCCTCCAACCACCATAGTTAATCAATTATTGTTAGTTAGTCTCTCCTTGTGTTGTGTTGGTAATTTAGTCTTGTTTGTGAGTTGACCCTAGTCTAGACACCTACTACCGTCCCCGTGGACTCGACCCGACTTACCCTAGCTACTAGTTAGGTATCGTTGGTATACTTGATCGGTAGGACCCACGGCAATTCCCTACCATCAATTTGGCATCGTTGTCGGGAACGGTGCTAGTTTAGACCTAGTTTGCCTATTTACTTGACTTTGTCTATGTTTTTGTTTTTTTCTTTTTGTTCCTTTGCTTCTTAAGTGTGTGAAGTTTATTTCTCTCTTGTCTAGTGCCCAAAAAGCACTAGACTTCTCACGTTTGCTCCTAGTCTACAGTTTGTGTCTAGAAGTGGTGACCATCTTCTTCTTTACAACTTAGAGCCGCTTTAACGAACGATTGCTAGATTGAGAGGTCCTCAACCGGGTACGAGCCACGATTTTTGAGTATAGCATGAGGTTTGATCTAAACTCCCCACCCATAGAAGCCTCCATGAGCTACTCCTCTTCCTCTATGGATCAAAGCTATGACATGGGGTAATCAAGAAACCCGTGGGTATGAGTTTCAAGGACATGGAAACGGCTACCAACAAGTGAATGCTTACCAATCCTACGATCATGGTGGCTATTATTCAAGCAATCATTGTGAACCCACCATGTTTCATCATGTTTCTTCACATGAAAGCCAATTTCCCCAAAATCCACCACATTACCCTTCACCTCAACCACAATATGAGCCCCAAAACCCACAATACTACCAATCATCTGAACCTCACTACCAACAATATGATGCCCCAACCCTTGGGCATCATCAAGATTTTCAAGGAGCATTACAAGACCCCAATGACCACCAATTGCCAAACTTGGGGTTATATGAAGCGATTCTTCAAATGCAAAAGAGCCAACAAGAAATGGCCATCCAAATGCAAAAGAACCAAGATGAATTCATGGCCCAATATCAAAGGGAAAACGAGGCGATGGATGCTCGATTAAATGCGTTAGCGGTTAAAACTGTAATGTGTTTTATCCCGAACTTCACAACTAGATGAAGGATGCTCACTTGAGAAAGGGGAGCAACCTAATCACGAAGCCGCCGATGAAGTTCGTTTTGGAAGCGAAACTTGTTTTAAAGAACCTCAATCGTCTACCCAAGAAGAGACGAATGAGAAGATAACCCTTGATGAAGGCATTGTTGGTGAAGAATTGGAGGAGGCAAGTGAGTTGAATGAGTTGGTGGAATTTGTGAAGTTGTTGGGTGAAAATGACAAGCCCAAGTTGCCATTGTCCGAGAATATGGAAAAACATCAAGAGCCCCTTGTAAGTAAACCAAGCAACGGTTTGGAAGAGATTGAAACCGCCGGTAGAAGTTTCAATTCTCTCCTCCAAGATGATGTGGGGACAAGTGATGAAGATAGGGAACCACAACTTGAGGAAGGTAAGAGGATGTGCAACAAGAAAATGAGGCCAAAACCGCTTTTTGTGCCTCGTGTCAAGGACTTGAAGTTTGCTTGTCATTGGAGACGGTGCCTAGGGAAGAAGAGGTCGGTAAAGCTCGTAGGATGGATAGACCCCGGAGACGACATGAAAGATGACGTTGGGTCTTTAGGTGACTACTTCTTGCTTCCGACTTGGAGGCTTTGGAGGATAGCTTGGCTCGGTAGCGTGAGCCCTCATTATAATGTGGCTCGTGCGTTTGACTTGCTCCTCCGAGCCCTTGATGGCTATGGTTGAAGAATGAGAGTCCACCATCCTCGGTTTGACGGAGTTCCTCAAGAACCGTCATGTTGTATATTCCTTTTTTTCTTCTCTCGAGTTTTTGTAATTGTGTTTGTGTGATTTGATTGTTAGGTTCTAGGATTTGTTTTGTTTTGTGGAATTCTTGTAATTTGGAATTTTGTTGAGTGATGTGAGGGAGGGGATTCTAATGATTATTGTGAAGTTGTGTAGGATGATTGAAGTTTGAAGGGTGACTATGTGAGTTTTGGAGGTGAACACTTTAAGCGATCTTGGGAGCGGTTCTATTATTGATTTTTGGAGTTTTGATGAAGCTATGTGCTTAGATGAATATTCGCAAATCAAGAGAAGCTCCACTTTTATCTCCCATGATTAGCATCAAGTATTACATGCTCGGTCTTCTAGTTTTCCAACAAGTGTCGGCTCGGTGAGATTTTTATTGGAAGACGGGAGCTAGGTGGTCGTTTTTGAGCTTAGAATAAGCTTTTGGGGACGGGATTTTTGGATCCCGAGTTGTTATTTGTCGATTGGGAGGAAGGTTCGGTGTGATCTTATTGAAGGGAAGCTTCAAAGGCATCCCGGGTGGGACCGATCCTTCTCGGTCGGGACGAGTAGGCAAAAGAACCAGGCTACTGACAGCTCATCTCGGGCGAGACCATCCCTTCTCGGTCGAGACGGCGTCTCTTCCCGGGCGAGACGAGCCCTTCTCGGCCGAGACGGGGCTGTTTCCTGCGCAGGTAATTTTTCTTCCTTGCAGCCCGAACCCACTCTCCTTAATAAGCCCGCCCCGCCCCACTCCCTCTCACACAAATACCCAAACTCAACCCAACCCATTCCCACCTCATACTAACTCATTCACAATTCATCTTCAACCTTCTTCAACCTCCATAACACCAAATAAACCCCAACTTCATTCAAAACACCATAAATCCTCAAATAGTCCATCAAATCTCATCAAATCACTTCCTAAACACCCCAAAATCAGTTTCCATCACATTAATAACTATCCTAGGCCCATTTTTTACCATTAAAACCCCCACTGAAAAAATCAAGTTTTTTATCCCCATTTTTCCCCAAATCCGAAAAATGGGGGTTTTCTCCCAAGCTTGATTGAACTTTTTAGGGTGTGTTTTAGAGGCTTATTATATCAATCTTAAGCTTTTATTGGGTATTTTTGTGGGTTCTAGATAATATTTTTGGGTAAAAATTGATTTTGGTGTTTAGCATTTTTTAAGCTTCTTCAACAATGGCTCCAAAGAAAAAAGGGATGGTGGTAGCAAACAAGAAAAGAAAGAGTGCTTCAGCTTCAAGAGCCGAGGTCGAGGTCGAAGAACCGGAAATTCCTTGCCATCTGGATTTTCCTACACTTACCTTTGGTTCGGAGTGGCAAAATGAGCAATTCTACAAGCTCCTTGGTAAGCCTCTTGAGCCAACTCGTTTTCTTTGCAAGATTATACTTAGAAAACTTGGCATTCTTGAGAAATGTACAGAATTGTTTGTGGGCATGGGGTTGGAATTGTTATTTAATATGCATGAGCTTACATACAAGCAACTCACTTTAGAGTTCTTTAGTAGCTTTACTCTAAATACTAGAGTCGATCCACCCCGGGTTGCTTTTCGAGTAAACAATGGTGACTACAACTACACCCTCCCCGAATTTGGTACTATTTTTGGTCTTCCCCTCGTTTCTAATTGTAACGCACCCGCCGGTTTTAGTGAGATAGATGTTTGGAAAAGTATAACCGGTCTAAACCTTGTTGACTTTCGACGGTTGTCTAGCCGTCATGTCCACCACCCGTTTTTACGTGTTTGGCATCGATTTATTGCGGGTACGATATTTGGGAGACCCGAAATGAGCACTTTCACACAACAAGATTTAACCATACTCGGGCCTTATTTAAATGTCAATAGTCAACCTAGGTTCACCCCCGACCTTTCCCTTGCTTTAGCTAAGCATTTTCATAAGATAAGTAAGGCGGGGAAAAATATGAGTGAGATCGTTCTCGAGGGGCTCATAACACACTTAGCTAAGGCGGTTGATGAGAATTTTAGCGAGGAAGACTTGATCCCCGTACCGGGTGATACGACCATAGATGAGGACCGTTTGACTAGGTTCCATAAATGGATTGCCTATGATAGGGAGCACAAGAGGTATCAATGGTATACCTCGGGTCGGCCACACTTCACTTTGCCGTGCACTACGCTCCCGACCCTTGTGCCTTTGCGATAATCCCTAGTCCCGGTCCAAGAGCCTAAAATTTTAATGCACGGTGCGGGAGGTGATCCCTGTGCCTCTTCCTCCCTTAGTCCGCATACACGTGCTAGTGTGAGGCCTCGACAGCAACCAACCCAGCAACAACAACAGCAAGCTACCCGACCACACCTCTTTTATCCTACACCCCCTACATGTGTGTACGTTCCTCCGTACACCCCCTACACTCCATTTGCCTACCCTCATCCCCCCGCCGATCCATCTATGGCCGCTATGCTTAATAATTTACACATTGGGCAATATGAGCAGAGGAGGGACGATTACTATGCTCAATACCCCGGGTATCATCTTTTGGCTCAACATGGGTATATTGATCCGCGTGGCAACCTTCCATCATGGTATAGACCCGAGTATTTCCCTAACCACGGTAATCCTAGTGGTAGTGGTGTTATGATGGATGATGAGGAGTACGAGGCCGAGGATGCCTTCGATATAAATGCGGGGATGGGTAATTAGGAAACCGGTGAAGAAGATGAAAATGGTGATGATGATGATGACAACAATGAAAGTGAGGAGGGGGATGACGACGAGCATGGTGATGACTTTGATTAGTAAAGCGATGGAGATGCGTTAGTTGCTAACCGTTGGTATGGCAACTTTCTTTTCTTTTCCGTTTTTGATGCTCATCTATTTATTTCCCCCTTGTTATGAGTATTTTGTTGGCCCTCGAGGCCTTTGTGGTGATCGCTCCAGATTCTCGATAACGTGATTACATCGAGAATCATTTGCAAAATCCAAATTTTCAAGTATTTTTTCTTTCTTTATTTTATTTTTCTTCTAGTAGGAATTAGTCGGATTTAGGCGGAATCCGGGCTAGGTGACTTGATTACACCTAGTCCTCTTCACCCATTTCCTTTTATTTTCTTATTTTTATTTCTTCCCCCATCCATATCTTTTCTCGTCTCGGCCCATGGCGACTTGACTACACCCAGGCCGGACACATTCTACCCTTTCTTCGCTTTTCTTTTTGATTTTTAGCTTTATTTTCGTAGTTTCTTTTCTTTTTAGTGTCTCCACACACTACCGATCGAGCATGAGAACATTGCTCAGTTTAAGTGTGGGGGAGCGATATCGTAGTCTAGTTTAGTTTTATTTTCGTCATTTTTTTGAAAAAATCTTAAAAATCCCTAAAAATTTGAATTTTTTTCACAAAAATCAAAAAGATTTGCTTTTTTCTTTTCCTTTTGTGTCGTTAGGTTGTATATTTGTTGTGTTGTGCGTGTTTTGCCTCCCTTTTTCCTTGTAGGTCGCTTAATCACCGTTAACTTTGGAGGGCTTTCAAGACATCCGGTAACATCTTTTTATTCCTTTTTCCTCTTTATCTCTTGTGGAGTTTGGAGGATATTTGTGATGATGTGTGCTCGGGTGGAGCTTTGTAGAGTTTGAGGTTGATTTGGTGGCTTGTTTGGAAGTTCGGGGTGGTGTTTGTTCTCTTTGTGTGTTTGTTTTGTTTTGTTTTGTTGTCTTTGTCTCTTTTTCTTTCATTTTTGTCGCGTCTTTGTTTTGTGATGTGTAGTTGTGTCTAGTGTGTAAAAAGGTTTTCGAAAACCCGGTTTTGAGGCTAGTGTGCAAGTGTTTACTTTCCCTTTCTAGTAGTATGAATCGATTCTTGGACTTTAGTCTAGTAGAATGACCCTAAATCAATAGTTTCGTTGGTCTTTTACCCTGAGTCGACCTAGCTTACTAGGGACTTACTACGGGATTTGCATTTTGACCACTATGACCACCCACGGTGTGAAAAGGCCTTGGTGCCGAGTCCCGTCTCTTAGGTGTGACCATGTTTGAAATTGTTTGATTAGTCCAAGTTTTCCCCTTTTTGTGGGTTTGAAGGGAAAGCACGCTCCCGACATACCCATTCCCCTACCTCCTACACATATCCACAAAATAAGTTGCAAATTGTTGAGATTTCTTTCTTAGTTGCAAAAAGAAGTGCCTACAACACAAAAATCTAACCAAAAGGGCAAACAAAGAAAAGAAAAAGAAAGAAAGGAATGAAGAAAAAGAAAAGGCACAACAAATCAAAAAGAAAATACAAAAGAAGAAAAAGAAAAGGCATAGCAACACAAAAGCAAAAATGCAAAAGAAAGAAGATGCCAAAGAAAATATCTCACAAAAAGAATCCCCACCTCTCAAAAATAAGCCTTTTTCCGATCGTTACCGTGAAGAGCCTACCAAAGGACCGAGTCCCTAGGAAGGATGATAGCAGTAATGATCGGTCTTCCCTCATTTTGCAATAATATCCACCTTTTTACTTGGACTAGTTGGGCGATTTTAAACATGGGACGACCCTCTTGGCTCATTACTAAAGGGGGCGGGGTCTCACTTACCTACAGTGTCGACTAACACCGTGGTTCATCCTTTTTCCATCCCGCCGATCGTCCCGTAGTACGTTCTTAGAAGGTTAGGAGGAACCTAGGTAAGTTACCAACGTTTTTACTGCTTTGTTGTCATACTGTTAGGGTTTTGTCCATTTCGATTTGTGTTATTAGCTTTGGAACGTTGTCACTTGCCTTGAGTCCTTAACCGATGTTTCTTCACCGCTTGTTTGAGAGAGGCGGTATTTGTTTCTTTTTGGGTGCAACTGATTGCTTGTTTGTTTGTATGTTTGTTTGTTTATGTGTTTTTGTGTCCGGTTACATCCACAGTTTTGTCGCAAGACCTTACTTGCCTTGCGGAGTGCACTTTTCCTCCAAGTGTACTCGCGTGAGTTGAAAGGGCGTAGGGTGCGCTAATACCCGCTCGGCTAGTAGTCTAGTTCTTTTAGTTTTTTTTTAGTTAGTTGGTGCTTACTCGAGGGCGAGTAAGGGTTAAGTGTGGGGGAGTTGATAAGTGTAGTTTGTAGTGCCTATTTGTTGTGTTTGGTCCCGTTTTCCTTTGTGAAACCGCTCTTTGGAGCGATTTCTGGGCTACTTATACTTCTTCTAGTTCGTTTTAGGTTCCACTACAACAAAATCAACTTTTCGCGGTGAATTTTTTTGTATTTCGTGGCGATTCTATTTGACGGGAAAAGTTTCCCCATCAATTGTGTATTCGTTGAGGTAGGTGGCGTTGCCGTAGCCTTTCGTGGCAAATAATTTGTTCGATGGGTTAGCTCCTTAAAATCGACACGAAAGAAGATGAGGTTTAGTGACGAATTTTTGTGTCGATTAGTATTGACGCGGTAAATAATTTGATATTGCCTCTAATAATAATTGTAGAGATTATATTCGACACGATAAGTACAATAAAATATCTCATTTAATACAATTGTTACAATTGCATTCGACACGATAAGTACTATTAAACGCAACTATATAGTAAATTTGGTATCAATTTCATTCGATACGAAATATTACTCTTTTATCTCTCAAACGCGGTTCGAAAATAAAAAGAAAAAACATGAAACCTTTTTATTACTCATATATTCCCAAAAAAATATATATCCAACATCAACTAAATTGCATATATATATAAATAAGTACAAAATAAGTGCGGACGATCTTTCGACAACCTAAAAAATTACTACTCTGTACATCTTTGGCCACCTAATAAATGTCGCGCCTAAAATAACCCCTTAGAATGATTCCTTGTAATTTCCTCCATGGTTAAGCTCTCCTGCATTTGAACAAATTTAATTAGTAGTATTAGAAGATTGGAATAGGTAAATCAATTAAAACACAAACTAATATTCACGTCAAAGTTGTTTGCTGAGTCTGTGAAAATTAGTACTGATGGCTCCCTGCGGAAATAAAACAAATACATCATCTCTACTAGATAAAATATGAAGTTAGCTATCAGCACGTCAATCATTCAATTTCAAAAGCTTTAGTATGACTGACGAGTGGAAATACTAATAACAACAATCAACCACAACATAGAAATAGACATTGTAAAGAAATATACATGTCTACAAGTATCCATATAAAATAGGCTATAATTTACGAAATCTAATGGGTCATTTCTTTAACATGCAACATGTTATGGATCACATAAGTACAAAATACGGTGATGATCTCTAAAAAAAGAAGCGAGATTCTCGACCTAAAACCAAATTACATCAGCTTTCTATTTCACTTAATAAGGTATTAATTAATTAATTAAATATTCTTAATACAAGTAGCAATAATTAGGCACATCAGCATAGATAATGCATTCTCATTGCTAACTACAAATATATCTCAAGCTTTGGACATTGACACAGTGCACCTAGTTAATTAATTAATTAAGATTATCTCTCTCTTAATTAGCTTCTAATTTTCAGTCATGTTTTCATCAAACTTGTTCTTCTCTTCAGTCCCACTTAATATTTTGCTGGAATATGATCATCAAGATATAGAGGGGGGACACCCTTTGGTGCTATTACGAGTAAAAGAATACCATGATGGTTTAAGAAACTCTATAGCTGCTATCAATCATGTTAGATTGACATCCAATATTTCTGATAGACAAGCTAATAGCTACCTACAGAATGTTAAGTGACTACTAGTAAAATAAAATTACCCGTTGCGCTTTTCAACTTGTTCACTTCTAATTCTTTAGGAGAATCAATCTCATCACTCAAATTAAACTGAACACCCAAGTCAAACCCAACACTCGAATCGATTCAACCTGAAAACAATTTGATTCGACTCGATATCTTTTAAACCCAAAATCATGTTTAAATGAAACAGGAAAGGGCAAAAGAATAAGAAAAGAACCTGCAGAAGGTAACTTGGCAGGCATTAAATCCGAGTGCTCTAAGATGGAAGAAGCGACATAAGGTGACGACATCGAACAGGTGGCAGCAGCAACAACGAGGTTGTAGGTATTCGGGACATCTTCTTGCAAAGGGGCTTAAATCCTAGAGCCTTCTTGAGCTAATCCGGATTTTTGTTGATATACCATCACCTTTTGTTCCTTCAACCATATGTACTCATGTAGTAATTCACCTAAACTCAACACAAACACTTTTGTGCCTACAATTAATCAAATTCCAACAAATCAAAAGTAGTCAATCAAGTCATCAAATTAAATGAGAGAAAAAATGAAAATCCATTTTAGGAGTATATGTATTTAAAGGGTAGGATACCGCAGTTAGGGATGACTTTGATATGAGGGAGGAAGCTTCAGAACAAAAGACAAAATGAGTTTTAGATAAATTGCATCAATGAGTAAAAGTATAGCAATATAGCATGTATAAACACCGAAAAGGATTACCTTTTTAAGAGGGGCAGAAATGGGTGAAGATGGATCGTCAGATGTGGCTACACTAGCCTTAGTTGCAACATCTCTAGTGAGATGAATTCCCTTAGAAGTTGAGATTTGATAATAGCGAGCATTCGAGGAAGAGGGTAGTGTGTTGAGTTGCTCCCAAAAGAGACCATTGAAATAGAGTAAAATTTGAGGTATGGAAGCTCCAAGAAACATGTTGAAGCATATGTAGATGATAAGCAATCCATTTAACTCAAATATCTCACCTACTCAATTTAATTTTACTATCAGCTAAAGTTACTTAGAATTTGGAAAAGAATTGCACCAGTAGGAGCGACAACAATTACTTGGAATTTTACATAGAATCTACTCAAACATTTAATTCAGTTAAGCCTACATCTCTCCTCAAGTCAATTAGCTAGATTTTTTGTGAATAGGACAAATTATTTCCATTTGATTGAGAATCTAGCTAAAAATGGTGAGGAGAAAACATACTCGGAGGAGCTGCAGGAAACAACGATGGCACTGCATTCCAACAGCAGTAACAATGACACGAAAAACAAATTATCAAATGATAGAATTGAAACAAAATGAAAGAGAGAAAGTAATTAAGGAAGATGTAGGTAGGTAGATACATCAACAATGGGTAGTAGATGGAGCGTGGACGCCACAAGCAAAAGGTAAGGCAAGGGTCTTGGTAACATTGAGAACGACGCCAAATTGAGATTTTTGTTGGAAAGCCTGGCAATGACACTGAGGATTGGTCTTCAAGACTTGCTTAAGACCATCACAGTAGCCTCCCCCTAGCTTCACGGTGGTACAACCATCACAAATAATCAGAACCAATCAGATACAACTTTAAATACATGTGACTGAACGAGTATTTGATCAACAATCAGATATTGCATCAATAACTATGAAATGCACAACCATCACAAATAATTAGAATGTACATTCGTTTATACAACTATTAAACACCTTCATGTATCTAGAGCGAAGATATGTAACCGGTAAAATCAACCTACCCATCTCTTGGTCAAACACCATCGAGGCCCAAGGGATAATTACTAATTAGTGTATACTTCAGAATAACCATTTTCAGATAGATAGACAAGATTCCAAGGTGACAAATTAACCATTTTCAGGTAGGATTTCTTGTGTGTGATCTATGAGATTGACCATGTTATAGAGAACAACTTGGGTCGAAAAGCTGGCACGATTACCTCTATAGACTATCATACTAAACTACTGAAACATGTCAAAAATTGATTAACCATGTAAAGGATTTCAATACCAACAGACAGACGATAAAGACAAAGCACCCAACAGCATTAATACTCCTTAATTAAATAATCGTGAAAGGAAAAAACAAACTCTACAGAAATGCATATTCTAACTAAGCAGGATGCAAAATAAACAATGAATTAGACTCCAAAATTAACAATACGATTACTACTAATACACAGATCGACTAATTAAATATAATTATGCTGAAAAAACCCTATTTGGCAATAATTCCGACCCAGACTCTTAATTGGTGAACAAAATTTAAAATATCAACAAATTGTTTACATGATTATATTAAAAACCTAATTCATTCATATAGATGAACACGTGAAATAATAAGAAACAATACCTTGATGATGCTAATTGCTGAGTGTCATGAGTCGTTCGCTTATTACTTAGAGAGACAGTGAATAAAGATGGACAGATGGTAATATGGAAACCCTAATCCCTAATTAAATTGATTGTAGGCTAGCACCATGTTTTTTTTTACTGAGTATATATGTTTCAAGTTTAGCGGTTACAGTAAATTTTTATTTCTAGGTTTTGTTGATTCATAAGTAGTCACTCTATTCTATAGTAGGTATTTCCCGTCATTTAAGTGATGGTATTAACGTTGATTTTTATTTGTTACAATACGTATTCAATTATATGAGTAAACGTGTGTTAATCGTCTCAATTTAATAATCGTCACGAAATAATCGCCGCGAAAAGGCATTTTTGTTGTACTGTTCCCAAGACCATTCATGAAGAATTGGAACGATTTCGACTCATTTCCTACATTTTTGGAGCCAACGAAGAGAAGGAACGATCACTCGGTGCCTTAGATTCGATCCCGAGACCTTGGGACCCATTCCCGAGCCCCTTAGACTCGATCCCGAGCACCGAGAATCGATAAGAAGCCCATGAGAAGCAAGGAGGGACCTTTATGATCATAATGGAGGCCTACAAGACACTTCCCGGGCGGGAAGAGCATCCTTCTCGGTCGGGAAGGAGTGCATGAAAGGAACGGCTACTGATTAAGCCTTCCCGGCCGAGACCAAGAACCGTCTCGGTCGGGACCAGCCTTCCCGGCCGAGACCAAATGTCTTCCCGGTCGGGAAGAGGGTGTTGTAGCCGCGTGACTTCTTTTCATTCTCCTTCACTCTTGTAAACTTATATATACCCTTCCATTGTATAGTTTAAGCACCTTGGACTCCTCTACGTTATTCTAAACCCTAGATTTAGTTCCTCCTCTCATTAGCTTAATCTTTCCTTAAACTTTTGTTAATCTTAAATTAATCCTAGTAATTAGTCTTGTATTAAGGAGATTTTTAAAGACTCATCCAAGATTGACAACCTTGGGAGATTTATTTGGGTTTTTATTATTAATGCAAGTTCTCATCTTTTTATCCTCTTGTTAGTTGGTATAATCTCTTTTCTCTTAATCTTTGTTAATCTTTCAAGTTTTAATCTTTACATATTGTTCATTGTTCTTGTTAGTTCATAATGAATGTTTTGTTGTTTATGTTGATTTCTCTTATCATTGTTATTGTTAGTTTGATTATGAGTGAGTAGACTCTTTGTGGGGCTAGTAGATGGATTAAGTGTGGATTATGGGTAATTAGGGTTTGATTAAGGGAAAAGGTGGAATCTTTGTTACTAGTCACATGTTGAGCACTCTATGTGTTTGTTGAATTGCTTGCTTGAGTTGTAGTGGCCATGCTTCTCATGCTTGTTTTCATCTTCTCATATGTGTGACCGATTTCTGGTTGAATGCTTATGTTTTGGGTAATAATTTGCATGAGTATTCGGGTCTAGTCTTTGACACGAGAATGCGGACTTAGGCTTTGACGCGAGAGCGCGGACCGACCTTAGTAACAAGGAGAAAGCTACACCCTTGACTTCCCAATTATCCTACTACACTTATGAACCCAAACTAACCCTACTCCTTCCCATATTTGATTTCTCCATCTCTAGTTAAACATTTCTCTAGTTTGATAGTTTCATTAAGCTTTAGTTGTTCAATTAGTTTATGTCATACATAGTTCATTGTTAGTCCACTTTCATCTCCTCCAACCATCATAGTTAATCAATTCTTGTTACTTAGTCTCCCCTTGTGTTGTGTTGGTAATTTAGTCTTTTTTGTGAGTTGACCCTAGTCTAGACACCTACTACCGTCCCCGTGGACTCGACCCGACTTACCCTAGCTACTAGTTAGGTATAGTTCGTATACTTGATTGGTAGGACCCACGACAATTCCCTACCATCAGGCAGGATGCTTCATCAGATTAACGCTACAGTGATAACACTCATCCCTAAAACTGATAATCCTTCCTCAGTGACACAGTTTTGACCCATCTCTTTCTGCAATACTATTTATAAAGCTATTTCAAAGCTTCTATGAGACAGGCTAGCAATAGTGCTTAAAGATATCATCAGTCAAAACCAAGGGGGGTTCATTCAAGAGAGATCTATTGTTGAAAATATCCTGATATGCCATGATTTGGTGAAACTATATGATAGACAAGGAAGCTCTGCCCGATGCTTGTTCAAGATTGATTTACAAAAAGCATACGACACTGTAGAATGGGATTTCATAGACCAAATGATGCAAGCTCTTAATTTTCGACCTCAATTCTCTAAGCTAATTATGAGTTGTGTTTCTTCTACTTCTTTCACTCTTTCTCTCAATGGAAGCCAATTTGGTTATTTCAAAGGGAAGAGAGGGCTTAGGCAAGGGGATCCAATCTCCCCTCTCCAATTTACCCTTTGTATGGAGTATCTTTCAAGAACATTGAAATTTGCTACGACGAGGAATAAATTCCACTTCCACCCACTGTGTAAGGAGATGAAACTGTGTCACTTGATGTTTGTCGACGACTTATTGATGTTCTGTAAGGGTGATGCCTCATCAATTATCCTGTTGATGAGAGCTTTCTCTACGTTTTCGAGTTCGACAGGCTTGCATAAAAATGCTGCAAAATCTGAAGTGTATTTCACTGGTATGGATCCTGTCTTGAAGAACGATATTCTCTCTGTGACTGGCTTTAAGGAAGGACGGATGCCCTTTAGGTACCTAGGTGTTCCAATTAAACCGGGAAGGATATCTAAAGAGGACTGCAAAGTGCGCACGGACAAAATTGTGTCAAGGATCAGAAGCCTAGGAGCGCGGAAGCTATCGTATGCTGGTAAGATTACACTAATTAACTCAATTTTGAACTCTCTTCATTCATTCATATTGGGCGACCATATTTATTTTGCCAGCAGCGGTGGTTAGAAGAATCGAAGTCATCTGTAGAAAATTTCTATGGTCCGGTACTAGTGAATATCAACGAACTCCACCCATAGCGTGGGACAGAATCACGGTGCCAAAAACTAAAGGAGGACTGAACATTAAACAGGTGGCGAACTGAAATATAGCTGCTGTCGCTAAGTTGGTAGATTGGGTTTATACGCAGCTAGATAAATTGTGGATCAAATGAGTAAATCAAATTTACCTAAAAGGGAAGAATTGGGATGAATACAACCCAAAATCATCAGATAATTGGTCATGGAAGACTATATGCATAGTGAAGGAAGATATGAAGCATGGGTACCTTGATAACGAATGGCAGGAAGCGAGTCGAGGTTACTCCGTGGCTAGTGGATATGAATGGATTAGAACTAAACAACCAACCAAAGATTGGGCTGAAGTAGTATGGTGTAATTGGATTATACCTAAACATTCGGTTATTACTTGGATGGCTCAGATGGGTGGAATGAATACTATGGATCGACTCTACAGTTTTGGATGTACTGAGACTGACAGGTGTTGGTTATGTCAAGATGATACTGAAACTATAGCTCATTTGTTCATGTCTTGTGTTTACAGTAGGAAACTACTGAACTACATTGATGGTTGGTATGGACCTGTCAAGAAGATGAGTGACCTGGTAATTAGCCCCAGAGATGAGATTAATTGGAAGAAGAATGCTGCTGTACTGGCAGCCTGCTATTATAATATATGGGCTCAACGGAATAATGCAAGAATTAACGAGATGATCTCTAGACCTGAGCATATTGCAGCGAGAATCAGGAATGATATGAAAAGCCGGATGAAGACAAAGATGCCTAGTCTCTCGTTGGACTGGTAGTAGTGAGCATTTGAATACTTATGTGTATTCTCAGTTTGTGTACAAGGAAAGAACCTGTTCTCTTCCTCGGTTTGAAATGACTAGTATATTTTAAATCCTTCTTTTTTTTTTGATATATAGAATCACATTTTATCAAAAAAAAAAAAAAAGAAACCTACATCTACAAGGCACAACTAGTTCACCAGCACATTCTCCGACGAGTAGTGACTCATCGTGCTCTTAGCCCGAGCCAACCTCCACTCAATCCCCGTCGGAAACATAACCGGACAAGCACGCACCGTCTTAGATGCCAATCGAGGGAGTTAGGAGTAAATTCCAACTCATAAAGCAAGCCTTAAAACGTCCTCTAGTCGAAACCGACCCCCAGCAATAAACGAACACGAGAACCACGATTAACATGAATGCTCGCGCTTGACCGCGTGATAAAACGAACAAAACAAACCTACAATATGATTAATAAGAATGCTCGCGCTTGACAACGTGATAAGGCAAACTGATAAGTGTAGTTTGTAGTGCCTATTTGTTGTGTTTTGGTCCTGTTTTCCTTGTGGAATCGCTCCTTTGGAGCGATTCATGGGCTTCTTATGCTTCCTTTAGTTCGTTTCAGGTTCCCGAGGCCGAATTGGAAGAGTTGGAGCGATTCCGACTCAATACATACACATTTTGGAGCCAACGAGATAAAGGAACAATGACTCGAGACCTTGGAATCGACCCCGAGACCTTGGGACCCAATCCCGAGCCTCCGAGACCCGATCCCGAGTCCCGAGAATCGGTGGGAAGCTCATGAGAGGCAAGGAAGGACCAAAGAGTGTTTAAGGAAGGCATACAAGACCCATCCCGTTCGGGATGGCCTCATCCCGTTCGGGATAGGGTGCTACTTTGAGATGGCTGCTGTGAGCCCATCCCGGTCGGGACCATCCCGTCCCGGTCGGGATGACAGAGCCGTCCCGATCGGGATGATCTGTCCCGGTCGGGAAGCTACAGAGGCAGCACGGGCTTCTTCTTTTCTTCTCCTTCATTCTTGTACCCATATATATACTCCCTTCTTGTAATTTTAAGACATCTTATGTTACCCTACTTTAGTTTAAGCCTCCATTATCATTCAAAACGCTAGATTTACTCTCACACATTAATCTTAATCTCTCTTTAATCTTAGTTAATCCTTAGTTAATCATTGTAATTAGTTCTTGGATTAAGGAGATTCTTGAAGATTGTTCCAAGATTGACAACCTTGGGATTGTATTTGGGCTTCTCATTAATACAAGTTTTCATCTTTTATTCTTCCTTTTGTTGGTATAATCTTTTCATCCTTAGTCTTTGTTATTTATTCAAGTTTCTTTCTTATTGTTATTGTTATTGTTATTGTTCTTGTTAATGATAATGGATGCTTGTTTTGTGACATTGATTTCCCTTATTATTGTTTGTTTTCTCTTTTTAATGAGTGAGTAGTCTTCTTGTGGGGTTAGTAGGGGGATTAAGGGTAGATTATGGGTGATTAGGGTTGATTAGGGGTAAAGGTTTTATCTTTGTTGTTAGACTCATTATAAGCACTCTATGTGTTTGATGTTATGCTTGTGTGAGTTGTAGTGGCCATGCTTCCCATGCTTGTGTTCATTTTCCCATTGCTTGTCTATTGTGTAGAGTGCCGACTAGGGTCTAAGTTGCGACAGCCCGGACCCATCTTGACATCGGTCTACGTAGCGAGAGCCCGGACCGACTCTAGCAATTAGGAGACACCTACGCCCTTGATCACCCAAATTACCCTTCTACTCTTATGAACCCGACCTACCCCACTTCCTTTCCATATTTGATCCATAGTCTTAGTTAGTCATCGTCTTATTAGTATTGTTTAGCATCGTTTTAGTCTAGTTCATCACTAGCTTAGTCATACCTCTTCCACCACCATAGTTTACCATTTATTATTCTCTTTGTGTTTGTCTTGGTAGCATAGTCTCATTTTAGGTAGACATAGTCTAAATTTCGCAACACCGTCTCCGTGGACACGACCCGACTTACCCTAACTACCATTAGGTTTAGCCGGTTGTATTATTGATCGGTTGGGACGTGACAAATCCCTATCATCAATTTGGCGCCGTTGCCGGGGATCGAACCCGGGTCACCTGCGTGACAGGCGGGAATACTTACCACTGACGGGATGGTCCCGACCGGGATGGGCTCACAGCAGCCATCTCAAAGTAGCACCCCATCCCGAACGGGATGAGGCTATCCCGAACGGGATGGGTCTTGTATGCCTTCCTTAAACACTCTTTGGTCCTTCCTTGCCTCTCACGAGCTTCCCACCGATTCTTGGGACTCGGGATCGGGTCTCGGAGGCACGGGATTGGGTCCCAAGGTCTCGGGGTCGATTCCAAGGTCTCGAGTCATCGTTCCTTTATCTCGTTGGCTCCAAAATGTGTATGTATTGAGTCGGAATCGCTCCAACTCTTCCAATTCGGCCTCGGGAACCTGAAACGAACTAAAGGAAGCATAAGAAGCCCATGAATCGCTCCAAAGGAGCGATTCCACAAGGAAAACGGGACCAAAACACAACAAATAGGCACTACAAACTACACTTATCACAAACAAAACAAGTCGATCTACAACCCGAAAGCACTCGAAGCAATTTGTTATCCTAGCAAGTACCTAAGCACACTTGATGGGAGGGATTTGCCGTGGTTCCCTACCAACAAGTAATACCAACTAGACCTACCACGTAGCTAGGGTAATTCTGGTCGATATCCACGGAGACGGTAAAAGGTGTCTAGACTATGGTCTACCTAAAAACAAGGCTAAGTCACCAAAACAACACAAAGAGAAGAGAAACTAACAAGAATTGATTATCTATGATGATGGAAGAGGATGAAACTAGACTAACAATGACTAGATATAACAAGAACTAAATGAAACAACTAGAGATTAATGAAACAAGTAAACTAGAGAAAAGATTAACTAAAGAGATGGAGAAATCAAAATGGGAAGGAGTACGGTTATTAGGTTGGGATCATAAGTGTAGTAGGATGATTGGGAGATCAAGGGTGTAGGTTTCACCTAGTTACTAAGGTCGGTCCGCGCTCTCGCGTCAAAGCCAAAGTCCGCACTCTCGTGTCAAAGACTAAACACGAATACTCATGCAAGATATTACCCATTACACAAGAATTCAACCACAAATCAATCACACAATGAGAAGATGAAAACAAGTATGAGAAGCATGGCCACTACAACTCAAACAAGCAATTCAACAAACACATAGAGTGCTAAACATGTGACTAGTAACAAAGGATTCATCTTTACCTTTAATCAAACCCTAAATACCCATAATCCACACTTAATCCCCCTATTAACCCCACAAAGAGTCTACTCACACATAATGAAACTAACCCTAACCATAACAAGAGAAATCAACACAAACAACAAAATATTCATAATGAAACTAGCAAGAACAAGAACAATAATCAAAGATTAAAACTTGAAAGCTTAAACAAGGACTAAGAGTAAAGAGAATAAGAAGATTATACCAACAAACAAGAGAATGAAAAGATGAAAACTTTTATTGATAAGAAAAACCCAAATGAATCTCCCAAGGTTGTCAATCTTGGATGAGTCTTGAAAAATTCCCTTAATACAAGACTAATTACTAAGATTAACAAAAGATTAATATCAAACTAAGCTAGGGATCAAGAGAGTCTTTCTAGGGTCTAGAATAGTGTAGAGTAATGTAAGATGCTTAAACAATACAAAGAGAGGGTATTTATAAGGTTACAAGAGCAAAGGAATTGAAAAGAAGTCACGCGGTGCTGTATTGGGCCCTTCCCGGTCGGGATGGATGGTCCCGGTCGGGATGACACATCCTTCCCGGTCGGGATGGCCCATCAGAAGACGCTTCTTTCTTGCACTCCTTCCCGACCGGGAAGGCTACTCTTCCCGCCCGGGAAGGGTCTTGTAGGCCTCCAATATGATCATAAAGGTCCCTATTTGCTCTTCATAGGCTTCTCATCGATTCTCGGTGCTCGGGATCGAGTCTAAGGGGCTCAGGAATGGGTCCCAAGGTCTCGGGATCGAGCCTAAGCCACCGAGTGATCATCGCTTCTCTTCGATGGCTCCAAAAGTGTCGGAAACGAGTCGGAATCGTTCCATTTCTCCAATATTGGTCTTAGGAGCCTAAAACAAACTAGAAGAAGCGTAACTAGCCTCAAAGCCGCTCCCAAAGAGCGGTTCCACAAGAGAAACCGGGACCAAACACGAGAAATAGGCACTACAAACTACACTTATCAACTCCCCCACAATTAACCCTTACTCGCCCTCGAGTAAGCACAAACTAACTAAAAGAACTAGACTACTAACCGAGCGGGTATTAGCGCACCCTACGCCCTTTCAACTCACGCGAAAACACTTAGAGGAAAAGTGCTCTCCGCAAGGCAAGTGAGGTCTTGCGACAAAACTGTGGATGCAACCGGACACAAAAACACACAAACAAACAAACATGCAAACAAACAAACAATCGGTTGCACCCAAAAAGAAACAAATACCGCTTCCCTCAAACAAGCGGTGAAGAAACACCGGTTAAGTACTTAAGGCAAGTGACAACTTTCCCAAACTAGTAATACAAACCGAAATGGACGAAACCCTAATAGTATCACGACAAAGCAATAAAAACGTTGGTAACTTACGTAGGTTCCTGCTAACCTTCTAAGAACGTACTACGGGACGATCGGCGGGATGGAAAAAGGATGAACCACGAAGTTAGTCGACACTGTAGGTAAGTGTGGCCCCGTCCCCTTTAGTGATGTGCTAAGAGGGTCGTCCCATCCTCAAAAATCGCCCAACTAGTCCAAGTAAAAAGGTGGATAAGGTTTGCAAAGTGAGGGAAGACCGACTATATACCGCTATCATCCTTTCTAGGGACTCGGTCCTTAGGTAGGCTCTTCACGGTAATAGTCGGAAAAAGGCTTATTTTTGAGGGTGAGAATTCTTTTTGTGAGGTGATTTTCTTTGCCATTCTTTTCTTTTGCATTTTGCTTTTGAGTTGCTATGCCATTTCTTTTTCTTCTTTGGTATTTTGTTTTTTTTATTTGTTATGCCTTTTTCTTTTTCTTCTTTCTTTTCTTTCTTTTTCTTTTTCTTTTTTTTTTTTATTATTTTTCTTTCTTTTAACTTGGCTTGCCTTTTGGATGATTTTGTTTTGTAGGCACTTCTTGCAACCAAGTGAGAATTTCAACAATTTGCAACTTATTTGTGGAGATGTGTAGGAGGTAGGGAAATGGGATTGTCGGGAGCACGCTTTCCTTTCAAACCCACAAAAAGGGGGAAAACTTGGACTAATCAGACAATTTCGAACAAGGTCACCTAAGAGACGGGACTCGGCAACCAATGCCTTTTCACACCGTGGGTGGTCATAGTGGTCAAAATGCAAATCCCGTAGTAAATCTCTAGTAGACTAGGTGGACTCAAGGTAAAGGACCAACGAAACTATTGATTTAGGGTCATTCTACTAGACTAAAGTCTAAGACTCGCTTCACATCACTAGAAAGGGAAAGTAAACACTTGCACACTAGCCTCGAAACCGGGTTTTCGCACTACTACAAATGAGCACTTGGGCCACGGCTGAATTCGTGGCAAAAGTGCTAAATTTTCGTGGCTAAAGTACTTTGCCACGGAAAAACCATCCGTGGCGCAAGTGGCCGTGGCAAACAAATAGCCACGGGAAAAACAATTGTGGCAAGTATTGATTTTATTGCCACGGAGTCTCCCGTGGCTAGAATAATTTTTTTGCCACGGATTATCCCGTGGCTAATTATGTTTGTGGCGAAATATGTATTCCGGTGACAAAATATATAATAAAATTAAATAAATTAATAATTGTAAGAAATTTTTACCCCTATAGTAGTCACATTTGGAACGGTTACTAACTTTATAACTGATTCATTACAATATTATTTAATTTCACCATACGCATCGAAGAGCCTTCCCAGGAGGTCACCCATCTTAACACTACTCTCACTCAAGCACGCTTAACTGCGGAGTTCTCATGGGCCAGCTACCAGAAATGAAATTGAACTTTATTGACCTAATCATTGGTTTGAATTCTTTTAAAGTGATGTTTTTTTCAAACTCCATTTTCTTTTGAGTAATTAAATTTTTTCCCTAATGATTTACCTATTATTATTAAAAAATTATTATTCCGTAAAAAAAAATCGAAGTTGATTTTTGGACTCATGATTTCATTAATTTATCGATATTTTTATTTTAGTTTTTATTTTCCACGTTATTTTACTGCTAGTTCTTTCGATATGTTTTTTGTTTTCGTTATCGGTCGTTATTTTGTTTCATCAGTTTTTTATCTCATTACGTTTCCTTTAGCCTATTTCAAGTTTTACCCGAATTTTATTTTTCATTAAGTAAATTTTATTTTAAATTTAATTTTTTAAATATCTTCCAAATAATATTACAGAACAGTTACCGAATTAAACAGTTGACGATAAATTAATTTTTGATTTTCTCACTATTAGTCATTAATTATTAGATTTTCTTACTTGTTTTTGTTAATTATTTGAACTTTCTCACTTATACCTCTCTCTCTTCTTTTTAAAATTATTTTGACTGGTTATTGAACTTAGGCACGACTCTTTAATACGTTAATCTTTCTTCCAAACCAAACAACTTGAAAGACAATTAATTTATAAAAACAATTATTGTTTTCGCAGTCAAAGTTAATTCTAAAAAAAAATATAGACCGATTAGAATTCTTAAATACGAGTTTAATAAAGCGGTTTTTTTCACACTGAAAATATTGTAAGAAAATCAATAATTTGGAAAAAAAATCATGCTCAGTCACTTTCTTTTTAAGTTTTTTTGTCTTAAAAGAAGTTTATTACATGTGAAAAAAGTAATTAATTAAGCGGTAAAAATGAAAGAGTCTTAAATAATATTAGACATATTAATGATGAATGATCAATCACATACTAATTTTACATGATATGTTATTTACGCCGCATTTTAGCTAGCATATATTACACTATATAAATGTTAGTTGTCTTTCAAAAGTCATACTTAAGATTATAAAATTTTAATAAAATATATTGTCAAATTAAGAGAAATCAATTTCTTCACAAATGCTGATTAATAAAAAATAACCAAATTAGACAACCAAAGTTTTCTTGTATTTCATTTTACAAAAATCTATTTTTTTTCTTAAAACTAAATAAAATAATACGAATTTTTTTTATTAATATAATATTTTCAAATTTAATTTTTTTTCTTCATATTATCTTTAACTTTTAATTTTAATGAATTTTTTAAGATAAATATTTGACACTCGGCTTAACTTGAAAGTAATTTGATTAAGCTCGGAGAACCATTATCCACATGCGTTTATTACATTTGTGGCTAAAAAATAATTTCGCCACGGAAGTTAATTATGTGGTGGCTAAATAATATTTGCCACTGAAAAAATTCGTGGCTAAATATATTTTTCCCACGGGTGTGGCATCTTTAGTTGCAAGAGTGATTATTGGCCACGACTTTTATAAAATTTGTGGCGCAAGTGACTTTTTGCCACGGGAAAAAATGTTCTCGTGGCATATTTTTTTTCCCAAGTAGTGAATCTAATTGTTCCCGTGGCTAGGTAAAATTTAGCCACAAATAACAAATTTTCGTGGCATAATTCGTGGCGCAAGTGTCTATTTGTTGTAGTGTCGAAAACCTTTTATTACACAAGACACAAACTAAACAAAACACAAGGTTGATAGAAAATGAGACACACACAACAAAACAAAACAAAATAAGAGGAAAGAAAACAAACATATAAACAAAACAAACACCACCCCGAAACATCCACATAAGCAACCAAAACAACCACAACTTTCAACAAGCTCCACCCGAGCACACATCATCACAAATCTCCTCCAAACTCCGCGAGAGACAAAGAGATAGAATGACATTACCGGATGTCTTGAGCTTTCCGAAAATTACGGCGATCCGGGAACCTATAAGGAAATGGGGAGGCAAAACACACAATACAAAAAAAATACGACACAACGACAGAAAAGGAAAAGATACAAAAGAAAATCTTTTTGATTTTTGTGGAAATTTCCAAATTTTTAAGACTTTTTAAGATTTTTCGGGAAAACTACGAAAATAAATGATAAGTGTAGTTTGTAGTGTCTATTTAACTATGTTTTGGTCCCATTTTCCTTGTGGAATCGCTCTATGGGAGCAATTTATGGGCTTCTTATGCTTCCTTTAGTTCGTTTCAGGTTCCCGAGACCGATTTGGAAGAGTTGGAGCGATTCCGACTCTATACATACACATTTTGGAGCCAACGGAGTAGAGGAACGATGACTCGATGCCTTGGAATCGACCCCGAGACCTCGGGACCCAATCCCGAGCCTCCGAGATCCGATCCCGAGTCCCGAAAATCGACGGGGAGCCCATGAGAAGCAATGAGGGACCAAAGAGCTCTTAAGGGAGGCCCACAAAGACCCATCCCGTTCGGGATGGCCTTATCCCGTTCGGGATGAAGGGAGCATGAAGTGTGGCTACTGTGAGCCCATCCCGATCGGGAAGGTGGCTTCCCGACCGGGACCGACCTCGTCCCGACCGGGACCACCCCGTCTCGGCCGGGACAGGCCTGCTGCTGCACGCCTTGCTTTCTTTTCTTCTCCTTTCATTCTTAAACCCTATATATACCCTTCCCTTGTTATGTAAAGCTTAGGCACTTCATTAGACATTAAACCCTAGACTACTTTAGGTTAGATTAGATTAGATTAGTGTAGATTAGTCGGTAATTAGTCCTTAATCTTAGTTTACTCTTGTATTATTGGATCTCTTGAAGAATTCATCCAAGATTGACAACCTTGGTGGAATTATTTGGGTTTTCTTCTATACAAGTGTTCTTCTTTTCATTATTCACTAGTATGGTTAATCCTTCCTTCCTTTTTACTCTTAATCTTGTTTGTTCATCCAAGTTTGAATCTTTATTATTGTTTGTTCTTGTTCTTGTTAGTTTGGTTGAATTTGTAGATATATGCTCTTGTTCTCATGTTGATTCCTCTTATTCTTATTAGTTATAGTTCGATTATGTTAGAGTAGTGTTCTTGCTAGGGTTAGTGGGGTGATTAGGGTGTTAATTGGATGATTAAGGGATTGTTGGAGATGTTGGTGGAAGATTTGGGTTTCCTCTTGGTTTGGTGCACATCACTTGTTTGTTGAAATGCTTGAATGACTAAGTGGTTGTGAATGCTTGTTCTTCTTGCCTTTCTTTTGTGGGTGATAGTTTGTTTGTGGGTTCGGTTCCCTCACTAAGTTGCGAGAGCCCGGTGAGGACGACTCCTAGGTCGGTCTAAGTAGCGAGAGCTCGGATTTGACCTAGGCCCCGATATCACGCTAGTAACCCCGTTTGTTGTGTGTGTCGCCGAGATGGGTTCTAGGTGGAACCTCTAGGTGGGTCTAAGTTGCGAGAGCCCGGACCAACCTAGATCACCCTACTACCTCCTTCACTCTAGTTCTTCCTCGACCATTCCGTTACCCCTTTGACCCCGACCTAATCCTAGCCCGTTCTCCTTTGTGTGCTTTCTCCTTAACCTTAGTGCAGTCTAGTTTTCTCCCCTCTCTACCATTCCTTAGTTTAGCTTAGCTCGTTGACTTAGTCTAGTATTTGGGCCGACCTAGTCTAGGCTATACATTACCGTCCCCGTGGATTCGACCCGACTTGCCCTATCTACCGTAGGAATAGCCGGTTATATTATTGACGGTCGGGATTCCACGACAAATCCCTTACCATCAATAAAACTAATTTAGATTACGATATCGCTCCCCCCACACTTAAACCGAGAAATGTTCTCATGCTCGATCGATAGTATGTGGAGACACTAAAAAGAAAAGAAACTACGAAAATAAAGCTAAAAATCAAAAAGGAAAAAGGTGAAGAAGAGTAGAATGTGTCCGGCCGGGGTGTAATCAAGTCACCATGGGCCGAGACGAGAAAAGATATGGATGGGGGAAGAAATAAAAAGAAGAAAATAAAAGGAAATGGGAGGGGAGGACTAGGTGTAATCAAGTCACCTAGCCCAGATTCCGCCTAAATCCGACTAAATCCTACCACAAAGTGAAAAATAAAGAAAAAGTGAAAAGTCTTGTAAATTTGGATTTTTGAAATGACTCTCGATGTAGTCACGTCATCGAGAGTCGGGAGCAACGACTACCAAGGCCCCGAGGGCCACCATGACTCAAAAATGGATAAAGGGAAGGGGAACACACAAAGGGAGACAAGTCATAAAAGACGGAAAAGAAAGGATAGTCGCCATACCAATCGGTTAGCAACTCACTAACTCCATCGTCTCAATGTCCGATATCGGCACATTACTTGTCTTCATCATTGTTATTCCTCTTCATTCTCGATATGGTTGCATGGTTGAAGTAATAGGCTTGCAGTGGTATAATGAGGTGGGATTTGATGTAAAAGTCGGTATGTAGTGAAAAGAAGATGAGATGAAGGTATATATATGAAGTATATGGGTCATAGATAGTTGCAAGGGTAGGTAGGGAGGTTGGGAGGGGGTATAAAGTGGTAGGGTTGACTCAAATGTCAAAGAAGAGGCAAAAGGAGGAGCTGGGCACCATCCCGGTCCGGATGGACTTCTTCTCGGTCAGGACGGTTTCTTCCTGGTCGGGACGGACTTGATCCCGGTCGGGATGGCACATCAGTGAACCCACTTTTCAGCACACTCATCCCGATCGGGATGACATCCACTACAAAAATCAAACCGGAATTGCGTCGGACAAATCCGACACAAATGGGCAATATCCGACGCAATTAGAAGATTGCGTCGGATTAACCGATGCAAACGGCCGCCATTATAATTTGACGCAATATATATATTTTTTTTCCATCGGCTAATCCGACGCATGTGTTTTGCGTCGGCTAATACGACACGAAGACATGGAGGTCAACGCCCCTGTCAATGGGCTTTGCGTGGGATTAGCCGACGCAAAGTCAACATAATGTTTGACTTTGCATCGGCTAATCCCACGCAGAGTCCCCTCACAATCCTCAGTCAATAGGCTTTGCGTGGGATTAGCCGACGCAAAGTCAAACATTCTGTTGACTTTGCGTCGGTTAATCCCACGCAAAGTCCCTCAGTCAATGGGCTTTGCGTGGGATTAGCCAACGCAAAGTCAACAGAATGTTTGACTTTGCGTCGGCTAATCCCACGCAAAGCCTATTAACAAAAAAAACATTTCTTTGTTTTCAGCTCCCCATATGCGCTAAATAAAACAATCTGCAATTAAACAACCCACTCCTACAACAAACCACAACAGCAGCACATCCCAAACAAAAATCCATCAATAACTCCAGTCAAAGCTCTCGTACATATCTTATTCACAAAACTCCACAAAACGAAACAAACATAAACCAGTGTACTGTTATAGAAAATGAAAATATATTACAAAGACAACCAGCGCTAGGTTCAAAATTCTATCTAGGAGTTGGTAAAATATATATACACAATGCAACCAAAGTAACATAAGAGAGCTGAACTACCTACGAAAGGGACTCAATGTGCTCCGACCCATGGGGATGACCATCGTTGTTGTCGTCATCGTCGCGCTTACTCATACGTGGTCCTCCAATGCATCCCTCGGTCTCCATGGCGAACCGTTCCCTCATGAACTGATCAAACTGGTGCTGCTCTTCACACCTCTGCTCCAATGTCTTCAGGCGCTCTTCTTGTCTTTGGAATTTATCTTCCATACGATCGTTAAGTGTGCGTTCCTGCGAGGCGGCGGTAGGGAGGTATGTGTCCGCAGATACCTCCTTACCACGGTTCAAGCATGGCCGAAAATGCTCTTTCGCCGCGTTACCTATCCCCCAGAACCGTCTCTTCTGGTTATAGCCACCCGTCACATCGTGGAAGATCTTCAATGTGTTAGGTGCCTAATCAGAAGCGCGTGCCTCCTCCACCGCTTTCTCGTAGTTCTCCTGAAACAGCAACTTGAAATAATGTTATAACTTTTAGAACAACACATACTATCACATCGTAATTTTCATGCCTAGTATATTTTTTAAAAACATTACTACTACTCACAACGATCTCCGGTCCTCTAGGGTCAATCCACTTGCCGTCTTTCCCCTTCTTTGTCTTCTCCAAGAGCTGGACCGGGGATGCAGATGGGCCCTTCATATAACAGTGTTAAAATTTTCATCATTTATTTACCAATAGTATATATTGAATTATACTCAAATTTGTACTAGTGTTATAAGCACTTACCAACTGCGTGAAGGCTGTTGCTGCACTCCTACTTCCAAACTAAGGCAGCTGGTGGGTTTGGCCACCCCGTCCACTTGCCCACCTCTCCTGTTCGACGACTTAATCGCCGATTTCTTCTTGAAGTCTGGGTCGCCAGCGTTCTTCTTCAATGTCTCCCACTTCTCTTGCGGAATCCAATCCGCCTTATGGACCCTCGGGATAGCTCGCTGGAATATGTCGGTTATCTTCTTCTTAATCTGACTCTCATAATCCGACCTGAGTTTGTACCCCAGGTCTATACGCACTCTCCTCTATTTGTCAAAAAAAAGATTCGTTAGCTACAATTGAATGTATAAATCGTGCAACGAAAACCTTAGAAACACAGACGAGGTAATTACCGCGAAGTGCATATACATGGCTTCCCGAGCTTCCTGGGGCGCCTCCGTCCAGTTACGGTAGGCGCCAGGGGTAGACGCATATGTCATTGTTATGGAATCCCGCATATAATCCGAGTACTTCGTGTTGTCCCACCTACACAAGTAATTTATGATACTGTCAAGCAAATAAATGAGTAAAAATAAAAAACAAATAACTGGTTACAACAACTTAAACTCACCAAGTAGCGGAAGGCACTTTTTGTCGTGATAGGTACGATTTCTCGGGCGTCGCAACGTAGACCGTCGCCCCGACTTCTTGGACAGCGTCCACACCTAGGACGACAGGAGTCCTAGGCACGTCCTCCTCCATATGGTCACCATGGCTGGTGGTCCCCGTCACCATCGCACTGCCACCTGACATAATCACGTCTACAAAATATGTTTGCGCAAAGTTAAACTGTAGAGTCAGTTCGTTTAGGGTAAAGCAGGAATTTCATTAAGTACCAAAATAGTCTTCAATTACAAATAAATAAATTACAACTTATGCGAATAAAATACAAACAACTACATAATTGCTAATTATCGTCACTGTCACTATCACTGTCTGCGTCGGTGTGCGGTTCAATGAACCCCTCCTCCTCGTCTTCATCATCATCGTCCCAGTTAGTCATCTTCATCGGCGACCAACTCTTCCTCATCACCCTCTCCCTCAGGAAAACAATCCAGTCGGCAAACTCGTCGTCCTCCCCTTCAGCACCAGCAACTTCTACTACATATTCTTCCTCATTGATGTCACTGTCTTCAATCAGAATTGACGACATTGGCTGATTAATACCAACTACACTCTCTTGGTAGACGTCATCGTCGATGATAGGATTATCAGCTAGTCATCTTGCCTTGATTTTGAGAACCGCAGACCAATTCGTACTCTTTTTTCCCTTTGGGTAAGGTGCATAGCAGACTTGACCGACTTGATACGCCAACACAAAAGGGTTGTGCCCTCGTAGTTTTCTCGTCAGGTCGACATCCACAAGTTTGTACAACTCATGACTCCGTGCAGGGAGTTGTCGATCCAATCACATTTGAACAGTACGGCCTTGCAGTTTTTGTGGCTGTCGTAGTAGTGTTCCATAGTAATCTGACCCTTCGGTGGACAACACACATACGCCGTTACTTTTGGTCAGTTTTGGAACGTCAACACCCTCGACGAACGCACGGAACTTGTACCCGTTAATTGTATATCGCCTCCAAGTTCTGACTCGTGAAGACGGGCCAGTGACTATAGGTCTTACCATGGGATCCTCCAACGCTTCAGGCTATTGTCAAGATAAAATTCGTCGAAAAACAATGCAATTAAATTTTCTACCAAACACATACACAATTTGTAATGATCAAGCAAATAGCATTTCAACATACTTGAGTACGTAGCCAAGAGGGAAACAGTGACTCATATTTGACCCAAACGTCGTCAGATGTTGTCACTTCCGCGTGTACTGCCATAATGAAAGCCTCGAATTTCCTGCAATGGTTAGCAGTTGTAGTTAAGCACACATACTACCAATTACGAGGAGGGTATGTTCTACGTGAGCTACTTACTCCTCGTACGGTCTGATGATAGTGCCACAGTTTCTCAGAACGTAGGTGTGTGCCTGCTTGTATTCAACATCGGTCAACCACCTCTCCTTACATTTTCCAGTGCTGCTTCCAACGTCAGTCTGAAAGGGTTCCACCTCTTTGTGGTGGTCTTCACTGACATGCACACCCACGTCCAGGTCTTTTGCTTTTGTGTCAGCGTGCTCTTCAAAGTAGAAGGGGCAGAAGTTTGATGTCTCCTCTAATAAATACGCGTTGCATATTGAACCCTCAACACGTGCTTTGTTACCAATTTTTTTTTTCAAATGGTTTAAGAACCTGCAAATTAAAATGGTGACGGCTCATATAAGACTTACTTGGTAATCAATACACGGGAAGTCGGACAAAGAAGAGTTGAGGACGTCACCTTTCAAATGGATACATCCACCGGTACTGAACTGGACTGCCAACCCTTGCCTCATACGGCAAGTGAAGTGGGAGATGCTCCATCGAGTTGAAGAATGACGGAGGAAATATTTTCTCCAACTTGCAAAGGATCTCGAGAATATTTTTCTCCAGCCGATTCATGGACTCGACTGACACCGTAGTGGAACACAAATCATGGAAGAACTGACTGATCTCTGTCAATGCATTTCATGTGTTCATTGGCACCAACTGCTTCAAAGCTACTGGCATCAAGTGCGCCATAAACACGACGTGACAGTCGTGGCTTTTCATGCCATGCAAATTAACTTCGACTGGTCCACACACCGGGATAAGTCGGATGCGTAACCATCCGGGAACTTCAAACCAACCACCCAATCGCACAAAGCCTTCCTTTCATTTTTGTCCATAACAATTGACGACGATTTGGGTCGCCCAAGACACAGTTCCTTGAAATCGGCTTTGCCTTTTGGACCGAAGGCTGTCTTGTTCAGTACATCCATCACGGTGTTGATAATCTGCTCAAAGAAATTTTTCTCGATATGCATAACATCAAGGTTGTGTCTGATAAGCAGACTGTGCCAGTACGGAAGTTCCCAGAATATGCTCTGCTTCCACCAACCTTCCTTCTTGTCCTTCAATTTTTTCAACTGTTGGTGGGTAGCGTGTACTATTGTAGGGTACTTCTGCACATCTGTCCATATCTCATCGCCTGTTAACCGTTTACATGCGATCCTAGTTTCATTGGGTTGTTTCTTCAGGAAACTCTTACAGTTATGCCTAAATGGATGGTCGGAAGGTCGAAATTATCTGTGATAGTCAAACCAAGATACCTTTCCGCTATTTTTAAGCCAAAACGATTTTTGATCCTTAGCTTGACAGTAAGGACAAGCACGGTAACCCGTTGTACTCCAACCAGACAACATCCCGTAAGCTGGGTAGTCGTTGATGGTCCACATTAATGTCGCCCGTGTAACACCCCTGATTTTATGAATTAAACTGATTAAAATTTTGTTCGTATTCATATTTTTGTTTACGATTTAACTCATAATTCTTAAAATTATTATAAAACGAATTTATCGTTTAATCGTTTTAAACTCCTAAAATTCTATTTGACTCGGAAACTCTTCTTATATTTAATACATATTTTTATTTCTGTTTCGATTCATTTTATACATTTAATTAATTCTTATCGAAAGCCTATTTCGACGATTTAAATTCTAAATTATTTTATTTATTTATATTTAAGATCGAATTTTCTATTTTCGTCTCGAAGTTCATTTATTTTAAGTTTCTTCAAAACATTTATTATCTTTCCTCGAGAAATCAATTTAATTCACTTGATCGAAAATTTATTATTTATCGGGAAATACTATTTGATCGTTTAATTATTTATTTCTATAAGCTTCGTTTTCGTCTCGAATAATCTATTTACTTATTTTATTTGACGGTCCGATTATTTATTAATTTTATTAACTTATTTAAACCCGATTCGTGGGTCAGTCAACTTATCGTTACGGAATTCATTAATTCGTGTTTCCGAGCGGATTCATTTAATTAATCCGTTTCTCTTTCACCCTTCTTAATGTGTGGGTCAACCAACTTATCGATACGGAATTTATTTAATCCGTATTTCTAACCTGATTCATTTAATATATCCGCAGACTTTTATTTTAAGTCGACTTTAATCCACTTGATTCAACTCACCACCTTATTCATCTCTTTTTCCCTCATCTTACGTGCACTACCCTTATGTTTCAGATTCCACCGTTTCTTCTTAACTTTCCTTCCCTCTTCTATTTTATTTAATCCACCGCTTCCTTTCTTCCCCTGCTTTCCCTCTCTCTCTTTGTTAATTACATCCTTTTTCCCTTCCTTTTTGTTCTCTTGTTTTCTCCGTATGTTGATGTTGCAGCCTCACCATCGTCTTCTTAGCACCGCGTCATCCATTCCCTTAGTACCCAACCTCCGATCAATTTTCGGTCACCCCTGTTTTTCCCCTCCGCGTGTTCCTGTCTCTGTGAAGGTAGTACCCTCTTCTGCTCCTTCTTCTTTTTCCTTATTGTTAACTGCTGCTGTTTTCCTTTTTGGTTGATGCTGCTACTCGCTAATCTTTCCTTCACCCTCTTCGTTCCTTTTCTTCTTCTTATTCGTTTTCTGCTGCTACTAAGTACGGCTATGAACTGCCGCTGCGCTCTTGATTGCTGCTGCTGTCCTGTTCCTTCGGTTTCCTTTCTCGTATTCTTGAGGGTAATTCCTTTCCCCTTCTTCTTCTTTTTCTTTTTCGTTCTTCCTCCTGTACATTTGTTGCTGCTACGTTTTCTTGTTGCTGGTCTATTGCTGCTGTTATGTTATTCGTACTACTGGTGCTCTTCATTTCTTCTGCCGCTGTTACATTATCAATCGAAGTTCTTATCGTCTTTGTATGTTGTTGTCCGTTTCTACTCCTGCGATTCTTCTTATCCTTCTTCCTTCTTCTTTTCTTTTACTTCTTCGCCTGATTTGCTGTTGTTGTACGTACTACTGCTGGTCACTCTATCGAGTTTCGTTTGTTCTTTCGTTCTCCTGCTGTTGCTTCTCGCTACTGTCGTTACTGCTTCTGCACCTGCTGTTTTCTTCTTTTTTCGCATCTTTTCGTTCAGTGCTTTTTCGTGTTTGCTGTTGTTGTCTTCTGTTCTGATTTCCGTCCTTCTTCTCCATCTCGTTTTGTAGTCCTTCCTCGTTCTCTTCTTTCCCCTTTTCCGTATTCTCATTATCCAAATCTCGTTCTTTTTCCGTTTCGTGAAGGCCTCGGAGTTCTATTGAATCGGCTTACAAGTTCTATGGTTCAAGCTTGGTCTAATCAAGAAAGGCGAGTACGTGATTGCTCGGATATCGGCTTAAGGTAACTTTAGGACGTTACTCGATTTTATATCGTATGTTTGAGTAGTAGTATGTAGTAAATATTTTAACTTCGATTTTTCTAATTTTAGCTATTTATTATTTTGCTAATAAAATTATTCTTTTAAAATCGTATCCTTACAAATTTTACAAATTTTTGATATCATTTTATAAATCGTTAGTAATTTAATTATTTGCGATCGTTATAATATTTTATTGGTTATCGTGACATTAGTAACTGAATAATAACGATTTCATATTTTCGTTAATTTATAATTTTTACTCAAAATCGTATTTTTATATTATAATCGAGATTTGTATACTTGTTTAATAAATTAATTTTTGTTTTACATATTATATTAATAAATGGGAAAATAGTCCATTCAGTTTTAAATATATTTTTAGTCGAGACTATTTTCACCAGTAATTTCCTATTTGTTTCCGATTGATTATTTTTATTAAAATCCGTATTATTTATTATTAAAAGCTATTCGTTAAAAATAATTTGAAATCTTTATAAATCTCATTTCATTTATAAAATTCGTCGACTCAATTAATCTTGATATCGTTTTTCTTAAAACAACTCTTTTCTAAACATTATAGTTTTAATTTGATTTCCTAATTATTTTAAAAAAATACTATATATTGACTTATTTTATTTTATTTATATTTTGAGTATCGAATTGAGATTTATAATTAAGTTACGATAACGACGATAATAATAAAATGTTAATTTTGTTAGATATGCTATTTTTATATATTTCACTTATTTTAATAACTTACGTATTTTCTATAACAAAATCTCTATTTTAATTAAGTTTCTAAAATTAGTAAGTTTCTATTTATAGAAAGTTTCCCTTTTAATATAGAATATTTATTCTTTTTATCCTCATATTATTTATATTGATTATATCTTTTGTATATCGATAATGGCTTGTTTTGGAGATATGGAATAAAGACAAGTGTGAGGTTAGAGTAATATAATCTGGGGTTTACAGTTTTGCCATCAGCTATAAGGCTAGTGTATCAGGAATTGGTACATTAGTTGTTGAACCGGGTGACAGGTATCTCGGTAGTTGTGTACATTTTGACCTTAAGCTTAGGCTTCGCAGTAAGTCGCCGTCATAAGTTGAACTGGGTGACAGGTAATCACAGGAGGGGTGTCCATTATCTTAAACTAGGGCCACGCATTTATAAGTCGCCGTCCTATTATGGTTGAGTAGCCTAGTTAGAGACCGATGTTTTATTTGTTTGAACTAGGTTCTCGAAGCTAGTTTTTAGTATTCTCCTGGTGAAAGTCTGACCTTCTACACTGAATATTTCCATAACGCCATTTTTGAATATTTATATTATCGATTGATTTTGACTTGCAGGTTGGCAAGTGCTTTAAGTTTTCTTCGAAAGCTTATTTTTATTATAGCATTTAATGTTTTCCGTTTTAAGTATTTTGATATAATAATACTATTATTTTTCCATATGATATAATATGGCTGGGATAACATCCGAGTTACTCCCCACTGACATGGCTGTTATGTTTATAACATGACAGGTATTTGCTGTTGGGTTTTGGGTGTGCGCTAGCGAGTAGCATGGATCCTACTCTTTCTTCATTCACAATTTAAGGAATTTTATAAACCTGTTTGGAGAATTTCTTCTTTTTAGCCCTTTTGTAAAAAGAGGCCTTTGTATTGACTTACCATTTCTTTTAATAAGATATAGTTTGTCAGTGTGTTTTAATCCCACTCTACAGTGTTTTCGCCACTGTATTGCGTTAGAATTTCTAGGGGATTACAGCCCGTAAATTGAAACTAGTTTTCCTCGACACATCGTACGTGTAAATCCCATTATCCCACAAACTTTTTAACTCTTCAACAAGTGGTTGGAGATACACGTCCATATTGGCTTTCGGGTTCCTAGGGCCAGGAACAATAAGTGACAGGAGCATAAATTATCTCTTATTGCATAACCACGGCGGTAGGTTGTACGGTGTCAAAATAACCGGCCAACATGAGTACGACTTGCCGAACTGCCCGTAGGTGAGAAACCATCTGTGCACAAACCCAAACGTACGTTGCGCGGCTCTTTCGCGAACTCGGGATGTTTAATATCAAATGTCTTCCAAGCTTCACCGTCGCTAGGGTGTGTCATCATACCACTAACTCTAATTTTGGAGTTACTGTGGTGCCAACTCATCTCGGCCGCAATTTTCTTCGTCGCATACAGTCTTTGCAGCCTCGGACCTACTGGGAAGTAAGTCCAAACCTTAGTTGGTACTCTCTTCCCCCTAGTATTTGCAGTTCGACTCTTGTACCTCCCGGATCCACATTTCCTACACGCGTCGAGGTCCGAATCTCCCTTCCAGAACAGCATGCATCCATTCCGACACGAGTCTATCTTTTCATGGGGGAGTTGGAGGCCCTTCAACAAATTTTTAACCTCGTAGAAATTATTTGACATGACATTCTCCTTAAGGCCTCGTAGAAGGTCAATCAGCAGTTGGATCCAACCGTCTAAATGTCTTAACGCCATGTTGCTCTCGCACTTCAAAGTCAGCATCCTTGAAGCGACTTGCAACAGACTCATATCGCACCCGCTGAAAACTGGGAGTTCAGCATTTTTTAGAATTTCGAAAAAGGAAAGGACTTGTGGGTTGGGTTCGTGTTGCACTTCTTCGTCGCTTAAGTTGTCTGGTTACGCTCCTCCTCCATGATGTCCTCAACCGTCGTACGCAGTGCGTCCTCTACGAAGTCCCGGTACGGATTTTCGCGAACAGGTTCTTGCAGGCGACTACTTTCATTTTCACCATGATACGTCCACACGTAGTAGTTCTCAACAAAACCGTGCTTGTATAGATGCTGTTTGACATCTACTTCATGTTTTAAGGCACGGTTTTGACATTTTCTACATGGGCACCTAAGCTGCTCGCTGGTGTAGTGGGGGTTATTATCTAAGGAAAACTTGATGAACTCCTCGACACCGTCTCTAAATTCTATTTTCGGCCGCTTATTGTCGGCCAGTCTCTCGTACATCCAATTCCGTTCTACTCTATTCATTATATATGGATTGAACTATGAATGATTAGGGTATGTAGACATGAACAAAATGGCGTGGGGAAAGAAGTCAACAACATGGAATTTGAACTAAAGTTCGCGAATTTCACCATAAGTTGGAACTCTCACAACCTTCAATTTGAAAACGATTCATCACTGGGGCCCTTATCACTCCAACCTAAACCAATTCTTGTGCGTTCCATGTCACTGATAAACACGAAATTGTGTAATGTCGATAAGAGAAAAATTCGGCAGCAATTCGCCTCAGTTCTCCAAAAGCACAATGTGGAATATATGAAAACTCCACATATGCAATCGAAGAACATTGAGGGAATTGTCACCAAATTTTCCTCTTACCAACACAACACAATTTCATGTTTACCACCTAAGTGACATGAAAGGCACAAGAACAGTCCCAGAACGGGGACTGTCCAAGAATTACTCCTAATGAGTAACTCTTGAATGGGCAATAGGTAAGTCTGAGTAGATTTCAAACAATGCTCATGCACAGTACACAACGAAAACAAATAACAACAGCAATCATATCTCAACACAGTAATCCAAAACATTGATAGTTACTATAATTACAACCACTAACTGCTGAAATTTAAGAAACAAAACGAATTTCTCTTTTTTTAGTATTGTTTATGTAGTAGAAGTACATAGTAGAAGACTAGTAGTAGTAGAAAATTAGTAGTAGTAGTAGTAGTAGTAGCGGTAGAAAATTAGTAGTAGTAGTAGTAGTAGTAGTAGTAGTAGTTGTAGTAGTAGAAGAAGAAGAAAATTAGTAGTAGTAGTAGTAGTAGTAGTAGTTTAGTAGTAGTAGAGGAAATAGAATATTAGTAGTAGTAGTAGTAGTGGAAAATTAGTAGTAGTAGAAATTTAGTACTAGTAGTAGTAAAATTAGAAGTAGTAAATTAAAAGTAGTAGTAGTTTAGTAGTAGTAGTAGTAGTTTAGTAGTAGTAGTAAAAGTAGTAGTAGTATATTAGTAGTAGTAGTAGTTTAGTAGTAGTAGTAGTAGTAGTAGTAGTAGTAGTAGTAGTAGTAGTAAAAGTAGAAATAGGAAATTAGTAGTAGTAGTAGTAGTAGTAGAAAATTAGTATTAGTAGTAGATTAGTAGTTGTGAAGTAGAAGAAGAAGATTGGTAGTTGTGTAGTAGTATAGTAGAATAGTAGTAAATTAGTAAAGTATTAGCTAGATTAGTAGTAGTAGTGTTAGTAGATTTGTTGTACTAGATTAGTAGTAGTATTAGTAGTACATAGTATTAGTAGTAGGTTATTAGTATTAGTAATATTAGTAGTAGATTAGTAATATTAGTAGTAGCATTAGTAGTAGTAATGAAGTATTTTATTACTTCATACTACTACTATTATAAGTATAAAATTAGTATTAGTAGTAATAGTATAATAGAATTAGTACTAGTATAATAGAATATTAGAAGTAGTAGTAGATTATTAGTAGTAGTAGATAATTAGTATTAGTAGTAATATTAGAAGTAAAATTTTTTTAGTAGTAGTAGTAGTAGATTAGTAGTTGTATTAGAAGTAGTAAATTATTATTAGTAGTAGTAGTAGATTAGTGGTTTTGTAGTAGAAGTAGAAGATTAGTAGTAATGGTAGATAGTAGATAGTCCGTAGTAGATTAGTAGGAGAGTAGTAGTAGTAGTGTTAGTAGATTTGTTGTAGTAGTTTAATAGTAGTATTAGTAGTAGATTAGTAGTATTAGTAGTAGGTTACTAGTATTAGTAGGAGATTAGTAATGTTAGTAGTAGTATTAGAAGTAGTAATGAATTATTTTATTACTTCATACTACTACTATTACTACTAGCACTACTAATTACTACTACTAATACTAATATGACTACTACTAACACTAATATTACTACTATTACATACTAATCCACTAATTCATTAAACTACCTACTAGTACTAATCTAATTTACTACAATTTATAGTCCATATCTTGTGAATTACTCCATGAATAATTAATTTTGTACATGACTAGCCACCCCAAATGTACATGACTAGCTACAAAATTCCCTTACCCCAAAAAAAAGACCGATTCATGGCCGCCACAAATGTACATGACTAGCCACCCATTTTCTGCCAGCAAACAAAATCGAACCTTATATGCATTCTGTGATCCTCCTCTATTCCTTTGCATTTTCCCCTCAAAATCGAGTTGATTAATCTAATGTACACTAGTTAACCTAATGTACGTACTTAATTAATCTAATTAACCTAATTTAGGTACTAACATCAACACCAAATTAACCTAATTTAGGTAGTAACATAATTACCTAATTAACCTCCTTTACTACTCTAATCTGATTAATTTGATTAAGATGCTAATAAAGTGAACATAATTAAACTAATTAATCTAATTAACTACCAATCAAATTAATTAAGTAACAATTAACTTAATCAAACCAATTAAGTACTAAGTATCATACCTGAGAATTGAGGGGGGTCGGTTTAGGGTTTTTCGGGGCTGACTTTGCCGGGGGTGCGCCGGGATTCGGGTTTGCCGGATGGGTTAGGGTTTTTCGGG
The DNA here is from genome assembly GCA_958450325.1 of Agrostemma githago. NCBI lineage: Eukaryota > Viridiplantae > Streptophyta > Magnoliopsida > Caryophyllales > Caryophyllaceae > Agrostemma > Agrostemma githago. The sequence goes on from OY288252.1 coordinate 30,962,312, forward strand.
GCTGACTTCGCCGGAGGGGCTGGGATTCGGGTTCGCCGGCAGCCTTCGTCGCGCGTGGAGGGGTTATACTCGCCGGAAAGAGGGAAGGGGTCGTCGGTTTATGGGTTCGCAAGAGTAGGACGATTTAGGTTTTCGATTTCGGGGTCGACTTAGGGTGGTGGTCACCGGATCTGGGTAGGATGGTGGTCGCCGGAAAGAGGAGAGTCGCCGGAGATCTCTGTGACGCCGGAGGTGGGTGTCGCCGGTGGTCTTTGCGTGCGTGTCGTCGTCGTTTGCGTTTTAGGGAGAGAGGGAGATTGGGGTGTCGGGTTTGGGGTTTGGGGTCTGTTTAGTTGTTGCCTTAATTTTTTTTTTATATTAAAAACTTTGCGTGGGATTAGCCGACGCAACCAGTCGCAGATTTCAAGTTTGCGTCGGCTAATCCGATGCAGTACCTGTATGTTTTTTTTATTACAAAGGCTGCTTGAGTCTATTTAGTTGTTGCCTTATTTTTTTTATATATATTGAAAACATTGCGTGGGATTAGCCGACGCAAGCAGACGCAATATTCAACTTTGCGTCGGCTAATCCGATGCAACGCATTTAATTATGTTGACTGGATTTTTTTAACATATACTGCATCGGATTAGCCGACGCAACCAGACGCAATATTCAACGTTGCGTCGGCTAATCTGATGCAACGCATTTTATTCTTTTGACTGGGAGCGTTTATTTTTTTATTAACATATGATGGTAAGGATTTGCCGTGGGTCCTAACCGTCAATATTAAACCGACTATTCCTAGTGGGTAGCTAGGGCAAGTAGGGTCGATATCCACGGGGACGGTAGAGTAAGGTCCAGACTAAGTCCACTAAAAACTAGGCTAAGTCACACAAACAAACACAAAGGAAGCTTTAAATGACTAAGTGTGATGGAGGAGAAGTGGGAACTAGACTAATGATCGAACTAATGAATAAACTAGAAGAACGATGTCTAACTAAGGAAGATTAACACAAATATGGAAGGAAGTGGGGTAGGTCGGGTTCATAGAGGTAGAAGGGTAATTGGGGTGATCAAGGGTAAAGGTGTCACCTAATCGCTAGAGTCGGTCCGGGCTCTCGCAACTTAGACCGATGTCAAGGTGAGTCCGGGCTCTCGCAACTTAGACACTAGTCGGCACTCTCGTGACTATGACTATTCTCAACATTTCCACAAAATAAACAATCAATGAGAAGATGAATACAAGCATGGGAAGCATGGCCACTACAACTCATACAAGCATATCAACAAACACATAGAGTGCCTACAATGTGACTAACAACAAAGGTACAACCTTTTCCCCTCAATCAACCCTAATCATCCATAATCTACCCCTAATCCCCCTACTAACCCCACAAAGAAACTACTCACTCATAATCAAAGAAAAACTAACAACTATAAGAGAAAACAAACTAAACATCCAAGCATTCATTATGAACAACAAGAACAATAACAATAATAACATAAAAAGATAGAAACAAGATTAAATAAACTAAGAACAAGAGTAAAGATGATTATACCAATACTAGATGAGGAAAAGATGAGAACTTGTATAAATAAGACACCAAAATAAAACTCCAAGGTTGTCAATCTTGGAATAATCTTCAAGAATCTTCTTAATACAAGATTAATTACAATGATTAACTAAGGATTAAGGAGAGATTAGAACTAATGAATGAGAGTAAATCTAGGGTTTTGAGGCTTAAACTAAGGTAGGTTAACATAAGATGTCCTAAAAATTACAAGAAGGGAGTATATATATGGGTACAAGAATGAAGGAGAAGAAAAGAATTGAAGGCGGGCGAGCTGGAGCTTTTCCCGGTCGGGAAAGAAATTCCAGATCGGGATTATGGGAATTCCCGATCGGGATTTTATGTTCCCGATCCGGAACAGCCCCCAGTAGCTGCACTTCGTTCCTCCTTCATCCCGGACAGGATGAGGCCATACCCGTCCGGGAAGAGTCTTGTAGGCCTCCTATTAGAACTATTTGGTCCCTCCTTGGTTCTCATGGACTTCCCATCGATTCTCGGGACTCGGGATCGGGTCTCGAAGGCTCGGGATTGGGTCCCAAGGTCTCGGGGTCGATTCCAAGGCATCGAGTCATCTTTCCTTAGCTTCGTTGGCTCCAAAATGTGTATGTATTGAGTCGGAATCGCTCCTACTCTTCATGAACGGTCTCGGGAACCTGAAACGAACTAAAGGAAGCATAAGAAGCCCTTGAACCGCTCCCAAGGAGCGATTCTACAAGGAAAATGGGACCAAAACACTACGAATAGGCACTACAAATGACACTTATCAACATACACTGCATCGGATTAGCCGACGCAATCAGACGCAATATTCAACTTTGCGTCGGCTAATCCGATGCAGTACCTGTCTTTGTGCTGACTGGTCATTTTGAGTCAACACAATTGCGTGGGATTAGCCGACGCAGACCAACGCCCTTTTAATTATTGCGTCGGTTAATCCGATGCAGTTCGCGTGTTCCTAATTACTAGCCACGCAACATTAGGCGTTGACTCGACTACATTTGCGTGGGATTAGCCCACGCAACCCCTTCCTTTTGAGTCGGCGTTGCGTCGGCTAATCCGACGCAACCCAAACACGTAGTGGCGCCAACACGAAATTATTGGCGCCTGTTTCATGGAGGCGGACTGCGTCGGTTAATCCCACGCAAGTTATTTGCATCGGATTAACCGACACAGACTGACACAGTTATTATACGTGCGTCGGATTAATAATCCGACGCAGGTTGTCCGACGTAATTTCACGTGTTTTTAGTAGTGATCCTTCCTGATCGGGATGAGTCTTCTAGCCCTTCATTTTCTTGATAGCATCACCCACAATGCCACCAATACATCGAGATATAAAATATCGTCCCCAAAAGCTTGTCAAAAGCTTCAAAAACCGACTCCCATGCACAAATCAAAGCTTCTATCATCAACAACTCTCCTCGAAACTTCATCTTCACCACCAACCTATCAAATAAACTCAACAAACATCATCAAAATCCCTCCCTCACATCGCTCATCAAATTACCAAATTACAAGATTTCCAAAAACACACAAAAGAGTAAGAAAGAGATATATACAAAGAGACGGTTCTTTTGGAACTCCGTCAAACCAAGGGTGGTAGGTTCTTCATTCATTTTTCAGCAACATAATAGACAACTCCATCGCCATCAAGAGCACGGAGTAACAAATCAAAGGCTCGGGAGAAGTCTTCAATCAAGCTCGTGGAATACCAATCCACCCTCCAAGGTTCTTCACAACCTTGTCTAGAAGTTCCCGGGGCATACCGATCTACTAAGTTCAACGACTTGAACTTGAACTTTCGATCCTTCGGGATATACCCAAACTTCCACTCATCTTCACAAGGCCTCAAGGGAGGCTCAACTTTCTTCTTACCGACCGGATCATCTTCAATCACATCACATGGGCATTCATTCGCCCCAAGCTCGGAATCATCATCTTCAATTCCACCCAAGTTGTCTTTCAAGCTTTCACCCGACTCATCCCCTAGATCGATATCTTTCACGGCGTGGATCATATTACACGATTCTTCTTTTTTAGGCGAGGTGTTGCCTTGGAGGTCAAACGCGTGCTTCTCGTCGCCTAACTCAAAGGTGATCCTACCATTCTTTACATCAATCATTACACCGGCGGTATGTAGAAATGAGCGGCCTAGGATAAGGGGAGTGGTGGCATCTTCCGGCATATCAAGTACAAGGAAGTCGATCGGAATGAAGAACTTCCCTATTCTTAGTGGCACATCCTCTAGCATTTCTAATGGTCGGTTAAGCGAACGATCGGCCATTTGAAGTGTAATAGAGGTACACTTGAGCTCTGTCATCCCAAGTCGCTCACAAATAGAATAAGGAATAATGCTTACACTCGCACCAAATCACATAATGCCCTTTCAATCTTCAAGTTCCCTATGGTGCACGGGATTGAGAAACTACCCGGATCCTTCAACTTGGGAAGTTTAGAGCCTTGAATGAGCTCTCTCACCTCTCTCGTGAACGCTATGGTCTCTTCCTTGTCAAAGGATCGCTTCCTAGCCAAGATTTCTCTCATAAATTTTCCATATGCCGGGACTTGGGTAATTAGTTCGGTGAAAGGGATGCTCACATCCAACTTCTTCACAATATTGACAAACTTGTCAAATTGAACATCCACCTTGGGCTTCATTTGCCTTGTTGGGAAGGGCAACTTGATATGTATCTTGCCTTGCTCATTAGGGTTGGACTTTTCAATTGACAATTTCTCCTTTCCTTTGTCTTCTCCTTGGAGTGGGGGAAGCTTATCTTCATGGGGTTACTCAACCTCCCACAAGACTTGCTCCTCCATGAGGTTTCCCAAACATTCATTGCTTTGGCACGGAGATTCAACTTCTTTCATTGCTTCTTGCTCATTAGGGGGAGTCATAAGATGCACCAGTCCTCAAGGTAATAGCATTCACATGTTCAAATTTTGCCGGTTCACCTTGAGGAGGTAGTTGACCCTTTTGCCTTGAAGAACTACCCGAAGCAACTTGAGCTAGTTGGGTTTCGAGCATCTTCACATGCGTATCTCTTGCTATGTTCTCCCTTTGAAGTTGAGCAAAGAATTCTTGTTGGTTTCTTAGCATCTCCATTTGACTTTTTGCATTTCTTGATTACTCCTTTGCATATCCAACATTGATTTTTGCATGTCAAAATCCCGAGGGGGAGATTGTTGGTTATGAGAAGTATTGGTGATGGCTAGGGGAATGCCATAATCATGAATTGGAGACCGGCTCCTTTGCTTGCTTTCTTGTTGAGTACCTTGAGACCCTTGTTGTTGTTGGAAGTTCCCTTGGAACCCATGAGAATTACCTTGATTAAGGCCTTGAGAGTTACCATGATTGAAGTTCCCTTGATTTTGGAACCCTTGATTGTTGTTGAAGGTGCCTTGGTTATGTTGGTGAAAGTTGTTGGAAGGCCTTAGATTCCCTTGATAACCTAGGTAGCCTTGGTTGTTGTCCCTTAAGGGAGTTGGAACATAGATTTGACGGTGTTGTTGTAGAGATTGTTGTTGGGAAGCTTGGAACATGTTATGATTTGGCACATTTTGAGCCTTGAAGCTGGAGTATGGGGCACCTTGCTTGAATGCTTGAAAAGCATTCACTTGCTCATTACTACCTCGACAATATTGAGGTTCATGTCCAAATATCCCACAAATCTCGCATATCTCATAATAGAATGTAGGAGGTACAACTCCAAAAGCATTGACTTGTTGAATTGAATGTTGATTGGAAGAACTTGTGCTTTGACCTTGATCAAAATTGCTTTGGAGCTTCTTGTCAATAGCATCCATGTGAGTTTTTAATTGTGCTCCAAGATCGATACTAAGTTGTGTAATGGCATCGATCTCGTGCCTTCCCCCAAGATTCGCCTTCCTAGGCCTTGAGTATTGAGAGTTTTGAACCGCCATTTCCTCAATTCTTGACCAAGTTTGGTCATCATCTACCTCGGTGAACCTTCCATTAGATCCCATGTTGAGTATGGCCCTTGAATCTTCATATAACCCGTTCCAGAATTGTTGGACAAGGAACCACTGTGATAAACCATGGTGAGGACAAGAACGGATCAAGTCTTTGAACCTTTCCCATGACTCATAGAGACTTTCTTCGTCACGTTGTTGAAACCCCGTTATTGAAACTCTCAATAGATTGGTCTTCTCCGGTGGATAAAATTGTTGGTAGAATGCTAAGGCTAGCTTCTTCCAAGTGTCTATACCGAGAGCCGCCTTTTCTAAACCTTTGAGCCATTACTTTGCCTTGCCGATCAAAGAGAAACGAAATAGGACCCACCAGATTTGGTCTTGGGTTATTCCCGGTTATGAGATATCATCGCAATAGTCAAAAAAGGTTTCCATGTGTTGATGAGGATCTTCTATTGGTAACCCAGTAAATTGACTTCTTTCAACCAATTGGATAAATTGCGTTTTAGCCACAAAATTCCCGGCATATGCGGCCGGTAAAGCGGTGGGACCGGGCAAAACGTCTTCCGTAAAGGTTGAATGAGAGGAGAACTTAGGCATTGTTGGATGTGCGGGAGATGATGGTGTAGATGGTGTTGAAGTAGAAGTTGAAGGAGAACTAGGTGAAGAAGAATGGATAGATGTACCAAAGGGATTGATGACGGTCCCTTCGGCGGTCTCTCGAGGTGACTCGTTCAAGTCGGATCCTTGAGGTTGTTCTTCAATGATATTGCTAGTACCTGGTTGAGAGTTCCTAACCCAATCAATCGTCCGTTGGTGAAAGGCTCTAAAGAATCTTTCCGGCTCTGGATTGAAGAGAAAGAAATCGTCTCTCCTCCTAGGCATGCACTACACACTTGAAAAAACGTGAGAACACCTAGTGCTTTATGGGCACTAGGAAAGACAATAAACGAGCACAACGAAAGACAAAGAGAGAAGAAAACAATAAAAACAAGAAAAAGACTACAAAATATGCACAATGGATAGAAAAAGAACACAAGAGGGGTAACTAAGTCAAGCTAATAAGTAAACTAAGTCTAAACATGCACCGTCCCCGGCAACGGCGCCAAATTGATGGGAGGGATTTTCCGTGGGTCCGTACCAACAAGTAATACCAACTACACCTAACACGTAGCTAGGGTAAGTCGGGTCGATATCCACGGAGACGGTAAAAGGTGTCTAGACTATGGTCTACCTAAAAAAGAGGCTAAGTCACCAAAACAACACAAAGAGAAGAGAAACTAACAAGAATTGATTATCTATGATGATGGAAGAGGATGAAACTAGACTAACAATGACTAGATATAACAAGAACTAAATGAAACAACTAGAGATATGAAACAAGTAAACTAGAGAAATGATTAACTAAAGAGATGGAGAAATCAAATTGGGAAGGAGTAGGGTTATTAGGTTGGGTTCATAAGTGTAGTAGGATGATTGGGAGATCAAGGGTGTAGGTTTCACCTAGTTACTAAGGTCGGTCCGCGCTCTCGCGTCAAAGCCAAAGTCCGCACTCTCGTGTCAAAGACTAAACCCGAATACTCATGCAAGATATTACCCATTACACAAGAATTCAACAACAAATCAATCACACAATGAGAAGATGAAAACAAGTATGAGAAGCATGGCCACTACAACTCAAACAAGCAATTCAAGCAAACAAGTATATAAGTAGATTAGAACGTCGAAAAGAAGAGAGAAAAGAAAGAATGGCGATTAGGGTTTGAGGAGTTTTTGCGGCGTCACAGTTCATGGCTCGCAATTCCGCCTCAAAAACTAAGAGTAAGAGGAGGAAATCAGGCAACAATGGCAGCGCTTCGAAAAGGAAGGACTCTATGATTGACTCTACGGAAAAAACTGGTTCGAAAGAGAAGAGAGTGCCTGATGTGGAAATTATGGGGCGATCAAAACCTATGCACGAAATTCAGGGCATCCCTGGATTGAATTTTGATGATGAAATTGATACTGTACATGAATCAACTAATGGCCTGTGGATCACTCAACGAGGCAATAAAAAAGCTGGTGGTAACTCGGCAGATAAGGAAAAACATATTGTGAATGTTTATGAATCTGATGTCTTACAACTGTCGGATGAGGATACCAAAGACGAAGAGGAATACTGGTCAAATGTAGTCTTTTGCTATATCCTAGGGGCAAATCCTCTGTGGGAAGTAATCAAGGGTTTCATACAGCGTATTTGAGGTAAACATGGCATTGATAAAATCTCTTTTCTCCCAAATGGAGTCTTCCTAGTGCGTTTTGTGAAAGAAGAGTCAAAAACAGGAGTTCTTCAGGCTGGGTCCTATATGTTTGACAATAAACCCATGATTGTCAAGCCATGGTCGCCTGATGTTGACCTACAGAAGGAGGATGTCAAGTCTATACCTACTTGGGTTCGTCTGCATGATTTACCATTGAGGTACTGGGGGAATTGCCTACCCAAGTTAGCAGGTCTGACAGGTAAGTTTATCCAATTGGATGCTGCTACTACTGATAAGGCGAGACTTGGGTATGCCAGGGCTCTTGTAGAAGTTACAGTTGGGCAAAAGTTTGCTGATAACATCAAATTTAAAAATCCTAAGGGAGTCCTTAAAACCATTAAAATTGAATACGAGTGGAAGCCTGTTTTATGCTCTAAGTGCAAGTCACTTGGGCATGAGGCGTTGTCTTGTAGGAAAGGTAAAATAACTACATCTACTGTCCAAAAGAAAGTCTGGAAGCCTAAAGTTGTGGATGTAGGGAAGACTGCTCCCAATGCTCTTGTCAACTCTGCCCCGATTTCAGGAGATGTGAGTGGAGGAAGGTCATATGCGGATACGGTGCAAAATATCCCTGCTATGAGAGCCGAACCTGCAAAGGAGAGTACTGCACAGGATGGTCTTGATATTGGTACCTCCATCATGAATTTATCAAATGAAGATCAGATTTTGTTGAAGCAAGTGTCCTCCACAATAGTGCATTGATATATTAAATCTCATGGACGGAATATACTTGGGATGATTAGTACATTGATACTCCACGTCAGTTGATTAACGTAAATCGATAACGCTCAGCTGACTAGAGTTTGACGTTATTGTCGTAAGACGGCGGTGATCAACTGATCCCTTTCGGTCACACCTATAGGATGAGACCCAAATAGAAAACTAATTTCTTGTATTTGATGCAGTTAATTAGTTCCTTGCGTATATATTTGATATATGCTTGGTAATCAGAGTTATTTATTGGAGATAGAGTTTAGAACTCAGTCCGATTAAGTTTATTAGTCTATTATACGATAATTGACTGAATAAATTTTACATCTTATTTTAATACGATTAAATAAGACCTAATTTAGTATTTAAAAGTTAATTACTAAATTAGTTGAGGTTTTGTATGCTTTTAAGGGTAGTGGTTAGCTATTAATATTTACAAGGAGTTGTAAATTTAGTTAAATGATTATTATTATTATGGGACCTATTATATATAGATATAATAGTAATGTACAACTTAAAGAGTTAAGAGTATAATATTTATTTGATGTGATCAAATATATATGATAATTAATCATGTCACACATAAGCATTTGTAAGACAAATGATAAAAATAAAATGGACCATTTTATGTACGTGTACAAGGCACACTAGAAAAATAAGAGCAATGATGGTTGTTCTTATTTATGTGCATGCATGAATAATAGTCATAATTACCATAGACCCTAGACCTTTAAGCATGCAAATAAAATAAAGCAATTTGGTCTTCCCTAGGGTGGGATGGCCGGTTTTGGGGCTCATTATAAGGGAACATTTTGTTCTCTTTTGAGTTTCATCCTTTTATTAGTGAATGCTTTTCCTTTTCTCCAAAAATACTCTCATATACTAATATTCATCCTTATTACTAAAGTAGTAATATTCATAATATTAGTATAGGTTCATCACTACTATTATCTAGTTAATAATAATAGTGATTTTTGGGTTGAATCTTGGTGCAACTAGAAGGAGATCTTCTACTTTGGAGATTCAAGTTTTGGAGGATCATCCATACTAATATAAGCTCAAGAACAATAAGAAAAGGAGTTTTCTTATTGTGCCCATTATTTCCTATTTGTTTATGTAAGGAAATTTCTTCTTGTATCTTGTTTTGTCATTTTTATCTCATGCATGTAACTAGATCTTTATATAATAAATTAACAAGTAATTTAGTAACTAATTAGAGGAGTCTAATTAGAGGTTTATGAACCTATCAAGTGGTATCAGAGCTTTGATGTTGCATGCATGTCGATTTTTGGCATTTTTTCGGGTTATATGATAACTTTATAAAAATCGGAAATTTTGTGTAAAAATATGTTTCACACGAAATTTTTGGGTACATGCATACCTAATGACCTCAAAATGGTTGTGTTCGAGTTTGGTAATTTTTGGAATTAATTTGTTAATTTATAATCATTTATGCCTTAAAACCCGAGTTTTTGCCTATTTGATGTTAAAAGTTAACTAAAAATAGTTGCATGTTGTTTTTGGGCATGATAATTTTTTTGCACATTTCATCATATGTTTAAGGACATATTTATAAATTTTTGAAATTTTTTTTGTCTTTTTGGGATGTTTATTGTTTTTTTTATTGGATAAAAATTGATAAACATGCATTTATTTGTTCCAAATTTATTTGAAATTTTTTATGAACAAATTTATGTTTTTTAGTTTCTGGAAATGTTCCAGAATGTACAAAAATTTTATTTTTAATTTTGGGTGTCTTATGATTTAATTTGAATTTATTTCATAAAATAGCTATTTACCGATTAAATTAGCAAATTAAATCAATTCAAACTAATTTATTAATTTTCAAATTAGTGGAGACTAATTCTTGAAATTCCAAATTGGTTTGGAAGATTAGTTTGAGCTTAATTTAGAACTAAGTGTTGATTAAGGATTTTTAATGGTTAAAAATCGATAAATTCCATTAAAACCGAGCTAGGATGAACTTGATAAATAGTAGGGCGATTTTGGGCATGATTTTTACAACATTTTATCTATTTTAATATTGTTGAATGAATGAATATCACTTTATTGATTATTTTGCAAGTTTATACCTAGTATGGCCTAGTCTTTTAATCGGTATTACCCGTAATGTAAGGGAATATCGATTTGGTTGTAATTAATTGCGATCTCGTATCGCCCGTTTTTAATAATTAATAGTTTTATTTATACAAATGTATAATAGGAATTTCTATGTATCATTTGTATCATTTCTAATTAATTATTATGAAGACGGAGATTACCCAAGACGTTGGACAAAAGACGGTGCGTTTTGGAGGTGTTCCATTGAAGAGGCCAGGGACCAAGGAGTTGGTTTCCGATTTTGTAATAGTCTAGTTAATTAGATTAGCTAGATGGCCATACTAGGATTTATTTTGTTTGATGCTTGCTTTATATTCGCTCATGCCAAAATCGGCAATCATGCATTTTATTCGTCGATTGTCAATTCACCAATTTACGTAATCACCAACTTAGTTCACTTATAAGTGATTAGTAACTTAATATTGACAAGACCTCTCACATGACAAGACCTCTCACATGCATAGTAACAATTGAGATTTAGCCTTACCAATTAAAGCACCTATGAACCCCTTGTTCATTAGGGCAACCACAACGTGGACCCCTTTTTACCTTGGGTAAGTAGGGTGATGAGATCACATGCCAAGACTGGGTTGGACTCAACGAGATAAGAGTTATTTCGGGGCTAGGAGATGGATTTGAATGAAATCCGTCAACCGAGAGTTCTAGGGTAGAATTGGTCGAGTAATGACTTATCGTTTTTACATAAGGATTGCATGCGATGTTAGTTCTTATCTAAATGCGGGTCTCGGAATCACTTATATAATTTCGTGACGGGTCATTATATGAGTGACTTGTTAACATTGTTTTACAAGTAAATTATATAACAATGAATGTTAATATTTCCTAAACTTTGTGGTAGTGTTTATAATTCGCTATGGCTACCAATGCAACCATTCAACTTGGAAAGGATTCTTGGCTTAGGTCCGTTATGGACAAATGTATCTTGAAAGATGATGGAAGTAATTTCATCGAGTAGGAGTGTACCATAAAAGGTGCGGCGTTGTCCGACAACGTCCTTCGTTACTTGAACGAGCCACCACCCAATGAACCCGGTCCTAGAGCCACTGCGGCACAAAGGACCGCCTATGAGGAGTTTTTGAAGATATCTAACGATATCAAGAATGTTTTGATATGGTCAATGTCCCCAAAACTCAAGCTTCAATACATTACCCTTAATGCATATGAGATATTCTCAAGGGTTACGACGGCTTTTTCTCAATCACCCGACATCCGTCAATATGAGGCTATGATGAAATTCTTTGAGGGTAAGCTAGAAAAGGGTCAAAAAGTTGGCCCTCATGTGCTCAAGATGATTGAGCATATTGACACTCTAGAGCGTCTAGGGTGTAGCATTCCCAAGAAGCTTGCGATAGGTCGCATTCTTCACTCACTCCTCTCCAAGTTCTCCCAAATTAGGGTGAACTATAATATGCATGGCATGGACAAGAGTTTCCAAGAGCTTCATGCACTCCTCAACCAAGCGGAGAGGGACATGGAGGCTAGTGGGAGTGAGAAGAGAGACATGCTCTCCATGAAGATGAAGAATCTCAACCTAGGGGTTCAAAAGGATAAAAACAAGGGTAAGACCCAATCCAAGAGACAAGGAAAAGACAAGAACAAAGGGAAAGCTATTGTGAATAGCAAACCTAAGGCTAAGGTTAACAAACATGCCGATGCCGATTGCTATTATTGTAATGGCAAGGGACATTGGAAGCGCAATTGTCCCAAATATTTGAAGGATTTGAAGAACAAGAAAGACGAGAGTGAGATTCCGTCAGGTATTGTACTCACTTCTCTCTATATGATAGACAATAACTATACTTGCACTTCCACTTGGGTATTAGATATCGGATGTGGTTCTCATCTTTGTAATCATTTACAGGGGCTGAGGGACGTGCGAGCACTAGCCAAGGGTGATGTGGACCTACGCATGGGAAATGGAGCTAGAGTAGCCGCTATATTCGTAGGCACTTATGTACTCACTCTAGCTAGTGGTTTTGAGTTGTATTTGAATAATTGTTATTTCGTACCAACTTTAACTAAGAACATTATCTCCATTTCTGTACTTGATATGGAAGGTTTTTCCTTTATGATTAAGGACAATTGTTGTACTTTTTCATTTAATGACATGGTTTATGGTAAAGCTACGTATATCGGAGGTATTTATGTTCTAGATAATGTTAATGATGTATATCATGTAGAAAACAAGAAGCTCAAAACGGGTGAACCTAATTAATCCTACCTTTGGCATTGTCGTTTAGGACACATAAACGAACGACACATAAAGAGGCTTGTTTCAACGAAACTTCTCAAACCATTTGATTACGAATCTTATGGTGTATGCGAGTCTTGCCTATTAGGCAAGATGACTCGTGCTCCATTCTCAAGTAAAGGAGCACGAGCAAGTGAGGTATTGGGCCTTATACATACCGATGTGTGTGGCCCAATGACTATCACCGCTAGGGGTGGTTACAACTACTTCATCACTTTTACCGACGACTTAAGTAGATATGGGTATGTCTACTTAATGAGGCACAAGAGCGATGCTTTTGAAAAGTTCAAAGAGTTTCAAAGTGAAGTAGAGAACCAATTGGATAAAAAGATTAAAGTACTGCGATCCGATCGTGGTGGTGAATACCTAAATAATGAATTTGATTCACACCTATAAGATTGTGGCATAGTATCACAATGGACTCCTCCTGGCACACCACAATTGAATGGTGTGGCCGAAAGGAGAAACCGAACTTTAATAGATATGGTTCGGTCCATGATGAGTCTCACAGAGCTTCCTGATTCATTTTGGGGTTTTGCCATTTTGTCCGCAATATTTTCACTAAATCGAAGCCCGACTAAAGCAGCCAATAAGACTCCATATGAGATATGGAAGGGAAGGGTTCCTTATTTGTCGTTTATGCGAATATGGGGTTGTGAGGCATATTGTAGACACCCGCATTCTGACCGCCAGGTGTCTATGGTAGTCTCCAAAAAACACCCGATGATGATCGGACGCAAACGTGACTTGGTATACTCGGACTTGGGCTCGGAATCAATAATATCCGATATGGACTTTTAGCAGAGTAAAAATCTCACAAAACAGACCTCAAATTCAGGCCTAGTGGGTCATTCCGAGCAAAATGAGTCTAATAGGCCAAAACCGACACCAAAAATAAATCCCGTCTTTTGGCGACCGAGTCAAAACCCGGTCAAAGACGAAACCGTCTCACAAATCAGCCAAATTCACTCTCGAAAACTGGCGCACAAAATCAAATTCAAAAAAATCAATCAAAACAACAAAATCAGTTCTTTTTTATTTTGTCTCGATTTACTTGACCCACTCGATCGAGTGGATTGACCCACTCGGTCGAGTGGAGCATCTTGAACCGGGTTTGGCCCGTTTTGAAGGGCACTCGGTCGAGTGCACTAGGGCCACTCGATCGAGTGCCCCTATGTCGTGGGGTAACGCCTATAAATACCCCAAGAGTCCATGACCCCCATTCATTTCACAAGTTTTTTGATCAAGGCATTTTACCCTACATTTTCACCCTAACACCCTACATCATACTACACTTCAACCCTAAGCAATACTAGCCAAAAAACCGAGCCATCGTCCCTCGAAAACCGACGACACACGCACACACACACATACTGATAAGTGTGGTTTGTAATGCCTATTTCGTTGTGTTTTGGTCCCATTTTACTTGTAGAATCGCTCTTTGGGAGCGGTTTAGGGGCTTCTTATGCTTCCTTTTGTTCGTTTCAGGTTCCCGAGACCGATTTGGAAGAGTTGGAGCGATTCCGACTCGATACATACATATTTTGGAGCCAACGAAGTAGAGGAACGATGACTCGATGCCTTGGAATCGACCCCGAGACCTCGGGATCCAATCCCGAGCCTCCGAGACCCGAGAATCGACGAGAAGCCCATGAGAGGCAAGGAGGGACCAAAGAGCTCTTGAGGGAGGCCTACAAAGACCCATCCCGTTCGGGATGGCCTCATCCCGTTCGGGATGAAGGGAACATGAAGCACGGCTACTGTGAGCCCATCCCGATCGGGAAGGTCCTTCGACCGGGAAGGATGGCCCATCCCGATCAGGACCAAGCCTTCCCGACCGGGAAGGGTCAGTTACAGCCAGCATTGTTTCCTTTCATCTCCTTTCCACTTGTAACCCTATATATACCCCCCTCTTGTATTAAGACACCATCGGATGTTATGTTATGTTAGATCCTTAAAACCCTAGACTACTTTAGGTTAGATTAGATTAGATTAGTGTAGATTATTCGGTAATTAGTAGCTAATCTTAGTTTAATCTTGTATTATTGGATTTCTTGAAGAATCCACTCAAGCTTGACAACCTTGGTGGAATTATTTGGGTTTTCTTATATACAAGTGTTCTCCTTTTCCATTTCCTTTGTAGTATGGTACAATCCTCTTCTCGTTTTACTCTAATCCTTTATTATTCATCAAGTTTACATCTTTAGTTCTTGTTTATTGTTTTCACTAGTTTGTTTGTGTATGTTTGGTTGTTTGAGTTTGTTTACCTTGTTTTTGTTAGTATTTCCTTTAGATATGTTAGAGTAGTGTTCTTGCTAGGGTTAGTAAGGTGATTAGGGTGTTAATTGAATGATTAAGGGTTTGTTGGAGATGTTGGTGGAAGATTTGGGTTTCCTCTTGGTTTGGTGCACATCACTTGTTTGTTGAAATGCTTGAATGACTAAGTAGATGCATATGCTTGTTTTTCTTGCCTTTCTCTTGTGGGTGATAGTTTGTTTGTGGGTTCGGTTCCCTCACTAAGTTGCGAGAGCCCGGTGAGGACGACCCCTAGGTCGGTCTAAGTTGCGAGAGCCCGGATTCGACCTAGGCCTATAGCGTGCTAGTAACCCCGTTTGTGTTGTGTATCGCCGAGTTGGGTTTTAGGTGGAACCTCTAGGTGAGTCTAAGTTGCGAGAGCCCGGGCATTACCTAGATTACCCTACTACCTACTTCACTCTAGTCCTCCCTTGACCATTCCATTACCCCTTTGACCCCGACCTAATCCTAGCCCGTTTTCCTTCGTTGTTCTTCTTAGTCATAGTCTAATCTTCTTCCCTCTCTATCATTCTTTAGTTTAGCTCGTTGACTTAGTCTCGTATTTGGGCCGACCTAGTCTAGATGCCTCTTACCGTCCCCGTGGATTCGACCCGACTTACCCTATCTACCCTAGTTAGGTTAGCCGGTTATATTATTGACGGTTGGGACGTGACGAATCCCTACCATCACATACACACCATAACTCGCGTACATCCTCGATACTCTGGCATCCTGTCGCTATTTACGAGTCCATTTCCGAGGTCCCTACCTAGCATGTATGTTGAGGGTGTCCTAAACCCCATCTTGATCTCTACCATCTCATCTATTTTTTTATTTACTTTGTCATATTTTGTATTGTAATCGTAGTCGTAGTAGTAACACTAACATTAACGTTATTATGCTTTTTTTCATCTTCATCTTTTTTATCATCTTTTTGTTACTAACGTTATTATACCGCATATATATAAACTAGTATCAAAATTCGGTTTCGAAAACGTTTGACTACGATGATTGCCTAAGGTCCGTCGAATCCCTTTACGAGCAACGACGGAGGTGGAGCCCTTTCGAGGAGCCCTGCCCCAATGTACTCAAGGGCGTGACGTGATCGCAATCGGTCATAGTTGAACGCATTTGATCCCATTTTTACAATTAGTGCGGAACCCGTTGACACGAAAACCGACATCACATAATCCGAAAAGATTAGTTCCGATGTCGTGACGTAGAGGGTAGCATTTCGTCACTAATTCAAATTTTCTAATCTAACAATAACGTTTTCATAAAAACTCCGATAATGGTATTATAATCGTTCATACACGATTATAGTACCGGAGGCCAAGTTAAATACAAATCGTGCGATATTTGTATTTGATTTGGCCAACCATCGATTTCCAATAAAAAAAAAAACGAAACGAGTTACCACTCGTACAGGGGCTACTCGACCGAGTACGAAGGCTACTTGATCGAGTAGCACCCAAAAAAATGGGCAGTAGCTACGTCTAAGGATGCACTCGACCGAGTCAGATCACGACTCGATCGAGTGGGTCCTGTAACCCAGAAAACCGAGGGCTTTGACACACATTTCAAGCCCTGTCTTTTAACGACTTTAGTCATCACGTGTAAAGACCATCACGTGACCCTCCTTTCTTCAAAACTCACATGTTGCACGACACGTAGAACGACTTTGATCGATCTCCTTCGAAGTGATAAGTCAGGACAAGACTACGGGACGTGGGATCGGGCTAGCAATACGCCACAGTCCCGTGTTTCCGTCCTTCGTTTAGTACACAACATAATGTGTATTTAATCGGGGTTAGTCCACCTACATATTTTGCGGTCTAGTTTACATATGGGTCCGTTTTTATCTTTTTTTCGCCTTTTATTATTTCGTTTGATATTTTTTATGTATCGTTGTATTGTGAATTCCGGGTTGTATTTCCGCCCGTGTAACTTGTACGTTATTTACTTCTTTTCGAGCTTTATTTATTTACTTGCTTATCGCTTTATAAATGAACCTCGCATGCTAAATCATTTCGACCATAATCAAGATGCATTAAATGACGTAGTTCACATACTATTCACATGCTTAGCCCGAAAACGCTGTTTGCATATCATTTAATTATTTCACTAGCGCGCGTACACGAACACGAACGATGTCTTAGTAGAGTCCGCCATGTGCGGGCGTGGTTGGGTGTCCTTAGTGGGCTTCCCAACACGTACCCTCACCCCTTACTCAGAACCTTTGGTTTCCGGATGTCCGAAACCCTTGGCGCACGAGAGTCATTTTATATACGAAAGCCGGTGTAAACGGTATCGATATAACAATGCAAAGGGACGAGCCCCATAAACTCTGAAATCGAAGTGGGCTTACTTTGTGTGTAGCCCATGACGACATAGAGTGGGCTCGTATGGTTCCGAATAACCACAAAATTCGGTGGCGACTCCATTCTGACTTAAATTTCGAACCCGAGAACAATCTTACCACGAGATTCATTCGCCTACCCAAACCCGCGCGTGGCCGCGTCGGGGTGGACCTACGTCATGTCCACATTTTGGCGACTCCGCTGGGGATACCTGATGTACCACATGTCATCGGGATTCCTAGGGTGAGACTCGAAGAGAAATCGTTCGTATATTAATGTGCGCGCATTTGTTTAATGATTCATGCATAACCCATTTTTGCCCGGGCCGGTTACTTGTGACCGACGTCCCACTATACCGCGGTGCATTCCTACATGGGTGCGCTAAAGACATCGATGGTGGAACTCGTATGGGTTTTGCGGCATGTCCTAAGACCAACTCGGCTTAGTGAGTCCGTCCTGATTTACGAGAAAGCCATCGTTGTTGGTATAGACCCTATTTTGACCGACCGAGACTTAGTGTAAAGCATACATAAGCGTCGTTATAATGCTTGTTTGACTACGTGCTACTTGGTTTCCGTGTCATTTTTCAAAAAACCATCATTTCAAAGTTGCATCTTTCCAAAATTACCCACTTTTTAAAAAACCCGAAATACTGTCCATTTCGGGACCCATCTTTCCAAAACAACCAAATTTGAAAAACCCGAAATGCTGCCCATTTCGGGACTCATCCTTTTCAAAAAATATCCAACTTTCAAAAAACTCGGAATGCCGCCGAAATTTAGGATCAACGATTTGACTCAAAATATCCTTTTCTTTAGTCGGCATGCTGTCCGTTTTAATTCTCGAATTTCCGACACCGTTTTGATTTTCTGAATTTTTTTCAAAATTCTAATCTTGGTCTTCGAAATTCCGCTTTCCATTTTTCAACTCGGAAATTCACCTATTACATATTCAAACTTCAAACATCCAACTTTCCTAAAATAAATCTTCCCTATTATAGGACCTACCGTCTATCCGTGTGTCAGGTCTTTGCATAGTATGTAGAAGGTTTATAGCGTCGAAACTCCGTCGATCTTACATCACGAGTTTCCCCCCCTTTCCCGAGTCCGCCTTATTTGTCAAGGCACGACCAACCCGCGTAGGGCATACCCCTACAAAGGAAAGTCCGTCTATACACTCGAGTCAAAAGTCTGGGGAATAATTTCACGTGGACCTTCCTTCGAACGGGACTAGGCCCACTAGGCCAAAATCCTAAGGAAGTCATACCACCCAGAATTCATCCATCTAGGCGTCTTTCTCGAGTCTTTTCCACTCAGTCCTTTCCTTTTTGGGTCGCTCGGGGTGTGTTTTTTTTCTCTATGATTCCAAGATCTGGGTTCGGTTTCTGATTACGCGGTGTTCTTACAGACAGGCCGCCGGCAACCAGGCACACCCGCAGGATGGAAGCTACTTTGAGCAGTCTGAAAACCTCTGTGGACACCATGATCGACAAACAGGCCGACATCGAAGCCCAACTGAATGAAATGAGGGCTGGTCAAGTTGCTATCGTCACTCGTTTGGCTGCAGTGGAGCACAGGACTCCAAATACTGGGGTTACGGTACCTCTAGCTGAACTGGTTAACTCGGTTCGACGATTGGAAGAGCAGGTTCATTTGACTGGGAGTAACAATATCCATCGGGAGAATAGTCGGGAATACTCCCCGGTGAGTGACAAGCTGCCCGCAAACCTGAATCTCACGGGTTTGCCCATGTTTGAGGGAACCGAAGACCCGTTACTACATGTACGGGCCTTCAAAGAGTTTATGGCTATCACGGGAGTGGATTCCTCCATGTTCAAGAACCTTTTTGTTGCGTCCCTTGAAAAGCACCCACGGGCCTGGTACTACAGGCTAGACCCGAAGAAATACCCTACTTGGGATGATGTGGCCACCGAGTTTGCTCGGAATTATGCTGACAACACCGAGATCCAAACCACAATGAGATCTCTGGAGGTTATGGCCTAGGAGCCGAAAGAAGGTTTTACCAAATACCTTCAACGCTGGAGGGCGAGAGTGTCAAACTGGTCGATAAGCCCAGTGAGAAGACTTTGGTGGAGGCTTTTGTCAAGAACCTCCCCCCCTCCTACCGGGTTCACCTCCGGTACGCTGTCATACCCAATTTCACCACCCTTACTGAAATGGGTATGAGGATCGAAGATGACCTAAGACTGGAAGGCCTCACTAAGGCCGCTGCCAAGGGTTACCAAGGGGCTTCTTCCTCCACTACCAAGCCCCAAGCTGCAACCCGCAGCATTTTCGACGCGGTTAATCTACTAGATGCCCCGTCCAAGAAGAACACCCCACCTCGGGTTTTCACTGATATAGGTACGACTTATACTTATGCCTTACAAAGGCTATCCTCAAAAGGCCTAATCCAACCGATAGGCCCAACTCCTGAAGTTCCGGTCGAGCGACGCTCCAAGAACTACAATGCTCAGGCCTATTGCCAATACCGCCGGGGCAATGGGCATGATACCAAGAAGTGCTGGAAGCTGAAGCACTTGATTCAGGACTTGATCGAAAGCGGTAAAATCCCGCTACCCGGAGATAAGCCCAGCAACAAGGAGAACCCTTTCACCTCCCACGCCATCTTTACCGGGGAGGTGATTGATTGCTCTCACCTTATCTCTCCATTTGTCCCGCAAGTAAACGGGATCTGGTTCGACGATGAGGATGACATCTACCTCGCCAAAGGAGAAGCTGTCCCCATCACCTCCGAGGAGATTCGAAAGACCAAATCTCGAGTCTTGTCCAGTAACCACCTTGGTCGTCCCTATCAAGCCACAAGCTCTAGGGACATCCCCATCCCGACAACCGTCATTGAGCCACTCAGGACGGAAGTCGTCCCTGAGGAGCCGACTGCTGAAACGGCTCTCGCGAAACAGCTGAAGAAAACCCGAGTTGACCTCACTATATGGCAACTTCTGGTTAGGTCGCAGGAACATCGAGAAGCACTTACAAAGGCTCTCGATCAAATTAAGGTTGACTCTTTGGTTACCCCTGCTGAGATGGTAGCCACAATCCTGCCCCACCTAAAGGGCAAAACTAAGGAAGGAGGCCCAATGATCACTTTCTCCGAAGCCGACCTACCGCCATTCGGGGCCTCCCATAATTTGGCCCTCTACATTACAGTGGTTTGCAGAGGAAAATACCTCCCTATGACCCTGGTTGATGATGGGTCCGCTGTGAATGTCCTTCCTCTAAGGACCGCCAAAGCCCTCGGCATTACCGAGGCCGATTACATCCCGACTGCTCAGACCATCCAATCCTTCGATAGGAGCCCAAAGTCGGTAGCTGGGGCCGTGAAACTGACCATTATAACCGGCCCGGTAGAAAAGGAGCTCGAATTCCAGGTGATTGTTGTCACCTCATCATTCAACTTGCTCCTAGGTAGGCCTTGGATCCACGCGGTCAGGGCGGTGTCCTCCACCCTCCACCGAAAGATTAAAATGCCTCTTCTTAACGATATTATCACTTTAGAGGCAACCCCAATGACTGTGGCTAGTTGTAACACCACAGGACGCACGGACCTATGGGGGTTCGATTTTGTGGGGATGATCGAGGAAGAGTACCTCTTTAGGCCCTACTTCACTACGAGTATCGACACGATGCTCCAAAACCTAGGGTACTTTCCGGGGGCTACCTCTCGACCCGACCTTCCAGCTGGGAAGATCATCGAGGTTCTCAAAGACGAAGAGTCTCACTTTGGCCTCGGTTATGCCATTACTCCCGACAATGTTGTCCGAGCAGGAATTGAAAAGGCCTGCAACATTATTAAGGGTATCCACTTGAGCCCTTACAGCCCACGGTTGGCTGACTACTTTGTCACACCGGTATTTGGGGCTATTCAGGTTGGTCTATACCAACCCCATGCTGTGCAGCTCGAGACCCACTTGGCCCGGGACTGCAGCTATATTCCGGATGATGTGTTCGCCCTCATCCAATCCAATGGAGCCGATGATGCTGAGCCCGCGCTAGGGCTACTATTTGGGGAAGACACCATAGCCCCAACTCCAAAGGAAGACCTGGTCAATCTGATTCTTCGCAGAAACAGGTTTGACCCGACCAAGCTGATCTCGGATGTTGGTTCCGAGACGGGAAACAGGGCCTGGAGGAGGACTGTCAAGTGGACTGACAGTCAGGGAAGAATCTATAAGCTGGTCACCGGAGAGGGAGACATGCCTGAGTCTGAGTCTGAGTCCGAGTCTGAGTCGGAGTCTGAGGTCGAGTCTAAGGAAGTCGGTGCTAGAGTCACTTCTATAACCCCTCTCCCCTTTATCATTCCTGCTGCTGGCACTTCGGGGTCTGTCCCGAGTGCCCTACCAATTCCGCCACTGACCAATGATCAGATGGCTGCTCTCTTTGAGCTGTTTTCCAAATTTTCAATCAATAATAACAACCGTTCCGCTTACGACTTGTCTCTTTTAAATTCTGTTTTCAAAAATATTTTATGCTATGACATTGACAAACCAGACGAACAGGTACCTTTACCTCCGCATCTGATCGAGCAACTAGAGCAAAGGGAGTCCCGGAACCCGGTGATCGAAGAAACCGAGTCCATAAATGTGGGAACAACCTTAGAGCCTCAGGCACTTAAGATATGGTTATCCTTAGATCCCGAGGAGAAACAACAGTTCATAAACCTCCTCCAAGAGTTCAAGGATGTCTTCGCATGGTCCTACAAGGACATGCCGGGGATAGACCGGGAAATAGCCGAGCACCACATACCAATCAAAGACGGGTGCAAACCGGTCAAGCAGAAGCTTCGTCGAATGAGACCCGAATGGTCTCTCAAGGTAAAAGAAGAAGTCGACAAACAGTTCAAAGCTGGCTTCATACAGGTGTCCGAGTATCCGGACTGGGTGGCAAACATCGTGCCGGTTCCTAAAAAGGCCGGTAAGGTGCGGGTATGTGTAGATTTCCGGATCTTAACAAGGCGAGCCCGAAAGATGATTTTCCGTTACCACACATCGACATATTGGTGGATAACACGGCCGATCATGCCCTTCTATCATTCATGGACGGGTATGCCGGGTACAATCAGATCAAGATGGCGGAAGAAGAAATGAGTAAGACTACCTTCACAACACCTTGGGGTACTTACTGCTATACCGTCATGCCATTCGGTCTCATTAACGCCGGAGCCACATATCAAAGGACCGCTACCACTTTATTACACAACATGATGCATAAAGAGGTAGAGGTTTATGTAGACGACATGATCGTCAAATCAAAAGAACGGGACGGTCACATCACCGCCCTAAGAAAATTCTTCACCCGATTGCGCAAATACAACATGAGGCTAAACCCTCAAAAATACAGTTTCGGGGTAACATCAGGCAAATTACTGTGTCATATCGTTAGCCAACGAGGTATCGAAGTCGACCCCGCTAAAATCAAAGCCATTACCGAGATGCAACCTCCCAAAACCGAAAAAGAAATAAGGGGATTTCTCGGGAAAGTCCAGTATATCAGTCGTTTCATTTACAAACTAACCATGGTGTATGAACCAATCTTCAAGAAACTGAAAGTAGGGGAACGGGTACTATGGGATGACAAGTGCTAAGCTGCTTTCGACAAGATCAAGGAAATTCTGTCTGCTCCGCCAGTCTTAATGCCACCTCAACCCGGTTTGCCTTTGTCGTTATACCTAACGACGACCGAGACAGCCATGGGGGCTATGCTGGCTCAGACAGTTGATTCCGAAGAACGAGCTATCTACTACATCAGCAAGAAGTTTTTAGAGTATGAGTGCAAATATACCATGCTCGAAAAGACGTGTTTGGCTCTAGTCTGGGCTACTAAGAAGCTCCGACACTATATGCTCAGCTACGAGGTCCATGTGCTATCCAAGATGGATTTCATCAAATACCTCTTCGAGAAGCCCATTCTCAATGGCCGAATTTCTATATGGACCCTAATGTTGTCAGAATTTGATCTGAAATTTGTACCATTAAAGGCCATTAAGGGGCGGGTAGTAGCTGAATTTCTCGCCGACAGCCCAATGAGCGAAGAGGGACACACCGACACCTGGTCCTTCCCAGACGAAGATATTTTTCATACCGATGCTGAAACATGGGATTTATACTTCGATGGAGCATCAAATTTTCGAGGGTTCGGAGTTGGGATCCTCCTAATTTCACCAAGAGGGGAACACACTCCCATCTCCATCAAACTGGACTTTGATATTACCAATAATGCAGCAGAATAAGAAGCATGCATTTATGGGCTACAAGCCGCCGCCAACCTGGGGATCACAAATCTCCGGGTGCATGGTGACTCATCCTTGGTCATTAACCAAGCACTTCAGAAATGGAAGACTCGAAATGCTAATCTCGTGGCCTACCAGGCACGAGTAAGGGATCTCGAGAAACAATTCCAAAAGGTAGAGTACATATACCTGCCCCGAGAAGAGAATCAGTTTGCAGATGCACTCTCAAAATTGGCATCTTTACTAAACATTCCCGACCACGTGACCAGTATGCCAATTTGCATCGAAAGACGGTCCGAGCCGGCGTACATTCACGACATCGAAGACATTGAGATAACTGATCCCGAACCATGGTATCAGGCTGTGTTAACATACCTGACAAACGGAGAATATCCTCCCGGGACGGAAGGTTGAGCCAAGAAAGCCTTACAAAGGCTAGCCACCCAGTTCATCCATACCGACGACGGTCAGTTATACAAAAAGACGGCACAGAGGGCTCTTCTCCTTTGTGTTGACAAATTTAAGGCTGAGAAAGTTATGGCCGAAGTACATGATGGCGAAACTGGTCCACATATGAGTGCCCACATGCTGGTCCGAAAAATCATGAGGCTCGGTTATTACTGGAATACTATGGAATCCGACTGCCGGTCGTATGTCAAACATTGTCGTAATTGTCAAATCTTTGGCAATGTGCAACATATTCCGTCATCACTGCTTTACACCATGACGTCACCCTGGCCATTCTCGACATGGGGTATCGACATAATCGGGAAAATAAATCCCTCTGGTACTGGTGGGCACTGTTTCATTTTGATAGCTATCGACTATTTCACTAAATGGGTCGAAGCCGAATCATATCGCATCCTCAACGCTAAGCATGTCGCCAAGTTCATCCAGAACAAGATAATATGCCGGTATGGGATTCCGCACGAATTTATCAGTGATCACGGGACTCATTTTAAAGCCGAGACTGCGGCCCTGCTGACCAAGTATAAAATTCAAAGGCATACGTCCTCGCCCTACCGCCCCCAAACTAATGGAGCAATAGAGGCGGCCAATAAAACAATTGTCACCATACTCAAAAAGATGGCTGATAATTACCGGGACTGGCCCGACAAAATACCTTTTGCCCTATGGGGATACCGGACATCAATTCGCACCGCAACCGGGGCAACGCCGTATTACCTAACTTATGGGATGGAGGCAGTCCAGCCAGTTGAGTTAGAGGTACCATCCCTCAGAATTCTGCTAGGAAGCCAAGTACCCGAAGCTGACTGGGTTCGAGCACGGTATGACTCGTTGGTTCTACTAGATGAACGACGATCTCGTGCCCTCAATAATATCCAGATCTATCAGAAGAGGATCCAACGGGCCTTCAACAAGAGAGTAAAGCCCAGAAACATTAAAGAAGGCGATCTAGTCCTTAAGTCAGTTCGAGCTCTACTACCAGTTGACCCAAGGGGAAAATTCAAACCCAATTGGGCTGGGCCATATCTGGTGAAGAAGATCCTATCAGGGGGAGCAGTGATGCTGACGGACCTGGACGGGAATGAGTTGGTCAACCCAACCAACCTGGACCAGCTGAAGCGTTACTACCCTTAGCCCCTTCTCAATGTCATTAGCAAATTTATCGAAATCATTTTTTTTTACAAAAAAGCAAGTCAATGAGCTAGAATTACTTATTCTACTGTCGCTAACATCTTGAACCAATAGTCTTGGTGTAACTCGAGATTGCAAATTTACTAAGCCTGAACTACGTTTGATTTGATTCTACTAATCAAAATGGGCACAACCAATGCAATCAAGAAAAGACAGGAGCGGTTTAATAATAAACTTCTTTTATTAATCCAAAAAAAAAACCCGACAGACTCGGGAGATTACAAAATGCAGGAATTCAAAAAAAATTACAAAAAAGCACACGACAAAAATAATAATACTTAAATAATAATAAAGCTAAAGGACTCGGCATTTAGGGCATCTTGCCCTTCCCCTTGTCCTTGGCCTCCTTAGCCGTCCACTGGCGACGACGCGGAGGGGAGCGTTCCCGAATCACCACAGGAACCTCTCTAGCTCGGGCTCGTTTATTTGAGCCCGAATCCTCTATCACTTCAATTGGCCCAAGTCGGGCCCTAATGGGTTCAGGGAGCCGGTCACGCGGACCTAGTCGGTCCCGGGCCGCCAGCCTTGGCCCAAGGCGTCTCTCCAAGTCAGTCCACCCCCGATTGCTGCTAGAACCGACCTCCTTAGATCGAGTCTTAGTTTGTGACTTAATACCCGATTCTTCCCGGACTGTAGCTTCAGGAATATCTTCCCCGGTGAAGAAGTCCCTGTTGTCCTTTGCCGTCTCGCGATGAACCAATTCAAAGGCCTCATCAAGCTTCAAGGCCTTACGAGCTTCCTCGGACTCCTCAGAAGTCCATTTCTAGTAAGCCCGTGACACCCAAGCAAATTGGCAAGGGCTAGGAATGTCCTTGTAGGACGAGTGAACCATCTTTGCAACCAGGTGTCGCACATAGCGTCCGTCAATTGGAGCGAGACGCTGATAATGGCTTCAGTCTCAGGGATGCACTAAGACAAACCGAACTGCCTCAGGAGACGATCCGGGTAAATATGAACTGTCCAGTCTAGGGACAGAATCACCAAGTAGCGAGCTTGGTCTCTCTTGGCCAATCCAGTCAACTTCGAGAGGAACCACCAAGCGACGGTCCACCTAATCAAGGGACCCCCATGGAACACCAGCTCCTCGTCCCAGTAAGCTCGGTTTATCTGATGACTCGAGCTTATCCGCCGCCTTCGGGAGCTAATCTGGCTGCTCCGATAATTGGGAATGCTCGGAGGGGGCTCTATGATTGACAGCCGCTCCGATAACCATATCTGAAAAGTACACACAAGCGTCGTAAGCAACCGAGTGGTCCGCTACAGCCCACTCGATCGAGTACAGCAGCTGACTCGATCGAGTAAGCCCTTCAAAAACGGGTAGCAGCTCGTTGTGAATGTCACTCGATCGAGTTACGGGTCCACTCGATCGAGTGACTTAAGGACTTCAGAGATTTCGCGTGAAAAAAAAAACGCGAGATGTATACCTGCAAGAGACGGGTACTTCCCGTCAGCCGTCGAGTCGGGTCAAGCCGTCTAGCATCCAGACCCATAATGATCTCCCCAGTGGCTAGCCAAGCAGGGCTATGACCAGTCTCCATCTGGTCAACCACTCCAATCAGCCTCATTTGACCCACGCACGAGTCAAGTTCCATCAATCCTTCAAAGACATAGCACTGCAGCATGCAAAAGGCGAATGCCCTACGCCTGTGAGCGGGAGTGGCCCTCACATCCCGGGGATTCATGAACTTATCAGCCAGATTGAATAGGGAAACAGTGTCTCCCCGCACCATCCGATTTGTCTCAGCATGAGACAAACCCAGGAAGTCTCTTAACCTCCTCCTGGGATCTGGGTAGAACGGAGGAGTAGCAGGCTGAACAACTGTACCCCAACCGCCTATGGCTGCGATTTCCTCAGGAAGAGGGCATATCTCTCCCCGCGGGAACGCAAAGACGTGATGGGTAGTATCCCAAAACGTCAAACAGGCATTCAAGAAATGGGAATCAATTATCAAACGTTGAAGGGGGAATAGACTGACGATTCCCATCTGGGTGAGTCTAACCTTTTCCTCATCCCGAAAGTACTGGGACCAAGCGAGAAGCATAGCCGTTAAATGGTCGATACCCATGACCGAAATTTCTGACTTTCTTGAAACTCTAAAAGATTTTGAGAAGGAAAAGGAGAATTTGAGTTGGGATGCAAAAACTGAAGCAGGGATTCCCATATTTATAATAGGAAAACCTAACTGTAAACCTAACTACCTTGCCTCCACAGCAAACTGGGCCCTATGCGCGCGCAGGCCTGATTTCAAACAGAGAACCCGGAATAGGAATCAAGCCATCCCGAGCTTTCCTAAGAATTTCTAAAAAAAATTCTGTGATAAAAAAAGCTGTGATAAAATTCTTTTCAAAAATTGTGGCATTTTTAAAATTCAATATCTTTCCTCCCCAGCACGAGTCGGTGTTTTGCCTATATGTTACATGCAACTTGTTATGTGTCTGCATACAGGTACACCCCAGACTTCAGAAGCAAGTCTCCGCGAAACTATTAAATTCCCCAATGGAGTCAATTTTTCCCTAGTATGCTACATCCAAGGTGCGATGTGTCGGCATACGGGTACACTTAAATCCCCAAAAAAAGGCAAGTTTTAGGCCCTGTTCTTTTCAGCTTAATTTCAGCCCGTTTCAGACCAGCTCAGCTATTATCAGCTCAGCCCAGCTCTTATCAGCTCAGCCCAGCTCTTATCAGCTCAGCTCAGCTCCAATATTTTTCTTAAAATGATTAGATAATTTATATAAGAAATTATTAGTTTAAGCTTCTATAAATTCAGCTCAGCTTCTATCAGACCAGCTCAGCTCTTATCAATCCAGCTCAGCTCCTATCAGACCAGCTCAGCTCAGCTCAGCCTTGTTTCAGTCGAAAAGAACAGGGCCTTACTCCCCATGGAGCATCATCATCAGCTCAGGTACGACTCAGGGCTTCAAAAGCAAGCCCGTACAGCTCACATATCTCCCCAACGGAAAGCCCGAGGCGGCACCTTCCCCGAAATAGGTGCGGAATGAGCCCACATGTAGGCATACCCAAGACTTATGCCTAGTTCAGGTATGATTTCTATCTTATGGCTGGCGAGCCCTTCACGCAAGTCTACTGGACTGTAAACGACCCGACCGGAAGTCTACCAGGTCTTCACAGGCTTGGTAGCTACTCTGACTTTTGCCTTGTCCAAGCCTCAGTCAGAGTGGGGGCTCTGTAGACACCCGCATTTTGACCGCCAGGTGTCTATGGTAGTCTCCAAAAAACACCCGATGATGATCGGACGCAAACGTGACTTGGTATACTCGGACTTGGGCTCGGAATCAATAATATCCGACATGGACTTTTAGCGGAGTAAAAATCTCACAAAACAGACCTCAAATTCAGGCCCAGTGGGTCGTTCCGAGTAAAACGAAACTAATTTGGGCCAAAATCGACACCAAAAATAAATCCCGTGTTTTGGCGACCGGGTCAAAACCCGGTCAAAGACGAAACCGTCTCACAAATCAGCCAAATTCACTCTCGAAAACTGGCGCACAAAATCAAATTCAAAAAAATCAATCAAAACAACAAAATCAATTCTTTCCTATTTTGTCTCGATTTACTTGACCCACTCGGTCGAGTGGAGCGTCTTGAACCGGGTTTGGCCCGTTTTGAAGGGCACTCGATCGAGTGCACTAGGGCCACTCGATCGAGTGCCCCTATGTCGTGGGGTAACGCCTATAAATACCCCATGACCCCCATTCATTTCACAAGTTTTTTTATCAAGGCATTTTACCCTACATTTTCACCCTAACACCCTACATCATACTACACTTCAACCCTAAGCAATACTAGCCACAAAACCGAGCCATCGTCCCTCGAAAACCGACGACACACGCACACACACACATACTGATAAGTGTGGTTTGTAATGCCTATTTCGTTGTGTTTTGGTCCCATTTTACTTGTAGAATCGCTCTTTGGGAGCGGTTTAGGGGCTTCTTATGCTTCCTTTAGTTCGTTTCAGGTTCCCGAGACCGATTTGGAAGAGTTGGAGCGATTCCGACTCGATATATACACATTTTGGAGCCAACGGAGTAGAGGAACGATGACTCGATGCCTTGGAATCGACCCCGAGACCTCGGGATCCAATCCCGAGCCTCCGAGACCCGAGAATCGACGAGAAGCCCATGAGAGGCAAGGAGGGACCAAAGAGCTCTTGAGGGAGGCCTACAAAGACCCATCCCGTTCGGGATGGCCTCATCCCGTTCGGGATGAAGGGAACATGAAGCACGGCTACTGTGAGCCCATCTCGATCGGGAAGGTCCTTCCCGACCGGGAAGGGTGGCCCATCCCGATCAGGACCAAGCCTTCCCGACCGGGAAGGGTCAGTTACAGCCCGCATTGTTTCCTTTCATCTCCTTTCCACTTGTAACCCTATATATACCCCCCTCTTGTATTAAGACACCATCGGATGTTATGTTATGTTAGATCCTTAAAACCCTAGACTACTTTAGGTTAGATTAGATTAGATTAGTGTAGATTAGTCAGTAATTAGTAGCTAATCTTAGTTTAATCTTGTATTATTGGATTTCTTGAAGAATCCACTCAAGCTTGACAACCTTGGTGGAATTATTTGGGTTTTCTTATATACAAGTGTTCTCCTTTTCCATTTCCTTTGTAGTATGGTACAATCCTCTTCTCGTTTTACTCCTAATCCTTTATTATTCATCAAGTTTACATCTTTAGTTCTTGTTTATTGTTTTCACTAGTTTGTTTGTGTATGTTTGGTTGTTTGACTTTGTTTACCTTGTTTTTGTTAGTATTTCCTTTAGATATGTTAGAGTAGTGTTCTTGCTAGGGTTAGTAAGGTGATTAGGGTGTTAATTGAATGATTAAGGGTTTGTTGGAGATGTTGGTGGAAGATTTGGGTTTCCTCTTGGTTTGGTGCACATCACTTGTTTGTTGAAATGCTTGAATGACTAAGTAGATGCATATGCTTGTTTTTCTTGCCTTTCTCTTGTGGGAGATAGTTTGTTTGTGTGTTCGGTTCCCTCACTAAGTTGCGAGAGCCCGGTGAGGACGACCCCTAGGTCGGTCTAAGTTGCGAGAGCCCGGATTCGACCTAGGCCTATAGCGTGCTAGTAACCCCGTTTGTGTTGTGTATCGCCGAGTTGGGTTTTAGGTGGAACCTCTAGGTGAGTCTAAGTTGCGAGAGCCCGGGCATTACCTAGATTACCCTACTACCTCCTTCACTCTAGTCCTCCCTTGACCATTCCATTACCCCTTTGACCCCGACCTAATCCTAGCCCGTTTTCCTTCGTTGTTCTTCTTAGTCATAGTCTAGTCTTCTTCCCTCTCTATCATTCTTTAGTTTAGCTCATTGACTTAGTCTCGTATTTGGGCCGACCTAGTCTCGACGCCTCTTACCGTCCCCGTGGATTCGACACGACTTACCCTATCTACCCTAGTTAGGTTAGCCGGTTATATTATTGACGGTTGGGACGTGACGAATCCCTACCATCACATACACACCATAACTCACGTACATCCTCGATACTCTGGCATCCTGTCGCTATTTACGAGTCCATTTCCGAGGTCCCTACCTAGCATGTATGTTGAGGGTGTCCTAAACCCCATCTTGATCTCTACCATCTCATCTATTTTTTTATTTACTTTGTCATATTTTGTATTGTAATCGTAGTCGTAGTAGTAACACTAACACTAACGTTATTATGCTTTTTTTCATCTTCATCTTTTTTATCATCTTTTTGTTACTAACGTTATTATACCGCATATATATAAACAAGTATCAAAATTCGGTTTCGAAAACGTTTGACTACGATGATTGCCTAAGGTCCGTCGAATCCCTTTACGAGCAACGACGGAGGTGGAACCCTTTCGAGGAGCCCCGCCCTAATGTACTCAAGGGCGTGACGTGATCGCAATCGGTCATAGTTGAACGCATTTGATCCCATTTTTACAATTAGTGCGGAACCCGTTGACACGAAAACCGACATCACATAATCCGAAAGGATTAGTTCCGATGTCGTGACGTAGAGGGTAGCATTTCGTCACTAATTCAAATTTTCTAATCTAACAATAACGTTTTCATAAAAACTCCGATAACGGTATTATAATCGTTCATACACGATTATAGTACCGGAGGCCAAGTTAAATACAAATCGTGCAATATTTGTATTTGATTTGGCCAACCATCGATTTCCAATAAAAAAAACGAAACGAGTTACCACTCGTACAGGGGCTACTCGACCGAGTACGAAGGCTACTCGATCGAGTAGCACCCAAAAAAATGGGCAGTAGCTACGTCTAAGGATGCACTCGACCGAGTCAGATCACGACTCGATCGAGTGGGTCCTGTAACCCAGAAAACCGAGGGCTTTGACACACATTTCAAGCCCCGTCTTTTAACGACTTTAGTCATCACGTGTAAAGACCATCACGTGACCCTCCTTTCTTCAAAACTCACATGTTGCACGACACGTAGAACGACTTTGATCGATCTCTTTCGAAGTGATAAGTCGGGACAAGACTACGGGACGTGGGATCGGGCTAGCAATATTCCACAGTCCCGTGTTTCCGTCCTTCGTTTAGTACACAACATAATGTGTATTTAATCGGGGTTAGTCCACCTACATATTTTGCGGTCTAGTTTACATACGGGTCCGTTTTTATCTTTTTTTCGCCTTTTATTATTTCATTTGATATTTCTTATGTATCGTTGTATTGTGAATTCCGGGTTGTATTTCCGCCCGTGTAACTTGTACGTTATTTATTATTTTCGAGCTTTATTTATTTACTTGCTTATCGCTTTATAAATGAACCTCGCATGCTAAATCATTTCAACCATAATCAAGATGCATTAAATGACGTAGTTCACATACTATTCACATGCTTAGCCCGAAAACGCTGTTTGCATATCATTTAATTATTTCACTAGCGCGCGTACACGAACACGAACGATGTCTTAGTAGAGGCCGCCATGTGCGGGCGGGGTTGGGTGTCCTTAGTGGGCTTCCCAACACGTACCCTCACCCCTTACTCAGAACCTTTGGTTTCCGGATGTCCGAAACCCTTGGCGCACGAGAGTCATTTTATATACGAAAGCCGGTGTAAACGGTATCGATATAACAATTCAAAGGGACGAGCCCCATAAACTCTGAAATCGAAGTGGGCTTACTTTGTGTGTAGCCCATGACGACATAGAGTGGGCTCGTATGGTTCCGAATAACCACAAAATTCGGTGGCGACTCCATTCTGACTTGAATTTCGAACCCAAGAACAATCTTACCACGAGATTCACTCGCCTACCCAAACCCGCGCGTGGCCGCGTCGGGGTGGACCTACGTCATGTCCACAATTTGGCGACTCCGCTGGGGATACCTGATGTACCACATGTCATCGGGATTCCTAGGGTGAGACTCGAAGAGAAATCGTTCGTATATTAATGTGCGCGCATTTGTTTAATGATTCATGCATAACCCATTTTTGCCCGGGCCGGTTACTTGTGACCGACGTCCCACTATACCGCGGTGCATTCCTACATGGGTGCGCTAAAGACATCGATGGTGGAACTCGTATGGGTTTTGCGGCATGTTCTAAGACCAACTCGGCTTAGGGAGTCCGTCCTGATTTACGAGAAAGACATCGTTGTTGGTATAGACCCTATTTTGACCGACCGAGACTTAGTGTAAAGCATACATAAGCGTCGTTATAATGCTTGTTTGACTACGTGCTACTTGGTTTCCGTGTCATTTTTAAAAAAACCATCATTTCAAAGTTGCATCTTTCCAAAATTACCCACTTTTTAAAAAACCCGAAATACTGTCCATTTCGGGACCCGTCTTTCCAAAACAACCAAATTTGAAAAACCCGAAATGCTTTTCAAACACGAAATACTGTCCATTTCGGGACTCATCCTTTTCAAAAAATATCCAACTTTCAAAAAACTCGGAATGCCGCCGAAATTTAGGATCAACGATTTGACTCAAAATATCCTTTTCTTTAGTCGGCATGATGTCCGTTTTAACTCTCGAATTTTCGACACCGTTTTGATTTTCTGAATTTTTTCCAAAATTCTAATCTTGGTCTTCGAAATTCCGCTTTCCATTTTTGAACTCTCGGAAATTCACTTATTACATATTCAAACTTCAAACATCCAACTTTCCTAAAATAAATCTTCCCTATTATAGGACCTACCGTCTATCCGTGTGTCAGGTCTTTGCATAGTATGTAGAAGGTTTATAGCGTCGAAACTCCGTCGATCTTACATCACGAGTTTCCCCCCCTTTCCCGAGTCCGCCTTATTTGTCAAGGCACGACCAACCCGCGTAGGGCATACCCCTACAAAGGAAAGTCCGTCTATACACTCGAGTCAAAAGTCTGGGGAATAATTTCACGTGGACCTTCCTTCGAACGGGACTAGGCCCACTAGGCCAAAATCCTAAGGAAGTCATACCACCCACGAGTCATCCGTCTAGGCGTCTTTCTCGAGTCTTTTCCACTCAGTCCTTTCCTTTTTGGGTCGCTCGGGGTGTGTTTTTTTTCTCTATGATTCCAAGATCTGGGTTCGGTTTCTGATTACGCGGTGTTCTTACAGACAGGCCGTCGGCAACCAGGCACACCCGCAGGATGGAAGCTACTTTGAGCAGTCTGAAAACCTCTGTGGACACCATGATCGACAAAAAGGCCGACATCGAAGCCCAACTGAATGAAATGAGGGCTGGTCAAGTTGCTATCGTCACTCGTTTGGCTGCAGTGGAGCACAGGACTCCAAATACTGGGGTTACGGTACCTCTAGCTGAACTGGTTAACTCGGTTCGCCGATTGGAAGAGCAAGTTCATTTGACTGGGAGTAACAATATCCATCGGGAGAATAGTCGGGAATACTCCCCGGTGAGTGACAAGCTGCCCGCAAACCTGAATCTCACGGGTTTGCCCATGTTCGAGGGAACCGAAGACCCGTTACTACATGTACGGGCCTTCAAAGAGTTTATGGCTATCACGGGAGTGGATTCCTCCATGTTCAAGAACCTTTTTGTTGCGTCTCTTGAAAAGCACCCACGGGCCTGGTACTACAGGCTAGACCCGAAGAAATACCCTACTTGGGATGATGTGGCCACCGAGTTTGCTCGGAATTATGCTGACAACACCGAGATCCAAACCACAATGAGATCTCTGGAGGTTATGGCCTAGGAGCCGAAAAAAGGTTTTACCAAATACCTTCAACGCTGGAGGGCGAGAGTGTCAAACTGGTCGATAAGCCCAGTGAGAAGACTTTGGTGGAGGCTTTTGTCAAGAACCTCCTCCCCTCCTACCGGGTTCACCTCCGGTACGCTGTCATACCCAATTTCACCACCCTTACTGAAATGGGTATGAGGATCGAAGATGACCTAAGACTGGAAGGCCTCACTAAGGCCGCTGCGAAGGGTTACCAAGGGGCTTCTTCCTCCACTACCAAACCCCAAGCTGCAACCCGCAGCATTTTCGACGCGGTTAATCTACTAGATGCCCCGTCCAAGAAGAACACCCCACATCGGGTTTTCACTGATATAGGTACGACTTATACTTATGCCTTACAAAGGCTATCCTCAAAAGGCCTAATCCAACCGATAGGCCCAACTCCTGAAGTTCCGGTCGAGCGACGCTCCAAGAACTACAATGCTCAGGCCTATTGCCAATACCGCCGGGGCAATGGGCATGATACCAAAAAGTGCTGGAAGCTGAAGCACTTGATTCAGGACTTGATCGAAAGCGGTAAAATCCCGCTACCCGGAGATAAGCCCAGCAACAAGGAGAACCCTTTCACCTCCCACGCCATCTTTACCGGGGAGGTGATTGATTGCTCTCACCTTATCTCTCCATTTGTCCCGCAAGTAAACGGGATCTGGTTCGACGATGAGGATGACGTCTACCTCGCCAAAGGGGAAGCTGTCCCCATCACCTCCGAGGAGATTCGAAAGACCAAATCTCGAGTCTTGTCCATTAACCACCTTGGTCGTCCCTATCAAGCCACAAGCTCTAGGGACATCCCCATCCCGACAACCGTCATTGAGCCACTCAGGACGGAAGTCGCCCCTGAGGAGCCGACTGCTGAAACGGCTCTCGCGAAACAGCTGAAGAAAACCCGAGTTGACCTCACTATATGGCAACTTCTGGTTAGCTCGCAGGAACATCGAGAAGCACTTACAAAGGCTCTCGATCAAATTAAGGTTGACTCTTTGGTTACCCCTGCTGAGATGGTAGCCACAATCCTGCCCCACCTAAAGGGCAAAGCTAAGGAAGGAGGCCCAATGATCACTTTCTTCGAAGCCGACCTACCGCCATTCGGGGCCTCCCATAATTTGGCCCTCTACATTACGGTGGTTTGCCGAGGAAAATACCTCCCTATGACCCTGGTTGATGATGGGTCGTCTGTGAATGTCCTTCCTCTAAAGACCGCCAAAGCCCTCGGCATTACCGAGGCCGATTACATCCCGACTGCTCAGACCATCCAATCCTTCGATAGGAGCCCAAAGTCGGTAGCTGGGGCCGTGAAATTGACCATTATAACCGGCCCGGTAGAAAAGGACCTCGAATTCCAGGTGATTGTTGTCACCTCATCATTCAACTTGCTCCTAGGTAGGCCTTGGATCCACGCGGTCAGGGCGGTGTCCTCCACCCTCCACCGAAAGATTAAAATGCCTCTGCTTAACGATATTATCACTTTAGAGGCAACCCCAATGACTGTGGCTAGTTGTAACGCCACAGGACGCACGGACCTATGGGGGTTCGATTTTGTGGGGATGATCGAGGAAGAGTACCTCTTTAGGCCCTACTTCACTACGAGTATCGACACGATGCTCCAAAACCTAGGGTACTTTCCGGGGGCTACCTCTCGACCCAACCTTCCAGCTGGGAAGATCATCGAGGTTCTAAAAGACGAAGAGTCTCACTTTGGCCTAGGTTATGCCATTACTCCCGACAATGTTGTCCGAGCAGGAATTGAAAAGGCCTGCAACATTATTAAGGGTATCCACTTGAGCCCTTACAGCCCACGGTTGGCTGACTACTTTGTCACACCGGTATTTGGGGCTATTCAGGTTGGTCTATACCAACCCCATGCTGTGCAACTCGAGACCCACTTGGCCCGGGACTGCAGCTATATTCCGGATGATGTGTTCGCTCTCATCCAATCCAATGGAGCCGATGATGCTGAGCCCGCGCTAGGGCTACTATTTGGGGAAGACACCATAGCCCCAACTCCAAAGGAAGACCTGTTCAACCTGATTCTTCGCAGAAACAGGTTTGACCCGACCAAGCTGATCTCGGATGTTGGTTCCGAGACGGGAAACAGGGCCTGGAGGAGGACTGTCAAGTGGACTGACAGTCAGGGAAGAATCTACAAGCTGGTCACCGGAGAGGGAGACATGCCTGAGTCTGAGTCCGAGTCTGAGTCCGAGTCTGAGTCAGAGTCTGAGGTCGAGTCTAAGGAAGTCGGTGCTAGAGTCACTCCTATAACCCCTCTCCCCTTTATCATTCCTGCTGCTGGCACTTCGGGGTCTGTCCCGAGTGCCCTACCAATTCCGCCACTGACCAATGATCAGATGGCTGCTCTCTTTTAGCTGTTTTCCAAATTTTCAATCAATAATAACAACCGTTCCGCTTACGACTTGTCTCTTTTAAATTCTGTTTTCAAAAATATTTTATGCTATGACATTGACAAACCAGACGAACAGGTACCTTTACCTCCGCATCTGATCGAGCAACTAGAGCAAAGGGAGTCCCGGAACCCGGTGATCGAAGAAACCGAGTCCATAAATGTGGGAACAACCTTAGAGCCTCAGGCACTTAAGATAGGGTTATCCTTAGATCCCGAGGAGAAACAACAGTTCATAAACCTCCTCCAAGAGTTCAAGGATGTCTTCGCATGGTCCTACAAGGACATGCCGGGGATAGACCGAGAAATAGCCGAGCACCACATACCAATCAAAGACGAGTGCAAACCGGTCAAGCAGAAGCTTCGTCGAATGAGACCCGAATGGTCTCTCAAGGTAAAAGAAGAAGTCGACAAACAGTTCAAAGCTGGCTTCATACAGGTGTCCGAGTATCCGGACTGGGTGGCAAACATCGTGCCGGTTCCTAAAAAGGACGGTAAGGTGCGGGTATGTGTAGATTTCCGGATCTTAACAAGGCGAGCCCGAAAGATGATTTTCCGTTACCACACATCGACATATTGGTGGATAACACGGCCGATCATGCCCTTCTATCATTCATGGACGGGTATGCCGGGTACAATCAGATCAAGATGGCGGAAGAAGAAATGAGTAAGACTACCTTCACAACACCTTGGGGTACTTACTGCTATACCGTCATGCCATTCGGTCTCATTAACGCCGGAGCCACATATCAAAGGACCGCTACCACTTTATTACACGACATGATGCATAAAGAGGTAGAGGTTTATGTAGACGACATGATCGTCAAATCAAAAGAACGGGACGGTCACATCACCGCCCTAAGAAAATTCTTCACCCGATTGCGCAAATACAACATGAGGCTAAACCCTCAAAAATGCAGTTTCGGGGTAACATCAGGCAAATTACTGGGTCATATCGTTAGCCAACGAGGTATCGAAGTCGACCCCGCTAAAATCAAAGCCATTACCGAGATGCAACCTCCCAAAACCGAAAAAGAAATAAGGGGATTTCTCGGGAAAGTCCAGTATATCAGTCGGTTCATTTCCAAACTAACCATGGTGTATGAACCAATCTTCAAGAAACTGAAAGTAGGGGAACGGGTACTATGGGATGACAAGGGCCAAGCTGCTTTCGACAAGATCAAGGAAATTCTGTCTGCTCCGCCAGTCTTAATGCCACCTCAACCCGGTTTGCCTTTGTCTTTATACCTAACGACGACCGAGACAGCCATGGGGGCTATGCTGGCTCAGACAGTTGATTCCGAAGAACGAGCTATCTACTACATCAGCAAGAAGTTTTTAGAGTATGAGTGCAAATATACCATGCTCGAAAAGACGTGTTTGGCTCTAGTCTGGGCTACTAAGAAGCTCCGACACTATATGCTCAGCTACGAGGTCCATGTGCTATCCAAGATGGATTTCATCAAATACCTCTTCGAGAAGCCCATTCTCAATGGCCGAATTTCTAGATGGACCCTAATGTTGTCAGAATTCGATCTGAAATTTGTACCATTAAAGGCCATTAAGGGGCGGGTAGTAGCTGAATTTCTCGCCGACAGCCCAATGAGCGAAGAGGGACACACCGACACCTGGTCCTTCCCAGACGAAGATATTTTCCATACCGATGCTGAAACATGGGATTTATACTTCGATGGAGCATCAAATTTTCGAGGGTTCGGAGTTGGGATCCTCCTAATTTCACCAAGAGGGGAACACACTCCCATCTCCATCAAATTGGACTTTGATGTTACCAATAATGCAGCAGAATAAGAAGCATGCATTTATGGGCTACAAGCCGCCGCCAACCTGGGGATCACAAATCTCCGGGTGCATGGTGACTCATCCTTGGTCATTAACCAAGCACTTCAGAAATGGAAGACACGAAATGCTAATCTCGTGGCCTACCAGGCACGAGTAAGGGATCTCGAGAAACAATTCCAAAAGGTAGAGTACATATACCTGCCCTGAGAAGAGAATCAGTTTGCAGATGCACTCTCAAAATTGGCATCTTTACTAAACATTCCCGACCACGTGACCAGTATGCCAATTTGCGTCGAAAGACGGTCCGAGCTGGCGTACATTCACGACATCGAAGACATTGAGATAACTGATCCCGAACCATGGTATCAGGCTGTGTTAACATACCTGACAAACGGAGAATATCCTCCCGGGACGGAAGGTCGAGCCAAGAAAGCCTTACGAAGGCTAGCCACCCAGTTCATCCATACCGACGACGGTCAGTTATACAAAAAGACGGCACAGGGGGCTCTTCCCCTTTATGTTGACAAATTTAAGGCCGAGAAAGTTATGGCCGAAGTACATGATGGCGAAAACGGTCCACATATGAGTGCCCACATGCTGGTCCGAAAAATCATGAGGCTCGGTTATTACTGGAATACTATGGAAGCCGACTGCCGGTCGTATGTCAAACATTGTCATAATTGTCAAATCTTTGGCAATGTGCAACATATTCCGTCATCACTGCTTTACACCATGACGTCACCCTGGCCATTCTCGACATGAGGTATCGACATAATCGGGAAAATAAATCCCTCTGGTACTGGTGGGCACTGTTTCATTTTGGTAGCTATCGACTATTTCACTAAATGAGTCGAAGCCGAATCATATCGCATCCTCAACGCTAAGCATGTCGCCAAGCTCATCCAGAACAAGATAATATGCCGGTATGGGATTCCGCACGAATTTATCAGTGATCACGGGACTCATTTTAAAGCCGAGACTGCGGCCCTGCTGACCAAGTATAAAATTCAAAGGCATACGTCCTCGCCCTATCGCCCCCAAACTAATGGAGCAGTAGAGGCGGCCAATAAAACAATTTTCACCATACTCAAAAAGATGGCTGATAATTACCGGGACTGGCCCGACAAAATACCTTTTGCCCTATGGGGATACCGGACATCAATTCGCACCGCAACCGGGGCAACGCCGTATTACCTAACTTATGGGATGGAGGCAGTCCAGCCAGTTGAGTTAGAGGTACCATTCCTCAGAATTCTGCTAGAAAGCCAAGTACCCGAAGCTGACTGGGTTCGAGCACGGTATGACTCGTTGGTTCTACTTGATGAACGACGATCTCGTGCCCTCAATAATATCCAGATCTATCAGAAGAGGATCCAGCGGGCCTTCAACAAGAGAGTAAAGCCCAGAAACATTAAAGAAGGCGATCTAGTCCTTAAGTCAGTTCGAGCTCTACTACCAGTTGACCCAAGGGGAAAATTCAAACCCAATTGGGCTGGGCCATATCTGGTGAAGAAGATCCTATCAGGGGGAGCAGTGATGCTGAGGGACCTGGACGGGAATGAGTTGATCAACCCAACCAACCTGGACCAGCTGAAGCGTTACTACCCTTAGCCCCTTCTCAATGTCATTAGCAAATTTATCGAAATCATTTTTTTTTACAAAAAAGCAAGTCAATGAGCTAGAATTACTTATTCTACTGTCGCTAACATCTTGAACCAATAGTCTTGGTGTAACTCGAGATTGCAAATTTACTAAGCCTGAACTACGTTTGATTTGATTCTGCTAATCACAGATACGTAGGCAACCCCTCAAAAGGGCACAACCAATGTAATCAAGAAAAGACAGGAGCGGTTTAATAATAAACTTCTTTTATTAATTAAAAAAAAAACCTCGATAGACTCGGGAGATTACAAAATGCAGGAATTCAAAAAAAATTACAAAAAAGCACACGACAAAAATAATAATACTTAAATAATAATAAAGCTAAAGGACTCGGCATTTAGGGCATCTTTCCCTTCCCCTTGTCCTTGGCCTCCTTAGCCGTCCACTGGCGACGACGCGGAGGGGAGCGTTCCCGAATCACCACAGGAACCTCTCTAGCTCGGGCTCGTTTGTTTGAGCCCGAATCCTCTATCACTTCAATTGGCCCAAGTCGGGCCCTAACGGGTTCAGGGAGCCGGTCACGCGGACCTAGTCGGTCCCGGGCCGCCAGCCTTGGCCCAACGCGTCTCTCCAAGTCAGTCCACCCCCGAGTGCTGCTAGAACCGACCTCCTTAGATCGAGTCTTAGTTTGTGACTTAATACCCGATTCTTCCCGGACTGTAGCTTCAGGAATATCTTCCCCGGTGAAGAAGTCCCTGTTGTCCTTTGCCGTCTCGCGATGAACCAATTCAAAGGCCTCATCAAGCTTCAAGGCCTTACGAGCTTCCTCGGACTCCTCAGAAGTCCATTTCTGGTAAGCCCGTGACACCCGAGCGGATTGGCAAGGGCTAGGAATGTCCTTCTAGGACGAGTGAACCATCTTTGCAACCAGGTGTCGCACATAGCGTCCGTCAATTGGAGCGAGACGCTGATAATGGCTTCAGTCTCAGGGATGCACTAAGACAAACCAACCTGCCTCAGGAGACGATCCGGGTAAATATGAACTGTCCAGTCTAGGGACAGAATCACCAAGTAGCGAGCTTGGTCTCTCTTGGCCAATCCAGTCAACTTCGAGAGGAACCACCAAGCGACGGTCCACCTAATCAAGGGACCCCCATGGAACACCAGCTCCTCGTCCCAGTAAGCTCGGTTTATCTGATGACTCGAGCTTATCCGCCGCCTTCGGGAGCTAATCTGGCTGCTCCGATAATTGGGAATGCTCGGAGGGGGCTCTATGATTGACAGCCGCTCCGATAACCATATCTGAAAAGTACACACAAGCGTCGTAAGCAACCGAGTGGTCCGCTACAGCCCACTCGATCGAGTACAGCAGCTGACTCGATCGAGTAAGCCCTTCAAAAACGGGCAGCAGCTCGTTGTGAATGTCACTCGATCGAGTTACGGGTCCACTCGATCGAGTGACTTAAGGACTTCAGAGATTTCGCGTGAAAAAAAAAACGCGAGATGTATACCTGCAAGAGACGGGTACTTCCCGTCAGCCGTCGAGTCGGGTCAAGCCGCCTAGCATCCAGACCCATAATGATCTCCCCAGTGGCTAGCCAAGCAGGGCTATGACCAGTCTCCATCTGGTCAACCACTCCAATCAGCCTGATTTGACCCACGCAGGAGTCAAGTTCCATCAATCCTTCAAAGACATAGCACTGCAGCATGCAAAAGGCGAATGCCCTACGCCTGTGAGCGGGAGTGACCCTCACATCCCGGGGATTCATGAACTTATCAGCCAGATTGAATAGGGAAACGGTGTCTCCCCGCACCATCCGATTTGTCTCAGCATGAGACAAACCCAGGAAGTCTCTTAACCTCCTCCTGGGATCTGGGTAGAACGGAGGAGTAGCAGGCTGAACAACTGTACCCCAACCACCTATGGCTGCGACTTCCTCAGGAAGAGGGCATATCTCTCCCCGCGGGAACGCAAAGACGTGATGGGTAGTATCCCAAAACGTCAAACAGGCATTCAAGAAATGGGAATCAATTATCAAACGTTGAAGGGGGAATAGACTGATGATTCCCATCTGGGTCAGCCTAACCTTTTCCTCATCCCGAAAGTACTGGGACCAAGCGAGAAGCATAGCCGTTAAATGGTCGATACCCATGACCGAAATTTCTGACTTTCTTGAAACTCTAAAAGATTTTGAGAAGGAAAAGGAGAATTTGAGTTGGGATGCAAAAACTGAAGCAGGGATTCCCATATTTATCAAAGGAAAACCTATCTGTAAACCTAACTACCTTGCCTCCACAGCAAACTGGGCCCTATGCGCGCGCAG
Source organism: Agrostemma githago (assembly GCA_958450325.1). Taxonomy (NCBI): domain Eukaryota; kingdom Viridiplantae; phylum Streptophyta; class Magnoliopsida; order Caryophyllales; family Caryophyllaceae; genus Agrostemma; species Agrostemma githago. The sequence goes on from OY288252.1 coordinate 31,005,097, forward strand.
GCCTGATTTCAAACAGAGAACCCGGAATAGGAATCAAGCCATCCCGAGCTTTCCTACGAATTTCTAAAAAAAATTCTGTGATAAAAAAACTGTGATAAAATTCTTTTCAAAAATTGTGGCATTTTTAAAATTCAATATCTTTCCTCCCCAGCACGAGTCGGTGTTTTGCCTATATGTTACATGCAACTTGTTATGTGTCTGCATACAGGTACACCCTAGACTTCAGAAGCAAGTCTCCGCGAAACTATTAAATTCCCCAATGGAGTCAATTTTTCCCCAGTATGCTACATCCAAGGTGCGATGTGTCGGCATACGGGTACACTTAAATCCCCAAAAAAAGGCAAGTTTTACTCCCCACGGAGCATCATCATCAGCTCAGGTACGACTCAGGGCTTCAAAAGCAAGCCCGTACAGCTCACATATCTCCCCAACGGAAAGCACGAGGCGGCACCTTCCCCGAAATAGGTGCGGGATGGGCCCACATGTAGGCATACCCAAGACTTATGCCTAGTTCAGGTATGATTTCTATCTTATGGCTGGCGAGCCCTTCACACAAGTCTAGTGGACTGTAAACGACCCGACCGGAAGTCTACCAGGTCTTGACAGGCTTGGTAGCTACTCTGACTTTTGCCTTGTCCAAGCCTCAGTCAGAGTGGGGGCTCTGTAGACACCCGCATTTTGACCGCCAGGTGTCTATGGTAGTCTCCAAAAAACACCCGATGATGATCGGACGCAAACGTGACTTGGTATACTCGGACTTGGGCTCGGAATCAATAATATCCGACATGGACTTTTAGCGGAGTAAAAATCTCACAAAACAGACCTCAAATTCAGGCCCAGTGGGTCGTTCCGAATAAAACGAAACTAATTTGGGCCAAAATCGACACCAAAAATAAATCCCGTGTTTTGGCGACCGGGTCAAAACCCGGTCAAAGACGAAACCGTCTCACAAATCAGCCAAATTCACTCTCGAAAACTGGCGCACAAAATCAAATTCAAAAAAATCAATCAAAACAACAAAATCAATTCTTTCCTATTTTGTCTCGATTTACTTGACCCACTCGGTCGAGTGGAGCGTCTTGAACCGGGTTTGGCCCGTTTTGAAGGGCACTCGATCGAGTGCACTAGGGCCACTCGATCGAGTGCCTCTATGTCGTGGGGTAACGCCTATAAATACCCCATGACCCCCATTCATTTCACAAGTTTTTTGATCAAGGCATTTTACCCTACATTTTCACCCTAACACCCTACATCATACTACACTTCAACCCTAAGCAATACTAGCCACAAAACCGAGCCTCGTCCCTCGAAAACCGACGACACACGCACACACACACATACTGATAAGTGTGGTTTGTAATGCCTATTTCGTTGTGTTTTGGTCCCATTTTACTTGTAGAATCGCTCTTTGGGAGCGGTTTAGGGGCTTCTTATGCTTCCTTTAGTTCGTTTCAGGTTCCCGAGACCGATTTGGAAGAGTTGGAGCGATTCCGACTCAATACATACACATTTTGGAGCCAACGGAGTAGAGGAACGATGACTCGATGCCTTGGAATCGACCCCGAGACCTCGGGATCCAATCCCGAGCCTCCGAGACCCGATCCTGAGTCCCGAGAATCGACGAGAAGCCCATGAGAGGCAAGGAGGGACCAAAGAGCTCTTAAAGGAGGCCTACAAAGACCCATCCCGTTCGGGATGGCCTCATCCCGTTCGGGATGAAGGGAACGTGAAGCACGGCTACTGTGAGCCCATCCCGATCGGGAAGGTCCTTCCCGAACGGGAAGGATGGCCCTTCCCGACCGGGAAGGATCATTTACAGCCCGCATTGTTTCCTTTCATCTCCTTTCATCTTGTAACCCTATATATACCCCCCTCTTGTATTAAGACACCATCGGATGTTATGTTATGTTAGATCCTTAAAACCCTAGACTACTTTAGGTTAGATTAGATTAGATTAGTGTAGATTAGTCGGTAATTAGTAGCTAATCTTAGTTTAATCTTGTATTATTGGATTTCTTGAAGAATCCACTCAAGCTTTACAACCTTGGTGGAATTATTTTGGTTTTCTGATATACAAGTGTTCTCCTTTTCCATTTCCTTTGTAGTATGGTACAATCCTCTTCTCCTTTTACTCCTAATCCTTTATTATTCATCAAGTTTAAATCTTTAGTTCTTGTTTATTGTTTTCACTAGTTTGTTTGTGTATGTTTGGTTGTTTGAGTTTGTTTTCCTTGTTTTTGTTAGTATTTCCTTTAGATATGTTAGAGTAGTGTTCTTGCTAGGGTTAGTAAGGTGATTAGGGTGTTAATTGAATGATTAAGGGTTTGTTGGAAATTTTGGTGGAAGATTTGGGTTTCCTCTTGGTTTGGTGCACATCACTTGTTTGTTGAAATGCTTGAATGACTAAGTAGATGCATATGCTTGTTTTTCTTGCCTTTCTCTTGTGGGTGATAGTTTGTTTGTGGGTTCGGTTCCCTCGCTAAGTTGCGAGAGCCCGGTGAGGACGACCCCTAGGTCGGTCTAAGTTACGAGAGCCCGGATTTGACCTAGGCCTATAGCGTGCTAGTAACCCCGTTTGTGTTGTGTATCGCCGAGTTGGGTTTTAGGTGGAACCTCTAGGTGAGTCTAAGTTGCGAGAGCCCGGGCATTACCTAGATTACCCTACTACCTCCTTCACTCTAGTCCTCCCTTGACCATTCCGTTACCCCTTTGACCCCGACCTAATCCTAGCCCGTTTTCCTTCGTTGTTCTTCTTAGTCATAGTCTAATCTTCTTCCCTCTCTATCATTCTTTAGTTTAGCTCGTTGACTTAGTCTCGTATTTGGGCCGACCTAGTCTAGACGCCTCTTACCGTCCCCGTGGATTCGACCTGACTTACATTATCTACCCTAGTTAGGTTAGCCGGTTATATTATTGACGGTTGGGACGTGACGAATCCCTACCATCACATACACACCATAACTCGCGTACATCCTCGATACTCCGGCATCCTGTCGCTATTTACGAGTCCATTTCCGAGGTCCCTACCTAGCATGTATGTTGAGGGTGTCCTAAACCCCATATTGATCTCTACCATCTCATCTATTTTTTTATTTACTTTGTCATCTTTTGTATTGTAATCGTAGTCGTAGTAGTAACACTAACACTAACGTTATTATTCTTTTTTTCATCTTCATCTTTTTTATCATCTTTTTGTTACTAACGTTATTATACCGCGTATATATAAACTAGTATCAAAATTCGGTTTCGAAAACGTTTGACTACGATGATTGCCTAAGGTCCGTCTAATCCCTTTTCGAGCAACGACAGAGGTGGAGCCCTTTCGAGGAGCCCCGCCCCAATGTACTCAAGGGCGTGACGTGATCGCAATCGGTCATAGTTGAACGCATTTGATCCCATTTTTACAATTAGTGCGGAACACGTTGACACGAAAACCGACATCACATAATCCGAAAGGATTAGTTCCGATGTCGTGACGTAGAGGGTAGCATTTCGTCACTAATTCAAATTTTCTAATCAAACAATAACGTTTTCATAAAACCTCCGATAACGGTATTATAATCGTTCATACACGATTATAGTACCGGAGGCCAAGTTAAATACAAATCGTGCGATATTTGTATTTGATTTGGCCAACCATCGATTTCCAATAAAAAAAAACGAAACGAGTTACCACTCGTACAGGGGCTATTCGACCGAGTACGAAGGCTACTCGATCAAGTAGCACTCAAAAAAATGGGCAGTAGCTACGTCTAAGGACGCCCTCGACCGAGTCAGATCACGACTCGATCGAGTGGGTCCTGTAACCCAGAAAACCGAGGGCTTTGACACACATTTCAAGCCCCGTCTTTTTACGACTTTAGTCATCACGTGTAAAGACCATCACGTGACCCTCCTTTCTTCAAAACTCACATGTTGCACGACACGTAGAACGACTTTGATCGATCTCCTTCGAAGTGATAAGTCGGGACAAGACTACGGGACGTGGAATCGGGCTAGCAATACGCCACAGTCCCGTGTTTCCGTCCTTCGTTTAGTACAAAACATAATGTGTATTTAATAGGGGTTAGTCCACCTACATATTTCGCGGTCTAGTTTACATACGGGTCCGTTTTTATCTTTTTTTTCTCCTTTTATTATTTCGTTTGTTATTTTTTATGTATCGTTGTATTGTGAATTTCGGGTTGTATTTCCACCCGTGTAACTTGTACGTTATTTACTTCTTTTCGAGCTTTATTTATTTACTTGCTTATCGTTTTATAAATGAACCTCGCATGCTAAATCATTTCGACTATAATCAAGATGCATTAAATGACGTAGTTCACATACTATTCACATGCTTAGCCCGAAAATGCTATTTGCATATCATTTAATTATTTCACTAGCGCGCGTACACGAACACGAACGATGTCTTAGTATAGGCCGCCATGTGCGGGCGGGGTTGGGTGTCCTTAGTGGGCTTCCCAACACGTACCCTCACCCCTTACTCAGAACCTTTGATTTCCGGATGTCCGAAACCCTTGGCGCACGAGAGTCATTTTATATGCGAAAGCCGGTGTAAACGGTATCGATATAACAATGCAAAGGGACGAGCCCCATAAACTCCGAAATCGAAGTGGGCTTACTTTCTGTGTAGCCCATGACGACATAGAGTGGGCTCGTATGGTTACGAATAACCACAAAATTCGGTGGCGACTCCATTATGACTTAAATTTCGAACCCGAGAACAATCTTACCACGAGATTCATTTGCCTACCCAAACCCGCGCGTGGCCGCGTCGTGGTGGACCTACGTCATGTCCACACATATGTGCAGAACAAGTCTGACAACAAACTCGCACCCAGATCCGACAAATGTCTTTTTGTAGGGTATCCAAAGGAAACACAAGGTTATTACTTCTACAATCGTCACGAAAACAAAGTGTTTGTGGCTCGTGACGCTGTCTTCCTAGAAAATGACTTCATTTCTAGAAGACAGAGTGGGAGAAAATTTGAACTTGATGAAGTCCAAGAGCCATAAACCGAAAATGAAGTGGAGGAAAGTGTTCCCTCCTCCTCGGACACGGTTGTTGTTCCCTTTGAACCTAGGAAATCCACGAGGGTTAGTCATCCTCCTGATCGATACCTTGGTATTGTCGAGGAAGATGCGTTAGATATGTTACTTTGCGAAAGTGACGAACCTACAACCTACAAGGCTGCCAATATCTAGTCATGATTCCATGCAATGGCTTGAAGCCATGCGATCCGAAATGGACTCTATGCACGAAAACCAAGTATGGGATTTGATTGATTTACCTGAAAAGGTGAGACCTCTTCAGTGTAAGTGGATCTTTAAGATCAAGAATGGCATAGATGTACATAAAGATGTCTACAAAGCCAGATTGGTGGCAAAGGGTTTTACTCAAGTTCATGGTCTTCACTATGATGAAACCTTTGCTCCAGTCGCAATGCTTTGCTCCATAAGGATTATCTTAGCGATTGCCACATTTCATGATTATGAGATTTGGCAAATGGATGTCAAAACCGACTTCTTGAATGGGATTCTAGAAGAGGAAGTGTATATGACACAACCAGAAGGTTTTGTAGATACATCTAATCCTAGGAAGGTATGCAAGCTTAAGAGATCCATTTATGGTCTTAAGCAAGCGTCCAGAAGTTGGAATCATTGCTTTGATCATGTTATCAAACAGTATGGTTTTGTTCGAAGTATCGAGGAACCTTGTTTATACATGAAGTTTAGTGGGAGTAAGGCAACCTTTTTTGTCTTGTATGTGGATGACATACTTCTTATCGGGAATGGCATTCCGATGCTTGCTTCCGTAAAGGAGTGGCTAGGAAAACAGTTCCAAATGAAAGATTTGGGAAATGCACAATGCATTTTGGGTATTCGGATCCATAGAGATAGGTCCAAAAGGATGTTGGTATTAAGTCAAGAAGCTTATATAGATAAGATTCTTGATAGATTCAAAATGAAAGACTCTAAGAGAGGCTTTCTTCCCATGAGTCAAGGTACCATTTTGTGCAAGTCACAGTGTCGTACCACACCCAAAGAGATTGAACGCATGAAGTTGATCCCATATGCTTCCGCTGTTGGGTCAATCATGTATGCCATGTCGTGCACACGTTCCGATGTTTCGTATGCTTTGAGCATGACGAGTCGTTATCAAGCCAACCCAGGTGAAAGTCACTGGACAGCCGTGAAGAACATCCTTAAGTACTTGCGAAGGACCAAGGATTCGTTCTTAGTGTTTGGAGGGGATACTGAATTACGTGTAAGAGGTTACACGGATGCCAGTTTCCAATCCGATCGTGATGATTTGAAATCCCAATCCGGCTATGTTTATATGTTGAATGGAGGAGCCATTAGTTGGAAGAGCTCCAAGCAAAGTGTCACCGCGGATTCTACAACAGAAGCTGAGTACATCGCGGCTTCGGAAGCTGCAAAGGAAGCTGTTTGGATTCGTCAGTTTTTGGAAGGACTAGGAGTAGTCCACTCTGTCAAAGATCCTATCACCATATATTGTGATAACAGCGGGGCCATTTTTCAAGCAAAAGAGCCCAAGTCTAGCAATAAGTCTAGACATGTACTAAGGAAATACCACATGATAAGAGATCTCGAGGAAAGGAAAGAAATCGATATATGTAAGGTTGGGACAGACAAGAACATCGCTGATCCTTTAACCAAGCCTCTTTCAAAGGCTAAACATGATGGTCATGTTGTTGCAATGGGATTGAGAAAAGTCCCAGATTTTCTTTAAGTTATCTAAGATGTAATAATTGGATATTGTAGCAATTTTTACATTTCTGATAATAGCATTCATTGTTCGAGTTTCAATATGAACTCCCTTATTTAGTTTGACTAAATCTTATACTTTGTTCATTCGAATGGATTGTGAGACAATCTTGAACCCTATTCAAGTGAACATTTGAACATAGTATTTTTGCCCCTTGTCACTTAATGAGGTGACGACTCGGAGTGACGAGATTGTAAGTTGATCGATGGTTAGTTCAAGACCATGGGGTCATGGAGATGACTGGTCATTTACATAGGCAGACTGATTGTCACTCTGCCGGGCAGTGACCACAATAGAGTCCCTTATCAAAATAGTTGAGGCCTGGTCGTGGCGGGTATTTCTATTTTATTCCTATGAGTCGATTCTTTAGACTGGCGGCCATTTATCTGAGTCGGTGCAGTTTCCGATTGGCTTTGGTTGTTGTCCTAGGTCGTACCGTGAAAGAAGGCTGATGGACATCTTCTGGGTCATGGTGATCTGCATTATACAGTATAAGATGGGTCAACAGGAATTGTCCACCCACGTTGGGTACAAACATCCTTGGGCCACTCGAGGAGAAGTAACTGGAAATGCGTGGCCACGCTCGGAAATAGATCTATGGTAGATTTTCCGGTCAGACAGTTATTCTCCAGATCGAAAAAACCACTCTAATTATAATTAAATCACAAGTGCGACCTGAAAGACACCTTGTGATGAGTGGGAGGATGTGACATCAAAGAGACAAGAGAATCGGTAGCACACAACTTGTGTAGACAAGTGGGAGATATTGATGGAGTAGGAGTCCTCCGCAATATAGTGGCTACATGCACAACTTGTATCAGACAAGTGGGAGATTGTTGGAGCAAGTGTCCTCCACAATAGTGCATTGATATATTAAATCTCATGGACAGAATATACTTGGGATGATTAGTACATTGATACTCCACGTCAGTTGATTAACGTAAATCGATAACGCTCAGCTGACTAGAGTTTGACGTTATTGTCGTAAGACGGCGGTGATCAACTGATCCCTTTCGGTCACACCTATAGGATGAGACCCAAATAGAAAACTAATTTCTTGTATTTGATGCAGTTAATTAGTTCCTTGCGTATATATTTGATATATGCTTGGTAGTAAGAGTTATTTATTGGAGATAGAGTTTAGAACTCAGTCCGATTAAGTTTATTAGTCTATTATACGATAATTGACTGAATAAATTTACATCTTATTTTAATACGATTAAATAAGACCTAATTTAGTATTTAAAAGTTAATTACTAAATTAGTTGAGGTTTTGTATGCTTTTAAGGGTAGTGTTTAGCTATTAATATTTACAAGGAGTTGTAAATTTAGCTAAATGATTATTATTATTATGGGACCTATTATATATAGATATAATAGTAATGTACTACTTAAAGAGTTAAGAGTATAATATTTATTTGATGTGATCAATTATATATGATAATTAATCATGTCACACGTAAGCATTTGTAAGACAAATGACAAAAATAAAATGGACCCATTTTATGTACATGTACAAGGCACACTAGAAAAATAAGAGCAATGATGGTTGTTCTTATTTATGTGCATGCATGAATAATAGTCATAATTACCATAGACCCTAGACCTTTAAGCATGCAAATAAAATAAAGCAATTTGGTCTTCCCTGGGGTGGGTTGGCCGGTTTTGGGGCTCATTATAAGGGAACATTTTGTTCTCTTTTGAGTTCCATCCTTTTATTAGTGAATGTTTTTCCTCTTCTCAAAAAATACTCTCATATACTAATATTCATCCTTATTAATAAAGTAGTAATATTCATAATATTAGTATAGGTTCATCACTACTATTATCTAGCTAATAATAATATTGATTTTTGGGTTGAATCTTGGTGCAACTAGAAGGAGATCTTCTACTTTGGAGATTCAAGTTTTGGAGGATCATCCATACTAATATAAGCTCAAGAACAATAAGAAAAGGAGTTTTCTTATTGTGCCCATTATTTCCTATTTATTTATGTAAGGAAATTTCTTCTTGTATCTTGTTTTGTCATTTTTATCTCATGCATGTAACTAGACCTTTATATACTAAATTAACAAGTAATTTAGTAACTAATTAGAGGAGTCTAATTAGAGGTTTATGAACCTATCAGATTTTATAATGTTAGGGGTCTCAATACTGTAAATAAACAAAGAGAGGTTAAGTTTTTTCTTAGTAATAAAGAAGTGGGTCTCTTTGGCCTCCTAATAATACTACGATTAGTAATAGAATTCTAGAAGGTTGGTGTGTCTCGACTAACACTCATATCCATCCTGGGGGTCGGGTGTGGGTGATGTGGAAACCCTCACAGTATGATGTTATTCCGTTGGAATATAATGCTCAATTTATACATTGTAAAGTGATACATCTGGATTCTGGCATGATGTTTCATTATACTTTTGTGTGTGCTTTTAATGAGGGGGTGGATAGAAGGAGTTTATGGAGCAGACTTGAAGATATTGCGATGGGTATACAAGGTCCTTGGGCTGTTGGGGGAGACTTCAATAATGTGATATCTCCTGATGAAAGACTAGGAGGACAAACAAAGCAAGCTGATATGGAGGATTTTATTGAATGTCTGAATCATTGCGAATTGAGGGATATAAAGGCGACAGGGGCGAGGTTCACTTGGACAAACAAGCAGGATGTGGGTTCGAGGAAGCACAGCAGGCTCGATAGATTTTTTATCAACTCGGACTGGAATGATGTGTTCCCCGATTACCAAGCACATTTCCACCCGGAGGGACGACTCTTCGATTACAATCCTTGTACGGTCAATAAAAGAGGGTTGGATGAGAAACGATCATATAGCTTCAAATATTTCAAGATGTGGAGTATGGCTCCAGATTTTACTGATGTAGTGAAGGCTGGATGGGATGCCGATGTCCAAGGTACTCCGATACTGTGTTGTACAGAAGTTGATGGCCCTTAAAATGGAACTTCGAAAGTGAATAAGGCGTGTTTTGCTGATATAGAAATCAGAATGGATGGACTGGCAAAACAGTTGCAGGACATTCAGATTGCGATTGCTGATTCTGGTCCATCTGATGCACTTATAAGGGATGAGAGGCAAATAACTCATGAACTGCAGTTCTGTACTAAAGCAAGGGACGGTTACTTGGCTCAAAAGGCCAAAGTAAACTGGTTAGAGCAAGGCGATGAGAATACAAAACTATTCCATCAAGCGATCAGACAAAGAATGACAAAGAACAAGGTTTCTCAAATCAAGGATACTCAAGGCGTGTTGTGTACTGAGATGGAGAGTATAAAAGATGCATTCCTTGGGTTCTACCAGGAGCTATTGGGTGAGAAAAGGCATGTTCAACCTGTTCGGGCTTCCATTATTGCTCGAGGACCGATTTGCACTCCAGCCCACCAATACTCTCTCATTACGCCTATCTCCAAGGATGAAATTGAGAGAGCCTTCAGAGATATACCAGGGGATAAAGCCCCCGGACCGGATGGCTATTCGAGCTCGTTTTATAAAGATGCTTGGGAAATTGTGGGGAATAATGTGAGCAAGGCAATCTTGGATTTTTTTGAACATGGGCAGCTCCTGAAACAACTCAATTCTAACAACATTGCACTTGTTCCCAAAGGTGATCGTCCTGAATCAGTCACGCAATTACGGCCGATTGCGTGCTACAATATTCTATATAAGGTGATCTCGAAACGGCTGTGTAACAGGTTGACTACTGTTTTGCCGCACATTGTCAATGAAAATAAGGGCGCGTTTATAAAAGGGCGCTCGATCATCGAGAATGTCCTTATATGTCAGGATCTTGTCAAGATGTACAATAGGAAAAATGCTTCTCCTAGATGTATGTTCAAGCTGGATCTACAGAAGGCTTATGATACGATCGAATGGGATTTTGTGGAAAACCTGATGATTAAAATGAACTTCCCAGGCCAATTTATAAAATGGGTTATGCAATGTGTGACTACCACGACTTACTCTATTGTGCTGAACGGGGAATCTTTTGGTTTTTTTAAAGGTAAGCGTGGTCTAAGACAAGGAGACCCTATTTCGCCATTGCTCTTTACCCTTTGCATGGATTACCTCACGAGAACTATTGATTATGCTACATCCAGATGGCCCTTTAATTACCATCCTCAATGTAAGACCCTTAAACTCACTCATCTTGTTTTTGCGGATGACTTGCTTCTGTTTTGTAAGGCGGATGTTCCCTCTATTATGCTGCTTATGCGTGCTGTCTCTACATTCTCTCAAACTTCCGGTCTTCACATGAACAAGGATAAGTCTGAAGTTTTCTATTGTGGAATGAAAGAGATGGATAAAAGCGATATTTTTCAGGTGACTCGAATTAAAGAAGGGTCTCTTCCCTTTAAGTACTTGGGTATCCCTATCCAGTCTGGTAAACTAAACCGTCAGGAGTGCAATATTCTCATTGAGAGGATCGTTGCTCGAATTAGAAGCATTGGGGCCCGTAAGTTATCGTATGCTGGCCGAGTTACTTTGATCAACTCTGTACTTAACACGCTCCATTGCTATTGGGCTAGTATTTTCCTATTACCGAAGCATGTTATTAAGAGGATAAAAGCGGTGTGTAGGAATTATTTGTGGGATGGTAGTGCTGACTATAGGAGAGTCCCTCTTGTTGCTTGGGACAATGTTATGTGTTCAAAAAAAGCTTGCGGGTTAGGAATTAAAAGGCCAGGTATTTACAACATATCGGCTATAGGGAAACTCGTTAATTGGATTTATGAAAAGAGAGAGCCTATGGATCAAATGGGTATCCACGCTTTATCTGAAAACAGTTAGGTGGCATGATTATACTCCTCCCAAAGACGTTCCTTGGTCCTGGAGGACTATTTGCAAGGTTAAAGACAAATTTAAGAATGGTTTTCTGAATGATCCATGGATGCAGGATGATAAAGGGTACTCGGTCCGAAGTGCTTATGACTGGATCGATCCCTAGCCCTCTGAACCGGCTTGGTCATCTTTTATTTGGAACCGTTGGAATGTGCAGAAACACGCCCTGATTGCTTGGATTATTATGCATAAAGGGATCAACACAAAGGACAAGCTTCACCGGATAGGCTGCATAAGTGATGCTAACTGCTGCCTTTGTGATCGAGAGCAGGAGACGCTATCTCACCTGTTTTTTGAGTGTGATTACAGCACCAGGATACGGCTATTGGCTGAGGAAAAAACGGGTCTGAACCTAAGCATAAATCGAGTAATACAAGCTGATGACGGGACTGTGAAATGGAAATTAGCTGCGTGTATCCTTGTTGCTACGTATTATAACGTGCGGTTGCAGCGAAATAACGCAAGGATTGATGGGTTATTGATCAGACCCGAAAAAGTGGTGAACCAGATATTGTCCGAAGTGAGGCCTCGAATAAGGATTAATGAGAAAGATGAAGTAACTGAGGAAGATGTCAGCTGCCTCCGGAAAATGGGATATGATTATTGACGCGAGTTAACAATTTTGTCTAGGTTTTATATTGTTTTTTTCTTGATATCATTGTACAGAATATGGCCTCTTTGTATATTTTTTGATGAATGAATATACTTACATTTCACCAAAAAAAAACAAGCAATTCAACAAACACATAGAGTGCTCAACATGTGACTAGTAACAAAGGATTCATCTTTACCCTTAATCAAACCCTAATTACCCATAATCCACACTTAATCCCCCTACTAACCCCACAAAGAGTCTACTCACACATAATGAAACTAACCCTAACCATAACAAGAGAAATCTACACAAACAACAAAATATTCATAATGAAACTAGCAAGAACAAGAACAATAATCAAAGATTAAAACTTCAAAGCTTAAACAAGGATTAAGAGTAAAGAGAATAAGAAGATTATACCAACAAACAAGAGAATGAAAAGATGAAAACTTGTATTGATAAGAAAAACCCAAACGAATCTCCCAAGGTTGTCAATCTTGGATGAGTCTTGAAGAATTCCCTTAATACAAGACTAATTACTAAGATTAATCTAAGATTAACAAAAGATTAATATCAAACTAAGCTAGGGATCAAGAGAGTCTTTCTAGGGTTTAGAATAGTGTAGAGTAATGTAAGATGCTTAAACAATACAAAGGGAGGGTATTTATAAGGTTACAAGAGCAAAGGAATTGAAAGGAAGTCACGCGGTGCTGTATTGGGCCCTTCCCGGTCGGGATGATACATCCTTCCCGGTCGGGAAGCTTCCTTCTCGGTCGGGATGGCCCATCAGAAGACGCTTCTTTCTTGCACTCCTTCCCGACCGGGAAGGCTACTCTTCCCGTCAGGGAAGGCTACTCTTCTCGTCAGGGAAGGCTACTCTTCCCGCCCGGGAAGGCTCTTGTAGGCCTCCAATATGATCATAAAGGTCCCTATTTGCTCTTCATAGGCTTCTCATCGATTCTCGGTGCTCGGGATCGATTCTAAGGGGCTCGGGAATGGGTCCCAAGGTCTCGGGATCGAGCCTAAGCCACCGAGTAATCGTCGCTTCTCTTCGATGGCTCCAAATGTGTCTTATCAACACTCAATTCACATCCCAGGGGAATTATTATTCCCGGAATAATTCACTAAGCAAATGTAAGCCCAAGAACTAATGCAAAGAGCTTACACATCAACACTAGTATTTTAAAGGCAAAACAATCACTAAATCTAATGTAGCCACCTGAGAGGGATAAATCCAACGTAGCCACCCGAGAGAGATAAATCCAACGTAGCCACCCGAGAGGGATAAATCCAACGTAGCCACCCGAGAGGGATAAATCCAACGTAGCCACCCGATCGAGAGGGATAAATCTAACATAGCCACCCGAGAGGGATAAATCCAACGTAGCCACCCAAGAGAGATAAATCCAAAGTAGCTACCCGAGAGATAAATCCAACGTAGCCACCCGAGAGGGATAAATCCAACGTAGCCACCCAAGAGAGATAAATCCAATGTAGCCACCCGAGAGATAAATCCAACGTAGCCACCCGAGAGGGATAAATCCAGCGTAGCCACCCGAGAGGGATAAATCTAACGTAGCACTCGAGAGGGATAAATCTAACTTAACGCAGCCACCCTGGAGGGATAAATATAACATAATGCAACCACCCACGAGGGATCAAATCAAAACTAAGACACCAATAAATACTTAAGCAAAAGGTTCGAAACTACTAAAACAACAAGAACAAACCCGAACAAAATAAGACAAATCCACGAAACAAAAGCAACTTAACCAAAACAAATGAACAACAACAATTTTGCTAGAGGGATCTAAGATCCCGGAGGCACAGTAACAACAATTTTGCCGGAGGGATCTAAGATCCCAAGGGCACAACAATTTCGCACGAGGGTCAGAGTTGTCCCGGAGGCACAACAATTTCGCCCGAAGGACAGAGTTATCCCGGAGGCACAATAATTTTTGTCCCAGGGGTCATAAGCATCCCGAAAGACAGCTATTCGAGTGGAGACTGACGCCCTCGAATAGTCTTATATCATTTTATCTTGCCTTAGGGGTTAGAAGCATCCCGGAAGACAGCCATCCAAGTGGAGACCAACGCCCTCAGGTAGTTTTTTTTTATCAGTTTACCTTGTCCTAGGGGTCATGAGCATCCCGAATGATGACCGCTCGAGTGGAGACTAACGCCCTCGAACGTTTTATGGGATCATAAGCATCCCATTTAAAAGCAAATACATTTACACCTAACACATAAAAGCGCTTAAGATTAAACAAAACCTTAAATAAATCGAAGAAGACAAAGCGCGCGCGCAGAAAGAATGAAGAACAAGATGACAAGCAACGGCCCAGGCCCAAGTAAGCAACCGCAAGCGAAGACGTCATGTATGACTTCTAAACCTTGGCTGGCGAGCCTCAACGCACAGTCCAATGGACTTAAAATGACCCGACCGGGCAGCCACCAGGTCGTAATCCTCGAATGACCTGGGTGGCTATACTTTGACTTTTGCCTTGTCCAAGCCTCAGTCAAAGTGGGGGCTTCTGTAGACACCCAAATTTCGACCTGGTGGCTGCAGAAGTGCCCAACCATCACCTGATGAGGATAGGACTGCAACGCGACGCGAGTTCGCGATGTTTTAGATAGTTTTTCTATAGAACGGATCAAATAATTACTCGGAAAGAATAAATTAACATCAAGGCAGGCTTAGTCGTGTGATTACGGTCGCGTCGACACTAATTAGAGTCAATTCCGAGACCGGGGCCCCGAATCGGTCCCGAAATATGAAAAGTTAAACCCGAGTCAACGCATCGGGCCGAGCGAACCTCGGGACGCGCGCCCGAAGCGCACCTGGCACTCGACATGCTAGGGTCATAGAGAATCCTTAACCTCCAAGATAACCTAGGAGATGCATCTTCTCCGTTTTGGAAAGTTTTGATATCGGATATTCAAAACTTTGACTGCTCCAGCTCGGGCGCCTGAAGAATGAACTGCCCCACAGCGGGCGCCTGAAGACCAAGCCGCATGACCCCGGGCGTCCATATTGGTGACGAGGATCGAAAACACCTATAAATACCCCCTCTCACCTCATTCATTCGACACACAATCACGAGTTCATGCCTACTTCTACACAACTCGTTCTTCCCCTCGAAGAAAGTCCGGGGACAAAGATCCATCCCGAATAATAGTCTAGAGATAGTGAAAAACTATCCCGAAGAAAGTACAGGGACAAATATCCGTTCCAAAGAATAGGCCAGAGATAGTCAGAAACTATCTCTAAGAAAGTTCAGGGACAAAGATTCATCCCAAAGAATAGCCAAGAGATAGTCAGAAACTATCTCGAAGAAAGTCCAGGGACAAAGATCCGTCTCAAAGAATAGTCCAATGGTAGTCAGAAACTATCTCGAAGAAAATCTAGGGACAAAGATCCATCCTTAAGAATAGTCCAGAGATAGTCAGAAACTATCTCGAAGAAAATCCAAGAACAAAGATCCATCCCAAAGAATAGGCAAAAGATAGTCAGAAAATATCTCGAAGAAAGTCCAAGGACAACGTGTCGTCCGAAAGAATAGGCCAGAGATTGTCAGAAACTATCTCGAACAAAGTCCATGGACAAAGCCCGTCCCATAGAATAGTCTAGAGATAGTCAGAAACTAGCTCGAAGAAAGTCCATGGACAAAGATCCATCCCAAAGAATAGGCCAGAGATTGTCAGAAACTATCTCGAAGAAAATCCAGGGATAAAGATCCGTCCCAAAGAATTGGCCAGACATACTAAGAAACTTCACGAAGAAAGTTCGAGGGACAAAGATCTGTCCCGAAGAATAGTCCAGAGATAGTCAGCAACTTTCTCGAAGAAAGTCCAGGGACAAAGATCCGTCCCGAATAATAGTCTAGAGATAGTAAAAAACTATCCCGAAGAAAGTCAGGGACAAATATCCGTTCCAAAGAATAGGCCAGAGATAGTCAGAAACTATCTTGAAGAAAGTCCAGGGACAAAGATCCGTCCCAAAGAATTGGCCAAAGATACTAAGAAACTATCTCGAAGAAAGTTTGAGGGACAAAGATCCGTCCCGAAGAATAGTCCAAAAATTTTTAGAAACTATCTCGAAGAAAGTCCAGGGACAAAGATCTGTCCTAAAGAATTGTTCAGAGATAGTCAGAAACTTTCTCGAAGAAAGTCCAGGGACAAAGATCCGTCCCGAATAATAGTCTAGAGATAGTAAAAAACTATCCCGAAGAAAGTACAGTGACAAATATCCATTCCAAAGAATAGGCCAGAGATAGTCAGAAACTATCTCGAAGAAAGTTCAGGGACAAAGATCCATCCCAATGAATAGCCAAGTGATAAGTGTAGTTTGTAGTGCCTATTTGTTGTGTTTGGTCCCGGTTCCTCTTGTGGAATCGCTCTTTGGAGCGGTTTCCTGGGCTACTTATGCTTCTTCTAGTTTGTTTTAGGTTCCCAAGACCAATCATGAAGAATTGGAAAGATTCTGACTCGTTTCCTACACATTTGGAGCCAACTAGGAGAAGCGACGATCACTCGGTGGCTTAGACTCGATCCCGAGACCTTGGGACCCATTCCCGAGCCCTGTAGACTCGATCGAGCACCGAGAATCGATGAGAAGCCTATGAAGAGAAAATAGAGACCTTTACGATCATATTGGAGGCTTACAAGACCCTTCCCGGGCGGGAAGAGTAGCATTCCCGGTCGGGAAGGAGTGCAAGAAAGAAGCGTGTTCTGATGGGCCATCCCGGTCGGGATCATCACCCTTCCCGACCGGGAAGAGCAATAAAACCGCCTGGTGTTATGCATAACACAGCCCGGTGTTATGCATGATCCCGGTCGGGACCACCTCCATCTCGACCGGGATGGACCAGCTGTAGCCCGCGCCTCTTCTTTTCTTCTCCTTATTCATTATAATCCTATATATACCCCCCTCTTGTAATCTTATGTTATGTTCTTCATTACCCATGAAGTCCTAGACTACTTTTAGGTTAGATTAGGTTAGATTAGGTTAGATTAGCTTAATCCCTCTTTAATTACTCTTTAATCTTAGTTTAATCTAGTTAGATTACTCTTGTAATATTGAAATTTTTGGAGATTCTACCAATCTTGACAACATTGGTGGATGTTTTGGGTCTTCTTCTATACAAGTGTTCATCTTTTCCATTCTCTTAGTTTGGTATTATCTTTCTTCTCTCTTTTTCTCTTAATCCTTTTTTGTTAGTAAAGTTTGAATCTTTTGTTTATTGTTTTGTCCATTGTTCATCCTCCTTGTTCTTCATTATTAATGTTCCTTTTGTTCTTGTGATTGTTTCTCTTGTTAATGTTAGTTTTTCATTAGATATGTTTGAGTAGACTCTTTCTAGGGTTATTAGAGGGATTGGATGTGATTAGGGATGATTAGGGTGTGATGGGTGGTACTAGATGTTGTTTCCTATATACCTTGCACTCCACATGCTCGATGAAATGCTTGTGAGACTTGTGACGATCAATCCTTGTTTTTCTTGCCTCTTCTCTTGTATGTGTTTGTTTGGTTGGTTAGGTTCCCTCACTGGTAGCGAGAGCGTTGTGAGGATGACCCCTAGGCCGTTTAAGTAGCGAGAGCCCGATCGGAACCTAGGCTACGAAAGCATGCTAGTAACCCCGTTTCCTTCTTTTTATCCCCTTGACATCCATGAACCCGACCTAGCCCTAGTTTCTTCTTATTGATATATTTGTTTCCTTTTGTCATTAGTTACTTGTTTAACCTTGTTAGTTCGTGTTTTAGACCTTAGCTTAGTCATTAGTCTATCCCCTAGATTAGCTTGTCTTGAACCTAGTCCTAGACCGTAGCACACCTTAGTCCGACACCCCGTCCCTGTGGATCGACTCGACTTACCCTAGCTACCCAGCTTAGGTTCGTCGGTTATTATTTGACCGGTAGGATAGACGACAAACACTACCGTCAAATTGCCGCCGTTGTCGAGGACGGCGTAATTTAGACTCTTGTGTGCTTAGTTTTAGACTTTGTTCTTGATTTTTGTGTTTTCTTCTCCTTGTGTACCTCTGTTTTTCTTCATGTGTGCCTATTTCTCTCTTCCTAGTGCCTCAAAAGCACTAGGCTACTAACATTTGCTCAAGTGCTTCTAGTGCATTCAATGTATCAAGGCAACGTTATGGAAATGGCACGACCTAGCTTCCATCAATCGTCATGGGACAATCATGGGGCAAGTTACCAAGACCCCCAACTTTACCAACCATATCAATCTCATCAACAATCTTATGAACCCCCTCCATATGGTTATCATGAAAGTTGTCAAGGATAATTCCAAGATCCTAACAACTGCCAAATACCCTCAAACAACCCAAAACCAAAAATCCCCAACTTTGAGCTTTGTCAAATGATGATTTAAATGCAAAAGAGTCAACAAGAGATGATAGTTCAATTGCAAAGGAATGAACAAGAGATATTAGTTCAAATGAAAAGGGATAAAGAGGAGTTCAAGGCCCAAATAGAGGTGCAAGATGCTCGAATCAATGCACTCATGGCTCGTATCACGATGTCGGCCACTCGAACTCCACGACTTGTTGAGGAAGGTTCATTTGGGCAAGGAGGTCGGGTGTCTCCACAAGAAAGTCAACCCGATCATGAAGCCACGAATGAGGAAGAGAGGGTCAATCAAGAGATCATTGTTGAGTGTTGCTTGGATGGTGAAGATATGGGAAGAATAGAGGAAGTTGAAGCTTCAAGGGTCAACAAGGAGGAGGGAATTGAACATGATTCACAAGGTAACTCTTGGGGAGCCAATATGTTGGCTATTAAATTGGATTTGTATGATTTTCTTCGTGATGAACCGGATCTTGACAATCCAAAGCCAAGTGAAGACATACCTCCTCTACGCCATATTGACAAGGTGAGTGAAAAGGAACGTAATACTTAAGAGAAAGAGGTAGATGCCTTGGAACTTGCCTTGAATGGGAAATTTGAGGAGCCAATCGCCTCCAATGAAGATAACTTGATGCCTTCTCCTCCTCTATCGCACTCGATTTCTAGTCCCTTGTCTTGTAAGACAATTGATTAAGTGGATCCTTGTCGGGCGGCGGAAAAGAGTTCCACTCTCGACCCCGTAGAAGAATCAACACTCTTAGTGTGTGAACTCCCAAATCACAACGCCAAGCATGACTTTAGACCACAATACCTACCGGATGGTCATAAGAGTCGTTGCTATCATGGTTAGGAAGACCGGGAAGATCACAAGAACCCCGAGCATAATGAAGATGATTGCTTCTCGACTCCGATTTGGAAACTCTTATTGATGGCTAGGATAGGCCACATGAGCGTTAATGAAGATGTTGCTAGGGCATTTGACTTACTCCTTCGAGCTCTTGATGGCTTTTTATGTTTGTGTATATCTTTTTCCTTTTCTTTTGAGCTTGTGTATTTGTTTATGTTTGTTTGGTTAGTTTGGTTTCTAGGATTTGTTAGTTTTTGTGGAATTCTTGTAATTCGGTATTTTGATGAGCGATGTGAGGGAGGGATTTTGATGGTGTTTATTGAGTTCATTTGATAGGTTATAGTGAAGATGAAGTCTTGAGAGAGTGGTTGATGATAGAAGCTTGGATTTGGGCATGGGAGTCGATTTTTGAAGCTTTTGACAAGCTTTTGGGGACGAGATTCTAGGTCTCGATGTATTGGTGGCCATGTGGGTGAAGCTATCAAAATTAGAAAGGGCTAGAGAACTCTTCCCGACCGAGAAGAAAGCTTCCCGACCGGGAAGGATTAGCCATCCCGATCGGGATGAGTGTACCAAAAATCGGGTTTTCTGGAGTGTCATCCCGACCGGGAGGGGAGCTTCCCGACCGGGAAGGCTGTGCCATCCCGACCGGGATGGTGCCCTGCTCCTCCTCTTTGTCATGTGAGCCCGCCCTACCACTTTACACCCCCTCCCAACCTCCCTACCCACCCTTGCACCTATCAAATGACCCCTATAGTCCACAGATATACATTCATCTCATTTTATCTTCACTTTACATCGAGTTTCATATCAAATCCCACCTCCCTATACCTTTGTAAGCTTTATACTTCAACCATGCGGGCTTATCAAGATCGAACAGGAATAACAATGACGAAGACTAGCTATGTGCCGTTATCGAACTTTGAGACGATGGAGCGAGTAAGTTGCTAACCGATTGGTATGGCAACTATCCTTTCTTTTCCGTCTTTTATTCCTTGTCTTCCTTTGTTTGTTCCCTTCCCCTTATACACTTTTGTATCATGGTAGTCCTCGGGGCCTTGGTAGTCATTCCTCCCGACAATAGATGACGTGACTACATCGAGAGTCATTTCAAAATCCAAATTTACAAGAATTTTCACTTTTTCTTTGATTTTACTTTCTTTTAGTAGGATTTAGTCGGATTCGGGCGGAATCCGGGCTAGGTGACTTGATTACACCTAGTCCTCCCCTCCCATTTCCTTTTATTTCATTCTTTTTATTTTTTTTCCCCATCCATATCTTTTCTTGTCTCGGCCCATGGTGACTTGATTACACCCCGGCCGGACACATTCTACCCTTTTCTCCACCTTTCTTTTTGATTTTTAGCTTTATTTTCGTAGTTTCTATTCTTTTTTTAGTGTCTCCATACACTACGATCGAGCATGAGGACATTGCTCGGTTTAAGTGTGGGGGAGCGATATCCTAGTGTAGTTTAGTTTTATTTTCGTAGTTTTTCGTAAAATCTCAAAAACCCTAAAAATTTGAAAAATCTTCAAAAAAAATCAAATTTTTTTTCTTTTGTGTGTTTTCCTCTTGTGTCTTTGTGCCGTATATTTGTTGTGTTATGTGTGTTTTGCTCCCCCGATTTTCCTTGTGGGTTGCGTGATCGTCGATAAGTTTCGGGAAGCTCAAGACATTCGGTAATATCCCTTCATTTCTTTCTCCTTTTCCCTTTTTGTGGAGTTTGGAGGATGTTTTGTGATGGTGTATGCTCGGGTGGAGCTTTTTGAAATTCGTGGTTGGTTGGTGGCTTGTTTGGATGTTTCGTGGTGGTGTTTGTGTATGTTTGCTTGTTTTTTTGCCTTATTTGGTTTTGTTATGTTTGTCTCATTTTCTCTCGTTTTTGTTGTGTCTTTGTTTTGTCTTGTTTAGTTGTGTCTATTGTGTCAAAAGGTTTTCGAAAACCCGGTTTTGAGGCTAGTGCGCAAGTGTGTACTTTCCCTTTCTAGTGGTATGAATCGAGTCTTGGACTTTAGTCTAGTAGAATGACTTTAAATCAATGATTTCGTTGGTTTCTTACCTTGAGTCCACTAGTCTACTAGGGATTTACTACGGGATTTTCATTTGGACTATTATGACCAACCACGGTGTGAAAAGGCCTTCGTTGCCGAGTCCCGTTCCTTAGGTGACCGACCATGTTCGAAATTGCCTTATTAGTCCAAGTTCTCCACCTTTATGTGGGTTTGAAGGGAAGGCGCCATCCCGACTCACCCATTTCCCTACCTCACACACATTTTTCCACAAATAAGTTGCAAATTGTTGAAATTCTCACTTGGTTGCAAGAAATGCCTGCAATACAAGAATTATCCAAAAGGCAAGCCAAGTCAAAAGAAAATAAAAAAAAAAAGAGAAAAAGAAAGAAAGAAAGAAAGAGAAAGAATGAAAAGAAAGAAGAACAAGAAAAGGCACAACAAATAAAAAACAAAATAGAAAAGAAGAAAAAGAAATGGCATAGAAACTCAAAAGCCAAATGCAAAAGAAAAATGCCAAAGAAAATCACCTCTCAAAAAGAATTCTCACCCTCAAAAATAAGCCTTTTTCCGATCGTTACCGTGAAGAGCCTACCAAAGGACCGAGTCCCTAGGAAGGATGATAGCGGTGATGATCGGTCTTCCCTCATTTTGCAATCATATTCCACCTTTTTACTTGGACTAGTTGGGCGATTTTGAGCATGGGACGACCCTCTTGGCTTATCGCTTAAGAGGGCGGGGTCTCACTTACCTACAGTGTCGACTAGCACCGTGGTTCATCCTTTTTCCATCCCGCCGATCGTCCCGTAGTACGTTCTTAGATGGTTAGGAGGAACCTAGGTAAGTTACCAACGTTTTTATTGCTTTGTTGTCTTACTATTAGGGTTTAGTTCATATCGGTTTGTATTATTAGTTGGGGAACGTTGTCACTTTCCTTGAGCCCTTAACCGGTGCTTCTTTTCACCGCTTTGTAGAGGGAAGCGGTATTTGTTTCTTTTTGGGTGGAACCGATTGTTTGTTTGTTTGTATGTTTGTTCGTTTGCGTGTTTTTGTGTCCGGTTGCATCTACAATTTTGTCGCAAGACCTTACTTGCCTTGCGGAGTGCACTTTTCCTCTAAGTGTACTCGCGTGAGTTGAAAGGGGGTAGGGTGCGCTAATACCCCCTCGGCTAGTTTAGTAGTTAGTTTGTGCTTACTCGAGGGCGAGTAAGGGTTAAGTGTGGGGGAGTTGATAAGTGTAGTTTGTAGTGCCTATTTTTTGTGTTTGGTCCCGGTTTCTCTTGTGGAATCGCTCTTTGGAGCGGTTTTATGGGCTGCTTATGCTTCTTCTACTTCGTTTTAGGTCCCCAAGACCAATCATGGAGAATTGGAACGATTCCGACTCGTTTCCTACAGATTTGGAGCCAACTAGTAGAAGCGACGATCACTCGGTGGCTTAGACTCGATCCCGAGACCTTGGGACCCATTCCCGAGCCCTGTAGACTCGATCCCGGGCACCGAGAATCGATGAGAAGCCTATGAAGAGAAAATAGGGACCTTTACGATCATATTGGAGGCTTACAAGACCCTTCCCGGGCGGGAAGAGTAGCCTTCCCGGTCGGGAAGGAGTGCAAGAAAGAAGCGTGTTCTGATGGGCCATCCCGGTCGGGATCATCACCCTTCCCGACCGGGAAGAGCAGTAACACCGCCTGGTGTAATGCATAACACAGCCTGGTTTATGCATGATCCCGGTCGGGACCACCACCATCCCGACCGGGATGGACTAGCTGTAGCCCGCGCCTCTTCTTTTCTTCTCCTTATTCATTGTAACCCTATATATAACCCCCTCTTGTAATCTTATGTTATGTTCTTCATTACCCATGAAACCCTAGACTACTTTTAGGTTAGATTAGGTTAGATTAGGTTAGATTAGCTTAATCCCTCTTTAATTACTCCTTAATCTTAGTTTAATCTAGTTAGATTACTCTTGTAATATTGGAATTCTTGGAGATTCTACCAATCTTGACAACATTGGTGGATGTTTTGTGTCTTCTTCTATACAAGTGTTCATCTTTTCCATTCTCTTAGTTTGGTATTATCTTTCTTCTCTCTTTTTCTCTTAATCCTTCTTTGTTAGTAAAGTTTGAATCTTTTGTTTATTGTTTTGTCCATTGTTCATCCTCCTTGTTCTTCATTATTAATGTTCCTTTTGTTCTTATGATTGTATCTCTTGTTAATGTTAGTTTTTCGTTAGATATGTTTGAGTAGACTCTTGCTAGGGTTATTAGAGGGATTGGATGTGATTAGGGATGATTAGGGTGAGATGGGTGGTACTAGATGTTGTTTTTGTTGTTTCCCATATACCTTGCACTCCACATGCTCGATGAAATGCTTATGAGACTTGAGACGATCAATCCTTGTTTTTCTTGCCTATTCTCTTGTATGTGTTTGTTTGGTTCGTTGGTTAGATTCCCTCACTGGTAGCGAGAACGTTGTAAGGATGACCCCTAGGCCGTTTAAGTAGCGAGAGCCCGATCGGAACCTAGGCTACAAAAGCATGCTAGTAACCCCGTTTCCATCTCTTTATCTCCTTGACATCCATGAACCCGACCTAGCCCTAGTTTCTTCTTATTGATTTATTTGTTTCCTTTTGTCATTAGTTACTTGTTTAGCCTTGTTAGTTCGTGTCATAGACCTTAGCTTAATCATAAGTCTATCCCCTAGATTAGCTTGTCTTGAACCTAGTCCTAGACTGTAGCACACCTTAGTCCGACACCCCGTCCCTATGGATCGACTCGACTTACCCTAGCTACCCAGCTTAGGTTCGTTGGTTATTATTTGACCGTTAGGATAGACGACAAACACTACCGTCAAATTGGCGCCGTTGCCGGGGACGGCGTAGTTTAGACTCTTGTGTGCTTAATTTTAGACTTTGTTCTTGATTTTCGTGTTTTCTTCTCCTTGTGTACCTCCATTTTTCTTCTTGTGTGCCTATTTCTCTCTTCCTAGTGGCTCAAAAGCACTAGGCTACTAACGTTTGCTCAAGTGCTTCTAGTGCATTCAATGTATCAAGGCAACGTTATGGAAATGGCACGACCTAGCTTCCATCAATCGTCATGGGACAATAAAGGGGCAAGTTACCAAAACCACCAACTTTACCTACCATATCAATCTCATCAACAATCTTATGAACCCCCTCCAAATGGTTATCATGAAAGTTGTCAAGGATCATTCCAAGATCCTAACAACTACCAAATACCCTCACACAACCCACAACCAAAAATCCCCAACTTTGAGCTTTGTCAAATGATGATTCAAATGCAAAAGAGTCAACAAGAGATGATGGTTCAATTGCAAAGGAATCAAGAAGAGATATTAGTTCAAATGAAAAGGGATAAAGAGGAGTTCAAGGCCCAAATAGAGGTGCAAGATGCTCGAATCAATGCACTCATGGCTCGTATCACGATGTCGGCCACTCGAGCTCCACGACTTGTTGAGGAAGGTTCATTTGGGCAAGGAGGTCGGGTGTCTCCACAAGAAAGTCAACCCGATCATGAAGCCACGAATGAGGAAGAGAGGGTCAATCAAGAGATCATTGTTGAGTGTTGCTTGGATGGTGAAGATATGGGAAGAATAGAGGAAGTTGAAGCTTCAAGGGTCAACAAGGAGGAGGGAATTGAACATGATTCACAAGGTAACTCTTGGGGAGCCAATATGTTGGCTATTAAATTGGATTTGTATGATTTTCTTCGTGATGAACCGGATCTTGACAATCCAAAGCCAAGTGAAGACATACCTCCTCTAGGCCATATTGACAAGGTGAGTGAAAAGGAACGTAATACTTGGGAGAAAGAGGTAGAGGCCTTGGAACTTGCCTTGAATGGGAAATTTGAGGAGCCAATCGCCTCCATTGAAGATAACTTGATGCCTTCTCCTCCTCTATCGCACTCGATTTCTAGTCCCTTGTCTTGTGAGACAATTGATGAAGTGGATCCTTGTCGGGCGGCGGAAAAGAGTTCCACTCTCGACCCCGTAGAAGAAGCAACACCCTTAGGGTGTGATCTCCCAAATCACAACGCCAAGCATGACTTTAGACCACAATACCTACCGGATGGTCATAAGAGTCGTTGCTATCATGGTTAGGAAGACCCGGAAGATCACAAGAACCTCGACCATAATGAAGATGATTGCTTCTCGACTCCGATTTGGAAAGTCTTGTTGATGGCTAGGATAGGCCACATGAGCGTTAATGAAGATGTTGCTAGGGCATTTGACTTACTCCTTCGAGCTCTTGATGGCTATGGAGGCGTAGATGGTGAGAGTATCTTAGTGTAAATATCTTTTTCCTTTTCTTTTGAGCTTGTGTATTTGTTTATGTTTGTTTGGTTAGTTTGGTTTCTAGGATTTGTTAGTTTTTGTGGAATTCTTGTTATTCGGTATTTTGATGAGCGATGTGAGGGAGGGATTTTGATGGTGTTTATTGAGTTCATTTGATAGGTTATAGTGAAGATGAAGTCTTGAGAGAGTGGTTGATGATAGAAGCTTGGATTTGGGCATGGGAGTCGATTTTTGAAGCTTTTGACAAGATTTTGGGGACGAGATTCTAGGTCTCGATGTATTGGTGGCCATGTGGGTGAAGCTAACAAAATTAGAAAGGGCTAGAGGACTCTTCCCGACCGAGAAGAAAGCTTCCCAACCGGGAAGGATTAGCCATCCCGACCGGGAAGGATGTCATCCCGATCGGGATGAGTGTACCAAAAATCGGGTTTTCTGGAGTGTCACCCCGACCGGGAGGGGAGATTCCCGACCGGGAAGGGTGTGCCATCCCGACCGGGACCATCCATCCTGACCGGGATGGTGCCCTGCTCCTCCTTTTGCCTCCTCTTTGTCATGTGAGCCCACCCTACCACTTTTGATAAGTGTAGTTTGTTGTGCCTATTTGTTGTGTTTTGGTCCCTTTTTCCTTGTGGAATCGCTCCTTTGGAGCGATTCATGGCCTTCTTATGCTTCCTTAGGTTCGTTTCAGGTTCCCGAGACCGATTTGAAAGAGTTGGATCGATTCCGACTCAATACATACACATTTTGGAGCCAACGAGATAAAGGAACGATGACTCGAGGCCTTGGAATCGACCCCGAGACCTTGGGACCCAATCCCGAGCCTTCGAGACCCGATCCCGAGTCCCGAGAATCGGTGGGAAGCCCATGAGAGGCAAGGAAGGACCAAAGAGCGTTTAAGGAAGGCATACAAGACCCATCCCGTTCGGGATGGGATGCACTTTGAAGGAGGCTGCTGTGAGCCCATCCCGGTCGGGACCATCCCGTCACGGTCGGGATGACATGGCCGTCCCGATCGGGATGATCCGTCCCGGTCGGGACCGTGATGCTGCTGCACGACTCTTTTTCTTTCTTCTCCTTCATTCTTGTACCCATATATATACTCCCTTCTTGTAATTTTAAGACATCTGATCTTACCCTAGATTAGTTTAAGCCTCCATTATCATTCAAAAACCCTAGATTATTGCTACTCTCATTAGTTTAATCCTCTCTTTAATCCTTAGTTAATTATTGTAATTAGTCATGGATTAAGGGATTCTTGAAGACTGTTCCAAGATTGACAACCTTGGGATTGTATTTGGGTTTCTCATTAATACAAGTTTTCATCTTTTATTCATCCTATTGTTGGTATAATCTTTTCATCCTTAGTCTTTGTTATTTATTCAAGTTTCTTTCTTATTGTTATTGTTATTGCTATTGTTCTTGTTAATGATAATGGATGCTTGTTTGGTGACATTGATTTCTCCTACTATTGTTGGTTTTCTCTTAATGATGAGTGAGTAGTCTTCTTGTGGGGTTAGTAGGGGGATTAGGGGTATATTATGGATGATTAGGGTTGATTAAGGGGAAAAGGTTTCATCTTTGTTGTTAGTCACATTGTAGGCACTCTATGTGTTTGTTGATATGCTTGTGTGAGTTGTAGTGGCCATGCTTCCCATACTTGTGTTCATCTTCTCATTGATTGTTTATTTTGTGGAAGTGTCGAGAATAGTTTAGTCGCGAGAGCGCGGACTAGGGTCTAAGTTGCGAGAGCCCGGACCGACTCTAGCGATTAGGAGACACCTATACCCTTGATCACACCAATTACCCTTCTACTCCTATGAACCCGACCTACCCCACTTCTTTCCATATTTGATCCATCGTCTTAGTTATTCATAGTTCTTCTAGTTTATTTATTAGTTCGATCATTAGTCTAGTTCTTACTCCTCCTCCTTAATAGTTTTTCATTCATCGCTTCTTTGTGTTTGTTTGGTAATCTAGTCTCGTTGTAGGCCGACCTAGTCTAAGCTTTGATATACCGTCCTCGTGGATACGATCCCGACTTACCCTAGCTACTCACTAGGTTAGTCGGTGTTTTATTGTTGTCTAGGGACGTGACGCATCCCTACCATCAATTTGGCGCCGTTGCCGGGGACGGTGCATTGTTTAGACTTAGTTTGCTTCTTTCTAGACTTAGTTACCCTTCTTTGTGCTCTCCCATCTTCTCTTGTGAATATTTTTTAGTTTCTCTTCTTTCCTTAGTTTTCTTTTTCTCTTTGTCTCTTGTTGTGTTTGTTTATTGTCGTTGCCTAGTGCCCACAAAGCACTAGGTGTTCTCACGTTTGTTCTAGTGTGTAGTGTATGCCTAGGAGGGGAGGCGACTTCTATCTCTTTAATCCAGAGCCGGAGAGACTCTTTCGAGCCTTTCGCCAACGGACGATTAATCGGGTTAGGATCTCTCAACCAAGTGCAAGCACCACTCATCAAGGGCAAGCCCAAGGAGCCGACTTGAGCATTTCACCTCGAGAGACGGCCGGAGGGACCTTCATCAATCCCTTCGGTGATTCTTCTCCTAGTTCCCCCTCCTCTTCTACATCAACACCGTCTACACCACCATCGTCTCCCTTATATCCAATCATGCCTAAGTTCTCTTCTCACTCAACCTTTACGGAAGACGTTTTGCCGGGTCCATCCACTTTACCTGAGGCATATACCGGGAATTTTGTGGTGAACATGCAATTTATCCAATTGGTCGAGAGAAGTCAATTTAGCGGGTTACCAACCGAAGATCCTCATCAACACATGGAAACCTTTTCGGACTATTGTGACACTATTTCACAAACGGGAATAACTCAAGACCAAATCCGGTGGGTATTATTTCCTTTCTCTCTTATCGGTAAGGCGAAGCAATGGTTCAAGGGGTTGGATAAAGCAAGACTTGGCATTGATACTTGAAGAAGCTAGCCTTAGCCTTCTACCAACAATTCTATCCCCCGGAGAAGACAAATCTATTGAGAGCCTCTATCACGGGTTTCCAACAACGCGATGATGAAAGCCTCTACGAATCGTGGGAAAGATTCAAAGCCTTGATCCGTTCTTGTCCACACCATGGCTTATCACAATGGTTCCTCGTGCAACAATTTTGAAATGGGCTATATGAAGACTCGAGGGCCATACTCAACATGGGATCTAACGGTAGGTTTACCGAAGTGGAGGGTGACCAAACTTGGTCAAGGATTGAAGAGATGGCGGTGCATAATTCACAATACTCAAGGCCTAGGAAGGCAAATCGGGGAGGTAGGCATGAGGTTGATGCCATTACACAATTGAGCATTGATCTTGGGGCTCAACTAAGAACTCACATGGAGACCATTGATAAAAAGCTCCAAAGCCACCTCAACCAAGTTCAAAGCTCTAGTTCCTCCAACCAACAGTCGATCCATGATGTAAATGCTTTGGAGTTTGCACCTCCTTTGCCTTATTTTGGGATGTGTGATACTTGTGGAATCGTTGGTCATGATCCTATGCATTGTAGAGGGAGTATTGAGCAAGTGAACGCCTTTCAAGCGTTCAAGCAAGGTGCCTCCTACTCTAATCAATACCAAGCTTCCAATCAAGTCCCTCAACAACAAGCCTTTCAACATCAATAACAACATCGTCCCTATGTTCCACCTCCTTTACGGGACAACAATGAAAGTTACCAAGGTTATGTGGGTAACCAAAGACCCTTTAACAACTTCAAGCAAAATAACCAAGGCAACTTCAACAACAAGCAAGGGTTCCAACAAGGGAACTTCAATCAAGGTGGTTTCCAAGGAAACCAAAATTTCCAAGGAAACCGGAACTTTCAACAACAACAAAACCACAATCAAGGCCTTAGTCAAGGCAATTCTCATGGGTTCCAAGGGAACCATCAACAACAAGCAAATCAAAGTCATCAACAACAAAGCAAGCCTAGGAGTCGGTCTCCTATCCATGACTATGGTACTCCGTTAGCCCTCACCGATACTCCACATAACCAATCATCTCCACCACGGGATTTCGACATACAAAAGTATATGATGGATATGCAAAGGAGTAATCAAGAGATGGCAAGAAATCAACATGAGTTCATTGCTTACGTTCAAAAGAACAACCAAGCAAGAGATGCTCATGCGAAGTCGATGGAAACCCGAATATCTCAACTTGCTTCGGAGATCTCTACAAGACAGAAGGGGCAACTACCTCCTCAAGGCGAAACACCAAAATTTGAGCATGTAAATGCTATTAATACGAGGAGTGGTACGTGCTATGAACCCCCTTTTTCACCTAGTGAGCAAGAACCAAAACAAGAAGTCATACCCCCCCTCTAAAGATAATGCAAGCTTTGACATTCCAATTGAGGAGCAAGTCTTATGGGAGGCCGAGAAACCCCAAGAAGACACTCCTCCCCCACTTCAAGCACAAGAAAAGGGTAAAGGGAAAGTGTCAAGTGAAGAGTCCACCCCAATTGATCAAAACAAGTACCAAATCAAGTTGCCTTACCCATCAAGGCAAATGAAGACTAAGGTGGACACTCATTACGACAAGTTCCTTAGTATTGTGAAGAAATTGGATGTAAGTGTCCCGTTCACCGAATTACTTACCCAAATCCCGGCATATGGAAGATTTATGAGAGAAATTTTAGCTAGGAAGAGATCCGTCGACAAGGAAGAAACCGTAGCGTTCACGAGGGTGGTGAGCGAGCTTATCCAAGGTTCCACGCTTCCGAAGTTGAAGGACCCGGGTAGTTTCTCTATCCCATGCACCATCGGCAACTACAAGATCAAGAGAGCTATGTGTGATTTGGGTGCGAGTGTGAGCACTATTCCCTACACCATTTGTGAGCGATTAGGGATGACAGAGTTGAAGTGTACGTCCATTACACTCCAAATGGTCGATAAGTCTCTTAACCGACCATTGGGAATGTTAGAGGATGTGCCGGTACAAATAGGGAAGTTCTTCATTCCGGTCGACTTCATTGTGGTTGACATGCCGGAGGATGCTAACACTCCCATCATCCTTGGACGCCCATTTTTACACACCTCCGGTGCCGTGATCGATCAGAAGAAGGGTAGGATCACCTTTCAACTAGGCGACGAAGAGTTAGTGTTCGACCTCCAAGGCAACACTTCGCCTATGACCGAGACGTGTAATGTGATCCATGCCACGGAAGACGTCGATCGAGGGGATTATTCGGGACAAAGCTTGAAGAAGTACTCTTATGTACTTGAGGATGATGACTCCGATTTGGAGGAAGATGAGTGCCCAAATCATGGGCTTGAGGACAAGTTGCAAAGCAAGGAAAAGGATGAGCCGCCCTTGGGGCCGCATGAGGACCGGTGGACGTTTGGGTATATCCCCAAGGACCAAAAGTACAAGTTCAAGTCGTTGAACTTGGAAGAGCGGGATACCCCGGGAACGTCAAGGCAAGGCCGTGAGGAGCCTTGGGATGTGGTCAGTTATATGACATGCTTGATTGAAGACTTCTCTAGGGCCTTCGACTTGTTCTTACGTGCCCTTGATGGAGATGGAACTAGTTTTGGTTGTTGAAAAAGATTGAAGAAAGCACCACCTTGGTTTGACGGAGTTCCACAAGAACCGTCTCATTGTATATATCCCTTTCTTGTAGTTAGTTGGATTTTTGTGAATTCTTGTTATTTGGATTGATTGATGAGCGTTGTGAGGGAGAGAGTTTGATGTATGTTTGAGTATTGTTTGATAGGTGAAGTGAGAATGCTCCTAGAGGAGATTGGCTATGGTTTACCTTGGGTTGTGAGCAAGAGGATTGGGTTTTTGAAGCTTGGAACAAGTTTTTGGGATCGTGGAGGTCGAAGAAGACCCATCCCAACCGGGATGAGGCGTCCCGACCGGGAAGGGTAAGGCATCCCGATCGGGATGGGTGCGCCGCATTTTGAGCTTACTGTGAGTCCGTCCCGACCGGGATGAGGGCGTCCCGACCAGGACGGGTGAGGTAACCCGATCGGGATCAACCTTCCCGACCGGGATGGTCCTCTGCTCCCCCTTTGTGCTTCTTCTTCACAAATCGAGTCCACCCAACCATTTTATGCCCCCTCCCAACCTCCCTAGATACCCTAGCCTTACTATATGCCCCACGTACTTCATTGTCATACCTTCACCTCATTTCCTCTTCACTGTACACCGTGATTCGCATCAAATTCCACCCCCTCGCACCATTACTACCTCTACCATGCGATGTTATCGAGAATGAAGCGGAAAAGCAATGATGAAGACAAGCAAGCGCCTTTATCGATCTATGAGACGATGGAGAGAGTGAGTTGCTAACCTATGGTACGGCAACTATCCTTTCTTTTCCGTTTTTGTTGTTGCTTGTTTTCCTTTGTTTATTCCCTTTTCCCTTGTACACTTTCGTGTCTTGATGTCATGGTGGCCTTCGAGGCCTCGGTAGTGGTTGCTCCCGACTCCCGACGATGTGATCGCGTCGAGAGTCAATTGAAAAATCCAATTTTACATGATTTTCACCCCTTTTTAGGAGTTAGTCGGATTTGGACGGAATCCGGGCTAGGTGACTTGATTACACCTAGCCCTCCCCTCCCATTTCCTTTTTATTTCTTTCTTTTTATTTTTCTTCCCCCTTCCATATCTTTTTCTCGTCTCGGCCCATGGTGACTTGACTACACCCCGGCCGGACACCTACTACCTTTTCTTCACTTTATTTTTGATTTTTTTTAGCTTTATTTTCGTAGTTTCTTTTCTTTTTCTTTTGTCTCTCCGCACACTACGATTGAGCATATGAGGACATTGCTCGGTTTAAGTGTGGGGGAGCGATATTCTATCGTAGTTAGTTTTATTTTCTTAGTTTTTCGAAAAAATCTTTAAAAACCATAAAAATTTGAAAAAATTTCACAAAAATCAAAAAGATTTTTCTTTTGTGTGTTTTCATTTTGTGTCTTTGTGTCGTGTGTTTGTTTTGTATTGTGTGTGTTTTGCCCCCCCTTTTTCCTTATAGGTTGCTTAATCACCATCGTTTGGAAGGCTTTGAAGACACCCGGTAACATCTTCTAACCCTCTTTCCCTCTTTATTCCTTGTGATGTTTGGAGAAGGTTGTGTTGAGGTGTGCTCGGGTGGAGCTTGTACATACTTGCGGTTGATTTGGTGACTTGTTTGGAAATTCGGGGTGTTGTTTGTGTTTTGTATGTGTTCGTTTTGTTTTGTTCTTGTTTTGTTGCTTTTGCTTCTTTTTCTTTCGTTCGTTTTCGTCATGTCTTCGTCTTATGTTGTGTTAGTTGTGTCTTGTGTGTGTAAACCGTTTTCGAAAACCCGGTTTAGAGGCTAGTGTGTGAGTGTCTATTTTCCCTTCCTAGTAGTGTAAATTGAGTCTTGGACTTTAATCTAGTAGAATGACCCTAAATCAATGATTTCGTTGGTCCTTTACCTTGAGTCCACCTAGCTTACTAGGAATTTACTACGGGATTTGCACTTTTGACCATTATGACCACCCACGGTGTGAAAAGGCCTTGGTTACCGAGTCTCGTCCCTTAGGTGACCGTGTTTAGGATCGTTTGATTAGTCCAAGTTATCCACTTTTTGTGGGTTTGAAGGGAAGGGCCCGTCCCGACTTACCCATTCACCTACCTCCTACACATTTCCACACAATAAATTGCAAATTGTTGACTTCTATCTTTCTTGTTATACAATGAAAATGCCAAAAAGCCGAATCTTGCCAAAAAGGGCAAAGAAAAGAAAAGAAAGAAAAATGAAAGAAAGAAAAGAATGAAGAAAAAGAAAAGGCACAAAAGCCAAAAAGAAAATAGAAAAGAAGAAAAAGAAATGGCATGGCAACAAACAAATCAAAACGTCGAAAAGAAAGAAAAGGCCAAAAGAAAACCCGTCTCACAAAAAGAAATCCCCACAAAAATAAGCCTTTTTCCGACTTTTGCCGTGAAGAGCCTACCAAAGAACCGAGTCCCGAGGAAGGATGATAGTGGCATTAGTCGGTCTTCCCTCATTTTGCATATTTCCACCTTTTTACTTGGACTAGTTAGGCGGTTTTGGACACGGGACGACCCTCTTGGCTCACGCTAAAGGGGGCGGGGTCTCACTTACCTACAGTGTCGACTAACACCGTGGATCATCACTTCCCACTCCGCCGATCGTCCCGTAGTACGTTTTTAGAAAGTTAGGAGGACCTAGGTAAGTTACCAACGTTTTTATTGCTTGATCGTCATACTATTAGGGTTTAGCTCACCTTGGTTTGTATGTCTAGCTTGGGAACGTTGTCACTTACCTCGAGTCCTAAACCGGTGTTTCATTCACCGCTTTTAGAGGGAAGCGGTATTTCTTTTGTTTTGGGTGCAACCTTCTATGTGTTTGTTTGTGTGTTTGTTTGTTTATGTGTTTTGTGTCCGGTTGCATCCACAGTTTTGTCGCAAGACCCGACTTGCCTTGCGGAGTGCACTATTCCTCTAAGTGCACTCGCGTGAGTTGAAGGGGCGTAGGGTGCGCTAATACCCATTCGGCTAGTTTAGTAGTTAGTGTGTGCTTACTCGAGGGCGAGTAAGGGTTAAGTGTGGGGGAGTTGATAAGTGTAGTTTGTAGTGCCTATTTGTTGTGTTTTGGTCCCGTTTTCCTTGTGGAATCGCTCCTTTGGAGCGATTCATGGGCTTCTTATGCTTCCTTAGGTTCGTTTCAGGTTCCCGAGACCGATTTGGAAGAGTTGAAGCGATTCCGACTCAATACATACACATTTTGGAGCCAACGAGATAAAGGAACGATGACTCGAGGCCTTGGAATCGACCCCGAGACCTTGGGACCCAATCCCGAGCCTCTGAGACCCGATCCCGAGTCCCGAGAATCGGTGGGAAGCCCATGAGAGGCAAGGAAGGACCAAAGAGCGTTTAAGGAAGGCATACAAGACCCATCCCGTTCGGGATGGCCTCATCCCGTTCGGGATGGGATGCACTTTGAAGGAGGCTGCTGTGAGCCCATCCCGGTCGGGACCATCCCGTCACGGTCGGGATGACATGGCCGTCCCGATCGGGATGATCCGTCCCGGTCGGGACCGTGATGCTGCTGCACGACTCTTTTTCTTTCTTCTCCTTCATTCTTGTACCCATATATATACTCCCTTCTTGTAATTTTAAGACATCTGATCTTACCCTAGATTAGTTTAAGCCTCCATTATCATTCAAAAACCCTAGATTATTGCTACTCTCATTAGTTTAATCCTCTCTTTAATCCTTAGTTAATTATTGTAATTAGTCTTGGATTAAGGGATTCTTGAAGACTATTCCAAGATTGACAACCTTGGGATTGTATTTGGGTTTCTCATTAATACAAGTTTTCATCTTTTATTCATCCTATTGTTGGTATAATCTTTTCATCCTTAGTCTTTGTTATTTATTCATGTTTCTTTCTTACTGTTATTGTTATTGCTATTGTTCTTGTTAATGATAATGGATGCTTGTTTGGTGACATTGATTTCTCTTACTATTGTTGGTTTTCTCTTAATGATGAGTGAGTAGTCTTCTTGTGGGGTTAGTAGGGGGATTAGGGGTAGATTATGGATGATTAGGGTTGATTAAGGGGAAAAGGTTTCATCTTTGTTGTTAGACACATTGTAGGCACTCTATGTGTTTGTTGATATGCTTGTGTGAGTTGTAGTGGCCATGCTTCCCATACTTGTGTTCATCTTCTCATTGATTGTTTATTTTGTGGAAGTGTCGAGAATAGTTTAGTCGCGAGAGCGCGGACTAGGGTCTAAGTTGCGAGAGCCCGGACCGACTCTAGCGATTAGGAGACACCTATACCCTTGATCACCCCAATTACCCTTCTACTCCTATGAACCCGACCTACCCCACTTCTTTCCATATTTGATCCATCGTCTTAGTTAGTCATAGTTCTTCTAG
This sequence comes from Agrostemma githago, assembly GCA_958450325.1. NCBI lineage: Eukaryota > Viridiplantae > Streptophyta > Magnoliopsida > Caryophyllales > Caryophyllaceae > Agrostemma > Agrostemma githago. The sequence continues at coordinate 31,040,756 of OY288252.1, forward strand.
TTTATATATTAGTTCGATCATTAGTCTAGTTCTTACTCCTCCTCCTTACTAGTTTTCCATTCATCGCTTCTTTGTGTTTGTTTGATAATCTAGTCTCGTTGTAGGCCGACCTAGTCTAAGCTTTGATATACCGTCCTCGTGGATACAATCCCGACTTACCTTAGCTACTCACTAGGTTAGTCGGTGTTTTATTGTTCGCTAGGGACGTGACGAATCCCTACCATCAACTTTACACCCCCTCCCAACCTCCCTACCTACCCTTGCACCTATCATATGACCCCTACACTCCATAGATATACATTCATCTCATTTTCTCTTCACTTTACACCGAGTTTCACATCAAATCCCACCTCCCTATACCTTTGTAAGCTTTATACTTCAACCATGCGGGCTTATCAAGATCGAACAGGAATAACAATGACGAAGACTAGCTATGTGCCGTTATCGAACTTTGAGACGATGGAGCGAGTGAGTTGCTAACCGATTGGTACGACAACTATCCTTTCTTTTCCGTCTTTTATTGCTTGTCTTCCTTTGTTTGTTCCCTTCCCTTTATACACTTTTGTGTCATGGTGGCCCTCGGGGCCTTGGTAGTCATTGCTCCCGACAATCGATGACGTGACTACATCGAGAGTCATTTCAAAATCCAAATTTACAAGAATTTTCACTTTTTCTTTGATTTTACTTTCTTTTAGTAGGATTTAGTCGGATTCGGGCAGAATCCGGGCTAGGTGACTTGATTACACCTAGTCCTCCCCTCCCATTTCCTTTTATTTCCTTCTTTTTTTTTCCCCCATCCATATCTTTTCTTGTCTCGGCCCATGGTGACTTGATTACACCCGGCCGGACACATTCTACTCTTTTCTCCAGCTTTCTTTTTGATTTTTAGCTTTATTTTCGTAGTTTCTCTTTTTTTTAGTGTCTCCATACACTACGATCGAGCATGAGGACATTACTCGGTTTAAGTGTGGGGGAGCGATATCCTAGTTTAGTTTAGTTTTATTTTCGTAGTTTTTCGAAAAATCTCAAAAACCCTAAAAATTTGAAAATTCTTCAAAAAAAATCAAAAAAAATTTCTTTTATGTGTTTTCCTCTTATGTCTTTGTGAGTTTGTGTTGTATATTTGTTGTGTTGTGTGTGTTTTGCTCCCCCGATTTTCCTTGTGGGTTGCGTGATCGTCGATAAGTTTCGGGAAGCTCAAGACATCCGGTAATATCCCTTCATTTCTTTCTCCTTTTCCCTTTTTGTGGAATTTGGAGGATGTTTTGTGATGGTGTATGCTCGGGTGGAGATTTTTGAAATTCGTGGTTGATTGGTGGCTTGTTTGGATATTTCGGGGTGGTGTTTGTGTATGTTTGCTTGTTTGTTTGTCTTATTTGGTTTTGTTATGTTTGTCTCATTTTCTCTCGTTTTTGTTGTGTCTTTGTTTTGTCTGTTTAGTTATGTCTATTGTGTCAAAAGGTTTTCGAAAACCCGGTTTTGAGGCTAGTGCGCAAGTGTGTACTTTCCCTTTCTAGAAGTATGAATCGAGTCTTGGACTTTAGTCTAGTAGAATGACTTTAAATCAATGATTTCGTTGGTTTCTTACCTTGAGTCCACCTAGTCTACTAGGGATTTACTACGGGATTTTCATTTTGACCATTATGACCACCCACGGTGTGAAAAGGCCTTGGTTGCCGAGTCCCATTCCTTAGGTGACCATGTTTGAAATTGCCTGATTAGTCCAAGTTCTCCACCTTTTTGTGGGTTTGAAGGGAAGGCGCCATCCCGACTCACCCATTTCCCTACCTCACACACATTTTTCCACAAATAAGTTGCAAATTGTTGAAATTCTCACTTGGTTGCAAGAAATGCCTACAATACAAGAATTATCCAAAAGGCAAGCCAAGTCAAAAGAAAATATAAAAAAAAGAGAAAAAGAAAGAAAGAAAGAAAAAGAATGAAAAGAAAGAAGAAAAAGAAAGGGCACAACAAATAAAATAGAAAATAGAAAAGAAGAAAAAGAAATGACATAGAAACTCAAAAGCCAAATGCAAAAGAAAAATGCCAAAGAAAATCACCTCTCAAAAAGAATTCTCACCCTCAAAAATAAGCCTTTTTCCGATCGTTACCGTGAAGAGCCTACCAAAGGACCGAGTCCCTAGGAAGGATGATAGCGGTGATGATCGGTCTTCCCTCATTTTGCAATCATATTCCACCTTTTTACTTGGACTAGTTGGGGGATTTTGAGCATGGGACGACCCTCTTGGCTTATCGCTTAAGGAGGCGGGGTCTCACTTACCTACAGTGTCGACTAGCACCGTGGTTCATCCTTTTTCCATCCCGCCGATCGTCCCGTAGTACGTTCTTAGAAGGTTAGGAGGAACCTAGGTAAGTTACCAACGTTTTTATCGCTTTGTTGTCTTAATATTAGGGTTTAGTTCATATCGGTTTATATTATTAGTTTGGGAATGTTGTCACTTGCCTTGATCCCTTAACCGGTGCTTCTTTTCACCGCTTCGTAGAGGGAAACTGTATTCGTTTCTTTTTGGGTGCAACCGATTGTTTGTTTGTTTGTATGTTTGTTCGTTTGTGTGTTTTTGTGTCCGGTTGCATCCACAGTTTTGTCGCAAGACCTTACTTGCCTTGCGGAGTGCACTTTTCCTCTAATTATACTCGCGTGAGTTGAAAGGGCGTAGGGTGCCCTAATTCCCGCTCGGCTAGTTTAGTAGTTAGTTTGTGCTTACTCGAGGGTGAGTAAGGGTTAAGTGTGGGGGAGTTGATAAGTGTAGTTTGTAGTGCCTATTTGTTGTGTTTGGTCTCGGTTTCTCTTGCCGAATCGCTCTTTGGAGCGGGTTTCTGGGCTACTTATGCTTCTTCTAGTTCGTTTTAGGTTCCCAAGACCAATCATGGAGAATTGGAACGATTCCGACTCGTTTCCTACACATTAGGAGCAAACTAGGAGAAGCGACGATCACTCGGTGGCTTAGACTCGATCCCGAGACCTTGGGACCCATTCCCGAGCCCCATAGACTCGATCCCGAGCACGGAGAATCGATGAGAAGCCTATGAAGAGCAAATAGGGACCTTTATGATCATATTGGAGGCTTACAAGACCCTTCCCGGGCGGGAAGAGTAGCCTTCCGGTCGGGAAGGAGTGCAAGAAAGAAGTATGTTCTGATGGTCCATCCCGGTCGGGATCATCACCCTTCCGGACCGGGAAGAGCAATAACACCGCTTGGTGTTATGCATAACACAACCCGGTGTTATGCATGGTCCCGGTCGGGACCACCACCATCCCGACCGGGATGGACCAGCTGTAGCCCGCGCCTCTTCTTTTCTTCTCCTTATTCATTGTAACTCTATATACACCCCCCCCTGTAATCTTATGTTATGTTCTTCATTACCCATGAAACCCTAGACTACTTTTAGGTTAGATTAGGTTAGATTAGGTTAGATTAGGTTAGGTTAGCTTAATCCCTCTTTAATTACTCTTTAATCTTAGTTTAATCTAGTTAGATTACTCTTGTAATATTGAAATTTTTGGAGATTCTACCAATCTTGACAACATTGGTGGATGTTTTGGGTCTTCTTCTATACAAGTGTTCATCTTTTCCATTCTCTTAGTTTGGTATTATCTTTCTTCTCTCTTTTTCTCTTAATCCTTCTTTGTTAGTAAAGTTTGAATCTTTTGTTTATTGTTTTGTCCATTGTTCATCCTCCTTGTTCTTCATTATTAATGTTCCTTTTGTTCTTGTGATTGTTTCTCTTGTTAATGTTAGTTTTTCATTAGTTATGTTTGAGTAGACTCTTGCAAGGGTTATTAGAGGGATTGGATGTGATTAGGGATGATTAGGGTGAGATGGGTGGTACTAGATGTTGTTTTTGTTGTTTCCAATTTACCTTGCACTCCACATGCTCGATGAAATGCTTGTGAGACTTGAGATGATCAATCCTTGTTTTTCTTGCCTCTTCTCTTGTATGTGTTTGTTTGGTTGGTTGGTTAGGTTCCCTCACTAGTAGCGAGAGCGTTGTAAGGATGACCCCTAGGCCGTTTAAGTAGCGAGAGCCCGATCGGAACCTAGGCTACGAAAGCATGCTAGTAACCCCATTTCCTTCTATTTATCTCCTTGACATCCATGAACCCGGCCTATCCCTAGTTTCTTCTTATTGATTTATTTGTTTCCTTTTGTCATTAGTTACTTGTTTAGCCTTGTTAGTTCGTGTTTTAGACCTTAGCTTAGTCATTAGTCTATTCCCTAGATTAGCTTGTCTTGAACCTAGTCCTGTCTTGAACCTAGTCCTAGACCGTAGCACACCTTAGTCAGACACCCTGTCCCTGTGGATCGACTCGACTTACCCTAACTACCCAGCTTAAGTTCGTTGGTTATTATTTGACCGGTAGGATAGACGACAAACACTACCGTCAATTTGGCGCCGTTGCCGGGGACGGCGTAGTTTAGACTCTTGTGTGCTTAGTTTTAGACTTTGTTCTTGATTTTTGTGTTTTCTTCTCCTTGTGTACCTTCGTTTTTCTTCTTGTGTGCCTATTTCTCTCTTCCTAGTGGCTCAAAAGCACTAGGCTACTAACGTTTTCTCAAGTGCTTCTAGTGCATTCAATGTATCAAGGCAACGTTATGGAAATGGCACGACCTAGCTTCCATCAATCGTCATGGGGCAATCATGGGGCAAGTAACCAAGACCCTCAACTTTACCAACCATATCAATCTCATCAACAATCTTATGAACCCCCTCTATATGGTTATCATGAAAGTTGTCAAGGATCATTCCAAGATCCTAACAACTACCAAATACCCTCACACAACCCACAACCAAAAATCCCCAACTTTGAGCTTTGTGAAATGATGATTCAAATGCAAAAGAGTCAACAAGAGATGATGGTTCAATTGCAAAGGAATAAACAAGAGATGTTAGTTCAAATGAAAAGGGATAAAGAGGAGTTCAAGGCCCAAATAGAGGTGCAAGATGCTCGAATCAATGCACTCATGGCTCGTATCACGATGTCGGCCACTCGAGCTCCACGACTTGTTGAGGAAGGTTCATTTGGGCAAGGTGGTCGGGTGTCTCCACAAGAAAGTCAACCCGATCATGAAGCCACGAATGAAGAAAAGAGGGTCAATCAAGAGATCATTGTTGAGTGTTGCTTGGATGGTGAAGATATGGGAAGAATAGACGAAGTTGAAGCTTCAAGGGCCAACAAGGAGGAGGGAATTGAACATGATTCTCAAGGTAACTCTTGGGGAGCCAATGTGTTGGCTATTAAATTGGATTTGTATGATTTTCTTCGTGATGAACCGGATCTTGACAATCCAAAGCCAAGTGAAGACATACCTCCTCTAGGCCATATTGACAAGGTGAGTGAAAATGAACGTAATACTTGGGAGAAAGAGGTAGATGCCTTGGAACTTTCCTTGAATGGGAAATTTGAGGAGCCAATCGCCTCCAATGAAGATAACTTGATGCCTTCTCCTCCTCTATCGCACTCGATTTCTAGTCCCTTGTCTTGTGAGACAATTGATGAAGTGGATCCTTGTCAGGCGGCGGAAAAGAGTTCCACTCTCGACCCCATAGAAGAAGCAACACCCTTAGGGTGTGATCTCCCAAATCACAACGCCAAACATGACTTTAGACCACAATACCTACCGGATGGTCATAAGAGTCGTTGCTATCATGGTTAGGAAGATCCGGAAGATCACAAGAACCCCGAGCATAATGAAGATGATTGCTTCTCGACTCCGATTTGGAAAGTCTTGTTGATGGCTAGGATAGGCCACATGAGCGTTAATGAAGCTGTTGCTAGGGCATTTGACTTACTCCTTCGAGCTCTTGATGGCTACGGAGGCGTAGATGGTGAGAGTATCTTAGTGTAAATATTTTTTTTCTTTTCTTTTGAGCTTGTGTATTTGTTTATGTTTGTTTGGTTAGTTTGGTTTCTAGGATTTGTTAGTTTTTGTGAAATTCTTGTAATTCGGTATTTTGATGAGCGATGTGAGGGAGGGATTTTGATGGTGTTTATTGAGTTCATTTGATAGGTTATAGTGAAAATGAAGTCTTGAGAGAGTAGTTGATGATAGAAGCTTGGATTTGGGCATGGGAGTCGGTTTTTGAAGCTTTTTAGGGAAGAGATTCTAGGTCTCGATGTATTGATGGCCATTTGGGTGAAGCTATCAAGATTAGGAAGGGCTAGAGGACTCTTCCCGACCGAGAAGAAAGCTTCCCGACCGGGAAGGATTAGCTATCCCGACCGGGAAGGATGTTATCCCGATCGGGATGAGTGTACCAAAAATCTGGTTTTCTAGAGTGTCATCCTGACCGGAAGGGGAGCTTCCCGAAGAAAGTCCAGGGACAAAGATCCAACCCAAAGAATAGGCAGAGATAGTCAAAAGCTATCTCGAAGAAAGCCTAGGGACAAAGATTTGTCACGAAGAATAGTCCAGAGATAGTCAGTAACTATCTCGAAGAAAGTCCAGGGACAAAGATCCATCCCAGAGAAAATTGGCCAGAGATAGTCAGAAACTATCTCGAACAAAGTCCATGGACAAAGTCCGTCCCAAATAATAGTCTAGAGATAGTCAGAACCTATCTCGAAGAAAGTCCATGGAGAAAGTCTGTTCCAAAGAATAATCTAGAGATAGTCAGAAACTATCTCGAAGAAAGACCACGGACAAAGGTACATCCCGAAGAAAAGTGCAGAGATAGTCAGAAACTATCTCGAAGAATGTAATAGTACAAAGATCCATCCCGAAGAAAAGTGCAGAGATAGTCAGAAACTATCTCGAAGAAATTCCAGGGACAAAAATCTGTCTCAATGAATAGTCCAATGGTAGTCAGAAACAATCTCGAAGAAAGTCTAGGGACAAAGATCCATTCCAAAGAATAGTCCAGAGATAGTCAAAAACTATCTCGAAGAAAGTCCAAGAATAAAGATACATCCCAAAGAACAAGCAAAAGATAGTCAAAAACTATCTCGAAGAAAGTCCAAGGACAACAAGCCGTCCCAATGAATAGGCCAGAGATTGTCAGAAACTATCTCGAAGAAAGTGGAGGGACAAAGATCTGTCCCAAAGAATAGTCCATAGGTAGTCAAAAACTATCTCGAAGAAAGTCCAGGGACAAAGATCTGTCGCAAAGAATAGGCCAAAGATAGTCAGAAACTATCTCGAAGAAAGTCCAGCGATAAAGATCCGTCCCGAAGAATAGTGCAGAGATAGTCAGAAACTATCTCGAAGAAAGTCTAGGGACAAAGATCCGTCCCAAAGAATAGTGAAGAGGTGGTCAGAAACTATCTAGAAGAATGTCAAGGGACAAAGATCCATCCCAAAGAATAGGCCAGAGATAGTCAGAAACTTTCTCGAAGAATTTCCAGGGACAAAGAGCCGTCCCGAATAATAGTCTAGAGATAGTGAAAAACTATCCCGAAGAAAGTACAGGGACAAATATCCGTTCCAAAGAATAGGCCAGAGATAGTAAGAAACTATCTCGAAGAAAGTTCAGGGACAAAGATCCATCCCAAAGAATAGCCAAGAGATAGTCAGAAAACTATCTCGGAGAAAGTCCAGGGACAAAGAACCGTCCCAAAGAATTGGCCAGAGATACTAAGAAACTATCTCGAAGAAAGTTCGAGGGACAAAGATCCATCCCGAAGAATAGTCCAGAAATTGTCAGAAACTATCTCGAAGAAAGTCCTGGGACAAAGATCTGTCCCGAAGAATAGTCCAGAGATAGTCAGGGACTATCTTGAAAAACGTTCAGGGACAAAGATCCGTCCCAAAGAAAATTGGCCAGAGATAGTTAGAAACTATCTCGAACAAAGTCCGTCCCAAATAATAGTCTAGAGATAGTCAGAATTTATCTCGAAGAAAGTCCACGGACAAAGGTCCGCCCCGAAGAATAGTCCAGAGATAGTCATAAACTATCTCGAAGAATGTAATAGGACAAAGATCCGTCCCGAAGAATAGTGCAGAGACAGTCAGAAAACTATCTCGAACAAAGATCCGTCTCGAAGAAAGTCCAGGGACAAAGATCCGTCTCATAGAATAGTCCAATGGTAGTCATAAACTATCTCGAAGAAAGTCTAGGGACAAAGATCCATCCTTAAGAATAGTCCAGAGATAGTCAGAAACTATCTCAAAGAAAGTCCAAGAACAAAGATCCATCCCAAAGAATAGGCAAAAGATATCCAGAAACTATCTCGAAGAAAGTCCAGGGAGAACGAGCCGTCCCAAAGAATAGGCCAGAGATTGTCAGAAACTATCTCGAAGAAAATCCATGGACAAGGATCCGTCCCAAAGAATAGTTCATAGGTAGTCAAAAACTATCTCGAAGAAAGTCCATGGACAAAGATCCATCCCAAAGAATATCCAAAGATAGTCAGAAACTATCTCGAAGAAAGTCCATCGACAAAGATCCTTCCCTAATAATAGTGCAGAGATAGTCAGAAACTATCTCGAAGAAAGTCAAGGGACAAAGATCCGTCCGAAAGAATAGTGAAGAGGTAGTCAGAAACTATCTCGAAGAAAGTCCAGGGACAAAGATCCGTCCCAAATAAAATTAGCCAGAGATAGTTAGAAACTATCTCGAACAAAGTCCATGGACAAAGTCCGTCCCAAATAATAGTCTAGAGAAAGTTAGAATTTATCTCGAAGAAAGTCCACGGACAAAGGTCCGCCCCGAAGAATAGTCCAGAGATAGTCATAAACTATCTCGAAGAATGTAATAGGACAAAGATCCGTCTCGAAGAATAGTGCAGAGACAGTCAGAAACTATCTCGAAGAAAGTGCAGGGACAATGATTCGTCTCAAAGAATAGTCCAATGGTAGTCAGAAACTATCGCGAAGAAAGTCTAGGGACATAGATCCATCCCTAAGAATAGTCCAGAGATAGTCAGAAACTATCTCGAAGAAAGTCCAAGAACAAAGATCCTTCCCAAAGAATAGGAAAAAGATAGCCAGAAACTATCTCGAAGAAAGTCGAGGGACAACGAGCCGTCCCAAAGAATAGGCCCGAGATTGTCAGAAACTATCTCGAAGAAAATCCAGGGACAAAGATCCATTCCAAAGAATAGTTCATAGGTAGTAAAAAACTATCTCGAAGAAAGTCCAGGGACAAAGATCTGTCCCAAAGAAAATTAGACAGAGATAGTTAGAAACTATCTCGAACAAAGTCCATGGACAAAGTCCGTCCCAAACAATAGTCTAGAGAAAGTCAGAATTTATCTCGAAGAAAGTCCATGGACAAAGGTCCGCCCCGAAGAATTGTCCAGAGATAGTCAGAAACTATCTCGAAGAATGTAATAGGACAAAGATCCGTCCCGAAAAATAGTGTCGAGATAGTCAGAAACTATCTCGAAGAAAGTCCAGGGACAAAGATCTGTCTCAAAGAATAGTCTAATGGTAGTAAGAAACTATCGCGAAGAAAGTCAAGGGATATAGATCCATCCCTAAGAATAGTCCAGAGATAGTCAGAAACTATCTCGAAGAAAGTACAAGAACAAAGATCCTTCCCAAAGAATAGGAAAAAGATAGCCAGAAACTATGTCGAAGAAAGTCCAGGGACAACGAACCGTCCCAAAGAATAGGCCAGAGATTGTCAGAAACTATCTCGAAGAAAATTCAGGGACAAAGATCCGTCCCAAAGAAGAGTTCATAGGTAGTCAAAAACTATCTCGAAGAAAATCCATGGACAAAGATCCGTCCCAAAGAATAGGCCAAAGATAGTCAGAAACTATCGCGAAGAAAGTCCAGCGAGAAAGATCTGTCCCAAATAATAGTGCAGAGATAGTCAGAAACTATCTCGAAGAAAGTCAAGGGACAAAGATCCGTCCCAAATAATAGTGAAGAGGTAGTCAGAAACTATCTCGAAGAATGTAATAGGACAAAGATCCGTCCCGAAGAATAGTGCAGAGATAGTCAGAAACTATCTCGAAGAAAGTCCAGGGACAAAGGTCCGTCTCAAAGAATAGTCCAATGGTAGTCAGAAACTATCTCAAAGAAAGTCTAGGGACAAAGATCCATCCCTAAGAATAGTCCAGAGATAGTCAAAAACTATCTCGAAGAAAGTCCAGCGACAAAGATCCATCCCAAAGAATAGGCAAAAGATAGCCAGAAACTATCTCGAAGAAAGTCCAGGGACAACGAGCCGTCCCAAAGAATAGGTCAGAGATTGTCAGAAACTATCTCCAAGAAAATCCAGGGACAAAGATCCGTCCCAAAGAAGAGTTCATAGGTATTCAAAAACTATCTCGAAGAAAGTCCATGGACAAAGATCCGTCCCAAAGAATAAGCCAAAGATAGGCAGAAACTATCTCGAAGAAAGTCCAGCGACAAAGATCCGTCCCAAATAATAGTGCAGAGATAGTCAGAAACTATCTCGAAGAAAGTCAAGGGGCAAAGATCTGTCCCAAAGAATATTGAAGAGGTAGTCAGAAACTATCTTGAAGAAAGTCCAGGGACAAAGATCCATCCCAAAGAATAGGCCAGATATAGTCAAAAGCTATCTCGAAGAAAGTTCAGGAACAAAGATCTGTCCCGAAGAATAGTCCAGAGATAGTCAGAAATTATCTTGAAAAAAGTCTAGGGACAAAGATCCGTCCCAAATAAAATTAGCCAGAGATAGTTAGAAACTATCTCGAACAAAGTCCATGGACAAAGTCCGTCCCAAATAATAGTCTAGAGAAAATCAGAATTTATCTCGAAGAAAGTCCACGGACAAAGGTCCGCCCCGAAGAATAGTCCAGAGATAGTCAGAAACTATCTCGAAGAATGTAATAAGACAAAGGTCCGTCCCGAAGAATAGTGCTGAGATAGTCAGAAACTATCTCGAAGAAAGTGTATGGATAATGATCCGTCTCAAAGAATAGTCCAATGGTAGTCAGAAACTATCTCGAAGAAAGTCTAGGGACAAAGATCCATCCCTAAGAATAGTCCAGAGATAGTCAGAAACTATCTCGAAGAAAGTCCAGCGACAAAGATCCATCCCAAAGAATAGGCAAAAGATAGCCAGAAACTATCTCGAAGAAAGTCCAGGGACAACGAGCCGTCCCAAAGAATAGGTCAGAGATTGTCAGAAACTATCTCCAAGAAAATCCAGGGACAAAGATCCGTCCCAAAGAAGAGTTCATAGGTATTCAAAAACTATCTCGAAGAAAGTCCATGGACAAAGATCCGTCCCAAAGAATAAGCCAAAGATAGGCAGAAACTATCTCGAAGAAAGTCCAGCGACAAAGATCCGTCCCAAATAATAGTGCAGAGATAGTCAGAAACTATCTCGAAGAAAGTCAAGGGACAAAGATCTGTCCCAAAGAATATTGAAGAGGTAGTCAGAAACTATCTTGAAGAAAGTCCAGGGACAAAGATCCATCCCAAAGAATAGGCCAGATATAGTCAAAAGCTATCTCGAAGAAAGTTCAGGGACAAAGATCTGTCCCGAAGAATAGTCCAGAGATAGTCAGAAATTATCTTGAAAAAAGTCTAGGGACAAAGATCCGTCCCAAATAAAATTAGCCAGAGATAGTTAGAAACTATCTCGAACAAAGTCCATGGACAAAGTCCGTCCCAAATAATAGTCTAGAGAAAGTCAGAATTTATCTCGAAGAAAGTCCACGGACAAAGGTCCGCCCCGAAGAATAGTCCAGAGATAGTCAGAAACTATCTCGAAAATGTAATAGGACAAAGATCCGTCCCGAAGAATAGTGCTGAGATAGTCAGAAACTATCTCGAAGAAAGTGTATGGACAATGATCCGTCTCAAAGAATAGTCAAATGGTAGTAAGAAACTATCGCGAAGAAAGTCTAGGGATATAGATCCACCTCTAAGAATAGTCCAGAGATAGTCAGAAACTATCTCGAAGAAAGTACAAAAACAAAGATCCTTCTCAAAGAATAAGAAAAAGATAGCCAGAAACTATCTCGAAGAAAGTCCAAGGACAACGAGCCGTCCCAAAGAATAGGCCAGAGATTGTCAGAAACTATCTCGAAGAAAATCCAGGGACAAAGATCCGTCCCAAAGAAGAGATCATAGGTAGTCAAAAACTATCTCGAAGAAAATCCATGGACAAAGATCCGTCCCAAAGAATAGGCCAAAGATAGTCAGAAACTATCGCGAAGAAAGTCCAGCGACAAAGATCTGTCCCAAATAATAGTGCAGAGATAGTCAGAAACTATCTCGAAGAAAGTCAAGGGACAAAGATCCGTCCCAAATAATAGTGAAGAGGTAGTCAGAAACTATCTCGAAGAATGTAATAGGACAAAGATCCGTCCCGAAGAATAGTGCAGAGATAGTCAGAAACTATCTCGAAGAAAGTCCAGGGACAAAGGTCCGTCTCAAAGAATAGTCCAATGGTAGTCAGAAACTATCTCGAAGAAAGTCTAGGGACAAAGATCCATCCCTAAGAATAGTCCAGAGATAGTCAGAAACTATCTCGAAGAAAGTCCAAGAACAAAGATCCATCCCAAAGAATAGGCAAAAGATAGCCAGAAACTATCTCGAAGAAAGTCCAGGGACAAAGAGCCGTCCCAAAGAATAGGTCAGAGATTGTCAGAAACTATCTCCAAGAAAATCCAGGGACAAAGATCCGTCCCAAAGAAGAGTTCATAGGTAGTCAAAAACTATCTCGAAGAAAGTCCATGGACAAAGATCCGTCCCAAAGAATAGGCCAAAGATAGGCAGAAACTATCTCGAAGAAAGTCCAGCGACAAAGATCCGTCCCAAATAATAGTGCAGAGATAGTCATAAACTATCTCGAAGAAAGTCAAGGGGCAAAGATCTGTCCCAAAGAATATTGAAGAGGTAGTCAGAAACTATCTTGAAGAAAGTCCAGGGACAAAGATCCATCCCAAAGAATAGGCCAGATATAGTCAAAAGCTATCTCGAAGAAAGTCCAGGGACAAAGATCTGTCCAGAAGAATAGTCCAGAGATAGTCAGAAATTATCTTGAAAAAAGTTTAGGGACAAAGATCCGTCCCAAATAAAATTAGCCAGAGATAGTTAGAAACTATCTCGAACAAAGTCCATGGACGAAGTCCGTCCCAAATAATAGTCTAGAGAAAGTCAGAATTTATCTCGAAGAAAGTCCACGGACAAAGGTCCGCCCCGAAGAATAGTCCAGAGATAGTCAGAAACTATCTCGAAGAATGTAATAGGACAAAGATCCGTCCCGAAGAATAGTGCTGAGATAGTCAGAAACTATCTCGAAGAAAGTGTAGGGACAATGATCCGTCTCAAAGAATAGTCTAATGGTAGTAAGAAACTATCGCGAAGAAAGTCTAGGGATATAGATCCATCCCTAAGAATAGTCCAGAGATAGTCAGAAACTATCTCGAAGAAAGTACAAGAACAAAGATCCTTCCCAAAGAATAGGAAAAAGATAGCCAGAAACTATCTCGAAGAAAGTCCAGGGACAACGAGCCGTCCCAAAGAATAGGCCAGAGATTGTCAGAAACTATCTCGAAGAAAATCCAGGGACAAAGATCCGTCCCAAAGAAGAGTTCATAGGTAGTCAAAAACTATCTCGAAGAAAGTCCATGGACAAAGATCCGTCCCAAAGAATAGGCCAAAGATAGGCAGAAACTATCTCGAAGAAAGTCCAGCGACAAAGATCCGTCCCAAATAATAGTGCAAAGATAGTCATAAACTATCTCGAAGAAAGTCAAGGGGCAAAGATCTGTCCCAAAGAATATTGAAGAGGTAGTCAGAAACTATCTTGAAGAAAGTCCAGGGACAAAGATCCATCCCAAAGAATAGGCCAGATATAGTCAAAAGCTATCTCGAAGAAAGTCCAGGGACAAAGATCTGTCCAGAAGAATAGTCCAGAGATAGTCAGAAATTATCTTGAAAAAAGTTTAGGGACAAAGATCCGTCCCAAATAAAATTAGCCAGAGATAGTTAGAAACTATCTCGAACAAAGTCCATGGACGAAGTCCGTCCCAAATAATAGTCTAGAGAAAGTCAGAATTTATCTCGAAGAAAGTCCACGGACAAAGGTCCGCCCCGAAGAATAGTCCAGAGATAGTCAGAAACTATCTCGAAGAATGTAATAGGACAAAGATCCGTCCCGAAGAATAGTGCTGAGATAGTCAGAAACTATCTCGAAGAAAGTGTAGGGACAATGATCCGTCTCAAAGAATAGTCTAATGGTAGTAAGAAACTATCGCGAAGAAAGTCTAGGGATATAGATCCATCCCTAAGAATAGTCCAGAGATAGTCAGAAACTATCTCGAAGAAAGTACAAGAACAAAGATCCTTCCCAAAGAATAGGAAAAAGATAGCCAGAAACTATCTCGAAGAAAGTCCAGGGACAACGAGCCGTCCCAAAGAATAGGCCAGAGATTGTCAGAAACTATCTCGAAGAAAATCCAGGGACAAAGATCCGTCCCAAAGAAGAGTTCATAGGTAGTCAAAAACTATCTCGAAGAAAGTCCATGGACAAAGATCCGTCCCAAAGAATAGGCCAAAGATAGGCAGAAACTATCTCGAAGAAAGTCCAGCGACAAAGATCCGTCCCAAATAATAGTGCAAAGATAGTCATAAACTATCTCGAAGAAAGTCAAGGGGCAAAGATCTGTCCCAAAGAATATTGAAGAGGTAGTCAGAAACTATCTTGAAGAAAGTCCAGGGACAAAGATCCATCCCAAAGAATAGGCCAGATATAGTCAAAAGCTATCTCGAAGAAAGTCCAGGGACAAAGATCTGTCCAGAAGAATAGTCCAGAGATAGTCAGAAATTATCTTGAAAAAAGTTTAGGGACAAAGATCCGTCCCAAATAAAATTAGCCAGAGATAGTTAGAAACTATCTCGAACAAAGTCCATGGACGAAGTCCGTCCCAAATAATAGTCTAGAGAAAGTCAGAATTTATCTCGAAGAAAGTCCACGGACAAAGGTCCGCCCCGAAGAATAGTCCAGAGATAGTCAGAAACTATCTCGAAGAATGTAATAGGACAAAGATCCGTCCCGAAGAATAGTGCTGAGATAGTCAGAAACTATCTCGAAGAAAGTGTAGGGACAATGATCCGTCTCAAAGAATAGTCTAATGGTAGTAAGAAACTATCGCGAAGAAAGTCTAGGGATATAGATCCATCCCTAAGAATAGTCCAGAGATAGTCAGAAACTATCTCGAAGAAAGTAAAAGAACAAAGATCCTTCCCAAAGAATAGGAAAAAGATAGCCAGAAACTATCTCGAAGAAAGTCCAGGGACAACGAGCCGTCCCAAAGAATAGGCCAGAGATTGTCAGAAACTATCTCGAAGAAAATCCAGGGACAAAGATCCGTCCCAAAGAAGAGTTCATAGGTAGTCAAAAACTATCTCGAAGAAAGTCCATGGACAAAGATCCGTCCCAAAGAATAGGCCAAAGATAGTCAGAAACTATCGCGAAGAAAGTCCAGCGACAAAGATCTGTCCCAAATAATAGTGCAGAGATAGTCAGAAACTATCTCGAAGAAAGACAAGGGACAAAGATCCGTCCCAAATAATAGTGAAGAGGTAGTCAGAAACTATCTCGAAGAATGTATTAGGACAAAGATCCGTCCCGAAGAATAGTGCAGAGATAGTCAGAAACTATCTCGAAGAAAGTCCAGGGACAAAGATCCGTCTAAAAGAATAGTCCAATGGTAGTCAGAAACTATCTCGAAGAAAGTCTAGGGACAAAGATCCATCCCTAAGAATAGTCCAGAGATAGTCAGAAACTATCTCGAAGAAAGTCCAAGAACAAAGATCCATCCCAAAGAATAGGCAAAAGATAGCCAGAAACTATCTCGAAGAAAGTCCAGGGACAACGAGCCGTCCCAAAGAATAGGTCATAGATAGTCAGAAACTATCTCCATGAAAATCCAGGGACAAAGATCCGTCCCAAAGAAGAGTTCATAGGTAGTCAAAAACTATCTCAAAGAAAGTCCATGGACAAAGATCCGTCCCAAAGAATAGGCCAAAGATAGTCAGAAACTATCGCGAAGAAAGTCCAGCGACAAAGATCTGTCCCAAATAATAGTGCAGAGATAGTCAGAAACTATCTCGAAGAAAGACAAGGGACAAAGATCCGTCCCAAATAATAGTGAAGAGGTAGTCAGAAACTATCTCGAAGAATGTATTAGGACAAAGATCCGTCCCGAAGAATAGTGCAGAGATAGTCAGAAACTATCTCGAAGAAAGTCCAGGGACAAAGATCCGTCTAAAAGAATAGTCCAATGGTAGTCAGAAACTATCTCGAAGAAAGTCTAGGGACAAAGATCCATCCCTAAGAATAGTCCAGAGATAGTCAGAAACTATCTCGAAGAAAGTACAAGAACAAAGATCCTTCCCAAAGAATAGGAAAAAGATAGCCAGAAACTATCTCGAAGAAAGTCCAGGGACAACGAGCCGTCCCAAAGAATAGGCCAGAGATTGTCAGAAACTATCTCGAAGAAAATCCAGGGACAAAGATCCGTCCCAAAGAAGAGTTCATAGGTAGTCAAAAACTATCTCGAAGAAAGTCCATGGACAAAGATCCGTCCCAAAGAATAGGCCAAAGATAGTCAGAAACTATCGCGAAGAAAGTCCAGCGACAAAGATCTGTCCCAAATAATAGTGCAGAGATAGTCAGAAACTATCTCGAAGAAAGACAAGGGACAAAGATCCGTCCCAAATAATAGTGAAGAGGTAGTCAGAAACTATCTCGAAGAATGCATTAGGACAAAGATCCGTCCCGAAGAATAGTGCAGAGATAGTCAGAAACTATCTCGAAGAAAGTCCAGGGACAAATATCCGTCTAAAAGAATAGTCCAATGGTAGTCAGAAACTATCTCGAAGAAAGTCTAGGGACAAAGATCCATCCCTAAGAATAGTCCAGAGATAGTCAGAAACTATCTCGAAGAAAGTCCAAGAACAAAGATCCATCCCAAAGAATAGGCAAAAGATAGCCAGAAACTATCTCGAAGAAAGTCCAGGGACAACGAGCCGTCCCAAAGAATAGGTCAGAGATTGTCAGAAACTATCTCCAAGAAAATCCAGGGACAAAGATCCGTCCCAAAGAAGAGTTCATAGGTAGTCAAAAACTATCTCAAAGAAAGTCCATGGACAAAGATCCGTCCCAAAGAATAGGCCAAAGATAGGCAGAAACTATCTCGAAGAAAGTCCAGCGACAAAGATCCGTCCCAAATAATAGTGCAGAGATAGTCGGAAACTATCTCGAAGAAAGTCAAGGGACAAAGATCTGTCCCAAAGAATATTGAAGAGGTAGTCAGAAACTATCTCGAAGAAAGTCCATGGACAAAGATCCATCCCAAAGAATAGGCCAGATATAGTCAAAAGCTATCTCGAAGAAAGTCCAGGGACAAAGATCTGTCCCGAAGAATAGTCCAGAGATAGTCAGAAATTATCTTGAAAAAAGTCTAGGGACAAAGATCCGTCCCAAATAAAATTAGCCAGAGATAGTTAGAAACTATCTCGAACAAAGTCCATGGACAAAGTCCGTCCCAAATAATAGTCTAGAGAAAGTCAGAATTTATCTCGAAGAAAGTCCACGGACAAAGGTCCGCCCCGAAGAATAGTCCAGAGATAGTCAGAAACTATCTCGAAGAATGTAATAGGACAAAGATCCATCCCGAAGAATAGTGCTGAGATAGTCAGAAACTATCTCGAAGAAAGTGTAGGGACAATGATCCCTCTCAAAGAATAGTCTAATGGTAGTAAGAAACTATCGCGAAGAAAGTCTAGGGATATAGATCCATCGCTAAGAATAGTCCAGAGATAGTCAGAAACTATCTCGAAGAAAGTACAAGAACAAAGATCCTTCCCAAAGAATAGGAAAAAGATAGCCAGAAACTATCTCGAAGAAAGTCCAGGGACAACGAGTCGTCCCAAAGAATAGGCTAGAGATTGTCAGAAACTATCTCGAAGAAAATCCAGGGACAAAGATCCGTCCCAAAGAAGAGTTCATAGGTAGTCAAAAACTATCTCGAAGAAAGTCCATGGACAAAGATCCATCCCAAAGAATAGGCCAAAGATAGTCAGAAAATATCGCGAAGAAAGTCCAGCGACAAAGATCTGTCCCAAATAATAGTGCCGAGATAGTCAGAAACTATCTCGAAGAAAGTCAAGGGACAAAGATCCGTCCCAAATAATAGTGAGGAGGTAGTGAGAAACTATCTCGAAGAATGTAATAGGACAAAGATCCGTCCCGAAGAATAGTGCAGAGATAGTCAGAAACTATCTCGAAGAAAGTCCAGGGACAAAGATCCGTCTCAAAGAATAGTCCAATGGTACTCAGAAACTATCTCGAAGAAAGTCTAGGGACAAAGATCCATCCCTAAGAATAGTCCAGAGATAGTCAGAAACTATCTCGAAGAAAGTCCAAGAACAAAGATCCATCCCAAAGAATAGGCAAAAGATAGCCAGAAACTATCTCGAAGAAAGTCCAGGGACAACGAGCCGTCCCAAAGAATAGGTCAGAGATTGTCAGAAACTATCTCCAAGAAAATCCAGGGACAAAGATCCGTCCTGAAGAAGAGTTCATAGGTAGTCAAAAACTATCTCGAAGAAAGTCCATGGACAAAGATCCGTCCCAAAGAATAGGCCAAAGATAGGCAGAAACTATCTCGACGAAAGTCCAGCGACAAAGATCCGTCCCAAATAATAGTGCAGAGGTAGTCAGAAACTATCTTGAAGAAAGTCTAGGGACAAAGATCCATCCCAAAGAATAGGCCAGATATAGTCAAAAGCTATCTCGAAGAAAGTCCAGGGACAAAGATCTGTCCCGAAGAATAGTCCAGAGATAGTCAGAAACTATCTTGAAAAAAGTCTAGGGACAAAGATCCGTCCCAAATAAAATTAGCCAGAGATAGTTAGAAACTATCTCGAACAAAGTCCATGGACAAAGTCCGTCCCAAATAATAGTCTAGAGAAAGTCAGAATTTATCTCGAAGAATGTCCACGGACAAAGGTCCGCCCCGAAGAATAGTCCAGAGATAGTCAGAAACTATCTCGAAGAATGTAATAGGACAAAGATCCGTCCCGAAGAATAGTGCAGGGATAGTCAGAAACTATCTCGAAGAAAGTGTAGGGACAATGATCCGTCTCAAAGAATAGTCCAATGGTAGTCAGAAACTATCACGAAGAAAGTCTAGGGATATAGATCCATCCCTAAGAATAGTCCAGAGATAGTCAGAAACTATCTCGAAGAAAGTCCAAGAACAAAGATCCATCCCAAAGAATAGGCAAAAGATAGCCAGAAACTATCTTGAAGAAAGTCCAGGGACAACGAGCCGTCCCAAAGAATAGGTCAGAGATTGTCAGAAACTATCTCCAAGAAAATCCAGGGACAAAGATCCGTCCCAAAGAAGAGTTCATAGGTTGTCAAAAACTATCTCGAAGAAAGTCCATGGACAAAGATCCGTCCCAAAGAATAGGCCAAAGATAGGCAGAAACTATCTCGAAGAAAGTCCAGCGACAATGATCCGTCCCAAATAATAGGCCAAAGATAGTCAGAAACTATCTCGAAGAAAGTCAAGGGACAAAGATCTGTCCCAAAGAATATTGAAGAGGTAGTCAGAAAATATCTTGAAGAAAGTCCAGGGACAAAGATCCATCCCAAAGAATAGGCCAGATATAGTCAAAAGCTATCTCGAAGAAAGTCCAGGGACAAAGATCTGTCCCGAAGAATAGGCAAAAGATAGCCAGAAACTATCTCGAAGAAAGTCCAGGGACAACGAGCCGTCCCAAAGAATAGGTCAGAGATTGTCAGAAACTATCTCCAAGAAAATCCAGGGACAAAGATCCGTCCCGAAGAAGAGTTCATAGGTAGTCAAAAACTATCTCGAAGAAAGTCCATGGACAAAGATCCGTCCCAAAGAATAGGCCAAAGATAGGCAGAAACTATCTCGACGAAAGTCCAGCGACAAAGATCCGTCCCAAATAATAGTGCAGAGGTAGTCAGAAACTATCTTGAAGAAAGTCTAGGGACAAAGATCCATCCCAAAGAATAGGCCAGATATAGTCAAAAGCTATCTCGAAGAAAGTCCAGGGACAAAGATCTGTCCCGAAGAATAGTCCAGAGATAGTCAGAAACTATCTTGAAAAAAGTCTAGGGACAAAGATCCGTCCCAAATAAAATTAGCCAGAGATAGTTAGAAACTATCTCGAACAAAGTCCATGGACAAAGTCCGTCCCAAATAATAGTCTAGAGAAAGTCAGAATTTATCTCGAAGAATGTCCACGGACAAAGGTCCGCCCCGAAGAATAGTCCAGAGATAGTCAGAAACTATCTCGAAGAATGTAATAGGACAAAGATCCGTCCCGAAGAATAGTGCAGGGATAGTCAGAAACTATCTCGAAGAAAGTGTAGGGACAATGATCCGTCTCAAAGAATAGTCCAATGGTAGTCAGAAACTATCACGAAGAAAGTCTAGGGATATAGATCCATCCCTAAGAATAGTCCAGAGATAGTCAGAAACTATCTCGAAGAAAGTCCAAGAACAAAGATCCATCCCAAAGAATAGGCAAAAGATAGCCAGAAACTATCTTGAAGAAAGTCCAGGGACAACGAGCCGTCCCAAAGAATAGGTCAGAGATTGTCAGAAACTATCTCCAAGAAAATCCAGGGACAAAGATCCGTCCCAAAGAAGAGTTCATAGGTTGTCAAAAACTATCTCGAAGAAAGTCCATGGACAAAGATCCGTCCCAAAGAATAGGCCAAAGATAGGCAGAAACTATCTCGAAGAAAGTCCAGCGACAATGATCCGTCCCAAATAATAGGCCAAAGATAGTCAGAAACTATCTCGAAGAAAGTCAAGGGACAAAGATCTGTCCCAAAGAATATTGAAGAGGTAGTCAGAAAATATCTTGAAGAAAGTCCAGGGACAAAGATCCATCCCAAAGAATAGGCCAGATATAGTCAAAAGCTATCTCAAAGAAAGTCCAGGGACAAAGATCTGTCCCGAAGAATAGTCCAGAGATAGTCAGAAATTATCTTGAAAAAAGTCTAGGGACAACGATCCGTCCCAAATAAAATTAGCCAGAGATAGTTAGAAACTATCTCGAACAAAGTCCATGGACAAAGTCCGTCCCAAATAATAGTCTAGAGAAAGTCAGAATTTATCTCGAAGAAAGTCCACGGACAAAGGTCCGCCCCGAAGAATAGTCCAGAGATAGTCAGAAACTATCTCGAAGAAAGTATAGGGACAATGATCCGTCTCAAAGAATAGTCCAATGGTAGTCAGAAACTATCGCGAAGAAAGTCTAGGGATATAGATCCATCCCTAAGAATAGTCCAGAGATAGTCAGAAACTATCTCGAAGAAAGTCCAAGAACAAAGATCCATCCCAAAGAATAGGCAAAAGATAGCCAGAAACTATCTTGAAGAAAGTCCAGGGACAACGAGCCGTCCCAAAGAATAGGTCAGAGATTGTCAGAAACTATCTCCAAGAAAATCCAGGGACAAAGATCCGTCCCAAAGAAGAGTTCATAGGTTGTCAAAAACTATCTCGAAGAAAGTCCATGGACAAAGATCCGTCCCAAAGAATAGGCTAAAGATAGTCAGAAACTATCGCGAAGAAAGTCCAGCGACAAAGATCTGTCCCAAATAATAGTGCAGAGATAGTCAGAAACTATCTCGAAGAAAGTCAAGGGACAAAGATCCGTTCCAAATAATAGTGAGGAGGTAGTGAGAAACTATCTCGAAGAATGTAATAGGACAAAGATCCGTCCAGAAGAATAGTGCAGAGATAGTCAGAAACTATCTCGAAGAAAGTCCAGGGACAAAGATCCGTCTCAAAGAATAGTCCAATGGTAGTCAGAAACTATTACGAAGAAAGTCTAGGGACAAAGACCCATCCCTAAGAATAGTCCAGAGATAGTCAGAAACTATCTCGAAGAAAGTCCAGCGACAAAGATCCATCCCAAAGAATAGGCAAAAGATAGCCAGAAACTATCTCGAAGAAAGTCCAGGGACAACGAGCCGTCCCAAAGAATAGGTCAGAGATTGTCAGAAACTATCTCCAAGAAAATCCAGGGACAAAGATACGTCCCAAAGAAGAGTTCATAAGTTGTCAAAAACTATCTCGAAGAAAGTCCATGGACAAAGATCCGTCCCAAAGAATAGGCCAAAGATAGTCAGAAACTATCGCGAAGAAAGTCCAGCGACAAAGATCTGTCCCAAATAATAGTCCAGAGATAGTCAGAAACTATCTCGAAGAAAGTCAAGGGACAAAGATTCGTCCCAAATAATAGTGAAGAGGTAGTCAGAAACTATCTCGAAGAATGTAATAGGACAAAGATCCGTCCCGAATAATAGTGCAGAGATAGTCAGAAACTATCTCGAAGAAAGTCCAGGGACAAAGATCCGTCTCAAAGAATAGGCCAGAGATAGCCAGAAACTATCTCGAAGAAAGTCCAGGGACAACAAGCCCTCCCAAAGAATAGGTCAGAGATTGTCAGAAACTATCTCTAAGAAAATCCAGGGACAAAGATCCGTCCCAAAAAAGAGTTCATTGGTATTCAAAAACTATCTCGAAGAAAGTCCATGGACAAAGATCCGTCCCAAAGAATAGGCCAAAGATAGGCAGAAACTATCTCGAAGAAAGTCCAGCGACAATGATCCGTCCCAAATAATAGGCCAAAGATAGTCAGAAACTATCTCGAAGAAAGTCAAGGGACAAAGATCTGTCCCAAAGAATATTGAAGAGGTAGTCAGAAAATATCTTGAAGAAAGTCCAGGGACAAAGATCCATCCCAAAGAATAGGCCAGATATAGTCAAAAGCTATCTCGAAGAAAGTCCAGGGACAAAGATCTGTCCCGAAGAATAGTCCAGAGATAGTCAGAAATTATCTTGAAAAAAGTCTAGGGACAACGATCCGTCCCAAATAAAATTAGCCAGAGATAGTTAGAAACTATCTCGAACAAAGTCCATGGACAAAGTCCGTCCCAAATAATAGTCTAGAGAAAGTCAGAATTTATCTCGAAGAAAGTCCACGGACAAAGGTCCGCCCCGAAGAATAGTCCAGAGATAGTCAGAAACTATCTCGAAAATGTAATAGGACAAAGATCCGTCCCGAAGAATAGTGCTGAGATAGTCAGAAACTATCTCGAAGAAAGTATAGAGACAATGATCCGTCTCAAAGAATAGTCCAATGGTAGTCAGAAACTATCACGAAGAAAGTCTAGGGATATAGATCCATCCCTAAGAATAGTCCAGAGATAGTCAGAAACTATCTCGAAGAAAGTCCAAGAACAAAGATCCATCCCAAAGAATAGGCAAAAGATAGCCAGAAACTATCTCGAAGAAAGTCCAGGGACAACGAGCCGTCCCAAAGAATAGGTCAGAGATTGTCAGAAACTATCTCCAAGAAAATCCAGGGACAAAGATCCGTCCCAAAGAAGAGTTCATAGGTTGTCAAAAACTATCTCGAAGAAAGTCCATGGACAAAGATCCGTCTCAAACAATAGGCTAAAGATAGTCAGAAACTATCGCGAAGAAAGTCCAGCGACAAAGATCTGTCCCAAATAATAGTGCAGAGATAGTCAGAAACTATCTCGAAGAAAGTCAAGGGACAAAGATCCGTCCCAAATAATAGTGAGGAGGTAGTCAGAAACTATCTCGAAGAATGTAATAGGACAAAGATCCGTCCCGAAGAATAGTGCAGAGATAGTCAGAAACTATCTCGAAGAAAGTCCAGGGACATAGATCCGTCTCAAAGAATAGTCCAATGGTAGTCAGAAACTATTACGAAGAAAATCTAGGGACAAAGACCCATCCCTAAGAATAGTCCAGAGATAGTCAGAAACTATCTCGAAGAAAGTCCAGCGACAAAGATCCATCCCAAAGAATAGGCAAAAGATAGCCAGAAACTATCTTGAAGAAAGTCCAGGGACAACGAGCCGTCTCAAAGAATAGGTCAGAGATTGTCAGAAACTATCTCCAAGAAAATCCAGGGACAAAGATACGTCCCAAAGAAGAGTTCATAAGTTGTCAAAAACTATCTCGAAGAAAGTCCATGGACAAAGATCCGTCCCAAAGAATAGGCCAAAGATAGTCAGAAACTATCGCGAAGAAAGTCCAGCGACAAAGATCTGTCCCAAATAATAGTCCAGAGATAGTCAGAAACTATCTCGAAGAAAGTCAAGGGACAAAGATTCGTCCCAAATAATAGTGAAGAGGTAGTCAGAAACTATCTCGAAGAATGTAATAGGACAAAGATCTGTCCCGAATAATAGTGCAGAGATAATCAGAAACTATCTCGAAGAAAGTCCAGGGACAAAGATCCGTCTCAAAGAATAGTCCAATGGTAGTCAGAAACTATCTCGATGAAAGTCTAGGGACAAAGACCCATCCCTAAGAATAGTCCAGAGATAGTCTGAATCTATCTCGAAGAAAGTTAAGCGACAAAGATCCATCCCAAAGAATAGGCAAAAGATAGCCAGAAACTATCTCGAAGAAAGTCCAGGGACAACAAGCCCTCCCAAAGAATAGGTCAGAGATTGTCAGAAACTATCTCCAAGAATAATAATAGTCTAGAGAAAGTCGGAATTTATCTCGAAGAAAGTGCAGGGACAATGATCCGTCTCAAAGAATAGTTCAATGGTAGTCAGAAACTATTGCGAAGAAAGTCTTGGGACATAGATCCATCCCTAAGAATAGTCCAGAGATAGTCAGAAACTATCTCGAAGAAAGTCCAAGAACAAAGATCCTTCCCAAAGAATAGGCAAAAGATAGCCAGAAACTATCTCGAAGAAAGGCCAGGGACAACGAGCCGTCCCAAAGAATAGGCCAGAGATTGTCAAAAACTATCTCGAAGAAAATTCAGTGACAAAGATCCGTCCCAAAGAATAGTTCATAGGTAGTCAAAAACTATCTTGAAGAAAGTCCATGGACAAAGATCCGTCCCAAAGAATAGGCCAAAGATAGTCAGAAACTATCTCGAAGAAAGTCTAGCGACAAAGATCTGTCCCAAATAATAGTGCAGAGATAGTCAGAAACTATCTCGAAAAAAGTCAAGGGACAAAGATCCGTCCCAAATAATAGTAAAGAGGTAGTCAGAAACTATCTCGAAGAATGTAATAGGACAAAAAAGATCCTTCCCGAAGAATAGTGCAGAGATAGTCAGAAACTATCTCGAAGAAAGTCCAGAGACAAAGATCCGTCTCAAAGAATAGTCCAATGGTAGTCAGAAACTATCTCGAAGAAAGTCTAGGGACAAATATCCATCACTAAGAATAGTCCAGAGATAGTCAGAAACTATCTCGAAGAAAGTCCAAGAACAAAGATCCGAAAGGATGAATCCGCCTACTGATACGAACTGGATGTGGAAAAAGATATGTAAGCTGCAAAGAGAATTTGAGCCTGCTTACGATAATAATGAATGGATTAACGCACCGGGAAGAGGCTACACTATATCAAAAGGATACGATTGGCTCCAAATGTCTGTACAGGATGTGGAATGGTGTCATTTAGTTTGGAATAAATGGACTATTTCGAAACATAGTTTCCTTGCGTGGCTGGTTCACCATCGAGGACTCAACACGAAAGATAGACTGCTCAAGATTGGACTGATTGGTAATGACCGCTGCTGCTTATGTAACCAGGAGGAAGAAACTCTGCACCATATTTTTTTCTCCTGTCCGTACAGCAAGAGGACTCTGGAAAGGGTCCAAACTTGGTTAAAGGTGTAGATTCCGGATAACGATTTGCTCCCATGGCGTATAAATAGAAGGGGTTCGAGGATGCAGGTGGGCATTAAAAATAGCACGATTAATGCAGCCATGTATCATGTATGGATGCAGAGGAACAACAGCAGGCTGAACCATACTCTCCTTCATCCAAATCGATGTGCAGATGCGGTAATACAAGATGTTCGTGGAAGAGTTCAGAATCAGATTAAAGGGTCCCTGAATACTAGAGATAGGAATTGGATAAGGAGGATTATGGCGTACTAGAATGCATTTTGGTTGTAGTTTGTTCGTGGAGTTTTGTTGCACTCCGATAATTGTATGAATGACATGTGATTAATAAAAATTTACACTTTACCAAAAAAAAAAAGATCCATCCCAAAGAATAGGCAAAAGATAGCCAGAAACTATCTCGAAGAAAGTCCAGGGACAACGAGCCGTCCCAAAGAATAGGCCGGAGATTGTCAGAAACTATCTCGGAGAAAATCCAGGGACAATGATCCGTCCCAAAGAAGAGTTCATAGGTAGTCAAAAACTATCTCGAAGAAAGTCCATGGACAAAGATCCGTCCCAAAGAATAGGCCAAAGATAGTTAGAAACTATCTCGAAGAAAGTCCAGCGACAAAGATCCGTCCCAAATAATAGTGCAGAGATAGTCAGAAAACTATCTCGAAGAAAGTCAAGGGACAAAGATCTGTTCCAAAGAATAGTAAAGAGGTCGTCAGAAACTATCTCGAAGAAAGTCTAGGGACGACGAGCCGTCCCAAAGAATAGGGCAGAGATTGTCAGAAACTATCTCGAAGAAAATCCAGGGACAAAGATCCGTCCCAAAGAAGAGTTCATAGGTAGTCAAAAACTATCTCGAAGAAAGTCCATGGACAAAGATCCGTCCCAAAGAATAGGCCAAAGATAGTCAGAAACTATCTCGAAGAATGTCCAGTGACAAAGATCCGTCCCAAAGAATAGGCCAAAGATAGTCAGAAACTATCTCCAAGTAAGTCAAGGGACAAAGATCCGTCCCAAAGAATAGTGAAGAGGTAGTGAGAAACTATCTCGAAGAAAGTCCAGGGACAATGATCCATCCCAAAGAATAGGCCAGAGATAGTCAAAAGCTATCTCGAAGAAAGTCCAGGGACAAAGATCTATCCCGAAGAATAGTCCAGAGATAGTCAAAAACTATCTTGAAGAAAGTCCAGGGACAAAGATCTGTCCTGTAACACCCGCTATTTTCCTAGCATTTTTATTCTTCCGTTATGACATCGTTATAACTCTATCACATTTTGGCTTATGTGTCATCATTTTTCCAAGCTTATCATCAATTTTGAGTTTAATGATATTTATTTTTATTTTAAAAGATTTTAAATCTTTTACATCTATTTATTTGATTTTCTTCGTAAGGTTATTAATTTTCCGCGAGGAATTCTATTTCTATTCGAATCGACGTTTTTAAACTCGAATTTAAGTTATTCCTTTTCCTAAAAATGTTTAAATACATTTATATAATATTTTCAAGTAGTAAATATTTTTATTTACGAAAATTTAGCCATTAAAGATTCTATTACGAAGCTTCGCGAATAATTATTTTCTTACGCGATGTTTACTCGAGTTGCTTTAAAATGCCTTTAACCATTTTACGATTATACTTTTTATCAACTTATAAATCATTTGAGACCTTTTCCTTATATTTTGGACCGACAAAGCTTCTCGTCACAATTTAACTATGTTTTATTAATACGTTTCATTTTATCACATTAAACCGTAAACATAGGATTCTTTTGTTTTCATTGAATTGAGGCTTTACTACTCAAGCTCTTCCTACTCCTCTTCTTATCCCTTTGGCTAGCCATATTTGTCTAGATGCACTTTGGATTCCTCATTTTGGAGGCTTTAATTTCATTCTTACTCTTTAAAGTGTAGTAACCTCCATCTCCTCCTTTACTCTACATTCATTTTTGGCATTAACAAAAAAATTACTACAACATATTCATCATCCTTTTTTTCCATCTTGGCCGAGTACTCCCTCCCCTATGCTAGCCTGAATTTTGCTCCATTTCGA
The DNA here is from genome assembly GCA_958450325.1 of Agrostemma githago. Taxonomy (NCBI): domain Eukaryota; kingdom Viridiplantae; phylum Streptophyta; class Magnoliopsida; order Caryophyllales; family Caryophyllaceae; genus Agrostemma; species Agrostemma githago. The sequence goes on from OY288252.1 coordinate 31,068,441, forward strand.
GTCTCAATCGAATTGTTTTTATCGTCATATTAATCCTCTTTCCGATTCCTTCGTTAAGGTAATAATCGACGTCATTTTCGATCATTATTTACTTTGATTTTTGTTAGTTTTCTCATGGTATTTTTCTGCCATGATTTTCGTGTTTGGAAGGATTTGTGGACGATCCCTAGGCCGACGAGTATATAATCGATTCAGACTTGGAGTAGAGGTAACGTCGATGTTACTCGGTATTTCAAGGTTTTAATTGTGTAGTTGCATGTATAATTTTTATATTTCATTTTTGACAATATATGTATGTCATATAATCTGGAAAATTTTTAAAAGTTGAAAATTTGCATGTTTCGGTATTTTTATCGCTTTTTTGAGATTAATGATTAAATTGTTATATTAATTTGTAAAATCATAATATTCGGCCTCAACATGTAATATATGTTTATATTCTGTAAAATTGATATTTTTGATGATTTATAATAATTTAATATTTTTTTCATAATTTAAATATCGATTATTGAATTATTACCGTTTACGGACAAAAACGATTAAAAGCCGATTTTTAGTTCTAGTACCTAAACATTTCATTTTAATCTGATTTTTGACGTGGTGAAACTTTCTGATGAAATAGAATTTTCTGAGTTTTATCATAATTTTTCGGAATTGTTAAGTTGATGAATTAATTAATCACTTTAAATCATCGTTTATCGTTAAAACCGTGTTTGTTGTTTAAATTCTCGAATTCTGGTCTTTGGTTTAAATCTGGAAAACTCTGTGATTCTGATGATTTCATATATTTTTATTATTTTTAGTGCCTTAATAAAATGTTAGGAACGATAAGTTCATTAATGAAATCATTAATTGTTAAAACGGGTTTAAATGACGGTTTTGTTGGAATTTGTTGAATCTGAAATTTTTGAAAAATCTGAAAAATTTATATTCTGGAAAATCATGATTTTTAAGTTTAATAATAATTTTTGGATATTAATATTTAAATCGTTTGGTAATTACTATTTTTATTAATCGTTATTGTCGAGATTAGACGATTAACGAGAAAACGCTTTAAAAACCGAGTTTTAGGATTCTGGAAAATTTCATTTTTGGACAGAATGTCCATAATTATGTTTTAACTATTTTACGTAATTTTTGTACTATTTATTAAAGTATTTAATTAATAATTATTGATTTTCATACAAATTGTGCTTTATCGTTAAAATTCTTCGTCTTACCTAAAAGAATTATTTTTCCAGCAATTTTGAAAGTATTTAAATCTGAAATTTAAAAGTTAAATCATCCCTTAACATATTCTAAATATATTCAATGGTTTAATTAAATAAAAGACGTTAAAAGATTTTATTTGACATTTGCCGTAAAATCCTATTTATAATCGTATTGTCGAAACTAATAATAATTAGGGAATTTTATTTTTGTAGATTTTGGAAACACCCTAATTAGTAGTATTTAAAATGTTTAAGACATTTCTAAATCATTTTGTAAACACTTGTATGACGTTTCAATAATTTCACTAACGCAAAAGTTCTCGTTTTAAGAATTAATATCGTTAAGGCCGAAAGTACTAGTTTTATAAATCTATATCGTTTACTAATATTTTGCTATTTTCATATGATGCTATTTTTAATAAGTTTCTAAAAATAGAACTTTCCTAAAATAGAAAGTTTCCTCTTTTGGAAAGTGGTTCTTTTTCCTTTTGTTCTCTTATGGTTTATATTATTGAATACATCTTTTAATTATCGATAATGGCTTGTTTTAGAGTTATGGAATAAGGAAAAGTGTGGGTTTAGAGTAATATAGTCTGGGCTGTATGTTTTGCCATCAACTATAAAGCTAGTGTGTCTTTGTTGAGACACATTGGTCGTTGAACTGAGCATGGTTTGTGTTCAGGAGGGTGTATGTTTACCTTAAACTTAGATATCGCATCGTGTAAGTCGCGTCGGGTTGAACTGGATATGGTTTGTATCCGGGAGGGGTGTGCACTACTTAAGCCAGGACCTCGCTGCACGCAGTCCTGTTATAGTTGAGTTGCCTAGTTAGAGATCAAAGTCTGATTTGTTTTGACTAAGTTCTCGAACCTAGATTTTAGTATTGTCCTAGTGAAAGTCTAGATTCTACATTAATCCTATCCATAACGCCATTTTGATTATTTTATTTATTATCGATATAAATTGGTTTGCAGGTTGGCAAATATTTTTATGTTTCTTCGGTAACCCATTTTAATATTTTGGTTTTGTGCCGAAAACTTACTTTAATATGATATTTTACTGTTTTCCATTTTTATTATTTTTCTATAGTAGTAAGTACAGTTTTAAAATCATGTTATACGGCTGGGAGAACGTTGACGTTGCTCCCCACTGATTGTGGCTGTTATGTTTTAACATGGCAGGTATACGTGTTTATTTCCGGTGGGTGTGGGCTAACGAGCAGTCTTGGATCCTGCTTGATCTTTTTAATAATTATGTCTTACGGATTGTTTAACCTTTTTACGGATTGTTTTAAATTTTAGCCATTTTTATGTATGGCATACGTTTGACTTTATCAATTTAATTTACAAAGACATAGTTACAGTGTGTTTTAATCCCGACTCTAAAGTGTTTCCGCCACTGTATCGCGTTAGAATTTCTAGGGGATTACAGTTGGTATCAGAGCATCACTGCTCCCAACGCTTACACCTGAAATTAGGGAAAATACCAGTAAATTATTTAAACAGAAAATAAAATATTATTAGAGATGGGTAGAAACAAAATAAGGACTTAACTGTTAGGTTTATATGTTCTTGTAACTCAATGATTAGCATTGAATATTTGTTGCTTTTGTCTAGAGGAAGACGAATGAACAAGATGCTGTCATGATGCTGCTCCAGATCGGGACAAGACCTGCTTAGAACTCTCAACGCCTGCTGACTCGAGTGGACAATTTGGTGCTCCAAGAAAAATGTCGAAGGTGACTTCTCAGCTCCGATTTAGTTTGCTCAAGCTACAGGTTAGATGATCAAGAGTAGATTCATGTTCCATGATGTTGCAGTCGATCCAGATCGAGCGACCCAAGACTTGAGTGATCGTTCCTTTGCAAGAAGATGAAGTAATCCTTTTTGTTCCCTCGTGAACCTTAGAGGTCCGAACTTTCCCTTCTCGTTATAGGTCTTCATCATCTTGAATCATTGATTCTTTTATTCATGCTTCTGCCTTTTCCAATTCTTCTCTTATATATTCTCATCATTATTCGCTTGGTGAATCCTTGTTCTATTCTCCTACTTTACCATCTCCCTCTTGAGATTTCTTGGTTAGACCAACTTCTGTCTTGTGAATCTTTTGGAAGTATAGATGTTTGAGATTTAGTAAACCCTTAGCTTGTTACTTGATTTGGGGATTGTGAGTCTACCCTATCTTCTAAGCAAGTAAGAAATTTTTGAGGATTGAGTTGAATGGTATTACTTGATTAATGGAATTAGGTTGTTACTTTAGACACTAAACCTTGGGTTATAGATTACTTTGATTATTTTGGAGTACTTAGAGTTGAATATATTTTGGAGTAGTAAGAATAAAGTTTATTCTGTCTGATGGATACCTAATACCCAACATAGAACCTAGTTAAGTGTAAATAACAATATTACTTGGGTTTCCTACCTAATGTTGACTTAATGGACTAATCGTGGAATTTTGGGATCATAAATCATTGATTAAGATGTTAGCCTAAGTGTTTTGGTACCATTTCAGGTCCTCATTAATGTTTAGTAAATTTTGGTTGACATAGATTAAACCTTGTTTCTTATGGATTAGATCGCAGAGCGTTAATCTAAGGTTGTAACCTACAAACCTTAGAGTTGAATGACCTAAGTTTGGGCAGATCATTATTAGCCTTGAAGAAGAAAACATATTGCTCAATTAAAGGTTGGATTTATCGCGTTGTTTTGAGGAATACTTAATATCAATCATCTTGATGGATTTATAGTTCAGAACCCTTAGACCACCGAGATTGTGGCTTCGTTGAGTTAATAAATATTTTAGTGGTTTCACTGTTATGATATGAAATTTGATGGAATTCTCAGAAACCTTAGCTGAATGACGTATTTGAAAATGTGAGTATCGGGTGTTACATGTCAGGCTGAGTGTGTTTAAGGTTTGGCGTACTTTCCTAACCTTTGTCTATTGATGATGTTAAGAATGTGTTGATGATCACTTTTGTGGTTTTTGTGTCCGAACATTGTTAATTGATGGATTTTTATTTAGTGTTCCTTAATCGAGAAATTTGAAGTATACCTCGAGTTCAGACCTTATGAGCTTTGAATTTATGAGCCTTAGTGATTATGAGTTTGGGTATGTTTTGATGACCGTTGGAATATTAATTAATGGATTAGTCTAAATCATTTGTGGATTCTTTTTCATACTAATTAATGGAATATATAAGTATGTAAGACTTAATTTTGGAGGCTATGGCAGTCGATAAATTTGGAGGTTGTAGATTAAGTAGGACCACCCTGTACCGATATTGGTCTTAGCGTTAGTTGATGGGCCAATTAGGAACCCATGTTTGTGAGAGTCATGCTAGGTATCGGTATCGGTATGGAATATGTCTTCATCAGGAAAGACCCATGTATCAATGTGGCCTTCTTCGGATATCGGGCTATCAGCGAGGAACTCGGCTACTACCCGGCCCTTGATGGCTTTTAATGGTACAAACTTGAGGTCGAACTCAGATAACATTAAAGTCCATCATGACATCCTGCCATTGAGGATGGGCTTCTCGAATAAGTACTTGATAGGTTCCATTTTGGATAACACATGTACCTCGTGACTGAGCATGTAGTGTCTGAGCTTTTTAGTGGCCCAAACCAAAGATAGGCACGTTTTCTCGAGCATGGTGTACTTGCATTCATACTCGAGGAACTTTTTAATGATGTAGTAAATAGCCCGTTCTTCTGATTCGACTGTCTGGGCCAGCATAGCCCCCATGGTTGTCTCGTTCGTCGTTAGGTATAACGACAAAGGCAAACCGTGTTGAGGTGGCATTAGTACCAGCGGAGCCGACAGGATCTCCTTGATTTTATCGAAAGCTGCTTGACATTTGCGTCCCATAGCACTCGTTCCCCGATCTTCAGTTTCTTGAAAATGGGATCACATACCATGGTTAATTTTGAAATGAACCGGCTGATGTATTGGACTTTCCCGAGAAACCCCCTTATTTCCTTTTCGGTCTTGGGTGGCTGCATCTCGGTGATGGCTTTGATTTTAGCTGGGTCGACCTTGATGCCGCGTTGGCTAACGATATGGCCCAGTAATTTACCCGACGTTTCCCCAAAACTGCATTTTTGTGGGTTCAGTCTCATGTTGTACTTACGTAGCCGGATAAAGAACTTCCTTAGGGCCGAGATATGGCCGCTTCGGTCCTTGGACTTGACGATCATGTCATCCACATAGACCTCCACTTCCTTATGCATCATGTCATGGAGCAAAGTAGTGGCGGTCCGTTGATAAGTGGCCCCGGCGTTGATAAGCCCAAATGGCATGACGGTGTAACAGTAAGTCCCCCATGGTGTAATGAAGGTGGTCTTACCCATATCCTCTTCTGCCATTTTAATCTGATTGTATCCGGCATACCCGTCCATGAATGATTGAAGGGCATGATCGGCTGTGTTATCCACCAATATGTCGATGTGTGGTAATGGAAAGTCGTTTTTTGGACTGGCCTTGTTTAGGTCCCGGAAGTCTACGCATACCCGCACCTTGCCGTCCTTCTTGGGTACTGATAAGTGTAGTTTGTAGTACCTTTTTCACTATGTTTTGGTCCCATTTCCTTGTGGAATCGCTCCTTGGGAGCGATTTATGGGCTTCTTATGCTTCCTTTAGTTCGTTTCAGGTTCCCGAGACCGATTTGGAAGAGTTGGAGCGATTTCGACTCGATACATACACATTTTGGAGCCAACGAGATAAAGGAACGATGACTCGAGGCCTTGGAATCGACCCCGAGACCTTGGGACCCAATCCCGAGCCTCCGAGACCCAATCCAGAGTCTCGAGAATTGAGGAGAAACCCATGAGAGGCAAGGAAGGACTAAAAAGCTCTTAAGGGAGGCCTACAAGACCCATCCCGGTCGGGAAGGCCTCATCCTGTCCGGGATGGGGTGCACATTTAGAGGTGGTACTGTGAGGAGCCCGTCCCGGCCGAGAAGGACTCGTCCCGGTCGGGACCATCTCGTTCCGGGCGGGAAGGAGCAGAGGCAGCCGCGCATCACTTTCTTTCTTCTCCTTCATTCTTGTACCCATATATATACTTCCCTCTTGTATTGTTAAGATATGATATCATAGATTAGACTTTATTAAGCCTCTATACAACTCTAAAACCCTAGATTTAGTTTCATCCATTTAGATTAATCTTCCTTTAATCTTTGTTAATCTTTAGTTAATCCTTGTAATTAGTTCTTGTATTAAGAAGATACTTGAAGAATTCTCCAAGCTTGACATCCTTGGGTTTTATTTGGGTTCTTATTTATACAAGATTGCATCTTTTCATCATCTTAGTGTTGGTATAATCTTCCTTTCTCTTGTTTATTGTTATTTATTCAAATTTCATCTTTTACATATTGTTATTGTTCTTATTGTTCATTATGGATGTTTGGATGTTCATGTTGTTTTCTCTTGTTATTGTTGTTTTGTTCTTTATAATGAGTGAGTAGTCTTTTTGTGGGGTTAGTAGGGGGATTAAGGGTAGATTATGGGTGATTAGGGTTGATTAGGGGTAAAGCTTACATCTTGGTTGTTAGACACATAATAGGCACTCTATGTGTTTGTTGATATGCTTGTGTGAGTTGTAGTGGCCATGCTTCCCATACATGTGTTCATCTTCTCATTGCTTGTCTATTGTGTGAGCATGTTGAGAATAGTCGTCGTCACGAGAGTGCGGACTAGGGTCTACATAGTGAGAGCCCGGACCCACCTTGACATCGGTCTACGTAGCGAGAGCCCGGACCGACTCTAGCAACTAGGAGACACCTATACCCTTGATCACCCAATTACCCATCTACACTTATGAACCCGACCTACCCCACTTCCTTTCATATTTAAGTTCACCTTCCATTAGTTTCATTGTTTAGTTTGTTTCTAGTTATTTCTCTTAATCTTGTTTTAGTTAGTTCATTGTTAGACCATTCTCTACCTTTTTAACCACCATAGTTCACCATTTATTGCTCTCTTTGTGTTTGTCTTGGTAGCATAGTCTCGTTTTAGGTAGACATAGTCTAAACTTCGCAACACCATCTCCGTGGACACGATCCCGACTTACCCTAACTACCGTTAGGTCTAGCCGGTTGTATTATTGACGGTGGGGACGTGACAAATCCTTACCATCAATTTGGCGCCGTTGCCGGGGACGGTGCATTGTTTAGACTTAGTTTGCTTATTTCTAGACTTAGTTACCCTTCTTTGTGCCCTTCTACCCTCTCTTGTGCATATTCTCTAGTTTTTCTTGTTTTCTTAGCTTTCTTTTCTCTTTGTCTTTAGTTGTGCTTGTTTATTGTCGTTGCCTAGTGCCCATAAAGCACTAGGTATTCTCACGTTTGTTCTAGTGTGTAGTGTATGCCTAGGAAGGGAGGCGACTTCTATCTCTTTAATCCAGAGCCGGAGAGACTCTTTCGAGCCTTTCGCCAACGGACGATTAACCGGGTTAGGATCTCTCAACCAAGTGCAAGCAATACTCATCAAGGGCAAGCTCAAGGAGCCGACTTTAGCGAGTCACCTCGAGAGACGGCCGAAGGGATCTTCATAAATCCCTTTGGTTCATCTATCCACTCCTCTAGTCCTAGTTCCCCCTCTTCATCTACGTCAACACCGTCTACACCACCATCTTCTCCCTTATATCCAATCATGCCTAAGTTTTCTTCTCACTCGACCTTCACGGAAGACGTTTTGCCGGGTCCATCCACTTTACCGGAGGCATATACAGGGAATTTTGTGGCGAAAACGCAATTTATTCAATTGGTCGAGAGAAGTCAATTTAATGGTTTGCCCACCGAAGACCCGCACCAACATATGGAGACCTTCTCCGATTATTGCGATGCTATTTCCCAAACCGGGGTTTCACAAGACCAAATCCGTTGGGTATTATTTCCATTCTCATTAATCGGAAAGGCAAAGCAATGGATCAAGAGTCTTCATCGGGCAACCATGGGGATCGATACTTGGAAAAAGCTTGCCTTGGCGTTCTACCAAAAGTTGTACCCTCCGGAAAAGACGAATTTGCTTAGGGCCTCCATCACCGGGTTCCAACAAAGGGATGAAGAGAGCCTATATGAAGCTTGGGAGCGGTTTAAATCTTTGGTTAGGTCGTGCCCCTACCATGGACTCTCACAATGGTTCTTGGTTCAACAATTTTGGAATGGCCTTTATGAGGACTCAAGAGCTATACTTAATATGGGCTCCAATGGTAGGTTTACCGAGGTCGATGACGATCAAACGTGGGCGAGAATCGAAGAGATGGCGGTGCATAATTCGCAATACTCTAGGCCTAGGAAGGCACGTCAAGGAGGTATGCATGAGGTCGATGCTATCACCAAATTAAGCATTGACCTTGGAGCTCAATTGAAAACACACATGGAGACTATCGACAAGAAGCTCCAAAGCCACCTCAACCAAGTCCAGGGCACTAGTTCCTCCCACCATCTACCGATTCAAGAAGTGAATGCTTTGGGTTTTGCACCTCCTATGCCTTATTTTGGGATGTGTGATACTTGTGGAATCGTTGGTCATGATCCTATGCATTGTAGAGGAAGTATTGAGCAAGTGAACGCCTTTCAAGCATTCAAGCAAGGTGCCTCCTACTCTAATCAATACCAATCTTCCAATCAAGTCCCTCAACAACAAGCTATGCAACCTCGTCCCTATGTCCCACCTCCCTTAAGGGACAACAATCAAGGTTATCAAGGTTATGTGGGTAATCCAAGACCCTTCAACAACTTCAAGCAAAATAACCAAGGTACCTTCCACAACAACCATCAAGGGTTCCAACAAGGGAACTTCAATCAAGGAGGTTTCCAAGGAAACCAAAACTTTCAAGGACAACAAAACCACAACCAAGGCCTTAATCAAGGCAATTCTCATGGGTTCCAAGGGAACCGTCAACAACAAGCTACACAAGGTAATCAACAACAAAGCAAGCCTAGGAGCCAGTCTCCTACTCATGATTATGACATTCCTCTCGCCATCACCGATACTCCGCATAATCTGTCATCTCCACCTCGGGAATTCGACGTTCAAAAGAATATGACGGATATGCAAAAGAGTCAAATGGAGATGTCAAAAACCCATCAAGAGCTCTTCGCTTATATTCAAAGGGAAAACGCGGTAAGTGATGCACGAATGAAGATGCTTGAAACTCAAGTATCTCAACTTGCTTCGGCGAGCTCCTCAAGACAAAAGGGGCAACTACCTTCTCAAGGTGAAACACCGACATTTGAGCATGTAAATGCTATCACCACAAGAAGAGGTACATCTTATGACCCCCCTTCATTCCCTAGTGAGCAAGAGCCAATGCAAGAACCGACAAAGAAAATGGCATCTCCAATTCAAGAAAGCTCAAGCTTTGATAATCCAATGGAGGAGCAAGTTCTATGGGAAATTGAAAAACCCCAAGAAGACAACCCTCTCCCACTTCAAGAGAAAAACAAGGGAAAAAGGAAAGTGTCATTTGAGGAGTCTACCCCTTTTGAGCAAAACAAGTACCAAATCAAGTTGCCTTTCCCATCAAGGCAAATGAAGACTAAGGAGGATACTCAATATGACAAGTTCCTTAACATTGTGAAGAAATTGGATGTTAGTGTCCCGTTTACCGAGTTACTCACCCAAGTCCCGGCTTATGGTAGGTTCATGCGGGAAATCCTAGCTAGGAAGAGGTCCATCGACAAGGAAGAGACAATAGCGTTCACAAGGGTGGTGAGCGAGCTTATTCAAGGTTCCACGCTTCCAAAGTTGAAGGATCCGGGTAGTTTCTCTATCCCATGCACCATAGGCAATTACAAGATCGAGAGAGCTATGTGTGATTTGGGTGCGAGTGTGAGCATTATTCCATACATCATTTGTGAGAGATTAGGGATGAAGGAGCTGAAATGTACGTCCATTACACTCCTAATGGCCGATAAATCATTCAACCGACCAATAGGGATGTTAGAGGACGTGCCGGTACGAATCGGGAAATTCTTCATTCCGGTCGATTTCATCGTGCTCGATATGCCGGAAGATGCCAACACTCCCATTATCCTTGGGCGCCCATTTCTACACACCGCCGGTGCCATGATCGACGTGAAGAATGGTAGGATCATATTTGAGTTAGGCGAAGAGAAGCTCGTGTTCGACCTCCAAGGCAACACCTCGCCTACTAATGATGAGTCTTGCAACATGATCCAAGCCACGAAAGACGTCGATCTAGGGGGTGAGCCGGGACAAAGCTTGAAGAAGTACTCTTATGTACTTGAGGATGATGACTCCGATTTGGAGGAAGATGAGTGCCCATTTCATGGGTTTGATGACAAGTGCAATGACAAGGAAGAAGATGAGCCTCCCTTGGGCCCACATGAGGACAAGTGGAAGTTTGGGTATATCCCGAAAGATCAAAAGTACGAGTTCAAACCATTGGACTTGGAAGATCGGGATGCCCCGGGAACGTCAAGGCAAGGTCATGGAGAGCCTTGGTATGTGGACGGTTATATCTCGAGCTTGATTGAAGACTTTGCTAGAGCCTTCGACTTGTTCTTACGTGCCCTTGATGGAGATGGAATTGGTTATGGTTGTTGAAATAGATTGAAGAATGCACCATCCTTGGTTTGACGGAGTCCCACAAGAACCGTCCCATTGTATATATCTTTTTATTGTAACTCCTTTGGTTTTTTGTGAATTCTTGTAATATTGGACTACTGATGAGCGATGCGAGGGAGAGAGTTTGATGTTGAGTTTGAGTTTGTTTGCTAGGTATGAATTGAGGATGATTCCGAGAGAGGAGTGTCTATGATAGAGCTTGGATAGTAAGCATGAGGATCGGGTTTTTGAAGCTTGGAGTAAGGTTTTGGGGTTTGCGGAAGGTCAAGAAGACCCGTCCCGACCGGGAAGAGTGCGGCATCCCGACCGGGAAGGAGTCATTCCGATCGAGATAAGTGCACCAAAGTTCGAGCTCACTGGAGGTCCCTCCCGACCAGGATGAGGGCGTCCCGACCGGGACGTGTGAGACATCCCGACCGGGACCATCCATCCCGACCGGGATGGTTCCCTGCTCCCTTTTGTGTTTCTTCTTCGACATTTGAGTCCACCCAACCATTATATACCCCCTCCCTACCTCCCTAACTATCCTTGCCTTATCATATGCCCCATATACTTCATTTTCATGCCCTCACTTCATTTCCAATCCACTTTGCACCGACTCTCACATCGAAATCCCACCCCCTACCACTACTACCGTGAGTCCTTATCAAGTTAGAAGAGAGATGGCAACGAAGAAGACAAGCCACGTACCTATAATGATCATTGAAGGCGATGGAGCGAGTGAGTTACTAGCCGATTGGTTCGGGTAACTATCCTTACTTTTCCGTCTTTTGTCGCTTGTTTTCTCTGGTTCGCCCCCCCTTCCCCTTGAGTCATGGTATCTTGGTGGCCTTCGAGGCCTTGGTATGGCTGCTCCCGACTCTCGATGACGTGATTACGTCGAGAGTCAATCGATTAATCCGAATATACAAGATTTTCACCCCTTTTCTAGGAATTAGTCGGATTGGACGGAATCCGGGCTAGGTGACTTGATTACACCTAGCCCTCCCCTCCCATTTCCTTTTATTTCTTTCTTTTTATTTTCTTCCCTCATCCATATCTTTTCTCGTCTCGGCCCATGGTGACTTGACTACACCCCGGCCGGACACATTCTACCCTTTCTTCACTTTTCTTTTTGATTTATAGCTTTATTTTCGTAGTTTCCTTTCTTTTCTTTTGTCTCTCCGCACACTACGATCGAGCATGAGAACATTGCTCGGTTTAAGTGTGGGGGAGCGATATTCTAGCATAGTTAGTTTTATTTTCTTAGTCTTTCGAAAAAAACTTCAAAAACCCTAAAAATTTGAAAAAATTTCTCAAAAATCAAAAAGATTTTCCTTTTGTGTGTTTTCCTTTCTTGTCTTTGTGTCGTATGTTTGTTTTGTCGTGTGTGTTTGCCTCCCTTTTTCCCTATAGGTTGCTTAAACCACCATTACCTTTGGAAAGCTTTCAAGACATCCGTTAACGCCTTTTATCCCTTTTTCCCTCTTTACCTCTTGTGATGTTCGGAGGATATTTGTGATGATGTGCGCTCGAGAGGAGCTTTGTAAAGTTTGGTGTTGGTTGGTTGGTTATTTGGATGTTCGGGGTGGTGTTTGTTATATGTTTGTTTTGTTGCTTTTGTTTTCTTTTCCTCTCGTTTTCGTCATGTCTTTGTTTTGTGTTGTGTTGTGTGTCATGTGTGTAAACCGTTTTCAAAAACCCGGTTTAGAGGCTTGTGTGCGAGTGTCTAATTTCCCTCCCTAGTAGTATAAATCGAGTCTTGGACTTTAGCCTAGTAGAATGACCCTAAATCAATGATTTTGTTGGTCCTTTACCTTGAGTCCACCTAGCTTACTAGGGATTTACTACGGGATTTGCACTTATGACCATTATGACCACCCACGGTGTGAAAAGGCCTTGGTTGCCGAGTCTCGTCCCTTAGGTGACCATGTTTAGGATCGTTTGATTAGTCCAAGTTCTCCGCCTTTTTGTGGGTTTGAAAGGGAATGCGCACCCCCGACATACCCATTCCCCTACCTCCTACACATATCCACACAATAAAATGCAATGTGTTGAATTCTCCCTTTTCTTGTTACACAAAGAAAATGCCAAAAAGCCAAATCTTGCCAAAAAGGGCAAAGAAAAGAAAAAGAAAGACAAAATGAAAGAAAGAAAAGAAATGAAGAAAAAGAAAAGGCACAAAAGCCAAAAAGAAAATAGAAAAGAAGAAAAAGAAATGGCATGACGACAAACAAAGCAAAAATGTCAAAAAAAAAAAGAAAGAAAAAGAATGCCAAAAGAAAATCGTCTTACAAAAAGATCCTAACCCCACAAAAATAAGCCTTTTTCCGACTTTTGCTGTGAAGATCCTACCAAAGGACCGAGTCCCTAGGAAGGATGATAGCGGCATTAGTCGGTCTTCCCTCGTTTTGCAATATTTCCACCTTTTTACTTGGACTAGTTAGGCGGTTTCGGGCATGGGACGACCCTCTTGGCTCATTGCTAAAGGGGGCGGGGTCTCACTTACCTACAGTGTCGACTAACACCGTGGTTCATCACTTTTCCACTCCGCCGATCGTCCCGTAGTACGTTCTTAGAAAGTTAGGAGGACCTAGGTAAGTTACCAACGTTTTTGTTGCTTTATCGTCATACTATTAGGGTTTAGTTCATCTCGATTTGTATGATTAGCTTGGGAACGTAGTCACTTGCCTCGAGTCCTAAACCGGTGCTTCTTTTCACCGCTTTTAGAGGGAAGCGGTATTTGTTTTCTTTTGGGTGCAACCGATTATTTGTTTGTTTGTTTATGTGTTGTTGTGTCCGGTTGCATCCACGATTTTGTCGCAAGACCCGACTTGCCTTGCGGAATGCACTTTTCCTCTAAGTGCACTCGCGTGAGTTGAAAGGGCGTAGGGTGCGCTAATACCCACTCGGCTAGTTTAGTATTTAATATATGCTTACTCGAGGGCGAGTAAGGGTTAAGTGTGGGGGAGTTAAATAAGTGTAGTTTGTAGTACCTTTTTCACTATGTTTTGGTCTCATTTCCTTGTGGAATCGCTCCTTGGGAGCGATTTATGGGCTTCTTATGCTTTCTTTAGTTCGTTTCAGGTTCCCGAGACCGATTTGGAAGAGTTGGAGCGATTCCGACTCGATACATACACATTTTGGAGCCAACGAGATAAAGGAACGATGACTCGAGGCCTTGGAATCGACCCCGAGACCTTGGGACCCAATCCCGAGCCTCCGAGACCCGATCCCGAGTCCCGAGAATTGAGGAGAAACCCATGAGAGGCAAGGAAGGACCAAAAAGCTCTTAAGGGAGGCCTACAAGACCCATCCCGGTCGGGAAGGCCTCATCCTGTCCGGGATAGGGTGCACATTTAGAGGTGCTACTATGAGGAGCCCGTCCTGGCCGAGAAGGACTCGTCCCGGTCGGGACCATCTCGTCCCAGGCTGGAAGGAGCAGAGGCAGCCGTGCATCACTTTCTTTCTTTTCCTTCATTCTTGTACCCATATATATACTTCCCTCTTGTATTGTTAAGATATGATATCATAGATAAGACTTTATTAAGCCTCTCTAAAACTCTAAAACCCTAGATTTAGTTTCATCCATTTAGATTAATCTTCCTTTAATCTTTGTTAATCTTTAGTTAATCCTTGTAATTAGTTCTTGTATTAAGAAGATACTTGAAGAATTCTCCAAGCTTGACATCCTTGGGTTTTATTTGGGTTCTTATTTATACAAGATTGCATCTTTTCATCATCTTAGTGTTGGTATAATCTTCCTTTCTCTTATTTATTGTTATTTATTCAAATTTCATCTTTTACATATTGTTATTGTTCTTATTGTTCATTATGGATGTTTGGATGTTCATGTTGTTTTGTCTTGTTATTGTTGTTTTTTTCTTCATAATGAGTGAGTAGTCTTCTTGTGGGGTTAGTAGGGGGATTAAGGGTAGATTATGGGTGATTAGGGTTGATTAGGGGTAAAGGTTACATCTTGGTTGTTAGACACATAATAGGCACTCTATGTGTTTGTTTATATGCTTGTGTGAGTTGTAGTGGCCATGCTTCCCATACTTGTGCTCATCTTCTCATTGCTTGTCTATTGTGTGAGCATATTGTATTTAGTTCATTGTTAGACTATTCTCTACCTTTTTAACCAACATAGTTCACCATTTATTGCTCTCTTTGTGTTTGTCTTGGTAGCATAGTCTCGTTTTAGGTAGACATAGTCTAAACTTCGCAACACCGTCTCCGTGGACACGATCCCGACTTACCCTAACTACCGTTAGGTCTAGCCGGTTGTATTATTGACGGTGGGGACGTGACAAATCCTTACCATCAGGTACTGGCACGATGTTTGCAACCCAGTCTGGATATTCAGACACTTGTATAAAGCCCGCTTTGAATTGTTTGTCTACTTCCTCTTTGACTTTATGAGGGACCATTCGGGCTTCATTCTTCTGAGCTTCTGCTTTACCGGCTTGCACCCATCTTTGATGGGTATTCGGTGTTCAGCTATTTCCTGGTCTATACCCGGCATGTCCTTGTAGGACCATGCGAAGACGTCCTTAAATTCCTGGAGGAGGTCTGTGAATTTTTTTCTCTCCTCGAGATTTAAGGATAGGCCCAACTTGAGGATCTGGGGCTCTAAAGCGGTTCCCACATTGATGGACTCAGTTTCTTCGATTACCGGATCTCGGGACTCCCTTTGTTCGAGCTGCTCGACTAGATGCGGAGGTAGACGTACCTGTTCGTCGGGTTTCTCAATGTCAATGCATATAAAATTTTTGAAATTGAGAAAATTTTGGAAATAAGACAAGTCGTAAGCAGAACGATTTTCGATATTATTATTAATAGTAAATTTTGAAAATAGCTCGAATAGAGCTGCCATCTGATCGTTGGTCAGTGGCGGGACAGGGAGTGGTCTTGGGACAGGCCCCGAGACCTCAGTGGATCTGGCTATGGGAAGAGGGATTACAGACTCGATACTAGCACCAGACCCTGTAGACTCGGACTCAGACTCCGACCCTAACTCAGACTCAGACTCGGACTCGGTATCCGGCATGTCTCCCTCGCCGGTGGTCGGCTTGTAGACCCGTCCTTGACTGTCGGTCCATTTTATGGTCTTCCTCCAAGCCCTTGTCTCGGTGTTGGCCCCGACCTCGGTGATTAGCTTGGTTGGGTCGAACCGATCGCTGCGGAGGATCAAGTTGACCAAATCGTCGTTTGGAGCAGGGACGGTCTTGTCTTCCCCAAATAAGAGCCCCAGCATGGGCTCGGAGTCGCTTCTACCTCTCTCCGACTCATCCTGGATAATTGTGGATATATCATCGAGGATATAGTTGCATTCCCGAGCCATTTTGGTCTCGGGATATGTGATGGTGGGTTGGTAGAGGCCCACTTGAATAGCTCCGAAGACCGGAGTGACGAATTTGATTGCATCGGCCCGGCTCACATTCTCCGAGCTTATAGTATATCCCAATCCGAGTCGGGACTCTCAATTGTCTAGGACTTCGATAACCTTCCCCGCCGGAAGGTACGGCCTTGAAGTGGCTCCGGGTAGGTAACCCAGATTTTGTAGCATCGTGTCGATGCTAGGGGCGAAGTAAGGCTTGAAGAGATATTCCTCTTCGATCATACCCACGAAATCGAATCTTTGCGGTTCGGCCCGGCTTGTGGCATTACAGCTAGCCACGGTCATCGGGGTCGCCTCCAATGTGATGATACCGTCTTTAAGTGGCATCTTGACTTTCCGGTGGAGGGTAGACGATACGGCCTTGACTGCATGGATCCAAGGCCTCCCCAGCAAGAGGTTGAATGATGAGGTGACATCTATCACCTGAAATTCCAGCTCCTTTTCGATTGGGCCCGTTATGATCTTCAATTTAACGGCCCCGGCGACTGGTTTTGGGCTTCCAACGAAAGCCTGGATATTTTGTGCCGTCGGGAGATAGTCGGCATCAGTGATGCCGAGGGCCTTGGCAGTCCTTAGAGGTAGGACGTTCACGGCTGATCCATCGTCGATAAGGGTCATCGGGAGGTACTTACTCTTGCAGATGACCGTGATGTATAGGGCCAAATTATGATTGGGCCCAAATGATGGCAGATCGGATTCAGCGAAGGTTATGAGTGGGCCATCGTTCTTGGACTTGCCCTTGAGGTAGGGCATGATAGTAGCTACCATTTCAGCAGGGGTAGCTTGCGAATCGACCTTGATTTCATCGAGAGCCTTAGTTAGTGCTTCTCGATGTGCTTGTGAGCTAACCAATAGTTGCCATATAGTTAGATCAGTTCGAACCCTCTTCAGTTGTTGGACAGGGGTCGTGTCGTTGCTCGACTCTTCGTGGGTAGACCCCGTCCTGGCAGGTTCAGTGACGGGTGTTGGAGTGGCGCGCCCAGCTGTGGCGAGGTGGTTGGTGGCCAAGGCCTTGGTCTTGGCTTTTCGGACCTCTTCAAGGGTGATGGGGACAGCTTCCCCTTTGGCTAGGTACACATCGTCCTCGTCATCGAACCATATCCCATTGATTTGTGGGATAAAAGGAGAAATGAGGTGAGAACAATCGATTACCTCCCCCGTGAATATTGCATGGGCACTGAACGGGTTTTCTTTGTTGCTCGGTTTGTCTCCAGGCAACGGGATCTTCCCGCTCTCGATAAGATCTTAGATCAGATGCTTTAGTCTCCAACATTTGTCAGTATCATGTCCGTTACTTCGGTGATACTACAAGAAAATAACCTTTTCGCGGCGATTATTTTTGTATTTCGTGGCGATTCTATTCGACGCGAAAGGTTTCCCCATCGATTGTGTATTCGTTGAGGTAGGCAGCGTTGCCGTAGCCTTTCGTAGCGAATAATTTATTCGCTGGGTTAGCTCCTTAAAATCGACGTGAAAAAAGAGGAGATTTAGTGGCAATTTTAGTGTCGATTATTATTGATGCGGTAAATAAATTGATTTTCCCACTAATGAGAATTGTAACGATTGTATTCGACACGATAAGTACAATAAAATGTCATTTAGTGACATTTGTTGCAATTGCATTCGATACAATAAGTACTATTAAATGCAACCATATACTAAATTTGGTATCAATTTCATTCGATACAAAATATCACTTTATCTCTCAAATGTGGTGCGAAAATAAAAACAAAATAACAAGTGAAAAAAATATGTAACTTTTATATTACT
This sequence comes from Agrostemma githago, assembly GCA_958450325.1. Classification (NCBI taxonomy): domain Eukaryota; kingdom Viridiplantae; phylum Streptophyta; class Magnoliopsida; order Caryophyllales; family Caryophyllaceae; genus Agrostemma; species Agrostemma githago. The sequence goes on from OY288252.1 coordinate 31,086,398, forward strand.
CATAAATTCCAAAAATTATATATATCCAACATCGACTAAAATTAAATTAATATAAATAAGTACAAAACTGCAAACGATCTTTTGACAACCGAAAAAAATTACTATGTCTTTGGCCACCGAAGAAGAGCTTCATTTTACCCATATATTCGATATTATATTGTAAAGTAATCCCGCCTAAAAAAATCTACGGCTGATTCTAAATGCCTAAAGTGCATCTCATGTTGAATCAAAAGGCGGCCAACCAGCAACTAATAAGGAAGGCCTGCATTCCCGTTACATTATTCAGAATGTACCGTCCTTGATATTCGGTTATAGTGCAGGGTAAAACTGATCTCAATGCAACAACTTGCCTTGCTTTCTCTCCCGAGTTCCAGTCTGAATATTTCAGCCTTGCATCAATACTAGAACAGCGGCCGGTGGAAAATAAACACAGCCTGCGCTACGTAGCAATATGCAGCTGAAACACGGATGAAACAACAAAGAAATACCAAGCATAGCATATATCATCCTCTAAACAATCTTCGGGTGTCAGGAAAGAAAATATCAATTAGAAAGCAAACAAGAGTAGTTAGCACTGAATCTGACCACAATGATTTATAGCCCGAAATGGAGATGGATACGCTTGAGCATTCACCGTAAAGATTACAGCAGGTGCAGCCCTTTTGCATAACATCGAGAACAAGATCATAAAACATAACAAAAAAACATGTGATCTCTTAATCAATGACGATGCTAAATGCAATATTAATAAAACAAAAGAGAGGAATGATTGAAAATCGACATGCCTGACCATTATGTCCTGATCGAATCTGATGCCCACCAAATGAACAGCCAACATAAGTACATAAAAAGTCCTTGACGCCTGCAGGGTATCTTAAAAAGAATATACCTATCCTGAAATTCATTGTTGATGACACAAAGGAGGAAGTCAACTACTACAATCAATAATGATCAGTACGTATTCATCTCCAATCAGACTCAAACTAGTCACGAAATTGCTGTACTAGAGCGAATCCAAGAGCAGTTTTGCTGAACATTAATTCTCCATGGTCGTTTCGGACTATGTTTCTTGTCGATCTGCATGAACATTTTGTATTGCATTTTTTTTACCTTACTGTTACTCTGATCCGTATAATTTAAATATGAAACTGTGAATTATGACAGGTAGTGTAGTATCTAAATACGAGTATGGCAGTAGATATTCGAAGGTGAAAAAAAGAAGGGGGGCGGAGGACATGCATGCACCACCACCACTACTACAGAGTATGTACTATACTACTGGGGCATGCAACTGCAGCTGGGCTTATGAATAACTAATTAATGCACATGTATCTCCTCTTGATAGTGCAACTATATATACATGCTGCTTAGCTGATTCGTACTTCTGGCGTCGATTATAATAAAAGTCTAACTTGTACTCTTCTACTAGCTATGGCCTATGATATGTATGCATGCTACACCTATACATACAAATGGGTCATAATCTATGCTTTTTACCCAAGGTTGAAAAACCCAAAAGTTTGTATGACAGCTTTATAGGTTGTTGGACGCCTCAGGTGTGTTAATTGGGGTTAGTGTTTATTACTAATGCCTTCTTTTAAATTATCTACTTTTCCTTTTGCAGCTAGATGGTTGGTGGACTTACGAATTTTGTTACAAGAAGAAACTACGTCAACTTCATTTGGAAGATGATAAGGTAGATTATGCTTAGTCTCATAGTTTTCTACATGTAACCTGTTCATGGATTTCACCAACATAAATTTGTAATGCAGGTTGACTCGTTTGGCTGACATTAAGTTGGACATACCTTTGGATGAGAGAATCCGGTTCTGATGGTGCCCATTGCCCACTGTTTAGAATCTCGACGTTAAATTGTTTGGGTATAGTATCGACTGTTGGGATTTTATATGTCCACATGTTGTCAGAAACTACCAGTCCATCAGGATCACTCAAATACTCTTCTGTGAGGAAAAACTCGATTCCTTGGACAAATGAGCCTTCAATCTGTACAATATTACATGTTAATCACATGAAAAATCTTCTTGTAGGTATGTCTATCTGTAGGTTTTTGTAAAATTGTAGTGAAAATAAACCTGTCCAAGGTCGACAGCAGGATTCAAACTCTGACCACAGTCGTAAATGATGTTAGACCATAAAATACAGGTTTCTCCTGTAAGAAGATTTACCTCCACCTGCGAAAACAGAACTGTAAAAAAACAGGAGGTGAAAGGAGAAAGGCCGAGCACAACAGCCGAGGTAAAAAATAGGAGGTGATAGAAAATCTACCTCACTGACAGCAGCTCGGTAGTTTAAATATGTCATGGAACTAAACCCAGGCACATAGTAAGTACTTGCAGACATACTCATTGATTGCATTCCCGCCTGCAACGAGAAAATAGAAAGTAACATTGTAAGACTTGGGTCCTGTTCATTCCGGCTGAAATAGGCTTAAGTGAGATGAACTGAATTAGGTTACCTGAGCAATCAATGTTTCCCAGTTGACAGTTCCCCTTTCTCCCTGAAGTCGGTCTCTAAGAATCGACAATCTCTCAACCAATAAACCACAGCAAATCCTGACGGCTTCACAGCTTGACTCTGAAGTCATACTTCCAGCGGTTAACCCTCCTTGAATCATACTTATCGAATCAGCCTGTAAAAAGCGTACTTTATCCAACAACATTTCACTCCCCACATCAAATGAAACCGAGACCAAATGCTGTCACTTGCTGAAAAATTAATTAGAGATCAGGAAATAGAAATCATACCATAAATCAGCACAACTGATCATCACAAAAACCCGATTTAGGAAACCCTAAATAACTGAAATTGTAAAATTTTTTAACAAAAACTTGAAATTAAACACACATACAATAAAATCAGGGAAGGAAGAAAAGAAAAAACATACGATTTGAGTCTTCTTCGGTTGTTAGAAGGCATAATTGACGGTAGAAATGGAGGAAGAACACGAGAGAGAAAGTAAAGGAAGAACGGGAGACGAGTGAGTGAACGTGATTTCAGTAATAAGGAAGGTAGGTTTCAATTGGGTTTATTAGAATATTAGGGTTTTGAGGACATAACCCGTCGATTTTTCGGGTTTATTAGCATCGATTTATATTTGTTATAATAAGGGGTCATTCATAAGGACTATAAGTATATTAGTTATGTCGATTTTTCAATCGTCACGAAATAATCACCGCGAAAAGGCTTTTTTGTTGTAGTGGGCATTATAAGCTTTGGGCCTCTTCTCTACTGGAGGCTCTACGGTTGGGCCTATCAGTTGGATCAGGCCCTTTGAAGATAGCCTTTGCAAGGCATAAGTATAGGTAGTCCCTATATCTGTGAATACCCGATTTGGTATATTCTTTTTGGATGAGGTGTCGAGCAGGTTTACCTCATCAAAGATGCTGCGAGTTGCAGCTGCAGGTACGGGCTTGTTTGTGGATGAACTGGCCCCTTGATAGCCCTTGGTAGAGGCCTTAGTCAGGCTCTCTAGTCTCAAGTCATCCTCGATTCTCGTGCCCATTTCAGTAAGGACAACAAAGTTTGGGATAATAGCATACCGGAGGTGGACCCGGTAGGATGGGAGGAGGTTTTTGACGAAAGCTTCCACTAGGGCCTTCTCGTCGGGCTTGTCGACCATCTTTACACTCTCGGCCCGCCATCTTTGCAAATATTTCGTGAACCCCTCTTTGGGCTATTGGGCCATTACTTCCAGAGTACGCATTGTAGTCTGGATTTCAGTGTTATCGGCGTTGTTCCGAGCAAATTCGGTCGCCACATCATCCCAAGTCTTGTATTTCTTGGGGTCGAGCCTGTAGAACCAGGCCTTAGGATACTTCTCCAAGGAGGAAGTGAATAAGTGCTTGAACAAAGTGGACTTCACCCCTTTGACTGCCATGAAGTCCTTGAAAGCCCGGATGTGGTGGACCGGGTCTTCGGTACCCTCAAACATAGAAATTCCCGTTAACTTGAGGTTGGCAGGTAGCTCGTCATTCAAAGGTGAATAAGTACGAGCATTTTCGGCGTGGGTCGAGTTGTTCGTCGATAAGTGGACTTGTTCTTCGAGCCTACGAACAACACTGATCAACTCGGCTATGGGCCCAGTGGGCTTAGCTCCCTCAACTGGGGCCATTTTCTCCACGGTGCTTAGGCGGGTGGATAAAGTCGCTTGGTTCGCCTGGATGGCAGTCAGTTGGGTCTCGATCTTGGTCAATGCATTTTTCAACTCGTCCATTTTGCGTTGGTGCCTGGTTTCGGGTGGCCTGTCTGTAAGAACACCACGTAATTAGAAACTAGCCCAAAAACCCGGAATAGAAAGTACATCCCGAACAAGACTAAAAAGGAAAGTGACTCGGAAAAGACACCTAGACGGGTGACTTGTGAAATGTGGGCCTTCCTTAGGATTCGGCGGGTGGCCCTAGTCCTGTTCGAAGAAAGGTTCACGTGAGATATCCCCAGACTTATGGACTCGATTGTGTTGACGGGCCCTCCTTTGTAGGGGTTTGTCCTACGTAGGTCGGCCTTGCCTTAGTCTAATAAGGCGAATTGGGATAGGGAAGAAACTCCTGATGTAAGATCGACAGAGTTTCGACGCTAAAGACCTTGACAACTTAAGACATGACCCGACGCTGCCAAATGCGGGAAGTCCTAAAGAGAAGGAGGTTTTGAAGATCGATTGTTTTTTGAGAAAGGTCCGAGAAAACTCGGTTGAGGGCCCAATTTTCGAAAGAAACGAAAGGGGTATTGGGCCGCGGATTTTGAAAGTCCCAAAACGTTTTCGATTTTTGAATTGGGCAGCATACCGGCTAGAAAATGGGCTATTTTGAGTAAAATAATAAGTCCTAAATTCGGTATGTGTCCCGGGTTTTGAAATTGAATAGTTTGAAAAAGATGCAATCTTTGAAAAAAGACGGTTTTTGAAAACGACTCGGAAACCAAGTAGCACGTAGTCACACAAGCATTATAACGACGCCATGTATGCTTTATACTAAGTCTCGGTCGGTCTATAAGGGGTCTATACCAGTGTACATAGTCTAGACGTTGATCGGGACGGACTTCCTAAGTCAAGTTGATCTTAGAACATGCCGCGAAACCCACTCGAATCGACTATGGACACCTTTTGACATATCCATATTGGAGTACATCAACGGTATAGTGGGACATCGGTCGCGAGTACCGGCCCGTGAAAATATGGGTTATGCATGAACCGTAAAACTAAAACGCGTATTGTATTCGTCAAACGATTTCTATTCGAGTCTCACCCTGAGGATGCCGATGGTAAGTCACACATCAGTTAATCCCCAGCGGAGTCGCCAAATTGTGGACATGACATAGGTCTACCTCGACGCGGCCAGGCGCGGGTTTGGGTAGGCGAATGAATCTCCTTATGAGAATGGATCGAATTGAAATTTAGGTCGAAGTGGAGTCGCCACCGAATTTTGTGGTTATTCGGAACCATTCGAGCCCACTCTATGTCGTAGTGGGCCATATACAAAATACGGCCCATTTCCGATATCAGAGTTTATTGGGCTCGTCCCTTTGCATTTGATACCGATACCGACATTATCGGATATCGTGTATTGAATGACTCTCGTGCGCCAACGGTTTCGGGCATCCGGAAACCGAGGTTCTGAGTAAGGGGTGAGGGTACGTGTTAGGAAGCCCACAAAGGACACCCAACCCCGCCTGCACTTAGCGGCCTCTACTAAGAATTCGAATGACTTTCTAATACGTGTGTTAGTTAAACGGGAAAATGATATGCAAAGATTATTTTCCCTAAGCATGTGAATGGAATTGAAAGGGTTTCTAAGTCAATTTAATGCAATTAATTCTAACGTCGAAGTTGAATTTTAGCATGTGGGTTCATTTTAGTAAAATAAAATAAACAAGCAAAATTGACAAAAGAAACAAACAAACTGTTAGTAACGATATAACGAATAATAACGGTTTGTGCGAATATTGAATTGAATTGAATGATAAACAAGATGATGCATGGTTTGAAAAGATAGTAAATACACATGATTGATTAAGCACGTGTTGACCAAAGTCGTAAAATACTATCGAATTTAGAAAATAGAAGAATGTACGACTCGTAGCTTTGGTCGTGATGAGGCCACTCGATCGAGTGGTCGATGGACTCGATCGGGTGGACCTTAAAAAAAGGGTTTCTGTTTTGCGTTATAGACCATACTCGGCCGAGTTATTGACCAACTCGGTCGAGTACATAGCCACTCGACCGAGTCACTGTGAGACTCGATCGAGTGGGGTCGTAATAGACATTCTGACCTGATTTTGGGGTGCCACTCGACCGAGTGGGCTACCCCCTGTACGAATTGTAATTCGTTTGCAAATTGTATTGATTTTGTAATTGCTTTTGATTTTTGATAATTCGACGATTCTACCAAATCGGACATAAATATTGCACAATTTATGTTCGACTCGGATTTTATAAATTGTCGATTTTGTTGAATCGAATATAAATATTACGGGATTTATATTCGATTCTAATTTTGAATACTCGTAGTATCCCATATTCGATTATCGAATCGATATGGAATACTAGAGTGAAAATAAAAGAAAATAAATTAATTTTAGTCGTCTTAAATTAATTATCGCGATATGGATAAAGCGCGTTAATTAATTTATGTGACTAGATCGCTAGATTCGGCATCCAATTAGAGAATTGGTATCGAATCTAACGGAGCGACCCTTATTAAATAGAATACTTGTTTTGAAAATTGACATAAATATGCGGTTCGAATATTGATGAAAACGAAATAAAACGGATTATCGTTTAAGTTAACTTATTTCAATAATCAAACGATCGGGGTGATGGGATAAGCGACCGTCAACGCGTGTGCAGTACACTTGTATGTTCGGTTTTCCTTATCCCACCATCATTCACATTCGACACAAATCAATAAGTATTTTAATGTTTTATACTAATTATATTATCGATATTATGATGCGATGAACAAAATAAAAAGACATAAAAAGACGCGAACAAAAGGAAGAAGACGACGAGAAGAGAAGGAGAAGAGAAAGGGTTTTGACACCCTCAGCCTACATGTTCTTGTCTCAGATCGGACTCGTAATCGTGGCTTTAACGCAAGAGTTTCGAGGTGTATGAAGGTTGAGTTATGGTGGCTCGGGTTCGATTCCTAAAACTAGGTTTAGGGTTTGCTAGTGTAGAATTGCTTAGGGTTTGCTTAGGGTTGTAGATTGATTAGGGTTGTGTAGAATTTAGGGTTGTAAAAGTTGTTCAAGATGTGTGCATGGGGGTTGCTTATATAGGAAAAGCTAGGGCACCCAGTTTAGGGTTACTCGACCGAGTAGGTGGCTAACTCGGTCGAGTGGCCCGTTATGCCTGCAGCCGGGCTCGAAACAGGCCCACTCGATCGAGTGGGTGGGTCACTCGATCGAGTGCCCCAGCTGGGTCGCGCAGGTCAGTCTGTTGGACCTTGACTTTGGATGTTTGATGGGTTTTGTGTTTGACTTGGACTTTTGATGATGTGAGGGGCTGTTTTGTATGTCTCAGAAACGACTTTGACCGGGTTTGACCCAATCGCTAAAACTCGGTTTTTATTCCGGTGTCGGTTTTGGCCCAAATTAGTCTTGTTTGACTCGGAATGATCCACTAGGCCTGGATTTGAGGTCCATTTTGTGAGTTTTGTACTCTGTAAGTGCGTTAGCCAACAACTAATGGATTTGAGCCCGTATCCGAGCGCGTAGAAACATGTTAGCGTCCGATCATCATCGGGTGTTTTTTGGAAACTGCCATAGACACCTGGCAGTCAAAATGCGGGTGTCTACACTATCTCGAAGAAAGTCCAGGGACAAAGATCCATCCCGATGAATAGTTCAAAGATAGTCAGAAACTATCTCGAACAAAGTCCGTCCCAAAGAATAGTCTAGAGATAGTCAGAAACTATCTCGAAGAAAGTCCAGGGACAAAGGTCCGTCCCGAAGAATAGTCCAGAGATAGTCAGAAACTATCTCGAAGAAAGTTCAGGGACAAGGATCCGTCCCAAAGAATTGGCCAGAGATAGAAAGAAACTATCTCGAAAAAAAGTTCGAGGGACAAAGATCTGTCCCGAAGAATAGTGCAGAGATGGTCAGAAACTATCTCGAAGACAAAGATCTGTCCCAAAGAAGAGGCTTGATATAGTTAGAAACTATCTCGAAGAAAGTCCAGGGACAAAGATCCATCCTAAAGAATAGGCCGGAGATAGTCAGAAACTTTCTCGAAGAAAGTCCAGAGATAGTCAGAAATTATCTCGATGAATGTCATAGGACAAAGATCCGTCCCGAAGAATAGTGCAGAGATATTCAGAAATTATCTCGAAGAAATTCCAAGAACAAAGATCCATCCCAAAGAATAGGCAAAAGATAGTCAGAAACTATCTCGAAGAACGTCCATGGACAACGAACCGTCCCGAAGAATAGGCCGGAGATTGTCAGAAACTATCTCGGAGAAAATCTAGGGACAATGATCCGTCCCAAAGAATAGTCCATAGGTAGTCAAAAACTATCTCGAAGAAAGTCCAGGGACAAAGATCGTCCTAGAGAATAGGCCAAAGATAGTCAGAAACTATCTCGAAGAAAGTCTAGAGACAGAGATCGTCCCGAAGAATAGTGCAGCGATAGTCAGAAACTATCTCGAAGAAAGTCCAGGGACAATGATCTGTCCCGAAGAATAGTGCAGGGAAGGTCAGAAACTATCTCGAAAAAAGTTAAGAGACAAAGATCTGTCCCAAAGAAGAGGCTTGACATAGTTAGAAACTATCTCGAAGAAAGTCCAGGGACAAAGATCCATCCTAAAGAATAGGCCAGAGATAGTCAGAAACTTTCTCGAAGAAAGTCCAGGAACAAAGATCCGTCTCGAATAATAGTCCAGAGATTGTCAGAAACTATCTCTAAGAAAGTTCAGGGACAAGGATCCGTCCCAAAGAATTGGCCAGAGATAGTAAGAAACTATTTCGAAAAAAAGTCCGTGGGACAAACATCTGTCCCGAAGAATAGTCCAGAAATTGTCAGAAACTATCTCGACGAAAGTCCAAGGACAAAGATCTGTCCCGAAGACTAGTCAAGAGATAGTCAGAAACAATCTCGAAGAAAGTCCATGGACAAAGATGCGTCCCAAAGAATAGGCCAGAGATAGTCAGAAACTATCTCGAACAAAGTCCATGGACAAAGTCCGTCCCAAAGAATAGTCTAGAGATCGTCAGAAACTATCTCGAAGAAAGTCCAAGGACAAAGGTCCGTCCCGAAGAATAGTCCAGAGATAGTCAGAAATTATCTCGATGAATGTCATAGGACAAAGATCCGTCCCGAAGAATAGTCCAGAGATTGTCAGAAACTATCTCGAAGAAAGTCCAAGGACAAAGATCTGTCCCGAAGACTAGTCCAGAGATAGTCGAAAACTATCTCGAAGAAAGTCCAGGGACAAAGATCCGTCCCAAAGAATAGGCCAGAGATAGTCAGAAACTATCTCGAACAACGTCCATGTATAAAGTTCGTCGCAAAGAATAGTTTACAGATAGTCAGAAACTATCTAGAAGAAAGTCCATGGACAAAGATCCGTCTCGAAGAATAGTCCAGAGATAGTCATAAACTATCTCGATGAATGTCATAGGACAAAGATTTGTTCCGAAGAATAGTGCAGAGATAGTCAGAAACTATCTCGAAGAAAGTCCAAGAAGAAAGATCCATCCCAAAGAATAGGCAAAGATAGTCATAAACTATCTCGAAGAAAGTCCAGGGACAACGAACCGTCCCGAAGAATAGGCCAGAAATTGTCAGAAACTATCTCGAAGAAATTCCAAGGACAAAGATCCGTCCCAAAGAATAGTCCAAAGGTAGTCAAAAACTATCTCGAAGAAAGTCCATGGACAAAGATCTGTCCCGAAGAATAGTGCAGAGATAGTCAGAAACTATCTCGAAGAAAGTCCACAGACAAGGATCCGTCCCAAAGAATAATGAAGAGGTAGTCAAAAACTGTCTCGAAGAAAGTCCATGGACAAAGAGCCATCCTAAAGAATAGGCTAGAGATAGTCAGAAACTATCTCGAAGAAAGTCCAGGGACAAAGATCTGTCCCGAAGAATAGTGCAGAGATGGTCAATGACTATCTCCAAAAAAGTTCAGGGATAAAGATCTGTCCCAAAGAAGAGGCTTGATATAGTTAGAAACTATCTCAAAGAAAGTCCAGGGACAAAGATCCATCCTAAAGAATAGGCCGGAGATAGTCAGAAACTTTCTCGAAGAAAGTCCAGGAACAAAGATCCGTCTCGAATAATAGTCCAGAGATTGTCAGAAACTATCTCTAAGAAAGTTCAGGGACAAGGATCCGTCCCAAAGAATTGGCCAGAGATAGTAAGAAACTATCTCGAAAAAAAGTCCTTGGGACAAAGATCTGTCCCGAAGAATAGTCCAGAAATTGTCAGAAACTATCTCGACGAAAGTCCAAGGACAAAGATCTGTCCCGAAGACTAGTCAAGAGATAGTCAGAAACTATCTCGAAGAAAGTCCATGGACAAAGATGCGTCCCAAAGAATAGGCCAGAGATAGTCAGAAACTATCTCGAACAAAGTCCATGGACAAAGTCCGTCCCAAAGAATAGTCTAGAGATAGTCAGAAACTATCTCGAAGAAAGTCCAAGGACAAAGGTCAGTCCCGAAGAATAGTCCAGAGATAGTCAGAAATTATCTCGATGAATGTCGTAGGACAAAGACCCGTCCCGAAGAATAGTGCAGAGATAGTCAGAAACTATCTCGAAGAAATTCCAAGAACAAAGATCCATCCCAAAGAATAGGCAAAAGATAGTCAGAATCTATCTCGAAGAAAGTCCATGGACAACGAACCCTCCCGAAGAATAGGCCAGAGATTGGCAGAAACTATCTCGGAGAAAATCCAGGGACAAAGATCCGTCCCAAAGAATAGTCCATAGGTAGTCAAAAACTATCTCGAAGAAAGTCCAGGGACAAAGATCGTCCTAGAGAATAGGCCAAAGATAGTCAGAAACTATCTCGAAGAAAGACTAGAGACAGAGATCCGTCCCGAAGAATAGTGCAGAGATAGTCAGAAACTATCTCGAAGAAAGTCCAGGGACAATGATCTGTCCCGAAGAATAGTGCAGGGATGGTCAGAAACTATCTCGAAAAAAGTTCAGGGACAAAGATCTGTCCCAAAGAAGAGGCTTGATATAGTTAGAAACTATCTCAATGAAAGTCCAGGGACAAAGATCCATCCTAAAGAAAAGGCCGAAGATAGTCATAAACTTTCTCGAAGAAACACCAGGGACAAAGATCCGTCTCGAATAATAGTCCAGAGATAGTCAGAAACTATCTCGAAGAAAGTTCTGGGACAAGGATCCGTCCCAAAGAATTGGCCAGAGATAGTAAGAAACTATCTCGAAAAAAAGTCTGAGGGACAAAGATCTGTCCCGAAGAATAGTCCAGAAATTGTCAGAAACTATCTCGAAGAAAGTCCAAGGACAAAGATCTGTCCCGAAGAATAGTCCAGAGATAGTCGGAAACTATCTCGAAGAAAGTCCAGAGACAAAGATCCGTCCCAAAGAATAGGCTAGAGATAGTCAGAAACTATCTCGAACAGCGTCCATGTATAAAGTTCGTCGCAAAGAATAGTTTACAGATAGTCAGAAACTATCTCGAAGAAAGTTCATGGACAAAGGTCCGTCTCGAAGAATAGTCCAGAGATAGTCATAAACTATCTCGATGAATGTCATAGGACAAAGATCTGTCTCGAAGAATAGTGCAGAGATAGTCATAAACTATCTCGAAGAAAGTCCAAGAAGAAAGATCCATCCCAAAGAATAGGCAAAGATAGTCATAAACTATCTCAAAGAAAATCCAGGGACAACGAACCGTCCCGAAGAATAGGCCAGAGATTGTCAGAAACTATCTCGAAGAAATTCCAAGGACAAAGATCCGTCCCAAAGAATAGTCCAAAGGTAGTCAAAAACTATCTCGAAGAAAGTCCATGGACAAAGATCTGTCCCGAAGAATAGTGCAGAGATAGTCAGAAACTATCTCGAAGAAAGTCCACAGACAAGGATCCGTCCCAAAGAATAATGAAGAGGTAGTCAAAAACTATCTCGAAGAAAGTCCATGGACAAAGAGCCATCCTAAAGAACAGGCTAGAGATAGTCAGAAACTATCTCGAAGAAAGTCCAGGGACAAAGATCTGTCCCAAAGAATAGTGCAGAGATGGTCAATGACTATCTCAAAAAAAGTTCAGGGACAAAGATCTGTCCCAAAGAAGAGGCTTGATATAGTTAGAAACTATCTCGAAGAAAGTCCAGGGACAAATATCCATCCTAAAGAATAGGCCGGAGATAGTCAGAAACTTTCTCGAAGAAAGTCCAAAGACAAAGATCCGTCTCGAATAATAGTCCAGAGATTGTCAGAAACTATCTCTAAGAAAGTTCAGGGACAAGGATCCGTCCCAAAGAATTGGCCAGAGATAGTAAGAAACTATCTCGAAAAAAAGTCCGTGGGACAAAGATCTGTCCCGAAGAATAGTCCTGAAATTGTCAGAAACTATCTCGAAGAAAGTCCAAGGACAAAGATCTGTCCCGGAGACTAGTCAAGAGATAGTCAGAACTATCTCGAAGAAAGTCCATGCACAAAGATGCGTCCCAAAGAATAGGCCAGAGATAGTCAGAAACTATCTCGAACAAAGTCCATGGACAAAGTCCGTCCCAAAGAATAGTCTAGAGATAGTCAGAAACTATCTCGAAGAAAGTCCAACGACAAAGGTCCGTCCCGAAGAATAGTCCAGAGATAGTCAGAAATTATCTCGATGAATGTCATAGGACAAAGATCCGTCCCGAAGAATAGTCCAGAGATTGTCAGAAACTATCTCGAAGAATGTTCAGGGACAAATATCCGTCCCGAAGAATAGTCCAGAAATTATCAGAAACTATCTCGAAGAAAGTCCAAGGACAAAGTCCGTTCCAAAGAATAGTCTAGAGATAGTCAGAAACTATCTCGAAGAAAGTCCAAGGACAAAGGTCCGTCCCGAAGAATAGTCCAGAGATAGTCAGAAATTATCTCGATGAATGTCATAGGACAAAGATCCGTCCCGAAGAATAGTCCAGAGATAGTTAGAAACTATCTCGAAGAAAGTGAAGGGACAAAGATCCGTCCCAAGGAATATTGAAGAGGTAGTCAGAAACTATCTTGAAGAAAGTCCAGGGACAAAGATCCGTCCCAATGAATAGGCCAGATATAGTCAAAAGCTATCTCGAAGGAAGTCCAGGGACAAAGATCTGTCCCGAAGAATAGTCCAAAGATAGTCAGAAACTATCTTGAAAAAAGTCTAGGGACAAAGATCCGTCCCAATAAAATTAGCCAGAGATAGTTAGAAACTATCTCGAACAAAGTCCATGGACAAAGTCCGTCCCAAATAATAGTGTAGAGAAAGTCAGAATTTATCTCGAAGAAATTCCACGGACAAAGGTCCGCCCCGAAGAATAGTCCAGAGATAGTCAGAAACTATCTCGAAGAATGTTCAGGGACAAAATCCGTCCCGAAGAATAGTCCAGAAATTGTCAGAAACTATTTCGAAGAAAGTCCAAGGACAAAGATCTGTCTCGAAGACTAGTCCAGAGATAGTCGGAAACTATCTCGAAGAAAGTCCAGGGACAAAGATCCGTCCCAAAGAATAGGCCATAATAGTCAGAAACTATCTCGAACAGCGTCCATGTATAAAGTTCGTCGCAAAGAATAGTTTACAGATAGTCAGAAACTATCTCCAAGAAAGTTCATGGACAAAGGTCCGTCTCGAAGAATAGTCCAGAGACAGTCATAAACTATCTCGATGAATGTCATAGGACAAAGATCTGTCTCGAAGAATACTGCAGAGATAGTCAGAAACTATCTCGAAGAAAGTCCAAGAAGAAAGATCCATCCCAAAGAATAGGCAAAGATAGTCATAAACTATCTCAAAGAAAGTCCAGGGACAACGAACCGTCCCGAAGAATAGGCCAGAGATTGTCAGAAACTATCTAGAAGAAATTCCAAGGACAAAGATCCGTCCCAAAGAATCGTCCAAAGGTAGTCAAAAACTATCTCGAAGAAAATCCATGGACAAAGATCTGTCCCGAAGAATAGTGCAGAGATAGTCAGAAACTATCTCAAAGAAAGTCCACAGACAAGGATCCGTCCCAAAGAATAATGAAGAGGTAGTCAAAAACTGTCTCGAAGAAAGTCCATGGACAAAGAGCCATCCTAAAGAATAGGCTAGAGATAGTCAGAAACTATCTCGAAGAATGTCCAGGGACAAAGATCTATCCCAAAGAATAGTGCAGAGATGGTCAATGACTATCTCAAAAAAAGTTCAGGGACAAAGATCTGTCCCAAAGAAGAGGCTTGATATAGTTAGAAACTATCTCGAACAAAGTCCAGGGACAAAGATCCATCCTAAAGTATAGGCCGGAGATAGTCAGAAACTTTCTCGATGAAAGTCCAAAGACAAAGATCCGTCTCGAATAATAGTCCAGAGATTGTCAGAAACTATCTCTAAGAAAGTTCAGGGACAAGGATCCGTCCCAAAGAATTGGCCAGAGATAGTAAGAAACTATCTCGAAAAAAAGTCCGTGGGACAAACATCTGTCCCGAAGAATAGTCCAGAAATTGTCAGAAACTATCTCGAAGAAAGTCCAAGGACAAAGATCTGTCCCGAAGACTAGTCAAGAGATAGTCAGAAACTATCTCGAAGAAAGTCCATGGACAAAGATGCGTCCCAAAGAATAGGCCAGAGATAGTCAGAAACTATCTCGAACAAAGTCCATGGACAAACTCCGTCCCAAAGAATTCTAAGAAAGTTCAGGGACAAGGATCCGTCCCAAAGAATTGGCCAGAGATAGTAAGAAACTATCTCGAAAAAAAGTCCGTGGGACAAACATCTGTCCCGAAGAATAGTCCAGAAATTGTCAGAAACTATTTCGAAGAAAGTCCAAGGACAATGATCTGTCCCGAAGACTAGTCAAGAGATAGTCAGAAACTATCTCGAAGAAAGTCCATGGACAAAGATGCGTCCAAAGAATAGGCCAGAGATAATCAGAAACTATCTCGAACAAAGTCCATGGACAAAGTCCGTCCCAAAGAATAGTCCAGAGATAGTCAGAAACTATCTCGAAGAAAGTCCAAGGACAAAGGTCCGTCCCGAAGAATAGTCCAGAGATAGTCAGAAATTATCTCGATGAATGTCATAGGACAAAGATCCGTCCCGAAGAATAGTCCAGAGATAGTCAGAAATTATCTCGATGAATGTCATAGGACAAAGATCCGTCCCGAAGAATAGTCCAGAGATTGTCAGAAACTATCTCGAAGAATGTTCAGGGACAAATATCCGTCCCGAAGAATAGTCCAGAAATTGTCAGAAACTATCTCGAAGAAAGTCCAAGGACAAAGTCCGTCCCAAAGAATAGTCTAGAGATAGTCAGAAACTATCTCGAAGAAAGTCCAAGGACAAAGGTCCGTCCCGAAGAATAGTTCAGAGATAGTCAGAAATTATCTCGATGAATGTCATAGGACAAAGATCCGTCCCGAAGAATAGTCCAGAGATAGTCAGAAATTATCTCGATGAATGGCATAGGACAAAGATCCGTCTAGAAGAATAGTCCAGAGATTGTCAGAAACTATCTCGAAGAATGTTCAGGGACAATGATCCGTCTCGAAGAATAGTCTAGAAATTGTCAGAAACTATCTCGAAGAAAGTCCAAGGACAAAGATCTGTCCCGAAGACTAGTCCAGAGATAGTCGGAAACTATCTCGAAGAAAGTCCAGGGTCAAAGATCCGTCCCAAAGAATAGGCCAGAGATAGTCAGAAACTATCTCGAACAACGTCCATGTATAAAGTTCGTCGCAAAGAATAGTTTACAGATAGTCAGAAACTATCTCGAAGAAAGTCCATGGACAAAGGTCCGTCTCGAAGAATAGTCCAGAGATAGTCATAAACTATCTCGATGAATGTCATAGGACAAAGATCTGTCTCGAAGAATAGTGCAGAGATAGTCAGAAACTATCTCGAAGAAAGTCCAAGAAGAAAGATCCATCCCAAAGAATAGGCAAAGATAGTCATAAACTATCTCAAAGAAAGTCCAGGGACAACGAACCGTCCCGAAGAATAGGCCAGAGATTGTCAGAAACTATCTAGAAGAAATTCCAAGGACAAAGATCCGTCCCAAAGAATCGTCCAAAGGTAGTCAAAAACTATCTCGAAGAAAATCCGTGGACAAAGATCTGTCCCGAAGAATAGTGCAGAGATAGTCAGAAACTATCTCAAAGAAAGTCCACAGACAAGGATCCGTCCCAAAGAATAATGAAGAGGTAGTCAAAAACTGTCTCGAAGAAAGTCCATGGACAAAGAGCCATCCTAAAGAATAGGCTAGAGATAGTCAGAAACTATCTCGAAGAATGTCCAGGGACAAAGATCTATCCCAAAGAATAGTGCAGAGATGGTCAATGACTATCTCAAAAAAAGTTCAGGGACAAAGATCTGTCCCAAAGAAGAGGCTTGATATAGTTAGAAACTATCTCGAACAAAGTCCAGGGACAAAGATCCATCCTAAAGTATAGGCCGGAGATAGTCAGAAACTTTCTCGATGAAAGTCCAAAGACAAAGATCCGTCTCGAATAATAGTCCAGAGATTGTCAGAAACTATCTCTAAGAAAGTTCAGGGACAAGGATCCGTCCCAAAGAATTGGCCAGAGATAGTAAGAAACTATCTCGAAAAAAAGTCCGTGGGACAAACATCTGTCCCGAAGAATAGTCCAGAAATTGTCAGAAACTATCTCGAAGAAAGTCCAAGGACAAAGATCTGTCCCGAAGACTAGTCAAGAGATAGTCAGAAACTATCTCGAAGAAAGTCCATGGACAAAGATGCGTCCCAAAGAATAGGCCAGAGATAGTCAGAAACTATCTCGAACAAAGTCCATGGACAAACTCCGTCCCAAAGAATTCTAAGAAAGTTCAGGGACAAGGATCCGTCCCAAAGAATTGGCCAGAGATAGTAAGAAACTATCTCGAAAAAAAGTCCGTGGGACAAACATCTGTCCCGAAGAATAGTCCAGAAATTGTCAGAAACTATTTCGAAGAAAGTCCAAGGACAATGATCTGTCCCGAAGACTAGTCAAGAGATAGTCAGAAACTATCTCGAAGAAAGTCCATGGACAAAGATGCGTCCAAAGAATAGGCCAGAGATAATCAGAAACTATCTCGAACAAAGTCCATGGACAAAGTCCGTCCCAAAGAATAGTCTAGAGATAGTCAGAAACTATCTCGAACAAAGTCCATGGACAAAGTCCGTTCCAAAGAATAGTCTAGAGATAGTCAGAAACTATCTCGAAGAAAGTCCAAGGACAAAGGTCCGTCCCGAAGAATAGTCCAGAGATAGTCAGAAATTATCTCGATGAATGTCATAGGACAAAGATCCGTCCCGAAGAATAGTCCAGAGATTGTCAGAAACTATCTCGAAGAATGTTCAGGGACAAATATCCGTCCCGAAGAATAGTCCAGAAATTGTCAGAAACTATCTCGAAGAAAGTCCAAGGACAAAGTCCGTCCCAAAGAATAGTCTAGAGATAGTCAGAAACTATCTCGAAGAAAGTCCAAGGACAAAGGTCCGTCCCGAAGAATAGTTCAGAGATAGTCAGAAATTATCTCGATGAATGTCATAGGACAAAGATCCGTCCCGAAGAATAGTCCAGAGATAGTCAGAAATTATCTCGATGAATGGCATAGGACAAAGATCCGTCTAGAAGAATAGTCCAGAGATTGTCAGAAACTATCTCGAAGAATGTTCAGGGACAATGATCCGTCTCGAAGAATAGTCCAGAAATTGTCAGAAACTATCTCGAAGAAAGTCCAAGGACAAAGATCTGTCCCGAAGACTAGTCCAGAGATAGTCGGAAACTATCTCGAAGAAAGTCCAGGGTCAAAGATCCGTCCCAAAGAATAGGCCAGAGATAGTCAGAAACTATCTCGAACAACGTCCATGTATAAAGTTCGTCGCAAAGAATAGTTTACAGATAGTCAGAAACTATCTCGAAGAAAGTCCATGGACAAAGGTCCGTCTCGAAGAATAGTCCAGAGATAGTCATAAACTATCTCGATGAATGTCATAGGACAAAGATCTGTCTCGAAGAATAGTGCAGAGATAGTCAGAAACTATCTCGAAGAAAGTCCAAGAAGAAAGATCCATCCCAAAGAATAGGCAAAGATAGTCATAAACTATCTCAAAGAAAGTCCAGGGACAACGAACCGTCCCGAAGAATAGGCCAGAGATTGTCAGAAACTATCTCGAAGAAATTCCAAGGACAAAGATCCGACCCAAAGAATAGTCCAAAGGTAGTCAAAAACTATCTCGAAGAAAGTCCATGGACAAAGATCTGTCCCGAAGAATAGTGCAGAGATAGTCAGAAACTATCTCGAAGAAAGTCCACAGACAAGGATCCGTCCCAAAGAATAATAAAGAGGTAGTCAAAAACTGTCTCGAAGAAAGTCCATGGACAAAGAGCCATCCTAAAGAATAGGCTAGAGATAGTTAGAAACTATCTCGAAGAAAGTCCAGGGACAAAGATCTGTCCCGAAGAATAGTGCAGAGATGGTCAATGACTATCTCAAAAAAAGTTCAGGGACAAAGATCTGTCCCAAAGAAGAGGCTTGATATAGTTAGAAACTATCTCGAAGAAAGTCCAGGGACAAAGATCCATCCTAAAGAATAGGCCAGAGATAGTCAGAAACTTTCTCGAAGAAAGTCCAAAGACAAAGATCCGTCTCGAATAATAGTCCAGAGATTGTCAGAAACTATCTCTAAGAAAGTTCAGGGACAAGGATCCGTCCCAAAGAATTGGCCAGAGATAGTAAGAAACTATCTCGAAAAAAAGTCCGTGGGACAAAGATCTGTCCCGAAGAATAGTCCATAAATTATCAGAAACTATCTCCAAGAAAGTCCAAGGACAAAGATCTGTCCCGAAGAATGGTCAAGAGATAGTTAGAAACTATCTCGAAGAAAGTCCATGGACAAAGATGCGTCCCAAAGAATAGGCCAGAGATAGTCAGAAACTATCTCGAACAAAGTCCATGGACAAAGTCCGTCCCAATGAATAGTCTAGAGATAGTGAGAAACTATCTCGAAGAAAGTCCAAGGACAAAGGTCCGTCCCGAAGAATAGTCCAGAGATAGTCAGAAATTATCTCGATGAATGGCATAGGACAAAGATCCGTCTAGAAGAATAGTCCAGAGATTGTCAGAAACTATCTCGAAGAATGTTCAGGGACAATGATCCGTCTCGAAGAATAGTCCAGAAATTGTCAGAAACTATCTCGAAGAAAGTCCAAGGACAAAGATCTGTCCCGAAGACTAGTCCAGAGATAGTCGGAAACTATCTCGAAGAAAGTCCAGGGTCAAAGATCCGTCCCAAAGAATAGGCCAGAGATAGTCAGAAACTATCTCGAACAACGTCCATGTATAAAGTTCGTCGCAAAGAATAGTTTACAGATAGTCAGAAACTATCTCGAAGAAAGTCCATGGACAAAGGTCCGTCTCGAAGAATAGTCCAGAGATAGTCATAAACTATCTCGATGAATGTCATAGGACAAAGATCTGTCTCGAAGAATAGTGCAGAGATAGTCAGAAACTATCTCGAAGAAAGTCCAAGAAGAAAGATCCATCCCAAAGAATAGGCAAAGATAGTCATAAACTATCTCAAAGAAAGTCCAGGGACAACGAACCGTCCCGAAGAATAGGCCAGAGATTGTCAGAAACTATCTCGAAGAAATTCCAAGGACAAAGATCCGACCCAAAGAATAGTCCAAAGGTAGTCAAAAACTATCTCGAAGAAAGTCCATGGACAAAGATCTGTCCCGAAGAATAGTGCAGAGATAGTCAGAAACTATCTCGAAGAAAGTCCACAGACAAGGATCCGTCCCAAAGAATAATAAAGAGGTAGTCAAAAACTGTCTCGAAGAAAGTCCATGGACAAAGAGCCATCCTAAAGAATAGGCTAGAGATAGTTAGAAACTATCTCGAAGAAAGTCCAGGGACAAAGATCTGTCCCGAAGAATAGTGCAGAGATGGTCAATGACTATCTCAAAAAAAGTTCAGGGACAAAGATCTGTCCCAAAGAAGAGGCTTGATATAGTTAGAAACTATCTCGAAGAAAGTCCAGGGACAAAGATCCATCCTAAAGAATAGGCCAGAGATAGTCAGAAACTTTCTCGAAGAAAGTCCAAAGACAAAGATCCGTCTCGAATAATAGTCCAGAGATTGTCAGAAACTATCTCTAAGAAAGTTCAGGGACAAGGATCCGTCCCAAAGAATTGGCCAGAGATAGTAAGAAACTATCTCGAAAAAAAGTCCGTGGGACAAAGATCTGTCCCGAAGAATAGTCCATAAATTATCAGAAACTATCTCCAAGAAAGTCCAAGGACAAAGATCTGTCCCGAAGAATGGTCAAGAGATAGTTAGAAACTATCTCGAAGAAAGTCCATGGACAAAGATGCGTCCCAAAGAATAGGCCAGAGATAGTCAGAAACTATCTCGAACAAAGTCCATGGACAAAGTCCGTCCCAATGAATAGTCTAGAGATAGTGAGAAACTATCTCGAAGAAAGTCCAAGGACAAAGGTCCGTCCCGAAGAATAGTCCAGAGATAGTCAGAAATTATCTCGATGAATGTCATAGGACAAAGATCCGTCCCGAAGAATAGTCCAGAGATTGTCAGAAACTATCTCGAAAAATGTTCAGGGACAAAGATCCGTCCCGAAGAATAGTCCAAAAATTGTCAGAAACTAGCTCGAAGAAAGTCCAAGGACAAAGATCTGTCCCGAAGACTAGTCCAGAGATAGTAAGAAACTATCTCAAAAAAAAGTCTGTGGGACAAACATCTGTCCCGAAGAATAGTCTAGAAATTGTCAGAAACTATCTCGAAGAAAGTCCAAGGACAAAGATCTGTCCCGAAGACTAGTCAAGAGATAGTCGGAAACTATCTCGAAGAAAGTCCATGGACAAAGATGCGTCCCAAAGAATAGGCCAGAGATAGTCAGAAACTATCTCGAACAAAGTCCATGGACAAAGTCCGTCCCAAAGAATAGTCCAGAGATAGTCAGAAACTATCTCGAAGAAAGTCCAAGGACAAAGGTCCGTCCCGAAGAATAGTCCAGAGATAGTCAGAAATTATCTCGATGAATGTCATAGGACAAAGATCCGTCCCGAAGAATAGTCCAGAGATTGTCAGAAACTATCTCGAAGAATGTTCAGGGACAAAGATCCGTCCCGAAGAATAGTCCAGAAATTGTCAGAAACTATCTCGAAGAAAGTCCAAGGACAAAGATCTGTCCCGAAGACTAGTCCAGAGATAGTCGGAAACTATCTCGAAGAAAGTCCAGGGTCAAAGATCCGTCCCAAAGAATAGGCCAGAGATAGTCAGAAACTATCTCGAACAGCGTCCATGTATAAAGTTCGTCGCAAAGAATAGTTTACAGATAGTCAGAAACTATCTCGAAGAAAGTCCATGGACAAAGGTCCGTCTCGAAGAATAGTCCAGAGATAGTCATAAACTATCTCGATGAATGTCATAGGACAAAGATCTGTCTCGAAGAATAGTGCAGAGATAGTCAGAAACTATCTCGAAGAAAGTCCAAGAAGAAAGATCCATCCCAAAGAATAGGCAAAGATAGTCATAAACTATCTCAAAGAAAGTCCAGGGACAACGAACCGTCCCGAAGAATAGGCCAGAGATTGTCAGAAACTATCTCGAAGAAATTCCAAGGACAAAGATCCGACCCAAAGAATAGTCCAAAGGTAGTCAAAAACTATCTCGAAGAAAGTCCATGGACAAAGATCTGTCCCGAAGAATAGTGCAAAGATAGTCAGAAACTATCTCGAAGAAAGTCCACAGACAAGGATCCGTCCCAAAGAATAATGAAGAGGTAGTCAAAAACTGTCTCGAAGAAAGTCCATGGACAAAGAGCCATCCTAAAGAATAGGCTAGAGATAGTTAGAAACTATCTCGAAGAAAGTCCAGGGACAAAGATCTGTCCCGAAGAATAGTGCAGAGATGGTCAATGACTATCTCAAAAAAAGTTCAGGGACAAAGATCTGTCCCAAAGAAGAGGCTTGATATAGTTAGAAACTATCTCGAAGAAAGTCCAGGGACAAAGATCCATCCTAAAGAATAGGCCAGAGATAGTCAGAAACTTTCTCGAAGAAAGTCCAAAGACAAAGATCCGTCTCGAATAATAGTCCAGAGATTGTCAGAAACTATCTCTAAGAAAGTTCAGGGACAAGGATCCGTCCCAAAGAATTGGCCAGAGATAGTAAGAAACTATCTCGAAAAAAAGTCCGTGGGACAAAGATCTGTCCCGAAGAATAGTCCATAAATTATCAGAAACTATCTCCAAGAAAGTCCAAGGACAAAGATCTGTCCCGAAGAATGGTCAAGAGATAGTTAGAAACTATCTCGAAGAAAGTCCATGGACAAAGATGCGTCCCAAAGAATAGGCCAGAGATAGTCAGAAACTATCTCGAACAAAGTCCATGGACAAAGTCCGTCCCAAAGAATAGTCTAGAGATAGTGAGAAACTATCTCGAAGAAAGTCCAAGGACAAAGGTCCGTCCCGAAGAATAGTCCAGAGATAGTCAGAAATTATCTCGATGAATGTCATAGGACAAAGATCCGTCCCGAAGAATAGTCCAGAGATTGTCAGAAACTATCTCGAAAAATGTTCAGGGACAAAGATCCGTCCCGAAGAATAGTCCAAAAATTGTCAGAAACTAGCTCGAAGAAAGTCCAAGGACAAAGATCTGTCCCGAAGACTAGTCCAGAGATAGTAAGAAACTATCTCAAAAAAATGTCTGTGGGACAAACATCTGTCCCGAAGAATAGTCTAGAAATTGTCAGAAACTATCTCGAAGAAAGTCCAAGGACAAAGATCTGTCCCGAAGACTAGTCAAGAGATAGTCGGAAACTATCTCGAAGAAAGTCCATGGACAAAGATGCGTCCCAAAGAATAGGCCAGAGATAGTCAGAAACTATCTCGAACAAAGTCCATGGACAAAGTCCGTCCCAAAGAATAGTCCAGAGATAGTCAGAAACTATCTCGAAGAAAGTCCAAGGACAAAGGTCCGTCCCGAAGAATAGTCCAGAGATAGTCAGAAATTATCTCGATGAATGTCATAGGACAAAGATCCGTCCCGAAGAATAGTCCAGAGATTGTCAGAAACTATCTCGAAGAATGTTCAGGGACAAAGATCCGTCCCGAAGAATAGTCCAGAAATTGTCAGAAACTATCTCGAAGAAAGTCCAAGGACAAAGATCTGTCCCGAAGACTAGTCCAGAGATAGTCGGAAACTATCTCGAAGAAAGTCCAGGGACAAAGATCCGTCCCAAAGAATAGGCCAGAGATAGTCAGAAACTATCTCGAACAGCGTCCATGTATAAAGTTCGTCGCAAAGAATAGTTTACAGATAGTCAGAAACTATCTCGAAGAAAGTCCATGGACAAAGGTCCGTCTCGAAGAATAGTCCAGAGATAGTCATAAACTATCTCGATGAATGTCATAGGACAAAGATCTGTCTCGAAGAATAGTGCAGAGATAGTCAGAAACTTTCTCGAAGAAAGTCCAAAGACAAAGATCCGTCTCGAATAATAGTCCAGAGATTGTCAGAAACTATCTCTAAGAAAGTTCAGGGACAAGGATCCATCCCAAAGAATTGGCCAGAGATAGTAAGAAACTATCTCGAAAAAAAGTCCGTGGGACAAAGATCTGTCCCGAAGAATAGTCCATAAATTATCAGAAACTATCTCCAAGAAAGTCCAAGGACAAAGATCTGTCCCGAAGAATGGTCAAGAGATAGTTAGAAACTATCTCGAAGAAAGTCCATGGACAAAGATGCGTCCCAAAGAATAGGCCAGAGATAGTCAGAAACTATCTCGAACAAAGTCCATGGACAAAGTCCGTCCCAAAGAATAGTCTAGAGATAGTGAGAAACTATCTCGAAGAAAGTCCAAGGACAAAGGTCCGTCCCGAAGAATAGTCCAGAGATAGTCAGAAATTATCTCGATGAATGTCATAGGACAAAGATCCGTCCCGAAGAATAGTCCAGAGATTGTCAGAAACTATCTCGAAAAATGTTCAGGGACAAAGATCCGTCCCGAAGAATAGTCCAAAAATTGTCAGAAACTAGCTCGAAGAAAGTCCAAGGACAAAGATCTGTCCCGAAGACTAGTCCAGAGATAGTAAGAAACTATCTCAAAAAAAAGTCTGTGGGACAAACATCTGTCCCGAAGAATAGTCTAGAAATTGTCAGAAACTATCTCGAAGAAAGTCCAAGGACAAAGATCTGTCCCGAAGACTAGTCAAGAGATAGTCGGAAACTATCTCGAAGAAAGTCCATGGACAAAGATGCGTCCCAAAGAATAGGCCAGAGATAGTCAGAAACTATCTCGAACAAAGTCCATGGACAAAGTCCGTCCCAAAGAATAGTCCAGAGATAGTCAGAAACTATCTCGAAGAAAGTCCAAGGACAAAGGTCCGTCCCGAAGAATAGTCCAGAGATCGTCAGAAATTATCTCGATGAATGTCATAGGACAAAGATCCGTCCCGAAGAATAGTCCAGAGATTGTCAGAAACTATCTCGAAGAATGTTCAGGGACAAAGATCCGTCCCGAAGAATAGTCCAGAAATTGTCAGAAACTATCTCGAAGAAAGTCCAAGGACAAAGATCTGTCCCGAAGACTAGTCCAGAGATAGTCGGAAACTATCTCGAAGAAAGTCCAGGGACAAAGATCCGTCCCAAAGAATAGGCCAGAGATAGTCAGAAACTATCTCGAACAGCGTCCATGTATAAAGTTCGTCGCAAAGAATAGTTTACAGATAGTCAGAAACTATCTCGAAGAAAGTCCATGGACAAAGGTCCGTCTCGAAGAATAGTCCAGAGATAGTCATAAACTATCTCGATGAATGTCATAGGACAAAGATCTGTCTCGAAGAATAGTGCAGAGATAGTCAGAAACTATCTCGAAGAAAGTCCAAGAAGAAAGATCCATCCCGAAGAATAGGCAAAGATAGTCATAAACTATCTCGAAGAAAGTCCAGGGACAACGAACCGTCCCGAAGAATAGGCCAGAGATTGTCAGAAACTATCTCGAAGAAATTCCAAGGACAAAGATCCGTCCCAAAGAATAGTCCAAAGGTAGTCAAAAACTATCTCGAAGAAATTCCATGGACAAAGATCTGTCCCGAAGAATAGTGCAGAGATAGTCATAAACTATCTCGAAGAAAGTCCACAGACAAAGATCTGTCCCAAAGAATAATGAAGAGGTAGTCAAAAACTGTCTCGAAGAAAGTCCATGGACAAAGATCCATCCCAAAGAATATGCTAGAGATAGTCAGAAACTATCTCGAAGAAAGTCCAGGGAAAAAGATCTGTCCCGAAGAATAGTGCAGAGATGGTCAATAACTATCTCGAAAAAAGTTCAGGGACAAAGATCTGTCCCAAAGAAGAGGCTTGATATAGTTAGAAACTATCTCGAAGAAAGTCCAGGGACAAAGATCCATCCTAAAGAATAGGCCGGAGATAGTCAGAAACTTTCTCGAAGAAATTCCAGGAACAAAGATCCGTCTCGAATAATAGTCCAGAGATTGTCAGAAACTATTTCTAAGAAAGTTCAGGGACAAGGATCCGTCCCAAAGAATTGGCCAGAGATAGTAAGAAACTATTTCGAAAAAAAGTCCGTGGGACAAAGATCTGTCCCGAAGAATAGTCAAGAAATTGTCAGAAACTATCTCGAAGAAAGTCCAAGGACAAAGATCTGTCCCGAAGACTAGTCCAGAGATAATCGGAAACTATCTCGAAGAAAGTCCATGGACAAAGATGCGTCCCAAAGAATAGGCCAGAGATAGTCAGAAACTATCTCGAACAGCGTCCATGTATAAAGTTTGTCGCAAAGAATAGTTTACAGATAGTCAGAAACTATCTCGAAGAAAGTCCATGGACAAAGGTCCGTCTCGAAGAATAGTCCAGAGATAGTCATAAACTATCTCGATGAATGTCATAGGACAAAGATCTGTCTCGAAGAATAGTGCAGAGATAGTCAGAAACTATCTCGAAGAAAGTCCAAGAAGAAAGATCCATCCCAAAGAATAGGCAAAGATAGTCATAAACTATCTCGAAGAAAGTCTAGGGACAACGAACCGTCCCGAAGAATAGGCCAGAGATTGTCAGAAACTATCTCGAAGAAATTCCAAGGACAAAGATCCGTCCCAAAGAATAGTCCAAAGGTAGTCAAAAACTATCTCGAAGAAAGTCCATGGACAAAGATCTGTCCCGAAGAATAGTGCAGAGATAGTCATAAACTATCTCGAAGAAAGTCCACAGACAAAGATCTGTCCCAAAGAATAATGAAGAGGTAGTCAGAAACTGTCTCGAAGAAAGTCCATGGACAAAGATCCATCCCAAAGAATATGCTAGAGATAGTCAGAAACTATCTCGAAGAAAGTCCAGGGAAAAAGATCTGTCCCGAAGAATAGTGCAGAGATGGTCAATAACTATCTCGAAAAAAGTTCAGGGACAAAGATCTGTCCCAAAGAAGAGGCTTGATATAGTTAGAAACTATCTCGAAGAAAGTCCAGGGACAAAGATCCATCCTAAAGAATAGGCCGGAGATAGTCAGAAACTTTCTCGAAGAAAGTCCAGGAACAAAGATCCGTCTCGAATAATAGTCCAGAGATTGTCAGAAACTATTTCTAAGAAAGTTCAGGGAGAAGGATCCGTCCCAAAGAATTGGCCAGAGATAGTAAGAAACTATCTCGAAAAAAAGTCCGTGCGACAAAGATCTGTCCCGAAGAATAGTCCAGAAATTGTCAGAAACTATCTCGAAGAAAGTCCAAGGACAAAGATCTGTCCCGAAGACTAGTCAAGAGATAGTCAGAAACTATCTCGAAGAAAGTCCATGGACAAAGATGCGTCCCAAAGAATAGGCCAGAGATAGTCAGAAATTATCTCGAACAAAGTCCGTCCCAAAGAATAGTCAAGAGATAGTCAGAAACTATCTCAAAGAAAGTACAAGGACAAAGGTCCGTCCCGAAGAATAGTCCAGAGATAGTCAGAAATTATCTCAATGAATGTCATAGGACAAAGATCCGTCCCGAAGAATAGTCCAGAGATTGTCAGAAACTATCTCGAAGAAAGTTCAGGGACAAAGATCCGTCCCGAAGAATAGTCCAGAAATTGTCAGAAACTATCTCGAAGAAAGTTCAAGGACAAAGATCTGTCCCGAAGACTAGTCCAGAGATAGTCGGAAACTATCTCGAAGAAAGTCCAGGGACAAAGATCCGTCCCAAAGAATAGGCCAGAGATAGTCAGAAACTATCTCGAACAGCGTCCATGTATAAAGTTCGTCGCAAAGAATAGTTTACAGATAGTCAGAAACTATCTCGAAGAAAGTCCATGGACAAAGGTCCGTCTCGAAGAATAGTCCAGAGATAGTCATAAACTATCTCGATGAATGTCATAGGACAAAGATGTGTCTCGAAGAATAGTGCAGAAATAGTCAGAAACTATCTCGAAGAAAGTCCAAGAAGAAAGATCCATCCCAAAGAATAGGCAAAGATAGTCATAAACTATCTCGAAGAAAGTCCAGGGACAACGAACCGTCCCGAAGAATAGGCCAGAGATTGTCAGAAACTATCTCGAAGAAATTCCAAGGACAAAGATCCGTCCCAAAGAATAGTCCAAAGGTAGTCAAAAACTATCTCGAAGAAATTCCATGGACAAAGATCTGTCCCGAAGAATAGTGCAGAGATAGTCATAAACTATCTCGAAGAAAGTCCACAGACAAAGATCTGTCCCAAAGAATAATGAAGAGGTAGTCAAAAACTGTCTCGAAGAAAGTCCATGGACAAAGATCCATCCCAAAGAATATGCTAGAGATAGTCAGAAACTATCTCGAAGAAAGTCCAGGGAAAAAGATCTGTCCCGAAGAATAGTGCAGAGATGGTCAATAACTATCTCGAAAAAATTCAGGGACAAAGATCTGTCCCAAAGAAGAGGCTTGATATAGTTAGAAACTATGTCGAAGAAAGTCCAGGGACAAAGATCCATCCTAAAGAATAGGCCGGAGATAGTCAGAAACTTTCTCGAAGAAATTCCAGGAACAAAGATCCGTCTCGAATAATAGTCCAGAGATTGTCAGAAACTAATTCTAAGAAAGTTCAGGGACAAGGATCCGTCCCAAAGAATTGGCCAGAGATAGTAAGAAACTATTTCGAAAAAAAGTCCGTGGGACAAAGATCAGTCCCGAAGAATAGTCAAGAAATTGTCAGAAACTATCTCGAAGAAAGTCCAAGGACAAAGATCTGTCCCGAAGACTAGTCCAGAGATAGTCGGAAACTATCTCGAAGAAAGTCCATGGACAAAGATGCGTCCCAAAGAATAGGCCAGAGATAGTCAGAAACTATCTCGAACAGCGTCCATGTATAAAGTTCGTCGCAAAGAATAGTTTACAGATAGTCAGAAACTATCTCGAAGAAAGTCCATGGACAAAGGTCCGTCTCGAAGAATAGTCCAGAGATAGTCATAAACTATCTCGATGAATGTCATAGGACAAAGATCTGTCTCGAAGAATAGTGCAGAGATAGTTAGAAACTATCTCGAAGAAAGTCCAAGAAGAAAGATCCATCCCAAAGAATAGGCAAAGATAGTCATAAACTATCTCGAAGAAAGTCCAGGGACAACGAACCGTCCCGAAGAATAGGCCAGAGATTGTCAGAAACTATCTCGAAGAAATTCCAAGGACAAAGATCCGTCCCAAAGAATAGTCCAAAGGTAGTCAAAAACTATCTCGAAGAAAGTCCATGGACAAAGATCTGTCCCGAAGACTAGTCAAGAGATAGTCAGAAACTATCTCGAAGAAAGTCCATGGACAAAGATGCGTCCCAAAGAATAGGCCAGAGATAGTCAGAAATTATCTCGAACAAAGTCCGTCCCAAAGAATAGTCAAGAGATAGTCAGAAACTATCTCGAAGAAAGTACAAGGACAAAGGTCCGTCCCGAAGAATAGTCCAGAGATAGTCAGAAATTATCTCAATGAATGTCGTAGGACAAACATCCGTCCCGAAGAATAGTCCAGAGATTGTCAGAAACTATCTCGAAGAAAGTTCAGGGACAAAGATCCGTCCCGAAGAATAGTCCAGAAATTGTCAGAAACTATCTCGAAGAAAGTTCAAGGACAAAGATCTGTCCCGAAGACTAGTCCAGAGATAGTCGGAAACTATCTCGAAAAAAGTCCAGGGACAAAGATCCGTCCCAAAGAATAGGCCAGAGATAGTCAGAAACTATCTCGAACAGCGTCCATGTATAAAGTTCGACGCAAAGAATAGTTTACAGATAGTCAGAAACTATCTCGAAGAAAGTCCATGGACAAAGGTCCGTCTCGAAGAATAGTCCAGAGATAGTCATAAACTATCTCGATGAATGTCATAGGACAAAGATGTGTCTCGAAGAATAGTGCAGAGATAGTCAGAAACTATCACGAAGAAAGTCCAAGAAGAAAGATCCATCCCAAAGAATAGGCAAAGATAGTCATAAACTATCTCGAAGAAAGTCCAGGGACAACGAACCGTCCCGAAGAATAGGCCAGAGATTGTCAGAAACTATCTCGAAGAAATTCCAAGGACAAAGATCCGTCCCAAAGAATAGTCCAAAGGTAGTCAAAAACTATCTCGAAGAAATTCCATGGACAAAGATCTGTCCCGAAGAATAGTGCAGAGATAGTCATAAACTATCTCGAAGAAAGTCCACAGACAAAGATCTGTCCCAAAGAATAATGAAGAGGTAGTCAAAAACTGTCTCGAAGAAAGTCCATGGACAAAGATCCATCCCAAAGAATATGCTAGAGATAGTCAGAAACTATCTCGAAGAAAGTCCAGGGAAAAAGATCTGTCCCGAAGAATAGTGCAGAGATGGTCAATAACTATCTCGAAAAAATTCAGGGACAAAGATCTGTCCCAAAGAAGAGGCTTGATATAGTTAGAAACTATCTCGAAGAAAGTCCAGGGACAAAGATCCATCCTAAAGAATAGGCCGGAGATAGTCAGAAACTTTCTCGAAGAAATTCCAGGAACAAAGATCCGTCTCGAATAATAGTCCAGAGATTGTCAGAAACTAATTCTAAGAAAGTTCAGGGACAAGGATCCGTCCCAAAGAATTGGCCAGAGATAGTAAGAAACTATTTCGAAAAAAAGTCCGTGGGACAAAGATCAGTCCCGAAGAATAGTCAAGAAATTGTCAGAAACTATCTCGAAGAAAGTCCAAGGACAAAGATCTGTCCCGAAGACTAGTCCAGAGATAGTCGGAAACTATCTCGAAGAAAGTCCATGGACAAAGATGCGTCCCAAAGAATAGGCCAGAGATAGTCAGAAACTATCTCGAACAGCGTCCATGTATAAAGTTCGTCGCAAAGAATAGTTTACAGATAGTCAGAAACTATCTCGAAGAAAGTCCATGGACAAAGGTCCGTCTCGAAGAATAGTCCAGAGATAGTCATAAACTATCTCGATGAATGTCATAGGACAAAGATCTGTCTCGAAGAATAGTGCAGAGATAGTTAGAAACTATCTCGAAGAAAGTCCAAGAAGAAAGATCCATCCCAAAGAATAGGCAAAGATAGTCATAAACTATCTCGAAGAAAGTCCAGGGACAACGAACCGTCCCGAAGAATAGGCCAGAGATTGTCAGAAACTATCTCGAAGAAATTCCAAGGACAAAGATCCGTCCCAAAGAATAGTCCAAAGGTAGTCAAAAACTATCTCGAAGAAAGTCCATGGACAAAGATCTGTCCCGAAGACTAGTCAAGAGATAGTCAGAAACTATCTCGAAGAAAGTCCATGGACAAAGATGCGTCCCAAAGAATAGGCCAGAGATAGTCAGAAATTATCTCGAACAAAGTCCGTCCCAAAGAATAGTCAAGAGATAGTCAGAAACTATCTCGAAGAAAGTACAAGGACAAAGGTCCGTCCCGAAGAATAGTCCAGAGATAGTCAGAAATTATCTCAATGAATGTCGTAGGACAAACATCCGTCCCGAAGAATAGTCCAGAGATTGTCAGAAACTATCTCGAAGAAAGTTCAGGGACAAAGATCCGTCCCGAAGAATAGTCCAGAAATTGTCAGAAACTATCTCGAAGAAAGTTCAAGGACAAAGATCTGTCCCGAAGACTAGTCCAGAGATAGTCGGAAACTATCTCGAAAAAAGTCCAGGGACAAAGATCCGTCCCAAAGAATAGGCCAGAGATAGTCAGAAACTATCTCGAACAGCGTCCATGTATAAAGTTCGACGCAAAGAATAGTTTACAGATAGTCAGAAACTATCTCGAAGAAAGTCCATGGACAAAGGTCCGTCTCGAAGAATAGTCCAGAGATAGTCATAAACTATCTCGATGAATGTCATAGGACAAAGATCTGTCTCGAAGAATAGTGCAGAGATAGTCAGAAACTATCACGAAGAAAGTCCAAGAAGAAAGATCCATCCCAAAGAATAGGCAAAGATAGTCATAAACTATCTCGAAGAAAGTCCAGGGACAACGAACCGTCCCGAAGAATAGGCCAGAGATTGTCAGAAACTATCTCGAAGAAATTCCAAGGACAAAGATCCGTCCCAAAGAATAGTCCAAAGGTAGTCAAAAACTATCTCGAAGAAAGTCCATGGACAAAGATCTGTCCCAAAGAATAGTGCAGAGATAGTCATAAACTATCTCGAAGAAAGTCCACAGACAAAGATCTGTCCCAAAGAATAATGAAGAGGTAGTCAAAAACTGTCTCGAAGAAAGTCCATGAACAAAGATCCATCCCAAAGAATATGCTAGAGATAGTCAGAAACTATCTCGAAGAAAGTCCAGGGAAAAAGATCTGTCCCGAAGAATAGTGCAGAGATGGTCAATAACTATCTCGAAAAAAGTTCAGGGACAAAGATCTGTCCCAAAGAAGAGGCTTGATATAGTTAGAAACTATCTCGAAGAAAGTCCAGGGACAAAGATCCATCCTAAAGAATAGGCCGGAGATAGTCAGAAACTTTCTCGAAGAAAGTCCAGGAACAAAGATCCGTCTCGAATAATAGTCCAGAGATTGTAAGAAACTATTTCTAAGAAAGTTCAGGGACAAGGATCCGTCCCAAAGAATTGGCCAGAGATAGTAAGAAACTATCTCGAAAAAAAGTCCGTGGGACAAAGATCTGTCCCGAAGAATAGTCCAGAAATTGTCAGAAACTATCTCGAAGAAAGTCCAAGGACAAAGATCTGTCCCGAAGACTAGTCAAGAGATAGTCAGAAACTATCTCGAAGAAAGTCCATGGACAAAGATGCGTCCCAAAGAATAGGCCAGAGATAGTCAGAAATTATCTCGAACAAAGTCCGTCCCAAAGAATAGTCAAGAGATAGTCAGAAACTATCTCGAAGAAAGTACAAGGACAAAGGTCCATCCCGAAGAATAGTCCAGAGATAGTCAGAAATTATCTCAATGAATGTCATAGGACAAAGATCCGTCCCGAAGAATAGTCCAGAGATTGTCAGAAACTATCTCGAAAAAAGTTCAGGGACAAAGATCCGTCCCGAAGAATAGTCCAGAAATTGTCAGAAACTATCTCGAAGAAAGTTCAAGGACAAAGATCTGTCCCGAAGACTAGTCCAGAGATAGTCGGAAACTATCTCGAAGAAAGTCCAGGGACAAAGATCCGTCCCAAAGAATAGGCCAGAGATAGTCAGAAACTATCTCGAACAGCGTCCATGTATAAAGTTTGACGCAAAGAATAGTTTACAGATAGTCAGAAACTATCTCGAAGAAAGTCCATGGACAAAGGTCCGTCTCGAAGAATAGTCCAGAGATAGTCATAAACTATCTCGATGAATGTCATAGGACAAAGATCTGTCTCGAAGAATAGTGCAGAGATAGTCAGAAACTATCTCGAAGAAAGTCCAAGAAGAAAGATCCATCCCAAAGAATAGGCAAAGATAGTCATAAACTATCTCGAAGAAAGTCCAGGGACAACGAACCGTCCCGAAGAATAGGCCAGAGATTGTCAGAAACTATCTCGAAGAAATTCCAAGGACAAAGATCCTTCCCAAAGAATAGTCCAAAGGTAGTCAAAAACTATCTCGAAGAAATTCCATGG
This sequence comes from Agrostemma githago, assembly GCA_958450325.1. NCBI lineage: Eukaryota > Viridiplantae > Streptophyta > Magnoliopsida > Caryophyllales > Caryophyllaceae > Agrostemma > Agrostemma githago. The sequence goes on from OY288252.1 coordinate 31,119,590, forward strand.
ACAAAGATCTGTCCCGAAGAATAGTGCAGAGATAGTCATAAACTATCTCGAAGAAAGTCCACAGACAAAGATCCGTCCCAAAGAATAATGAAGAGGTAGTCAAAAACTGTCTCGAAGAAAGTCCATGGACAAAGATCCATCCCAAAGAATAGGCTAGATAGTCAGAAACTATCTCGAAGAAAGTCCAGGGAAAAAGATCTGTCCCGAAGAATAGTGCAGAGATGGTCAATAACTATCTCGAAAAAAGTTCAAGGACAAAGATCTGTCCCAAAGAAGAGGCTTGATATAGTTAGAAACTATCTCGAAGAAAGTCCAGGGACAAAGATCCATCCTAAAGAATAGGCCGGAGATAGTCAGAAACTTTCTCGAAGAAAGTCAAGGAACAAAGATCCGTCTCGAATAATAGTCCAGAGATTGTCAGAAACTATTTCTAAGAAAGTTCAGGGACAAGGATCCGTCCCAAAGAATTGGCCAGAGATAGTAAGAAACTATCTCGAAAAAAAGTCCGTGGGACAAAGATCTGTCCCGAAGAATAGTCCAGAAATTGTAAGAAACTATCTCGAAGAAAGTCCAAGGACAAAGATCTGTCCCGAAGACTAGTCAAGAGATAGTCAGAAACTATCTCGAAGAAAGTCCATGGACAAAGATGCGTCCCAAAGAATAGGCCAGAGATAGTCAGAAATTATCTCGAACAAAGTCCGTCCCAAAGAATAGTCAAGAGATAGTCAGAAACTATCTCGAAGAAAGTACAAGGACAAAGGTCCGTCCCGAAGAATAGTCCAGAGATAGTCAGAAATTATCTCAATGAATGTCATAGGACAAAGATCCGTCCCGAAGAATAGTCCAGAGATTGTCAGAAACTATCTCGAAGAATGTTCAGGGACAAAGATCCGTCCCGAAGAATAGTCCAGAAATTGTCAGAAACTATCTCGAAGAAAGTTCAAGGACAAAGATCTGTCCCGAAGACTAGTCCAGAGATAGTCGGAAACTATCTCGAAGAAAGTACAGGGACAAAGATCCGTCCCAAAGAATAGGCCAGAGATAGTCTGAAACTATCTCGAACAGCGTCCATGTATAAAGTTCGTCGCAAAGAATAGTTTACAGATAGTCAGAAATTATCTCGAAGAAAGTCCATGGACAAAGGTCCGTCTCGAAGAATAGTCCAGAGATAGTCATAAACTATCTCGATGAATGTCATAGGACAAAGATTTGTCTCGAAGAATAGTGCAGAGATAGTCAGAAACTATCTCGAAGAAAGTCCAAGAAGAAAGATCCATCCCAAAGAATAGGCAAAGATAGTCATAAACTATCTCGAAGAAAGTCCAGGGACAACGAACCGTCCCGAAGAATAGGCCAGAGATTGTCAGAAACTATCTCGAAGAAATTCCAAGGACAAAGATCCGTCCCAAAGAATAGTCCAAAGGTAGTCAAAAACTATCTCGAAGAAATTCCATGGACAAAGATCTGTCCCGAAGAATAGTGCAGAGATAGTCATAAACTATCTCGAAGAAAGTCCACAGACAAAGATCCGTCCCAAAGAATAATGAAGAGGTAGTCAAAAACTGTCTCGAAGAAAGTCCATGGACAAAGATCCATCCCAAAGAATAGGCTAGATAGTCAGAAACTATCTCGAAGAAAGTCCAGGGAAAAAGATCTGTCCCGAAGAATAGTGCAGAGATGGTCAATAACTATCTCGAAAAAAGTTAAGGGACAAAGATCTGTCCCAAAGAAGAGGCTTGATATAGTTAGAAACTATCTCGAAGAAAGTCCAGGGACAAAGATCCATCCTAAAGAATAGGCCGGAGATAGTCAGAAACTTTATCGAAGAAAGTCAAGGAGCAAAGATCCGTCTCGAATAATAGTCCAGAGATTGTCAGAAACTATTTCTAAGAAAGTTCAGGGACAAGGATCCGTCCCAAAGAATTGGCCAGAGATAGTAAGAAACTATCTCGAAAAAAAGTCCGTGGGTCAAAGATTTGTCCCGAAGAATAGTCCAGAAATTGTCAGAAACTATCTCGAAGAAAGTCCAAGGACAAAGATCTGTCCCGAAGACTAGTCAAGAGATAGTCAGAAACTATCTCGAAGAAAGTCCATGGACAAAGATGCGTCCCAAAGAATAGGCCAGAGATAGTCAGAAATTATCTCGAACAAAGTCCGTCCCAAAGAATAGTCAAGAGATAGTCAGAAACTATCTCGAAGAAAGTACAAGGACAAAGGTCCGTCCAGAAGAATAATCCAGAGATTGTCAGAAACTATCTCGAAGAATGTTCAGGGACAAAGATCCGTCCCGAAGAATAGTCCAGAAATTGTCAGAAACTATCTCGAAGAAAGTTCAAGGACAAAGATCTGTCCCGAAGACTAGTCCAGAGATAGTTGGAAACTATCTCGAAGAAAGTGCAGGGACAAAGATCCGTCCCATAGAATAGGCCAGAGATAGTCAGAAACTATCTCGAACAGCTTCCATGTATAAAGTTCGTCGCAAAGAATAGTTTACAGATAGTCAGAAACTATCTCGAAGAAAGTCCATGGACAAAGGTCCGTCTCGAAGAATAGTCCAGAGATAGTCATAAACTATCTCGATGAATGTCATAGGACAAAGATCTATCTCGAAGAATAGTGCAGAGATAGTCAGAAACTATCTCAAAGAAAGTCCAAGAAGAAAGATCCATCCCAAAGAATAGGCAAAGATAGTCATAAACTATCTCGAAGAAAGTCAGAAATTATCTCAATGAATGTCATAGGACAAAGATCCGTCCCGAAGAATAGTCCAGAGATTGTCAGAAACTATCTCGAAGAATGTTCAGGGACAAAGATCCGTCCCGAAGAATAGTCCAGAAATTGTCAGAAACTATCTCGAAGAAAGTCCAAGGACAAAGATCTGTCCCGAAGACTAGTCAAGAGATAGTCAGAAACTATCTCGAAGAAAGTCCATGGACAAAGATGCGTCCCAAAGAATAGGCCAGAGATAGTCAGAAATTATCTCGAACAAAGTCCGTCCCAAAGAATAGTCAAGAGATAGTCAGAAACTATCTCGAAGAAAGTACAAGGACAAAGGTCCGTCCCGAAGAATAGTCCAGAGATAGTCAGAAATTATCTCAATGAATGTCATAGGACAAAGATCCGTCCCGAAGAATAGTCCAGAGATTGTCAGAAACTATCTCGAAGAATGTTCAGGGACAAAGATCCGTCCCGAAGAATAGTCCAGAAATTGTCAGAAACTATCTCGAAGAAAGTTCAAGGACAAAGATCTGTCCCGAAGACTAGTCCAGAGATAGTCGGAAACTATCTCGAAGAAAGTGCAGGGACAAAGATCCGTCCCATAGAATAGGCCAGAGATAGTCAGAAACTATCTCGAACAGCGTCCATGTATAAAGTTCGTCGCAAAGAATAGTTTACAGATAGTCAGAAACCATCTCGAAGAAAGTCCATGGACAAAGGTCCGTCTCGAAGAATAGTCCAGAGATAGTCATAAACTATCTCGATGAATGTCATAGGACAAAGATCTATCTCGAAGAATAGTGCAGAGATAGTCAGAAACTATCTCGAAGAAAGTCCAAGAAGAAAGATCCATCCCAAAGAATAGGCAAAGATAGTCATAAACTATCTCGAAGAAAGTCAGAAATTATCTCAATGAATGTCATAGGACAAAGATCCGTCCCGAAGAATAGTCCAGAGATTGTCAGAAACTATCTCGAAGAATGTTCAGGGACAAAGATCCGTCCCGAAGAATAGTCCAGAAATTGTCAGAAACTATCTCGAAGAAAGTTCAAGGACAAAGATCTATCCCGAAGACTAGTCCAGAGATAGTCGGAAACTATCTCGAAGAAAGTGCAGGGACAAAGATCCGTCCCATAGAATAGGCCAGAGATAGTCAGAAACTATCTCGAACAGCGTCCATGTATAAAGTTCGTCGCAAAGAATAGTTTACAGATAGTCAGAAACTACCTCGAAGAAAGTCCATGGACAAAGGTCCGTCTCGAAGAATAGTCCAGAGATAGTCATAAACTATCTCGATGAATGTCATAGGACAAAGATCTGTCTCGAAGAATAGTGCAGAGATAGTCAGAAACTATCTCGAAGAAAGTCCAAGAAGAAAGATCCATCCCAAAGAATAGGCAAAGATAGTCATAAACTATCTCGAAGAAAGTCTAGGGACAACGAACCGTCCCGAAGAATAGGCCAGAGATTGTCAGAAACTATCTCGAAGAAATTCCAAGGACAAAGATCCGTCCCAAAGAATAGTCCAAAGGTAGTCAAAAACTATCTCGAAGAAATTCCATGGACAAAGATCTGTCCCGAAGAATAGTGCAGAGATAGTCAGAAACTATCTCGAAGAAAGTCCACAGACAAAGATCCGTCCCAAAGAATAATGAAGAGGTAGTCAAAAACTGTCTCGAAGAAAGTCCATGGACAAAGATCCATCCCAAAGAATAGGCTAGATAGTCAGAAACTATCTCGAAGAAAGTCCAGGGAAAAAGATCTGTCCCGAAGAATAGTGCAGAGATGGTCAATAACTATCTCGAAAAAAGTTCAGGGACAAAGATCAGTCCCAAAGAAGAGGCTTGATATAGTTAGAAACTATCTCGAAGAAAGTCCAGGGACAAAGATCCATCCTAAAGAATAGGACGGAGATAGTCAGAAACTTTCTCGAAGAAAGTCCAGGAACAAAGATCCGTCTCGAATAATAGTCCAGAGATTGTCAGAAACTATTTCTAAGAAAGTTCAGGGACAAGGATCCGTCCCAAAGAATGGGCCAGAGATAGTAAGAAACTATCTCGAAAAAAAGTCTGTGGGACAAAGATCTGTCCCAAAGAATAGTCAAGAAATTGTCAGAAACTATCTAGAAGAAAGTCCAAGGACAAAGATCTGTCCCGAAGACTAGTCCAGAGATAGTCGGAAACTATCTCGAAGAAAGTCCAGGGACAAAGATCCGTCCCAAAGAATAGGCCAGAGATAGTCAGAAACTATCTCGAACAGCGTCCATGTATAAAGTTCGTCGCAAAGAATAGTTTACAGATAGTCAGAAACTACCTCGAAGAAAGTCCATGGTCAAAGGTCCGTCTCGAAGAATAGTCCAGAGATTGTCATAAACTATCTCGATGAATGTCATACGACAAAGATCTGTCTCGAAGAATAGTGCAGAGATAGTCAGAAACTATCTCGAAGAAAGTCCAAGAAGAAAGATCCATCCCAAAGAATAGGCAAAGATAGTCATAAACTATCTCGAAGAAAGTCCAGGGACAACGAACCGTCCCGAAGAATAGGCAAGAGGTTGTCAGAAACTATCTCGAAGAAATTCCAAGGACAAAGATCCGTTCCAAAGAATAGTCAAAAGGTAGTCAAAAACTATCTCGAAGAAAGTCCATGGACAAAGATCTGTCCCGAAGAATAGTGCAAAGATAGTCATAAACTATCTCGAAGAAAGTCCACAGACAAAGATCCGTCCCAAAGATTAATGAAGAGGTAGTCAAAAACTTTCTCGAAGAAAGTCCGTGGACAAAGATCCATCCCAAAGAATAGGCTAGAGATAGTCAGAAACTATCTCGAAGAAAGTCCAGGGAAAAAGATCTGTCCCGAAAAATAGTGCAGAGATGGTCAATTACTATCTCGAAAAAAGTTCAGGGACAAAGATCTGTCCCAAAGAAGAGGCTTGATATAGTTAGAAACTATCTCGAAGAAAGTCCAGGGACAAAGATCCATCCTAAAGAATAGGCCGGAGATAGTCAGAAACTTTCTCGAAGAAAGTCCAGGAACAAAGATCCGTCTCGAATAATAGTCCAGAGATTGTCAGAAACTATCTCCAAGAAAGTTCAGGGATAAGGATCCGTCCCAAAGAATTGGCCAGAGATAGTAAGAAACTATCTCGAAAAAAAGTCCGTGGGACAAAGATCTGTCCCGAAGAATAGTCCAGAAATTGTCAGAAACTATCTCGAAGAAAGTCCAAGGACAAAGATCTGTCCCGAAGACTAGTCAAGAGATAGTCAGAAACTATCTCAAAGAAAGTCCATGGACAAAGATACGTCCCAAAGAATAGGCCAGAGATAGTCAGAAACTATCTCGAACAAAGTCCATGGACAAAGTCCGTCCCAAAGAATAGTCTAGAGATAGTGAGAAACTATATCAAAGAAAGTCCAAGGACAAAGGTCCGTCCCGAAGAATTGTCCAGAGATAGTCAGAAATTATCTCGATGAATGTCATAGGACAAAGATCCGTCCCGAAGAATAGTCCAGAGATTGTCAGAAACTATCTCGAAGAATGTTCAGGGACAAAGATCCGTCCCGAAGAATAGTCCAGAAATTGTCAGAAACTATGTTGAAGAAAGTCCAAGGACAAAGATCTGTCCCGAAAACTAGTCCAGAGATAGTCGGAAACTATCTCGAAGAAAGTCCAGGGACAAAGATCCGTCCAAAAGAATAGGCCAGAGATAGTCAGAAACTATCTCGTACAGCGTCCATGTATAAAGTTCGTCGCAAAGAATAGTTTACAGATAGTCAGAAACTATCTCGAAGAAAGTCCATGGACAAAGGTCCGTCTCGAAGAATAGTCCAGAGATAGTCATAAACTATCTCGATGAATGTCATAGGACAAAGATCTGTCTCGAAGAATAGTGCAGAGATAGTCAGAAACTATCTCGAAGAAAGTCCAAGAAGAAAGATCCATCCCAATGGATAGGCAAAGATAGTCATAAACTATCTCGAAGAAAGTCCAGGGACAACGAACCGTCCCGAAGAATAGGCCAGAGATTGTCAGAAACTATCTCGAAGAAATTCCAAGGACAAAGATCCGTCCCAAAGAATAGTCCAAAGGTAGTCAAAAACTATCTCGAAGAAAGTCCATGGACAAAGATCTGTCCCGAAGAATAGTGCAGAAATAGTCAGAAACTATCTCGAAGAAAGTCCACAGACGAAGATCCGTCCCAAAGAATAATGAAGAAGTATTCAAAAATTGTCTCGAAGAAAGTCCATGGACAAAGATCCATCCCTAAGAATAGGCTAGAGATAGTCAGAAACTATCTCGAAGAAAGTCCAGGGACAAAGATCTGTCCCGAAGAATAGTGCAGAGATGGTCAATAACTATCTCGAAAAAAGTTCAGGGACAAAGATCTGTCCCAAAGAAGAGGCTTGATATAGTTAGAAACTATCTCGAAGAAAGTCCAGGGACAAAGATCCATCCTAAAGAATAGGTCGGAGATAGTCAGAAACTTTCTCAAAGAAAGTCCAGGAACAAAGATCCGCCTCGAATAATAGTGCAGAGATTGTCAGAAACTATCTCTAAGAAATTTCAGGGACAAGGATCCGTTCCAAAGAATTGGCCAGAGATAGTAAGAAACTATCTCAAAAAAAGTCCGTGGGACAAAGATCTGTCCCGAAGAATAGTCCAGAAATTGTCAGAAACTATCTCGAAGAAAGTCCAAGAACAAAGATCTGTCCCGAAGACTAGTCAAGAGATAGTCAGAAACTATCACGAAGAAAGTCCATGGACAAAGTCCGTCCCAAAGAATAGGCAAGAGATAGTCAGAAACTATCTCGAAGAAAGTCCAAGGACAAAGGTCCGTCCCGAAGAATAGTCCAGAGATAGTCAGAAATTATCTCGTTGAATTTCATAGGACAAAGATCCGTCCCGATGAATAGTCCAGAGATTGTCAGAAACTATCTCGAAGAATGTTCAGGGACAAAGATCCGTCCCGAAGAATAGTCCAGAAATTGTCAGAAACTATCTCGAAGAATGTCCAAGGACAAAGATCTGTCCCGAAGACTAGTCCAGAGATAGTCGGAAACTATCTCGAAGAAAGTCCAGGAACAAAGATCCGTCCCAAAGAATAGGCCAGAGATAGTCGGAAACTATCTCGAACAACGTCGATGTATAAAGTTCGTCGCAAAGAATAGTTTACATATAGTCAGAAACTATCTCGAAGAATGTCCATGGACAAAGGTCCGTCTCGAAGAATAGTCCAGAGATAGTCATAAACTATCTCGATGAATGTCATAGGACAAAGATCTATCTCGAAGAATAGTGCAGAGATAGTCAGAAACTATCTCGAAGAATGTCCAAGAAGAAAGATCCATCCCAAAGAATAGGCAAAGATAGTCATAAACTATCTCGAAGAAAGTCCAGGGACAACGAACTGTCCCGAAGAATAGGCCAGAGATTGTCAGAAACTATCTCGAAGAAAGTTCAAGGACAAAGATCCGTCCCAAAGAATAGTCCAAAGGTAGTCAAAAACTATCTCGAAGAAAGTCCATGGACAAAGATCTGTCCCGAAGAATAGTGCAGAGATAGTCATAAACTATCTCGAGGAAAGTCCACAGACAAAGATCCGTCCCAAAGAATAATGAAGAGGTAGTCAAAAACTGTCTCGAAGAAAGTCCATGGACAAAGATCCATCCCAAAGAATAGGCTAGAGATAGTCAGAAACTATCTCGAAGAAACTCCAGGGAAAAAGATCTGTCCCGAAGAATAGTGCAGAGATGTTCAATGACTATCTCAAAAAAAGTTCAGGGACAAAGATCTGTCCCAAAGAAGAGGCTTGATATAGTTAGAAACTATCTCGAAGAAAGTCTAGGGACAAAGATCCATCCTAAAGAATAGGCCGGAGATAGTCAGAAACTTTCTCGAAGAAAGTCCAGGAACAAAGATCCGTCTCGAATAATAGTCCAGAGATTGTCAGAAACTATTTCTAAGAAAGTTCAGGGACAAGGATCCGTCCCAAAGAATTGGCCAGAGATAGTAAGAAACTATCTCGAAAAAAAGTCCGTGGGACAAAGATCTGTCCCGAAGAATAGTCCAGAAATTGTCAGAAACTATCTCGAAGAAAGTCCGAGGACAAAGATCTGTCCCGAAGACTAGTCAAGAGATAGTCAGAAACTATCTCAAAGAAAGTCCATGGACAAAGATACGTCCCTAAGAATAGGCCAGAGATAGTCAGAAACTATCTCGAACAAAGTCCATGGACAAAGGTCCGTCCCGAAGAATAGTCCAGAGATAGTTAGAAATTATCTCGATGAATGTCATAGGACAAATATCCGTCCCGAAGAATAGTCCAGAGATTGTCAGAAACTATCTCGAATAATGTTCAGGGACAAAGATCCGTCCCGAAGAATAGTCCAGAAATTGTCAGAAACTATCTCGAAGAAAGTCCAAGGACAAAGATCTGTCCCGAAGACTAGTCTAGAGATAGTCGGAAACTATCTCGAAGAAAGTCCAGGGACAAAGATCCGTCCCAAAGAATAGGCCAGAGATAGTCAGAAACTATCTCGAACAGCGTCCATGTATAAAGTTCGTCGCAATGAATAGTTTACATATAGTCAGAAACTATCTCGAAGAATGTCCATGGACAAAGGTCCCTCTCGAAGAATAGTCCAGAGATAGTCATAACCTATCTCGATGAATGTCATAGGACAAAGATTTGTCCCGAAGAATAGTGCAGAGATAGTCAGAAACTATCTCGAAGAAAGTCCAAGAAGAAAGATCCATCCCAAAGAATAGGCAAAGATAGTCATAAACTATCTCGAAGAAAGTCCAGGGACAACGAACCGTCCCGAAGAATAGGCCAGAGATTGTCAGAAACTATCTCGAAGAAATTCCAAGGACAAAGATTCGTTCCAAAGAATAGTCCAAAGGTAGTCAAAAACTATCTCGAAGAAAGTCCATGGACAAAGATCTGTCCCGAAGAATAGTGCAGAGATAGTCAGAAACTATCTCGAAGAAAGTCCACAGACAAGGATCCGTCCCAAAGAATAATGAAGAGGTAGTCAAAAACTGTCTCGAAGAAAGTCCATGGACAAAGAGCCATCCTAAAGAATAGGCTAGAGATAGTCAGAAACTATCTCGAAGAAAGTCCAAAGACAAAGATCCGTCTCGTATAATAGTCCAGAGATTGTCAGAAACTATCTCTAAGAAAGTTCAGGGACAAGGATCCGTCCCAAAGAATTGGCCAGAGATAGTAAGAAACTATCTCGAAAAAAAGTCCGTGGGGCAAAGATCTGTCCCGAAGAATAGTCCAGAAATTGTCAGAAACTATCTCGAAGAAAGTCTAAGGACAAAGATCTGTCCCGAAGACTAGTCAAGTGATAGTCAGAAACTATCTCAAAGAAAGTCCATGGACAAAGATACGTCCCTAAGAATAGGCCAGAAATAGTCAGAAACTATCTCGAAGAAAGTTCAGGGAGAAAGATCTGTCCCGAAGAATAGTACAGATATGGTCAATGACTATCTCAAAAAAAGTTCAGGGACAAAGATCTGTCCCAAAGAAGAGGCTTGATATAGATAGAAACTATCTCGAAGAAAGTCCAGGGACAAAGATCCATCCTAAAGAATAGGCCGGAGATAGTCAGAAACTTTCTCGAAGAAAGTCCAGGAACAAAGATCCGTCTCGAATAATAGTCCAGAGATTGTCAGAAACTATCTCTAAGAAAGTTCAGGGACAAGGATCCGTCCCAAAGAATTGGCCAGAGATAGTAAGAAACTATCTCGAAAAAAAGTCCGTGGGACAAAGATCTGTCCCGAAGAATAGTCCAGAAATTGTCAGAAACTATCTCGAAGAAAGTCCAAGGACAAAGATCTGTCCCAAAGACTAGTCAAGAGATAGTCAGAAACTATCTCGAAGAAAGTCCATGGACAAAGTCCGTCCCAAGGAATAGTCTAGAGATAATCAGAAACTATCTCGAAGAAAGTGCAAGGACAAAGGTCCGTCCCGAAGAATAGTCCAGAGATAGTCAGAAATTATCTCGATGAATGTCATAGGACAAAGATCCGTCCCGAAGAATAGTCCAGAGATTGTCAGAAAGTATCTCGAAGAATGTTCAGGGACAAAGACCCGTCCTGAAGAATAGTCCAGAAATTGTCAGAAACTATCTCGAAGAAAGTCCAAGGACAAAGATCTGTCCCGAAGACTAGTCCAGAGATAGTCGGAAACTATCTCGAAGAAAGTCCAGGGACAAAGATCCGTCCCAAAGAATAGGCCAGAGATAGTCAGAAACTATCTCGAACAGCGTCCATGTATAAAGTTCGTCACAAAGAATAGTTTACATATAGTCAGAAACTATCTCGAAGAATGTCCATGGACAAAGGTCCCTCTCGAAGAATAGTCCAGAGATAGTCATAACCTATCTCGATGAATGTCATAGGACAAAGATTTGTCCCGAAGAATAGTGCAGAGATAGTCAGAAACTATCTCGAAGAAAGTCCAAGAAGAAAGATCCATCCCAAAGAATAGGCAAAGATAGTCATAAACTATCTCGAAGAAAGTCCAGGGACAACGAACCGTCCCGAAGAATAGGCCAGAGATTGTCAGAAACTATCTCGAAGAAATTCCAAGGACAAAGATTCGTTCCAAAGAATAGTCCAAAGGTAGTCAAAAACTATCTCGAAGAAAGTCCATGGACAAAGATCTGTCCCGAAGAATAGTGCAGAGATAGTCAGAAACTATCTCGAAGAAAGTCCACAGACAAGGATCCGTCCCAAAGAATAATGAAGAGGTAGTCAAAAACTGTCTCGAAGAAAGTCCATGGACAAAGAGCCATCCTAAAGAATAGGCTAGAGATAGTCAGAAACTATCTCGAAGAAAGTCCAAAGACAAAGATCCGTCTCGTATAATAGTCCAGAGATTGTCAGAAACTATCTCTAAGAAAGTTCAGGGACAAGGATCCGTCCCAAAGAATTGGCCAGAGATAGTAAGAAACTATCTCGAAAAAAAGTCCGTGGGACAAAGATCTGTCCCGAAGAATAGTCCAGAAATTGTCAGAAACTATCTCGAAGAAAGTCCAAGGACAAAGATCTGTCCCGAAGACTAGTCAAGAGATAGTCAGAAACTATCTCAAAGAAAGTCCATGGACAAAGATACGTCCCTAAGAATAGGCCAGAGATAGTCAGAAACTATCTCGAAGAAAGTTCAGGGAGAAAGATCTGTCCCGAAGAATAGTACAGATATGGTCAATGACTATCTCAAAAAAAGTTCAGGGACAAAGATCTGTCCCAAAGAAGAGGCTTGATATAGATAGAAACTATCTCGAAGAAAGTCCAGGGACAAAGATCCATCCTAAAGAATAGGCCGGAGATAGTCAGAAACTTTCTCGAAGAAAGTCCAGGAACAAAGATCCGTCTCGAATAATAGTCCAGAGATTGTCAGAAACTATCTCTAAGAAAGTTCAGGGATAAGGATCCGTCCCAAAGAATTGGCCAGAGATAGTAAGAAACTATCTCGAAAAAAAGTCCGTGGGACAAAGATCTGTCCCAAAGACTAGTCACGAGAAAGTCAGAAACTATCTCGAAGAAAGTCCATGGACAAAGTCCGTCCCAAGGAATAGTCTAGAGATAATCAGAAACTATCTCGAAGAAAGTGCAAGGACAAAGGTCCGTCCCGAAGAATAGGCCAGAGATAGTCAGAAATTATCTCGATGAATGTCATAGGACAAAGATCCGTCCCGAAGAATAGTCCAGAGATTGTCAGAAAGTATCTCGAAGAATGTTCAGGGACAAAGACCCGTCCTGAAGAATAGTCCAGAAATTGTCAGAAACTATCTCGAAGAAAGTCCAAGGACAAAGATCTGTCCCGAAGACTAGTCCAGAGATAGTCGGAAACTATCTCGAAGAAAGTCCAGGGACAAAGATCCGTCCCAAAGAATAGGCCAGAGATAGTCAGAAACTATCTCGAACAACGTCCATGTATAAAGTTCGTCGCAAAGAATAGTTTACATATAGTCAGAAACTATCTCGAAGAATGTCCATGGACAAAGGTCCGTCTCGAAGAATAGTCCAGAGATAGTCATAAACTATCTCGATGAATGTCATAGGACAAAGATTTGTCCCGAAAAATAGTGCAGAGATAGTCAGAAACTATCTCGAAGAAAGTCCAAGAAGAAAGATCCATCCCAAAGAATAGGCAAAGATAGTCATAAACTATCTCGAAGAAAGTCCAGGGACAACGAACCGTCCCGAAGAATAGGCCAGAGATTGTCAGAAACTATCTCGAAGAAATTCCAAGGACAAAGATTCGTCCCAAAGAATAGTCCAAAGGTAGTCAAAAACTATCTCGAAGAAAGTCCATGGACAAAGATCTGTCCCGAAGAATAGTGCAGAGATAGTCAGAAACTATCTCGAAGAAAGTCCACAGACAAGGATCCGTCCCAAAGAATAATGAAGAGGTAGTCAAAAACTGTCTCGAAGAAATTCCATGGACAAAGAGCCATCCTAAAGAATAGGCTAGAGATAGTCAGAAACTATCTCGAAGAAAGTCCAAAGACAAAGATCCGTCTCGTATAATAGTCCAGAGATTGTCAGAAACTATCTCTAAGAAAGTTCAGGGACAAGGATCCGTCCCAAAGAATTGGCCAGAGATAGTAAGAAACTATCTCGAAAAAAAGTCCGTGGGACAAAGATCTGTCCCGAAGAATAGTCCAGAAATTGTCAGAAACTATCTCGAAGAAAGTCCAAGGACAAAGATCTGTCCCGAAGACTAGTCAAGAGATAGTCAGAAACTATCTCAAAGAAAGTCCATGGACAAAGATACGTCCCTAAGAATAGGCCAGAGATAGTACGAAACTATCTCGAAGAAAGTCCAGGGAGAAAGATCTGTCCCGAAGAATAGTACAGATATGGTCAATGACTATCTCAAAAAAAGTTCAGGGACGAAGATCTGTCCCAAAGAAGAGGCTTGATATAGATAGAAACTATCTCGAAGAAAGTCCAGGGACAAAGATCCATCCTAAAGAATAGGCCGGAGATAGTCAGAAACTTTCTCGAAGAAAGTCCAGGAACAAAGATCCGTCTCGAATAATAGTCCAAAGATTGTCAGAAACTATCTCTAATAAAGTTCAGGGACAAGGATCCGTCCCAAAGAATTGGCCAGAGATAGTAAGAAACTATCTCGAAAAAAAGTCCGTGGGACAAAGATCTGTCCCGAAGAATAGTCCAGAAATTGTCAGAAACTATCTCGAAGAAAGTCCAAGGACAAAGATCTGTCCCAAAGACTAGTCAAGAGATAGTCAGAAACTATCTCGAAGAAAGTCCATGGACAAAGTCCGTCCCAAAGAATAGTCTAGAGATAATCAGAAACTATCTCGAAGAAAGTGCAAGGACAAAGGTCCGTCCCGAAGAATAGTCCAGAGATAGTCAGAAATTATCTCGATGAATGTCATAGGACAAAGATCCGTCCCGAAGAATAGTCCAGAGATTGTCAGAAAGTATCTGGAAGAATGTTCAGGGACAAAGATCCGTCCTGAAGAATAGTCCAGAAATTGTCAGAAACTATCTCGAAGAAAGTCCAAGGACAAAGATCTGTCCCGAAGACTAGTCCAGAGATAGTCGGAAACTATCTCGAAGAAAGTCCAGGGACAAAGATCCGTCCCAAAGAATAGGCCAGAGATAGTCAGAAACTATCTCGAACAACGTCCATGTATAAAGTTCGTCGCAAAGAATAGTTTACATATAGTCAGAAACTATCTCGAAGAATGTCCATGGACATAGGTCCGTCTCGAAGAATAGTCCAGAGATAGTCATAAACTATCTCGATGAATGTCATAGGACAAAGATTTGTCCCGAAAAATAGTGCAGAGATAGTCAGAAACTATCTCGAAGAAAGTCCAAGAAGAAAGATCCATCCCAAAGAATAGGCAAAGATAGTCATAAACTATCTCGAAGAAAGTCCAGGGACAACGAACCGTCCCGAAGAATAGGCCAGAGATTGTCAGAAACTATCTCGAAGAAATTCCAAGGACAAAGATTCGTCCCAAAGAATAGTCCAAAGGTAGTCAAAAACTATCTCGAAGAAAGTCCATGGACAAAGATCTGTCCCGAAGAATAGTGCAGAGATAGTCAGAAACTATCTCGAAGAAAGTCCACAGACAAGGATCCGTCCCAAAGAATAATGAAGAGGTAGTCAAAAACTGTCTCGAAGAAAGTCCATGGACAAAGAGCCATCCTAAAGAATAGGCTAGAGATAGTCAGAAACTATCTCGAAGAAAGTCCAGGGACAAAGATCTGTCCCGAAGAATAGTGCAGAGATGGTCAATGACTATCTCAAAAAAAGTTCAGGGACAAAGATCTGGCCCAAAGAAGAGGCTTGATATAGTTAGAAACTATCTCGAAGAAAGTCCAGGGACAAAGATCCATCCTAAAGTATAGGCCGGAGATAGTCAGAAACTTTCTCGAAGAAAGTCAAAAGACAAAGATCCGTCTCGAATAATAGTCCAGAGATTGTCAGAAACTATCTCTAAGAAAGTTCAGGGACAAGGAGCCGTCCCAAAGAATTGGCCAGAGATAGTAAGAAACTATCTCGAAAAAAAGTCCGTGGGACAAAGATCTGTCCCGAAGAATAGTCCAGAAATTGTCAGAAACTATCTCGAAGAAAGTCCAAGGACAAAGATCTGTCCCGAAGACTAGTCAAGAGATAGTCAGAAACTATCTCGAAGAAAGTCCATGGACAATGATGCGTCCCAAAGAATAGGCCAGAGATAGTCAGAAATTATCTCGAACAAAGTCCATGGACAAAGTCCGTCCCAAAGAATAGTCTAGAGATAGTCATAAACTATCTCGAAGAAAGTCCAAGGACAAAGGTCCGTCCCGAAGAATTGTCCAGAGATAGTCAGAAATTATCTTGATGAATGTCATAGGACAAAGATCCGTCCCGAAGAATAGTCCAGAGATTGTCAGATACTATCTCGAAGAATGTTCAGGGACAAAGATCCGTCCCGAAGAATAGTCCAGAAATTGTCAGAAACTATCTCGAAGAAAGTCCAAGGACAAAGATCTGTCCCGAATAATAGTCCAGAGATAGTCGGAAACTATCTCGAAGAAAGTCCATGGACAAAGTCCGTCCCAAAGAATAGTCTAGAGATAGTCAGAAACTATCTCGAAGAAAGTCCAAGGACAAAGGTCCGTCCCGAAGAATAGTCCAGATATAGTCAGAAATTATCTCGATGAATGTCATAGGACAAAGATCCGTCCCGAAGAATAGTCCAGAGATTGTCAGAAACTATCTCGAAGAATGTTCAGGGACAAAGATCCGTCCCGAAGAATAGTCCAGAAATTGTCAGAAACGATCTCGAAGAAAGTCCAGGGACAAAGATCCGTCCCAAAGAATAGGCCAGAGATAGTCAGAAACTATCTCGAACAACGTCCATGTATAAAGTTCGTCGCAAAGAATAGTTTACATATAGTCAGAAACTATCTCGAAGAATGTCCATGGACAAAGTTCCGTCTCGAAGAATAGTCCAGAGATAGTCATAAACTATCTCGATGAATGTCATAGAACAAAGATTTGTCCCGAAGAATAGTGCAGAGATAGACAGAAACTATCTCGAAGAAAGTCCAAGAAGAAAGATCCATCCCAAAGAATAGGCAAAGATAG
Source organism: Agrostemma githago (assembly GCA_958450325.1). NCBI lineage: Eukaryota > Viridiplantae > Streptophyta > Magnoliopsida > Caryophyllales > Caryophyllaceae > Agrostemma > Agrostemma githago. Next base: position 31,135,935 of record OY288252.1, read on the forward strand.
TCATAAACTATCTCGAAGGAAGTCCAGGGACAACGAACCGTCCCGAAGAATAGGCCAGAGATTGTCAGAAACTATCTCGAAGAAATTCCAAGGACAAAGATCCGTCCCAAAGAATAGTCCTAAGGTAGTCAAAAACTATCTCGAAGAAAGTCCATGGACAAAGATCTGTCCCGAAGAATAGTGCAGAGATAGTCAGAAACTATCTCGAAGAAAGTCCATAGACTAGGATCCGTCCCAAAGAATAATGAAGAGGTAGTCAAAAACTGTCTCGAAGAAAGTCCATGGACAAAGAGCCATCCTAAAGAATAGGCTAGAGATAGTCAGAAACTATCTCGAAGAAAGTCCAGGGACAAAGATCTGTCCCGAAGAATAGTGCAGAGATGGTCAATGACTATCTCAAAAAAAGTTCAGGGACAAAGATCTGTCCCAAAGAAGAGGCTTGATATAGTTAGAAACTATCTCGAAGAAAGTCCAGGGACAAAGATCCATCCTAAAGAATAGGCCGGAGATAGTCAGAAACTTTCTCGAAGAAAGTCCAAAGACAAAGATCCGTCTCGAATAATAGTCCAGAGATTGTCAGAAACTATCTCTAAGAAAGTTCAGGGACAAGGATCCGTCCCAAAGAATTGGCCAGAGATAGTAAGAAACTATCTCGAAAAAAAGTCCGTGGGACAAAGATCTGTCCCGAAGAATAGTCCAGAAATTGTCAGAAACTATCTCGAAGAAAGTCCAAGGACAAAGATCTGTCCCGAAGACTAGTCAAGAGATAGTCAGAAACTATCTCGAAGAAAGTCCATGGACAAAGATGCGTCCCAAAGAATAGGCCAGAGATAGTCAGAAACTATCTCGAACAAAGTCCATGGACAAAGTCCGTCCCAAAGAATAGTCTAGAGATAGTCAGAAACTATCTCGAAGAAAGTCCAAGGACAAAGGTCCTTCCCGAAGAATAATCCAGGGATAGTCAGAAATTATCTCGACGAATGTCATAGGACAAAGATCCGTCCCGAAGAATAGTCCAGAGATTGTCAGAAACTATCTCGAAAAATGTTCAGGGACAAAGATCCGTCCCGAAGAATAGTCCAGAAATTGTCAGAAACTATCTCGAAGAAAGTCCAAGGACAAAGATCTGTCCCGAAGACTAGTCCAGAGATAGTCGGAAACTATCTCGAAGAAAGTCCAGGGACAAAGATCCGTCCCAAAGAATAGGCCAGAGATAGTCAGAAACTATCTCGAACAGCGTCCATGTATAAAGTTCGTCGCAAAGAATAGTTTACAGATAGTCAGAAACTATCTCGAAGAAAGTCCATGGACAAAGGTCCGTCTCGAAGAATAGTCCAGAGATAGTCATAAACTATCTCGATGAATGTCATAGGACAAAGATCTGTCTCGAAGAATAGTGCAGAGATAGTTAGAAACTATCTCGAAGAAAGTCCAAGAAGAAAGATCCATCCCAAAGAATAGGCAATGATAGTCATAAACTATCTCGAAGAAAGTCCAGGACAACGAACCGTCCCGAAGAATAGGCCAGAGATTGTCAGAAACTATCTCGAAGAAATTCCAAGGACAAAGATCCGTCCCAAAGAATAGTCCAAAGGTAGTCAAAAACTATGTCGAAGGATGTCCATGGACAAAGATCTGTCCCGAAGAATAGTGCAGAGATAGTCAGAAACTATCTCGAAGAAAGTCCACAGATAAAGATCCGTCCCAAAGAATAATGAAGAGGTACTCAAAAACTGTCTCAAAGAAAGTCCATGGACAAAGAGTCATCCTAAGGAATAGGCTAGAGATAGTCAGAAACTATCTCGAAGAAAGTCCAGGGAGAAAGATCTGTCCCGAAGAATAGTGCAGAGATGGTCAATGACTATCTCAAAAAAAGTTCAGGGACAAAGATCTGTCCCAAAGAAGAGGCTTGATATAGTTAGAAACTATCTCGAAGAAAGTCCAGGGACAAAGATCCATCCTAAAGAATAGGCCGGAGATAGTCAGAAACTTTCTCGAAGAAAGTCCAAAGACAAAGATCCGTCTCGAATAATTGTCCAGAGATTGTCAGAAACTATCTCTAAGAAAGTTCAGGGACAAGGATCCGTCCCAAAGAATTGGCCAGAGATAGTAAGAAACTATCTCGAAAAAAAGTCAGTGGGACAAAGATCTGTCCCGAAGAATAGTCCAGTAATTGTCAGAAACTATATCGAAGAAAGTCCAAGGACAAAGATCTATCCCGAAGACTAGTCAAGAGATAGTCAGAAACTATCTCAAAGAAAGTCCATGGACAAAGATACGTCCCAAAGAATAGACCAGAGATAGTCAGAAACTATCTCGAACAAAGTCCATGGACAAAGTCCGTCCCAAAGAATAGTCTAGAGATAGTCAGAAACTATCTCGAAGAAAGTCCAAGGACAAAGATCCGTCCCGAAGAATAGTCCAGAGATTGTCAGAAACTATCTCGAAGAATGTTCAGGGACAAAGATCCGTCCCGAAGAATAGTCCAGAAATTGTCAGAAACTATCTTGAAGAAAGTCCAAGGACAAAGATCTGTCCCGAAGACTAGTCCAGAGATAGTCGGAAACTATCTCGAAGAAAGTCCAGGGACAAAGATCCGTCCCAAAGAATAGGCCAGAGATGGTCAGAAACTATCTCGAACAGCGTCCATGTATAAAGTTCGTCGCAAAGAATAGTTTACAGATAGTCAGAAACTATCTCGAAGAAAGTCCATGGACAAAGATGCGTCCCAAAGAATAGGCCAGAGATAGTCAGAAACTATCTCGAACAAAGTCCATGGACAAAGTCCGTCCCAAAGAATAGTCTAGAGATAGTCAGAAACTATCTCGAAGAAAGTCCAAGGACAAAGGTCCTTCCCGAAGAATAATCCAGGGATAGTCAGAAATTATCTCGACGAATGTCATAGGACAAAGATCCGTCCCGAAGAATAGTCCAGAGATTGTCAGAAACTATCTCGAAAAATGTTCAGGGACAAAGATCCGTCCCGAAGAATAGTCCAGAAATTGTCAGAAACTATCTCGAAGAAAGTCCAAGGACAAAGATCTGTCCCGAAGACTAGTCCAGAGATAGTCGGAAACTATCTCGAAGAAAGTCCAGGGACAAAGATCCGTCCCAAAGAATAGGCCAGAGATAGTCAGAAACTATCTCGAACAGCGTCCATGTATAAAGTTCGTCGCAAAGAATAGTTTACAGATAGTCAGAAACTATCTCGAAGAAAGTCCGTGGACAAAGGTCCGTCTCGAAGAATAGTCCAGAGATAGTCATAAACTATCTCGATGAATGTCATAGGACAAAGATTTGTCTCGAAGAATAGTGCAGAGATAGTTAGAAACTATCTCGAAGAAAGTCCAAGAAGAAAGATCCATCCCAAAGAATAGGCAAAGATAGTCATAAACTATCTCGAAGAAAGTCCGAGACAACGAACCGTCCCGAAGAATAGGCCAGAGATTGTCAGAAACTATCTCGAAGAAATTCCAAGGACAAAGATCCGTCCCAAAGAATAGTCCAAAGGTAGTCAAAAACTATGTCGAAGAAAGTCCATGGACAAAGATCTGTCCCGAAGAATAGTGCAGAGATAGTCAGAAACTATCTCGAAGAAAGTCCACAGATAAAGATCCGTCCCAAAGAATAATGAAGAGGTAGTCAAAAACTGTCTCAAAGAAAGTCCATGGACAAAGAGCCATCCTAAGGAATAGGCTAGAGATAGTCAGAAACTATCTCGAAGAAAGTCCAGGGAGAAAGATCTGTCCCGAAGAATAGTGCAGAGATGGTCAATGACTATCTCAAAAAAAATTCAGGGACAAAGATCTGTCCCAAAGAAGAGGCTTGATATAGTTAGAAACTATCTCGAAGAAAGTCCAGGGACAAAGATCCATCCTAAAGAATAGGCCGGAGATAGTCAGAAACTTTCTCGAAGAAAGTCCAAAGACAAAGATCTGTCTCGAATAATAGTCCAGAGATTGTCAGAAACTATCTCTAAGAATATCTCGAAAAAAAGTCAGTGGGACAAAGATCTGTCCCGAAGAATAGTCCAGTAATTGTCAGAAACTATATCGAAGACAGTCCAAGGACAAAGATCTGTCCCGAAGACTAGTCAAGAGATAGTCAGAAACTATCTCAAAGAAAGTCCATGGACAAAGATACGTCCCAAAGAATAGGCCAGAGATAGTCAGAAACTATCTCGAACAAAGTCTATGGACAAAGTCCGTCCCAAAGAATAGTCTAGAGATAGTCAGAAACTATCTCGAAGAAAGTCCAAGGACAAAGATCCGTCCCGAAGAATAGTCCAGAGATTGTCAGAAACTATCTCGAAGAATGTTCAGGGACAAAGATCCGTCCCGAAGAATAGTCCAGAAATTGTCAGAAACTATCTTGAAGAAAGTCCAAGGACAAAGATCTGTCCCGAAGACTAGTCCAGAGATAGTCGGAAACTATCTCGAAGAAAGTCCAGGGACAAAGATCCGTCCCAAAGAATAGGCCAGAGATAGTCAGAAACTATCTCGAACAGCGTCCATGTATAAATTTCGTCGCAAAGAATAGTTTACAGATAGTCAGAAACTATCTCGAAGAAAGTCCATGGACAAAGGTCCGTCTCGAAGAATAGTCCAGAGATAGTCATAAACTATCTCGATGAATGTCATAGGACAAAGATCTGTCTCGAAGAATAGTGCAGAGATAGTCAGAAACTATCTCGAAGAAAGTCCAAGAAGAAAGATCCATCCCAAAGAATAGGCAAAGATAGTCATAAACTATCTCGAAGAAAGTCCAGGGACAACGAACCGTCCCGAAGAATAGGCCAGAGATTGTCAGAAACTATCTCGAAGAAATTCCAAGGACAAAGATCCGTCCCAAAGAATAGTCCAAAGGTAGTCAAAAACTATCTCGAAGAAAGTCCATGGACAAAGATCTGTCCCGAAGAATAGTGCAGAGATAGTCAGAAACTATCTCGAAGAAAGTCCACAGACAAAGATCCGTCCCAAAGAATAATGATGAGGTAGTCAAAAAATGTCTCGAAGAAAGTCCATGGACAAAGATCCATCCCTAAGAATAGGCTAGAGATAGTCAGAAATTATCTCGAAGAAAGTCCAGGGAAAAAGATCTGTCCCGAAGAATAGTGCAGAGATGGTCAATAACTATCTCGAAATAAGTTCAGGGACAAAGATCTGTCCCAAAGAAGAGGCTTGATATAGTTAGAAACTATCTCAAAGAAAGTCCAGGGACAAAGATCCATCCTAAAGAATAGGCCGGAGATAGTCAGAAACTTTCTCGAAGAAAGTCCAGGAACAAAGATCCGTCTCGAATAATAGTCCAGAAATTGTCAGAAACTATCTCTAAGAAAGTTCAGGGACAAGGATCCGTCCCAAAGAATTGGCCAGAGATAGTAAGAAACTATCTCCAAAAAAAGTCCGTGGGACAAAGATCTGTCCCGAAGAATAGTCCATAAATTGTCAGAAACTATCTCGAAGAAAGTCCAAGGACAAAGATCTGTCCCGAAGACTAGTCAAGAGATAGTCAGAAACTATCTCGAAGAAAGTCCATGGACAAATTCCGTCCCAAAGAATAGTCTAGAGATAGTCAGAAACTATCTCGAAGAAAGTCCAAGGACAAAGGTCCGTCCCGAAGAATAGTCCAGAGATAGTCAGAAATTATCTCGATGAATGTCATAGGACAAAGATCCGTCCAGAAGAATAGTCCAGAGATTGTCAGAAACTATCTCGAAGAATGTTCAGGGACAAAGATCCGTCCCGAAGAATAGTCCAGAAATTGTCAGAAACTATCTCGAAGAAAGTCCAGGGACAAAGATCCGTCCCAAAGAATAGGCCAGAGATAGTCAGAAACTATCTCGAACAACGTCCATGTATAAAGTTCGTCGCAAAGAATAGTTTACATATAGTCAGAAACTATCTCGAAGAATGTCCATGGACAAAGGTCCGTCTCGAAGAATAGTCCAGAGATAGTCATAAACTATCTCGATGAATGTTATAGGACAAAGATCTGTCTCGAAGAATAGTGCAGAGATAGTCAGAAACTATCTCGAAGAAAGTCCAAGAAGAAAGATCCATCCCAAAGAATAGGCAAAGATAGTCATAAACTATCTCGAAGAAAGTCCAGGGACAACGAACCGTCCCGAAGAATAGGCCAGAGATTGTCAGAAACTATCTCGAAGAAATTCCAAGGACAAAGATCCGTCCCAAAGAATAGTCCAAAGGTAGTCAAAAACTATCTCGAAGAAAGTCCATGGACAAAGATCTGTCCCGAAGAATAGTGCAGAGATAGTCAGAAACTATCTCGAAGAAAGTCCACAGACAAAGATCCGTCCCAAAGAATAATGAAGAGGTAGTCAAAAACTGTCTCGAAGAAAGTCCATGGAGAAAGAGCCATCCTAAAGAATAGGCTAGAGATAGTCAGAAACTATCTCGAAGAAAGTCCAGGGACAAAGATCTGTCCCGAAGAATAGTGCAGAGATGGTCAATGACTATCTCAAAAAAAGTTCAGGGACAAAGATCTGTCCCAAAGAAGAGGCTTGATATAGTTAGAAACTATCTCGAAGAAAGTCCAGGGACAAAGATCCATCCTAAAGAATAGGCCGGAGATAGTCAGAAACTTTCTCGAAGGAAGTCAAAAGACAAAGATCCGTCTCTAATAATAGTCCAGAGATTGTCAGAAACTATCTCGAAGAAAGTTCAGGGACAAGGATCCATCCCAAAGAATTGGCCAGGGATAGTAAGAAACTATCTCGAAAAAAAGTCCGTGGGACAAAGATCTGTCCAGGAGAATAGTCCAGAAATTGTCAGAAACTATCTCGAAGAAAGTCCAAGGACAAAGATCTGCCCCGAAGACTAGTCAAGAGATAGTCATAATTTTTTTCGATGAATGTCATAGGACAAAGATTCGTCCCAAAGAATAGTGTAGAGATAGTCAGAAGCTATCTCGAAAAAATTCCAAGAACAAAGATCCATCTCAAAGAATAGGCAAAAGATAGTCAGAAACTATCTCGAAGAAAGTCCAGGGACAACGAACCGTCCCGAAGAATAGGCTAGAGATTGTCAGAAACTATCTCGAAGAAAATCCAGGGACAAAGATCCGTCCCAAAGAATAGTCCATAGGTAGTCAAAAACTATCTCGAAGAAAGTCCAGGGACAAAGATCGTCCCAAAGAATAGGCCAAAGATAGTCAGAAACTATCTCGAACAAAGTCTAGCGACAGAGATCCGTCCCGAAGAATGGTGCAGAGATAGTCAGAAACTATCTCGAAGAAAGTCCAGGGACAAAGATCTGTCCCGAAGAATAGTGCAGAGATGGTCAGAAACTGTGTCGAAAAAATTTCAGGGACAAAGATCTGTCCCAAAGAAGAGGGCTTCATATAGTAAGAAACTATCTAGAAGAAAGTCCAGGGACAAAGATCCATCCTAAAGAATAGGCCGGAGATAGTTAGAAACTTTCTCGAAGAAAGTCCAGGGACAAAGATCCGTCCCGAATAATAGTTCATAGGTAGTCAAAAACTATCTCCAAGAAAGTCCAGGGACAAAGATCGTCCCAAAGAATAGGCCAAAGATAGTAAGAAACTATCGCGAAGAAACTCTAGCGACAGAGATCCGTCCCGAAGAATATTGCAGAGATAGTCAGAAACTATCTCGAAGAAAGTCCAGGGACAAAGATCTGTCCCGAAGAATAGTGCAGAGACGGTCAGAAACTATCTCGAAAAAAGTTCAGGGACAAAGATCTGTCCCAAAGAATAGGCCGGAGATAGTTAGAAACTTTCTCAAAGAAAGTCCAGGGACAAAGATCCGTCCCGAATAATAGTCCAGAGATAGTCAGAAACTATCTTGAAGAAAGTTCAGGGACAAGGATTCGTCCCAAAGAATTGGCCAGATATAGTAAGAAACTATCTCGAAGAAAGTCCAAGGGACAAAGATCCATCCCGAAGAATAGACTAGAAATTGTCAGAAACTATCTCCAAGAAAGTCCAAGGACAAAGATCTGTCCAGAAGACTAGTCAAGAGATAGTCAGAAACTATCTCGAAGAAAGTCCATGGACAAAGATGCGTCCCAAAGAATAGGCCAGAGATAGTCAGAAACTATCTCGAACAAAGTCCATGGACAAAGATCCGTCTAAAAGAATAGTCCAAAGGTAGTCAGAAACTATCTCGAAGAAAGTTCAGGGACAAAGATCTGTCCTAAAGAATAGGCCAGAGATAGTTACAAACTATCTCGAAGAATGTCTAGGGACAAAGATCCATCCTAAAGAATAAGCCGGAGATAGTCAGAAATTATCTCGAAGAAAGTCTAGGGACAAAGTCCCGTCCGGAATAATAGTCTAGATATAGGCAAAAACTATCTCAAAGAAAGTACAGGGACAAATATCCTTTCCAAAGAATATGCTAGAGATAGTGATGGTGGGATTTGTCGACGATCCTAACCAACAAATAGAGTCCAACTAATTCTAGTGGGTAGCTAGGGTAAGTCGGGTCGTGTCCACGGAGACGGTATTGTAATGTCTAGACTAGGTCCACTAAAAACTAGGCTAAGTCACAAACAAACACAAGAGACTAGAATTGACTAACTATGATATGGTTGAGGAGGATGAGAATGGACTAACAATATACTATGTATGACATAAACTAAATGAAGCAACTAGGGTTAACTAAACAATGAAACTAGAGGAAATATTGACTAACTAGAAGGATGAATCAAATAAGGGAAAGAGTAAGGTTAGGTCGGGTTCATAAATGTGGTAGGATGATGGGTAATCAAGGGTGTAGGTGACTCTTAGTTACTAGGGTCGGTTTGCGCTCTCGCGCCAAATCCATAGTCGGCACTCTCGTGTCAAAGACTAGACCCGAATACTCATGCTCGATGCTACTCAAAACACAAGCATTCAATCACAAACCAAACATACAATGAGTCGAGAAAGACAAGTATGAGAAGCATTGGCCACTACTACCCACACAAGCAATTCAACAAACACATAGAGTGCCCAATAAGTGACTAACAACAAAGATGCAACCTTTACCCCTAATCAAACCCTAAACACCCATAATCCACATTTAATCCCCCTACTAACCCCACCAAGATTCTACTCACTCATTATGAAACTAAGACTAACATAAACAAGAGGAATCAACATAAAAAACAAAACATTCATAATGAACAAACAAGAACAATAAAGAATATGTAAAGATTCAAACTTGAATAAATAAACAAAGATTAAAAGTGAAGAGGAGAGGAGGATTATACCAAACTAGCAACAATATGAAAAGATGAGAACTTGCATTAATAAGAAACCCAAACAAATCTCCAAGGTTGTCAAGCTTGGAAGAATCTTCAAGAATCCCTTAATACAAGACTAATTTAAACTAGATTAAACTAGGATTAAAGGAAGATTAAGCTAATGAAAGGAGAATTAAATCTAGGATTTAAACAATGTAGAGAGGCCTAAGAGAGTCTAGGGTAATGTGTGTAGTTCAACAATACAAGGGGGTAGTATTTATAAGGTTAGAAGAGTGAAGGAGAAGAAAAGAATCAAACACGGGCTATAGCAGGGTCATCCCGACCGGGACGAAATGGTCCCGACCGGGACGACGTGATCCCGACCGGGACGGCATGGTCCCGACCAGGACGGACCCAAAACAACAGCATCTTCTTTTGTGCACCTCATCCCGGACGGGATGAGGTCCTTCCCAACGGGGATGAGTCTTGTAGGCCTCCAATATGATCTTTAAGGTCCCTCCTTGCTTCCCATGGGCTTCTCATCGATTCTCGGGGCTCGGGATCGAGTCCCAAGATCTCGGGATCGAATCCAAGGCATCGAGTGATCGTTCCTTCTCTTCGTTGGCTCCAAAAGTGTATGAAACGTGTCGGAATCGTCCAAATTCTCCATGAATGGTCTCGGGAAACGAACTATAAGAAGCATAAGTAGCCCATAAACCGCTCCCAAGGAGCGATTCCACAAGGAAAACGGGACAAAAACAAAACAAATTAGGAACTACAAACTACACTTATCAACTCCCCCACACTTAACCCTTACTCGCCCTCGAGTAAGCACAAACTAACTACTAAACTAGCCGAGCGGGTATTAGCGCACCCTATCCCCTTTCAAATCACGCGACTACACTTAGAGTAAAAGTATACTCTGCCAGGCAAGTAAGGTCTTGCGACAAAATTGTGGATGCAACCGGACGCCAAAAACACATGAACAAACAAGCACACAAACAAACAAACAAAAGGTTGCACCCAAAAAGAAATAAATACCGCTTCCTTCTAAAAAGCGGTGAAAGAAGAACCAGTTTATGACTCAAGGCAAGCGACAACGTTCCCAAGCTAATCATACAAATCGAAATGAACTAAACTCTAATAGTATGACAACAAAGCAATAGAAACGTTTATAACTTACCTAGGTCCTCCTAACCTTCTAAGAACGTACTACGGGACGATCGGCGGGATGGAAAAGGATGAACCACGGTGTTAGTCGACATTGTAGGTAAGTGAGACACCGCCCCCTTTAGCGATGAGCCAAGAGGGTCGTCCCATGTTCTAAACCACTCAACTAATCCGAGTAAAAAGGTGGACATTATTGCAAAATGAGGAAAGACCGACCATTACCGCTATCATCCTTCCTAGGGACTCGGTCCTTTGGTAGGCTCTTCACGGCAATAGTCGGCAAAAGGCTTATTTTTGAGATGTGGGGGCTCTTTTTGTGAGATGGTTTTCTTTTGGCATTTTTCTTTCTTTTGCATTTTTTCTTTGTGTGTTGCTATGCCTTTTCTTTTTCATCTTTTGTATTTTCTTTTTCTTGGCTTTTTGTGCCTTTTCTTCTTCTTCAATCTTTCTTTCTTTTTCTTTCTTTTTCTTTTCTTTGCCCTTTTGGCTAGATTTGAGTTGTAGGCATTTCTTTTTGCAACTAAGAAAGAGAGATTTCAACAAATTGCAAATTTATTTCGTGGATATGTGTAGGAGGTAGGGGAATGGGTAAGTTGGGATGGGCCCCTTACCTTCAAACCCAAAAAAGGGGAGAAACTTGGACTAGTCAAAGCAATTCCGAACATGGTCACCTAAGGGACGGGACTCGGCAACCAAGGCCTTTTCACACCGTGGGTGGTCATAATGGTCAAAATGCAAATCCCGTAGTAAATCCCTAGTAAGCTAGGTGGACTCAAGGTAAAAGACCAACGAAACTATTGATTTAGGGTCATTCTACTAGATTAAAGTCCAAGACTCGATTCATACTACTAGAAAGGGAAAGTAAACACTTGCACACTAGCCTCGAAACTGGGTTTTCGAAAACCTTTTTCACACACGACACACTACACAAACAAGACAAAGACGCGACAAAAACGAAAGAAAAAGAGACAAAAGGCAACAAAACAAAACAAAACAAAACAAACAAAGATAACAAAAACCACCCCGAAATTCCATACAAGCTACCAAATTAACATCAAACTTTACAAAGCTCCACCCGAGCACACATCATCACAAATCTCCTCCAAACTCCACAAGAGGTAAAGAAGAAAAAGGGATAAAGATGTTACCAGATGTCTTGCAAGCTTTCCAAAGCTAGCGGTGATTAAGCGACCTACAAGGACAAAGGGAGGCAAAACACGCACAACAAAACAAATATACGACATAACGACACAAAAGGAAAACACACAAAAGAAAATCTTTTTGATTTTTGTGAAATTTTGTTCAAATTTTTAGGGGTCTTTTTAAATATTTTTCAAAAAACTACGAAAATAAAACTAACTACGCTAGAATATCGCTCCCCCACACTTAAACCGAGCAATGTCCTCATGCTCGATTGCAGTGTATGGAGACACTAAAGAAAAGAAAAGAAACTACGAAACTAAAGCTAAAAAAATAAAAAAAAAATTAAGCGGAGAAAAGGATAGAATGTGTCCGGCCGGGGTGTAGTCAAGTCACCATGGGCCGAGACGAGAAAAGATATGGATGGGAAAAGAAATAAAAATAAGGAAATAAAAGGGAATGGGAGGGGAGGACTAGGTGTAATCAAGTCACCTAGCTCGGATTCCGCCTAAATCCGACTAAATCCTACAAAAATGGTGAAAATCTTGTAAATTTGGATTTTTATTTTTTGAAATGACTCTCGATGTAGTCACGTCATCGAGAGTCGGGAGTAATAACTACCAAGGCCTCGAAGGCCACCATGACACCATGACATACAAGTGTACAAGGGGGAAGGGGACAACCAAGGGAAAACAAGCGATAAAAGACGGAAAAGAAAGGATAGTTGCCATACCAATCGGTTAGCAATTCACTCGCTCCATCGTCTCAATGATCATTAATTGCGCAATGTTTGTCTTTTTCACTGTCATCCCACTTCAAACTTGATAATACCACATGGTTGAAGTACAAAGGTATAAAGGGGTGGGATTTGATGTGAAATTTGGTGTAAGGTGAATAAAAAAATGAGGTGAGGGTATGTAAATGAGGTGCATGGGTCATATGATATGTGCAAGGATAAGTAGGGAGGTTGGGAGGGGGTATAAAGTGGTTGGGTGGGCTCTCATGACCAAGAAGAGGCAAAAGGAGGAGCAGGGGACCATACCGGTCGGGGTGGATGGTCCCGGTCGGGATGACACACACGTCCCGGTCGGGAAGCTCCCTTCCCGGTCGCGATGGCACTCCAGAAAACTCAAAATTTGGTACCTTCATCCCGATCGGGATGACTCCTTCCCGGTCGGGATGGCTCCTTCTTCCCGGTCGGGAAACCTTCTTCTCGCCCGGGACGGATCTTCTAGCCTTCCACAACCCCAAAAGCTTATCCAAAGCTTCAAAAACCGACTCCCTTGCTCACAATCCAAACTCTATCCACAACCATTCCTCTCTTTGGTTCATCTTCACTTCACACCTATCAAATAGGCTCAAAACATTCATCATAATCCCTCCCTCACATCGCTCATCAAAAATACCAAATTACAAGAATTCACAAAACACAAAGGAGCTACAAGAAAGAGATATATACAATGAGACAGTTCTTTTGGAACTCCGTCAAACCAAGGATGGTGCATTCATTAATCTTTTTCTACAACACTATAACCAATTCCATCGCCATCAAGAGCACGAAGAAACAAATCGAAGGCTCTCGAGAAATCTTCGATCAAGCTTGTAATATAACCATCCACACTCCAAGGTTCTTCACAACCTTGTCTCGACGTTCCTGGGGCATCCCGATCTACTAAGTTCAATGGCTTGAACTTGTACTTGCGATCCTTCGGTATATACCCAAACGTCCACCTATCTTCATGTGGCCCCAAGGGAGGCTCATCTTTCTTCTTGTCTTGGCACTTGTCTTCAAACTCATGATATGGGCACTCATCCGCCCCATGCTCGGAATCATCATCTTCAATTCTATAGAAGTCATTCTTCAAGCTTTGTCCCGATTCTTCCCCTAGATCGATGTCTTTCGTGGCGTGGATCATATTGCAAGACTCATCATTAGTAGGCGAGGTATTGCCTTGGAGGTCAAACACTAGTTTTTCTTCGCCTAACTCGAATGTGATCCTACAGTTCTTTACATCGATCATGGCACCGACGGTATGTAGAAATGGGCGCCCAAGGATGATGGGAGTGATAGCATTTTCCGGCATGTCGAGCACTAGGAAGTCGACCGGAATGAAGAACTTCCCGACTCTTATCGGCACATCCTCTAACATCCCCAATGATCGGTTGAATGAACTATCGGCCATTTGGAGTGTAACGGAAGCACGCTTAAGCTCCTTCATTCCAAGTCGGCAACAAATGGAATAGGGAATGATGCTTACACTCGCACCCAAATCACATAGTGCTCTCTCAACCTTGAAGTTGCCTATGGTGCAAGGGATCGAGAAACTACCTGGATCCTTCAACTTGGGAAGCGTAGAACCTTGAATAAGCTCGCTCACCACCCTCGTGAACGCTATGGTCTCTTACTTGTCGATGGATCTCTTCCTAGCCAAGATTTCTTTCATAAATCTTCCATATGCCGGGATTTGGGTAAGTAGCTCGGTAAATGGGACACTCACATCCAATTTCTTCACGATATTAAGGAACTTATCATATTGACCATCCACCTTGGTCTTCATTTGCCTTGTTGGGAAAGGCAACTCGATGTGCACTTTGTTTTGCTTGATAGGGGTGGACTTTTCAAATGACACTTTCCTTTTTCCCTTATCTTTTCCTTGAAGTGGGGGAAGCTTGTCTTCATAGGGTTTCTCAATCTCCCATAAGACTTGCTCCTCCATTAGATTTTCCATGCTTGAATTGTCTTGAGAGCGGGGTGTAACTTCCTGCATTGATTCTTGCTCACTAGGGGATAAGGGGGAATCATAAGATGTACCACTCCTCGTGGTAATAGCATTTACATGCTCAAATTTTGGTGTTTCACCTTGAGAAGGTAGTTGCCCCTTTTGTCTTGAAGATGAGCATCTCTTGCTATGTTATCCCTTTGAAGATATGAGCATTGATTCTTGCTCACTAGGGGATAAGGGGGAATCATAAGATGTACCACTCCTCGTGGTAATAGCATTTACATGCTCAAATTTGAGTCTCAAGCATCTTCATATGAGCATCTCTTGCTATGTTATCCCTTTGAAGATGAGCAAAGAACTCTTGTTGGTTTCTTGCCATCTCCATTTGGCTTCTTTGCAATTCTTGATTACTTCTTTGCATATCCATCATATATTTTTGCATGTTGAAATCTCGAGGTGGAGATTGTGGATTGTGCGGAGTATCGGTGATGGCTAGAGGAATACCATAGTCATAAGTAGGAGACCGGCTCCTTTGCTTGCTTTGTTGTTGGGTACCTTGAGTTGCTTGTTGTTGTTGACGGTTCCCTTGGAACCCATGAGAGTTGCCTTGATTAATGCCTTGAGTGTTACCTTGGTTGTTTTGATATCCTTGATTGTGTTGGTTTCCTTGAAAACCACCTTGATTGAAGTTCCCTTGTTGGAACCCTTGATTGTTGTTGAAGTTACCTTGGTTATGTTGCTTGAAATTGTTGAATGGTCTTGGGTTACACACATAACCTTGGTAACCTTGATTGTTGTCCCTTAAGGGAGGTGGCACATATGGAGGTGTTGTAGAGATTGTTGTTGGGAAGTTTGATGGGAAGCTTGGAACATATGAGGATAAGGGGCACCTTGCTTGAATGCTTGAAAGGCGTTCACTTGCTCGATACTACCTCGACAATGTATAGGCTCATGTCCAACTATCCCGCAAATATCGCACATCCCATAATAAGGTGTAGGAGATACAACTCCCAAAGCATTAACCTCATGAATCGAGTGTTGGTTGGAGGAACTAGTGCTTTGAACTTGACTGAGGTGTCTTTCGAGCTTCTTGTCAATAGTCTTCATGTGAGTTTTTAATTGAGCTCCAAGATCGATGCTTAGTTGTGTAATGGCATCGACCTCGTGCCTACCTCCTCGATTTGCCTTTCTAGGCCTTGAGTATTGGGAGTTGTGCACCACCATCTCCTCGATTCTTGCCAAAGTTTGATCGTCATCGACCTCGGTAAACCTACCATTGGAGCCCATATTGAGTATAGCTCTTGAGTCCTCATATAGACCGTTCCAAAACTGTTGGACCAAGAACCATTGTGAAAGTCCATGGTGGGGGCATGATCTAACCAAAGACTTAAACCATTCCCAAGCTTCATAAAGGCTCTCTTCATCCCGTTGTTGGAAACCGGTGATGGAGACTGATAAGTGTCGTTTGTAGTGCCTATTTTGTAGTGTTTTGGTCCCATTTTCCTTGTAGAATCGCTCCTTGGGAGCGGTTTAGGGGCTTCTTATGCCTCCTTTAGTTCGTTTCAGGTTCCCGAGACCGATTTGGAAGAGTTGGAGCGATTCCGACTCTATACATACACATTTTAGAGCCAACGGAGTAAAGGAACGATGATTCGATGCCTTGGAATCGACCCCGAGACCTTGGGACCCAATCCCGAGCCTCCGAGACCCGATCCCGAGTCCCGAGAATTGATGGGAAGCCCATGAGAAGCAAGGAGGGACCAAAAAGTTCATATTGGAGGCCTACAAGGCTCATCCCGAACGGGTATGGCCTCATCCCGTCCGGGATGAAGAAGGAAACGAAGATGAGCATACTGACTGCCCATCCCGACCGGGAGCAGGTCTTCCCGGCCGGGACCGACCCCATCCCGACCGGGACCACCCCGTCTCGGCCGGGACGGGCCTGCTGCAGCTCCGCCTTGTTTTCTTTCTTCTCCCTTCCAGTTGTAACCCTATATATACCCTTCCCTTGTTATGTAAAGCTTATGCACTTCATTAGACCTTAAACCCTAGACTACTTTAGGTTAGATTAGATTAGATTAGTGTAGATTAGTCGGTGATTAGTAGTTAATTTTAGTTTAATCTTGTATTATTGGATCTCTTGAAGAATCCATCCAAGATTGACAACCTTGGTGGAATTATTTGGGTTTTATTCTATGCAAGTGTTCTCCTTTTCCATTTCCCTTGTAGTTTGGTATAATCTTCTTCACCTTTTACTCTTAATCCTTTGTTGTTTATCAAGTTCTCATCTTTTTTCATTGTTTGTTGTTTATCCTTGTTTTCCATTATGTATGTTTGGATTCTTGTGTTGATTCCTTTTGTTCTTGTTAGTGTTAGTTTGATTATGTTAGAGTAGTGTTCTTGCTAGGGTTAGTAGGGTGATTAGGGTGTTAATTGGGTGATTAAGGGATTTTTGGAGATGTTGGTGGAAGATTTGGGTTTCCTCTTGGTTTGGTGCACATCGCATGTTTGTTGAAATGCTTGATTGACTAGTAGTTGAAAATGCTTGTTTTTCTTGCCTTTCTCTTGTGGGTGATGGTTTGTTTGTGGGTTCGGTTCCCTCACTAAGTTGCGAGAGCCCGGTGAGGACGACCCCTAGGTCGGTCTACGTAGCGAGAGCCCGGATGCGACCTAGGCCACCATAGCACGCTAGTAACCCCGTTTGTCGTGTGTATCGCCGAGATGGGTTAAAGGATGAACCTCTAGGTAGGCCTAAGTTGCGAGAGCCCGGACTATACCTAGATTACCCTACTACCTCCTTCACTCTAGTTCTCCCTCGACCATTCCGTTACCCCTTTGACCCCGACCTAATCCTAGCCCGTTTCCTTGTTTGTTTCTCCGGTACCTTAGTCTTAGTCTAGCTTTCTCCCTTCCTTATCATTTCTAGTTTAGTTTAGCTCGTTGACTTAGTCTCGTTTTTAGGCGACCTTAGTCTAGACGCCTCTTACCGTCCCCGTGGATTCGACCCGACTTACCCTATCTACGTGTTAGGATTAGCCGGTTTATTTATTGATCGGTTGGGACGTGACAAATCCCTACCATCAGAGACCCTAAGCAAATTTGTCTTCTCCGGAGGGTTAAACTTTTGGTAGAACGCCAATGCAAGTTTCTTCCAAGTATCGATACCAATGGTTGCCCTATCGAGACTCTTGATCCATTGCTTTGCTTTTCCAATGAGAGAGAACGGGAAAAGTACCCAACGGATTTGATCTTGAGTAACCCTGGTTTGGGAGATAGCATCGCAATAATCGGAGAAGGTCGCCATGTGTTAGTGCGGGTCTTCGGTGGGCAAACCACTAAATTGATTTCTCTCCACAAGTTGGATGAATTGTGTCTTTGCCACGAAATTTCCGGTATATGTATCCGGTAAAGTACTCGATCCCGGCAAGACATCCTCGGTAAAAGTGGAGTGAGATGAAAACTTCGGCATAATTGGATGTAAGGGAGATGATGGTGTAGACGGTGTTGAAGAAGATGTAGAAGGAGAACTAGGACTAGAAGTACCGAAGGGATTGATGAAGGTCCCTCCGACGGTCTCTCGCGGTGACTCGTTCAAGTCGAATCCTTGAGCTTGCTCTTCAATGGTATTGCTAGTACCCGGTTGAGAGTGTCTAACCCGATCAATCGTTCGTTGGCGAAAGGCTCTAAAGAGTCTTTCCGTCTCTGGATTGAAGAGAAAGAAATCGTCTCTCCTCCTAGCCATACACTACACATTTGAGCAAACGTAAGACGACCTATTGCTTTTTGGGCACTAGGCAAAGACAATAAACGAACACAACGAAAAACAAAGAGAAAAGAAAGCTAAGAAAACAAGAGAAACCTACAAAATATGCACAAGAGATGATAAAAGAGCACAAAGAAGGGTAACTAAGTCAAGCTAGAAGTAAACTAAGTCTAAACAATGTGTCGTCGATCCTAACCAACAAATAGAGTCCAACTAATTCTAGTGGGTAGCTAGGGTAAGTCGGGTCGTGTCCACGGAGACGGTATTGTAATGTCTAGACTAGGTCCACTAAAAACTAGGCTAAGTCACAAACAAACACAAGAGACTAGAATTGACTAACTATGATATGGTTGAGGAGGATGAGAATGGACTAACAATATACTATGTATGACATAAACTAAATGAAGCAACTAGGGTTAACTAAACAATGAAACTAGAGGAAATATTGACTAACTAGAAGGATGAATCAAATAAGGGAAAGAGTAAGGTTAGGTCGGGTTCATAAATGTGGTAGGATGATTGGGTAATCAAGGGTGTAGGTGACTCTTAGTTACTAGGGTCGGTTTGCGCTCTCGCGCCAAATCCAAAGTCCACACTCTCGTGTCAAAGACTAGACCCGAATACTCATGCTAGATGCTACTCAAAACACAAGCATTCAATCACAAACCAAACATACAATGAGTAGAGAAAGACAAGTATGAGAAGCATTGGCCACTACTACCCACACATGCAATTCAACAAACACATAGAGTGCCCAATCCCCTATTCACTAAAACAAAAACCAATGGGCAATATAGTCTTTTCAACTTTCCCGCCAAAATTCAATTTCTTCATTACCTAAATTGGGCTTGACCTATAAACTTGTGTCCAGATTCATTACAACTTAAGCCCAATTGTTAAATATTTGTTCATACAATAATCTTCAAAATCTTTATTGCTCTGTATCAATCAATTATACCAATCACATATATTGGAGAAAAAATAAATTACAACATAATAACCAAAAAATCTCTTCCATACTTTTTAATTAACATGTCAAACGGGTCAAACCGATTACGTCATATGGGATGTGAAAATTACGGATCGGGTTAAGGTTAAAATACTGCGCATATAGAATTTTCTGACGCTCTACATTTTATCATTTAAAAAATACGAATAGTTTATTTAATATTAATCGTATTTAATACTCCGTATCACTAATGCATTAAATCAAATAATTACCGTGTTTATAAGTAAAAAATTGGGGAACATAATCGTTTTTGACGAATAAAAAATTGGTGAATATAATACATTCATATAAGTATTAATATCATGATAATTTTAATGACATGTCATGAATAATCCAGGTCGGGTTTTGACGGATCATTTTGGGTTTTTGAGCCAAACGGATCGCGGGTCAAAATTTTATGAGTGACCCATGTTACTAATTTTATATTTATTTCATCCAAATAAAATATTACTCTATATAGAAAGACAAGAGGTAGTGACTCATTTAATAGTCATTTCATTTTAATAAAATGTTACTCTATACAGAGAAAAAAAAGGTAATGAGAAAATAATTGTTTTTATTATGACTAAAATCAAAAAGTAAAGGTAAAATTTTATAAAAAAATAGAAACGTGAACGGTCGACTGAAACACTAAAAAAAGAAAAGGGTAAGTTATTGACTCAGACGAAGCGATTATAATTTTTTAAGTCACTAACCTATTTGTATAAACAAATCAACTAGAAATCCGTACGTAGGTACGGGTTTTGCACTAGTAAGTGACTAACAACAAAGATGCAACCTTGACCCCTAATCAAACCCTAAACACCCATAATCCACATTTAATCCCCCTACTAACCCCACCAAGATTCTACTCACTCATTATGAAACTAAGACTAACATAAACAAGAGGAATCAACATAACAATCAAAACATTCATAATGAACAAACAAGAGGACTTACTGTGAATAATAATAAGTCTGCCATATATTTCAATGGAGTTAAAAGGGAGCTCATTGATGATATTATACAGGCTACGGGTTTCACTGAGGGTAGCCTCCCTTTCAACTACCTTGGTATTCCTATTCAAACAAAGAAATTGAACAAAATGAAGTGCTACAAGATTGCTGAAAAAATGATAGCTAGAATCAGGAGCTTGGGAGCCCGTAAACTCTCATATGCTGGGAGAATTGTGCTTTTTAATTCCGTTCTTAATACCCTTTATAACTACTGGGCTAATATTTTCATTCTTCCTAAAGGGGTGGTTAAGAGGATTGAAACAATTTGTCGGAACTATTTGTGGGAAGGCAGTGCAGACTACAAACGAGTTCCCCTTGTTGCTTGGGATAAGGTGACTAGAACTAAAGAGGAAGGTGGCCTAAACATTAAACATGCCGAGAGCTGGAATATTGCAGCAATTGGTAAATTGGTGCATTGGGTTTACACTAAACGTGACAGGCTATGGGTAAGATGGATAAACCAAATCTATTTGAAGGGCAAAACTTGGCATGATTATAGCCCGCCTAGTGATTTTGCGTGGACTTGGAGGACGGTATGTAAGACGAAAGAAAAGCTTAAAGAGGGGTATGTGAATGACGAATGGACCCAAGATAATGGTGTTTACACTGTAGCGCGGAGTTATGCTTGGATCAGTGGTAGCAAACCCAAGGTTCCGTGGAACGATTTCACCTGGAATGCGTGGAACTTACCAAAACACTCTGCGGTTGCCTAGATTATGGTTAATGGGGGCATGAATACTAAGGAAAAGCTGTTCAAAAATGGCTGCTGTGATGACGACAAATGCTGTCTATGTGGTACTGAAACTGAGACTGTACAACACTTGATGTTCGAGTGTGAGTTCAGTAAGAGAGTTACTGCGGGTGTGGAAGATTGGGTGAAGATGAACATGCCTGTTCACCCTGAGTTTAGGATTGCGGACGGTCCTAATGGACGGAGTCAGGCTGCGGTGATGGTGGCCCTCATTTACACAATTTGGATGAAGAGGAATAAGGCGAGGTTGGAATATGTTATACAGCATCCGAAACAAGTGCTTAATGAGATTAAGAATTGTTTTAAAAACAGATTTGATAGTGTCCTGATCAAGTATGATCTCAATTGTAAGGAGGTCGAGGAGATAAGTAAACTCATTGCGACCATCTAGGTCGGGATGTAGGTTACTTTGATGTAATTTGCTTTCTTGTGAATGATATAAT
Organism: Agrostemma githago; assembly: GCA_958450325.1. Taxonomy (NCBI): domain Eukaryota; kingdom Viridiplantae; phylum Streptophyta; class Magnoliopsida; order Caryophyllales; family Caryophyllaceae; genus Agrostemma; species Agrostemma githago. Next base: position 31,157,138 of record OY288252.1, read on the forward strand.
ACTAACATTTTACACCAAAAAAAAACATACAAGAACAATAAACAACAAGTAAAGATTCAAAATTGAATAAATAAACAAAGATTAAAAGTAAAGAGGAGAGGAGGATTATACCAAACTAGCAACAATATGAAAAGATGAGAACTTGCATTAATAAGAAACCCAAACAAATCTCCAAGGTTGTCAAGCTTGGAAGAATCTTCAAGAATCCCTTAATACAAGACTAATTTAAACTAGATTAAACTAGGATTAAAGGAAGATTAAGCTAATGAAAGGAGAATTAAATCTAGGGTTTAAACAATGTAGAGAGGCCTAAGAGAGTCTAGGGTAATGTGTGTAGTTCAACAATACAAGGGGGTAGTATTTATAAGGTTACAAGAGTGAAGGAGAAGAAAAGAATCAAACACGGGCTATAGCAGGGTCATCCCGACCGGGACGAAATGGTCCCGACCGGGACGACGTGATCCCGACCGGGACGGCATGGTCCCGACCGGGACGGACCCAAAACAGCAGCATCTTCTTTTGTGCACCTCATCCCGGACGGGATGAGGTCCTTCCCGACGGAGATGAGTCTTGTAGTCCTCCAATATGATCTTTAAGGTCCCTCCTTCCTTCCCATGGGCTTCTCATCGATTCTCGGGGTTCGGGATCGAGTCTAAGGGGCTCGGGATCGGGTCTCAAGGTCTCGGGATCGAATCCAAGGCATCGAGTGATCGTTCCTTCTCTTCGTTGGCTCCAAAAGTGTATGAAACGAGTCAAAATCGTTCAAATTCTTCATGAATTGTCTCGGGAACCTAAAACGAACTAGAAGAAGCATAAGTAGCCCATAAACCGCTCCCAAGGAGCGATTCCACAAGGAAAACGGGACCAAAACACAACAAATTAGGCACTAAAAACTACACTTATCAAATAGTCATAAACTATCTCGAAGAAACTCCAGGGACAACGAACCATCCCGAAGAATAGGCCAGAGATTTTCACAACTATCTCGAAGAAATTCCAAGGACAAAGATCCGTCCCAAAGAATAGTCCTAAGGTAGTCAAAAACTATCTCGAAGAAAGTCCAGGGACAAAGATCCATCCCAAAGAATAGTGCAGAGATAGTCAGAAACTATCTCGAAGAAAGTCTACAGACAAAGATCTATCCCAAAGAATAGTGAAGAGGTAGTCAAAAACTGTCTCGAAGAAAGTCCAGGGACAAAGATCCATCCCAAAGAATAGGCTAGAGATAGTCAGAAACTATCTCGAACAAAGTCCAGGGACAAAGATCTGTCCCGAAGAATAGTGCATAGATAGTCAGAAACTAACTCGAAGAAAGTCCACAGACAAAGATCCGTCCCAATGAATAATGAAGAGGTAGTCAAAAACTCTCTCGAAGAAAGTCCAGGGACAAAGATCCATCCCAAAGAATAGAATAGAGATAGTCAGAAACTATCTCGAAGAAAGTCCAGGGACAAAGATCTGTCCCGAAGAATAATGTAGAGATGGTCAATAACTATCTCGAAAAAAGTTCAGGGACAAAGATCTGTCCCGAAGAAGAGGCTTGATATAGTTAGAAACTATCTCGAAGAAATTCTACGGACAAAGATCCATCCTAAAGAATAGGCCGGAGATAGTCAGAAACTTTCTCGAAGAAAGTCCTGGAACAAAGATCCATCTCGGATAATAGTCCAGAGATAGTCAGAAACTATCTCGAAGAAAGTTCAGGGACAAGGATCCGTCCCAAAGAATTGGCCAGAGATAGTAAGAAACTATCTCGAAGAAATTCCAAGGACAAAGATCCGTCCCAAAGAATTGGCCAGAGATAGTAAGAAACTATCTCGAAAAAAAGTCTGTGGGACAAAGATCTGTCCCGAAGAATAGTCCATAAATTGTCAGAAACTATCTCGAAGAAAGTCCAAGGACAAAGATCCATCCCAAAGAATAGTGCAGAGATAGTCAGAAACTATCTCGAAAAAAGTCTACAGACAAAGATCCGCCCTAAAGAATAGTGAAGAGGTAGTCAAAAACTGTCTCGAAGAAAGTCCAGGGACAAAGATCCATCCCAAAGAATAGACTAGAGATAGTCAGAAACTATCTCGAAGAAAGTCCAGGGACAAAGATCTATCCCGAAGAATAGTGTAGAGACGGTCAATAACTATCTCGAAAATAGTTCAGGGACAAAGATCTGTCCCAAAGAAGAGGCTATATATAGTTAGAAACTATCTTGAAGAAAGTCCAGGGACAAAGATCCATCCTAAAGAATAGGCCGGAGATAGTCAGAAACTTTCTCGAAGAAAGTCCAGGAACAAAGATCCATCTCGGATAATAGTCCAGAGATAGTCAGAAACTATCTCGAAGAAAGTTCAGGGACAAGGATCCGTCCCAAAGAATTGGCCAGAGATAGTAAGAAACTATCCCGAAGAAATTCCAAGAACAAAGATCCGTCCCAAAGAATTGGCCAGAGATAGTAAGAAACTATCTCGAAAAAAAGTCTGTGGGACAAAGATCTGTCCCGAAGAATAGTCCATAAATTGTCAGAAACTATCTCGAAGAAATTCCAAGGACAAAGATCCATCCCATAGAATTGGCCAGAGATAGTAAGAAACTATCTCGAAAAAAAGTCTGTGGGACAAAGATCTGTCCCTAAGAATAGTCCAGAAATTGTCAGAAACTATCTCGAAGAATGTCCAAGGACAAAGATCCATCCCAAAGAATAGTGCAGAGATAGTCAGAAACTATCTCGAAAAAAGTCTACAGACAAAGATCCGCCCTAGAGAATAGTGAAGAGGTAGTCAAAAACTGTCTCGAAGAAAGTCCAGGGACAAAGATCCATCCCAAAGAATATACTAGAGATAGTCAGAAACTATCTCGAAGAAAGTCCAGGGACAAAGATCTGTCCCGAAGAATAGTGTAGAGATGGTCAATAACTATCTCGAAAAAAGTTCAGGGACAAAGATCTGTCCCAAAGAAGAGGCTATATATAGTTAGAAACTATCTTGAAGAAAGTCCAGGGACAAAGATCCATCCTAAAGAATAGGCCGGAGATAGTCAGAAACTTTCTCGAAGAAAGTCCAGGAACAAAGATCCGTCTCGAATAATAGTCCAGAGATTGTCAGAAACTATCTCTAAGAAAGTTCAGGGACAAGGATCCATCCCAAAGAATTGGGCAGAGATAGTAAGAAACTATCTCGAAAAAAAGTCCGTGGGACAATGATCTGTCCCGAAGAATAGTCCAGAAATTGTCAGAAACTATCTCGATGAAAGTCCAAGGACAAAGATCTGTCCCGAAGACTAGTCAAGAGATAGTCAGAAACTAACTCGAAGAAAGTCCATGGACAAAGATGCATCCCAAAGATTAGGCCAGAGATAGTCAGAAACTATCTCGAACAAAGTCCATGGACAAAGTCCGTCCCAAAGAATAGTCTAGAGATAGTCAGAAACTATCTCGAACAAAGTCTAAGGACAAAGGTCCGTCTCGAAGAATAGTCCAGAGATAGTCAGAAATTATCTCGATGAATATCATAGGACAAAGATCCGTCCCGAAGAATAGTGCAGAGATAGTCGAAACTATCTCGAAGAAATTCCAAGAACAATGATCCATCCCAAAGAATACGTAAAAGATAGTCAGAAACTATCTCGAAGAAAGTCCATGGACAAGGAACCGTCCCGAAGAATAGGCCAGAGATTGTCAGAAACTATCTCGGAGAAAATCCAGGGACAAAGATCTGTCCCAAAGAATAGTCCATAGGTAGTCAAAAACTATCTCGAAGAAAGTCCAGGGACAAAGATCGTCCCAGAGAATAGGCCAAAGATAGTCAGAAACTATCTCGAAGAAAGTCTAGAGACAGAGATCTGTCCAGAAGAATAATGCAGAGATAATCAGAAACTATCTCGAAGAAAGTCAAGGGACAAAGATCTATCCCGAAGAATAGTGCAGAGATGGTCAGAAACAATCTCGAAAAAAGTTCAGGGACAAAGATCTGTCCAAAAGAAAAGGCTTGATATAGTTAGAAACTATCTCGAAGAAAGTCTAGGGACAAAGATCCATCCTAAAGAATAGGCCGGAGATAGTCAGAAACTTTCTCGAAGAAAGTCCAGGGACCAAGATCCGTCTCGAATTATAGTCCAGAGATAGTCAGAAACTATTTCGAAGAAAGTTCAGGGACAAGGATCCGTCCCAAAGAATTGGCCAGAGATAGTAAGAAACTATCTCGAAAAATAGTCCGAGGGACAAAGATCTGTCCTGAAGAATAGTCCAGAAATTGTCAGAAACTATCTCGAAGAAAGTCCAAGGACAAAGATCTATCCCGCAGACTAGTCAAGAGATAGTCAGAAACTATCTCGAAGAAAGTCCATGGACAAAGATGTGTCCCAAAGAATAGGCCAGAGATAGTCAGAAACTATCTTGAACAAAGTCCATGGACAAAGTCCATCCCAAAGAATAGGCTAGAGATAGTCAGAAACTATCTCTCGAAGAAAGTCCAAGGACAAAGGTCCGTTCCGAAGAATAGTCCAGAGATAGTCAGAAATTATCTCGCAGAATGTCATAGGACAAAGATCCGTCCCGAAGAATAGTGTAGAGATAGTCAGAAACTATGTCGAAGAAATTCGAAGAACAAAGATCCATCCCAAAGAATAGGCAAAAGATAGTCAGAAACTATCTCGAAGAAAGTCCAGGGACAACGAACCGTCCCGAAGAATAGGCCAGAGATTGTCATAAACTATCTCGAAGAAAATCCAGGGACAAAGATCCGTCCCAAAGAATAGTTTGTTGTGACTAAGAACAGAAATTGAACGAGAGTGAGGGAGAGGAGAAGAGGTAACCGAGAGCAGCGAGAGTTGCAGCGACGAGGTAAGGAGGCCTCTGCCTTGAAAATTATTTCCGGTTCGATCGAGATGGCGATCAGCAAGTACAAGTAGTTCCCCAAGGTTGACAATGCTGCACTGAGACTCACCCACTTGAGGCACGGAGCATTGGAATGACAATTATTACGATAGCTAGGAAGTTTTATGAGCAGAGAAGAAAGGAAGAAGGATGAAGAGTTACTGTTTTGTGTTGTGTTTGTGCTGCTGCGAAGACCTGCTATTTGTAGCAGCTAAACCGAGGAGGAGGAGGAACGGAAACCGACTCCTCAAAAACCGAGTGAAGGGCTGTAAATAAGGAGAGAATAACTCTCACACAACAGCCACTTTGACCCTTTCACAACTGACAGCAGCAGCCACAACACACACTCACAGACCCCTAAACCTAAACCGAGTCAGGCCCAAAAAGATAGGCAAAGCCCGCCACAGGCGATTTGCCAAATCCCGAATCCCGAATCTCGAATCTCGAATCCGGATCCGGGCCGGGCCGGGCTCGGTCTCGGGCACGGGCTCGCGCGCGCGAGCTGAATTAAGCACCTCGCAGGTCCATATAAAATGACCCCCTTTGACCACTAGTGATACCCATAGTTACAGTAGTGTATATAAACAACATAAGACACTAGTACTCTTCCTATGTGGGACAATTAGAGATAAGGACTTAGCCCCTATTTTCCAACAATCCCCCACTAGGGGCTACAGAAACAGAGAGAGAGATTTCTAGGTAAAGGAAGGGTGGATACTTAGGTATCAATATCTTTCGATTTGAATTGACACTTTAGTGAGGTGAGGAAACAACTTACTTTCAGTGAGTGAATATCTTTCGATTTGAATTCCTAATTGAGCTTCTGTTGATACCCCCCACAACACATATCATAACTTCAAAATTAAGGTCGTTCCGCGATTTCAATATGTAACGCGCTCTTAAAAGCCATGCGTTTACCTTGGTACTTATAAGTGTAATCATAGGACTTCTCATAGTCTTATGATTGTTACACCTACGCAGGTGGCTCAAGTGCTTCTCAATAGCACTTCTCACGTGAGCCATTAAGGACATAAGTCCAACCTAATGTATGGTTCATCAAGTGCGTCTCAAAAGCACCACCATTAAGGCTGTGAACCCATACAATGCCAGAGAAATGGAGACTTTGGACCTAGTCAAGTATCACTCTTTAACTTGACTTAAGGACCTAAGCCCCATTCCCCTCGACAAGTCAACAACTTTTCTCCTAGGCAACCCCTTAGTGAGGATATCAGCAAGATTGCATTTGGACTTCACATAGTCCACAGCTATTACTCCATTTTCAAGGAGTTGTCTTACTGCAGCGTGTCTAATTCGCATATGCCTCTTTTTTGCATTATAGGCACTATTTTTAGCAACTCCAATGGCTTCTTGGCAGTCACAGTGTAGGGAGATCGGTGTCTGCCGACTCATAGGCACATCGGCTAGTAGGTTTCTCAACCAATCAGCCTCCTGTCCTGCTAATTCAAGAGCTATGAACTCTGACTCCATGGTAGAGCGTGCCATACAAGTTTGTTTAGAGGACTTCCACGATACAGCACCTGCACCCATGGTAAACACATAACCACTAGTAGAACAAATTTGATCGTTTCCTGTAACCCAATTCGCATCACTATATCCTTCCAATACAGCTGGAAATTTATTGTAATGCAAACACAGATCAGCTATTCCTTTTAGGTATCTTAGTAAACGATTAAGTGCAGTCCAATGTTCAGAACTAGGGTTATGTGTGTAACGACTCAGTCTACTAACGGCATAACCAATGTCTGGTCGTGTACAGTTCATAAGAAACATCACACTACCTAGAATTTTAGCATACTCTTCTTGGGAAACACTCTTATCCAAGTTTTTACACAAAGATATACTAGGATCATAGGGTGTTCTAGCAGGCTCGATATCAAACAGTCAAATGTTTTCAACACTTTTTCAACATAATGAGATTGACTCAAAGAGATTCCTTTAGAGTTTCGGATAACCTTAACTCCTAGGATTACATCAGCTTCTTCTAGGTCCTTCATCTCAAATTGTGATGACAAAAAATCTTTGGTTTTGATTACTACATCCACATTATTACCAAAAATAAGCATATCATCAACATACAGGCATATGATCACATAGTCAGATCCAAACATCTTCGAATACACGCATGAATCAGAATTGTTAACCATATAGCCATTTGTTATCAAAGTGTTGTTAAATTTCTCATACCACTGTTTTGGTGCTTGTTTTAGACCATAAAGTGATTTGTTCAGTTTACACACTTTATTCTCTTGACCTTTGACCACAAATCCTTCAGGTTGCGTCATATAGATTTCTTCTCTTAAATCACCATTCAAAAAAGCAGTTTTAACATCCATCTGATGTATAACTAGGTTATGAATAGCAGCTAACGCAATCAGAATTCTTATAGTCGAGATTTTGGTCAAAGGTGAATAAGTATCGAAATAATCACTATCTTTCTTTTGTGTAAAGCCTCTAACCACAAGTCTAGCTTTGAACCTTTCTATTGAACCGTCAGGTCTCATTTTCTTTCTAAACGCCCATTTACTGCTAATGGGTTTGCTACCTTTGGGTAAATCAGTCAACTCCCAAGTCTGATTATAAGCAATAGAATCAAGTTCATTTTTAATAGCATCTTTCCAAAAATTAGCATCAATAGATTTCATCGCTTCATCGTACGTTTTTGGATCCTCTTCTATTAAAAAAGCAAACACAAACTCTTCACTAGCACAGATAGAGTAACCATGTTCAGATAGGAATGTTGAGACAAAATCATCACCAAAGTTCTTTGCACATCTAGGTCTTTTACTCCTTCTAGAATCAACATTATGATCAGTAGAAGTGCTAGCATGTGAAGACATATCAACAGATGTAACAGGTAAAACAGGAGGTGATTCAACATTCTTCTTTAATGGAAAAACATGTTCAAAAAATTCAGCATCTCTAGCTTCAGATATGGAACGATCATTTAAAGACATGAATCTGTAAGCAGAGCCATTCTGTGCATAACCTATAAACACACAATCGTAGGTTTTTGGTCCAACTGTGGGTCTCCTAAACTCAGGCAAACCCACCTTAGCTAAACAACCCCATACCCTAAGGAAGCTCAGGTTAGGAGGATAGCCCTTCCAAATCTCGTAGGGGGTCTTATCTATTTTCTTATGGGGAGCACAGTTAAGAATATAACAAGCCGATAAAATCGCTTCCCCCCACATGTCGTCAGAAAGACCAGAACTTAAGAGCATAGCATTCATCATTTCTTTTAAAGTTCTGTTTTTACGTTCAGCTACACCATTAGACTGAGGTAAGTAACGTGGACTATACTCATGAATTAATCCGTTTTTCTCACAGAAATCAACTAAGTAATCGGACCTATACTCGCCCCCTCTGTCGGACCTTACCCATTTTATTTTTCTGTCGAGCTGATTTTCGACTTCGGTTTTAAAGTTTATAAACGATTGTTCTGCTTCGTCTTTAGTCCTAAGCAGATATACTCTAGTGTATCTCGAACAGTCGTCTATAAAGGTAACATAATAATGCTTACCGCCTCTACTTGCAGTATTCTTGAAATCAGCTAGGTCGGTGTGAATTAATTCAAGAAGACACGTACTCCTAGCACAAACTAGTTTACTAGGTTTTTTAGTGAATTTAGCCTCAACGCATCTAGCACATTTCGAGAATTCTTTATCAGTTAAGCTTGGAATTAGACTCATCTTTCGAAGCTTTTTAATATAATCTACATTCACGTGACCCAATCTACCATGCCAGATATCAAGAGATTCAACGATATAAGCAGAAGTGGAAGCAATATTATTAAAATCAAAATCAGTGTTTAAAATAAATAAACCCCCAGAAAAATATCCCTTCCCGACAAAGTCCCCATTACGCGACATTACGACCTTGTCAGCTTCAAAAACAAGCTTCAAACCAGCTTTGTTAAGTAAAGCACCAGACACGAGGTTTCGACGTAAAGAAGGAACATACAACACATTTGTCAGGGCAAGAGTTTTTCCTGAGGAGAGTTTGAGATAGATCTTGCCTTTTCCGGAGATCACCGCAAATGAAGAATTACCCATGTAGACACATTCTCCGTTGGCCACTTCCTCGAACTCAGCGAACATCCCCCTTTCAGCACAGAGGTGTCTTGAAGCGCCAGTATCCAGCACCCACTCAGCAGCATTTCCCACCAAATTAGCCTCAACAACCACAGCAGCAAATGACTTCATCATCAGTAACAGCAACATTTGCTTCAGCAGTTTTCTTGTGAGTACACTGGTAAGCCTTGTGACCGCTTTTCCCACACACGTAGCAGACAAGAGTACCTTGAGGTTTTTGGATTTTGGGAACGGGTTTGGTTTGTTTTCCTGGACCATTTTTCTTACCCTGACTCTGACCTTGACCTTGACCTTGACCTTGACTCTGACCATTCCTATTTTTCCCCTTATTCTTTCCCTTGGACTTGTCAGCATTAGACGGACCACCAGACTCAACTACAACCATATTAACTTTAGCAGCATTAACAGGTAGAGCAACTGGTTTATCTTTGAGACGATTAGCCTCTTCGGTCCTCATATGACCTACAAGTTCTTGGAGGTAAAAATCCTTTTTCTTATGTTTAAGGTGGTTTCTATAGTCAGACCAGGAAAGAGGGAATTTTTCGAGTAGTACATTAGCAAGAAAAACATCACACAATTTCATCCCTTCATTTATGACATCAACACACAAATTTTCATAAATATGCACTTGCTCCATAATTGGTTTACCATCCTCCATAACAAATTCTAGCCATTTTCCGACAACATATTTCTTTTTTCCAGCATCATCAGACCCATATTTTGACTCTAACGTCTCCCAAATAGTTTTAGCCGACTTATTAGGAGCAAATAAATCAAACAGGGTGTTAGTCATGTTGTTTAGAATATGACAACGAGCAGTCTTATTATCTTTTTCGTACTTTTTGATAACATCATCATTAGACTTGATAACAGACGCGACAGGAGGAGTAGCCTCGACAGTGGTGGATGCAACAACAGGGACAGGACAATCCTCAGACAACACATAATCAATATCAAGTTGTTAAAAAAACATCAGTAGTTTCTGAGACCATCGTATATAATTGTTACCATCCAATTGTTCAATTTTAGACAAATCAGGAACCAACTTAGACACAACTGACATTGTTACAGCAACAAAGAATAGTTTGCAAATTGTTGTGACTAAGGACAGAAATTGAACGAGAGTAAGGGAGAGGAGAAGAGGTAACCGAGAGCAGCGAGATTTGCAGCGACGAGGTAAGGAGGCCTCTACCTTGAAAACTATTTCCGATTCGACCGAGGTGGCGATCAGCAAGTACCGGTAGTTCCCCAAGATTGACACTGCTGCACCGAGACTCACCCACTTGAGGCACGAAGCATTGGAACGACAATTATTACGATACCCAGGAAGTTTTATGAGCAGAGAAGAAAGGAAGAAGGATGAAGAGTTACTGTTTTGTGTTGTGTTTGTGCTGCTGCGAAGACCTGCTATTTATAGCAGCTAAACCGAGCAGGAGGAGGAACGGAAACCGACTCCTCAAAAACCAAGTCAAGGGCTGTAAATAAGGAGAGAATAACTCTCCCACAACAGCCACTTTGACCCTTTCACAACTGACAGCAGCAGCCACAACACACACACACAGAACCCTAAACCTAAACCGAGTCAGGCCCAAAAAGATAGGCATAGCCCCCCGCAGGCGATTTGCCAAATCCCGAATCCCGAATCTCGAATCTCGAATCCGGATCCGGGCTGAGCCGGGTTCGAGCACGGGCAAGCGCGCGCGAGCTGAATTAAGCACCTCGCAGGTCCATATAAAATAACCTCCTTTCACCACAAGTGATACCCATAGTTAGAGTAGTGTATATAAACAACATAAGACACTAGTACACTTCCTATGTGGGACAACTAGAGATAAGGACTTAGCCCCTATTTTCCAACATAGTCCATAGGTAGTCAAAAACTATCTCGAAGAAAGTCCAGGGACAAAGATCGTCCCAAAGAATAGGCCAAAGATAGTCAGAAACTATCTCGAAGAAAGTGTAGAGACAGAGATCCGTCCCGAAGAATAGTGCAGAGATAGTCAGAAACTATCTCGAAGAAAGTCTAGGGACAAAGATCTATCCCGAAGAATAGTGCAGAGATGGTCAGAAACTATCTCGAAAAAAGTTCAGGGACAAAGATCTGTCCCAAAGAAGAGGCTTGATATATTTAGAAACTATCTCGAAGAAAGTCCAGGGACAAAGATCCATCCTAAAGAATAGGCCGGAGATAGTTAGAAACTTTCTCGAAGAATGTCCAGGAACAAAGATCCGTCCCGAATAATACTCCAGAGATAGTCATAAACTATCTCGAAGAAAGTTCAGGGACAAGGATCCGTCCCAAAGAATTGGCCAGATATAGTAAGAAACTATCTCGACGAAAGTCCGAGGAACAAAGATCCGTCCCGAAGAATAGTCCAGAAATTGTCAGAAACTATCTCGAAGAAAGTCCAAGGACAAAGATCTGTCCCGAAGACTAGTCAAGAGATAGTCAGAAACTATTTCGAAGAAAGTCCATGGACAAAGATGCGTCCCAAAGAATAGGCCAGAGATAGTCAGAAACTATCTCGAACAAAGTCCATGGACAAAGATCCGTCTAAAAGAATAGTCCAAAGGTAGTCAGAAACTATCTCGAAGAAAGTTCAGGGACAAGGACCTGTCCTAAAGAATAGGCCAGAGATAGTTAGAAACTATCTCGAAGAAAGTCCAGGGACAAAGATCCATCCTAAAGAATAGGCCGGAGATAGTCAGAAATTATCTCGAAGAAAGTCTAGGGACAAAGTTCCGTCCCGAATAATAGTCTAGAGATAGGCAAAACTATCTCAAAGAAAGTACAGGGAAAAATTATCCTTTCCAAAGAATAGGCTAGAGAAATTCGGAAACTCTCTCGAAGAAAGTTCAGGGACAAAGATCCATCCCAAAGAATAGTCAAGAGATAGTCAGAAACTATCTCAAAGAAAGTCCAGGGACAAATATCTATCCCGAAGAATAGTCCAGAGATAGGAAGAAACTATATCGAAGAAAGTCCAAGGGACAAAGATTCGTCTCGAAGAATAGAAAAGAAATTGTCAGAAACTATCTCGAAGAAAGTCCAGGGACAAAGATCTGTCCCGAAGAATAGTCGAGAGATAGTCAGAAACTATCTAGAAGAAAGTTCAGGGACGAAGATCCGTCCCAAAGAGTTGGCCACATATAGTAGGAAACTATCCCGAAGAAAGTCCGAGGGACAAAGATCCGTCCCGAAGAATAGTCCAGATATTGTCAGAAAATATCTCGAAGAAAGTCCAAGGACAAAGATCTGTCCCGAAGACTAGTCCAGAGATAGTCAGAAACTATCTCGAAGAAAGTTCAGGGACAAGGATCCGTCCCAAAGAATTGGCCAGAGATAGAAAGAAACTATCTCGAAAAAAAGTCCGAGGGACAGAGATCTGTCCCGAAGAATAGTGCAGAGATGGTCAGAAACTATCTTGAAAAAAGTTCAGGGACAAAAATCTGTCCCAAAGAAGAGGCTTGATATAGTTAGAAACTATCTCGAAAAAAGTCCAGGGACAAAGATCCATCCTAAAGTATAAGCCGGAGATAGTCAGAAACTTTCTCGAAGAAAGTCTAGGGACAAAGATCCGTCCCGAATAATAGTCCAGAGATAGTCAGAAACTATCTCGAAGAAAGTTCAGGGACAAGGATCCGTCCCAAAGAATTGGCCAGATATAGTCAGAAAGTTCTTCGAAGAAAGTCCATGGACAAAGATGCGTCCCAAAGAATAGGCCAGAGATAGTCAGAAACTATCTCGAACAAAGTCCATGGACAAAGATCCGTCTAAAAGAATAGTCCAAAGGTAGTCAGAAACTATCTCGAAGAAAGTTCAGGGACAAAGATCTGTCCTAAAGAATTGGCCCAGATAGTTAGAAACTATCTCGACGAAAGTCCAGGGACAAAGATCCATCCTAAGGTATAGGTCGGAGATAGTCAGAAATTATCTCGAAGAAAGTCTAGGGACAAAGTTCGGTCCCGAATAATAGTCTAGAGATTGGCAAAAACTATCTCAAAGAAAGTACAGGGACAAATATCCTTTCCAAAGAATAGGCTAGAGATAGTCAGAAACTCTCTCGAAGAATGTTCAGGGACAAAGATCCATCCCAACGAATAGTCAAGAGATAGTCAGAAATTATCTCGAAGAAAGTCCAGGGACAAATATCTGTCCTGAAGAATAGTCCAGAGATAGTAAGAAACTATCTCGAAGAAAGTCCAAGGGACAAAGATCCGTCTCGAAGAATAGAAAAGAAATTGTCAGAAACTATCTCGATGAAAGTCCAGGGACAAGGATCTGTCCCGAAGAATAGTCGAGAGATAGTCAGAAACTATCTAGAAGAAAGTTCAGGGACGAAGATCCGTGCCAAAGAGTTGGCCAGATATAGTAGGAAACTATCCCGAAGAAAGTCCGAGGGACAAAGATCCGTCCCGAAGAATAGTCCAGATATTGTTAGAAAATATCTCGAAGAAAGTCCAAGGACAAAGATCTGTCCCGAAGACTAGTCCAGAGATAGTCAGAAACTATCTCGAAGAAAGTCCAGGGACAATGATCCATCGCAATGAATAGTCCAAAGAAAGTCAGAAACTATCTCGAACAAAGTCCATGGACAAAGTTCGTCCCGAAGAATAGTCTAGAGATAGTCAGAAACTATCGCGAAGAAAGTCCATGGACAAAGGTCCGTCCCGATGAATAGTCCAGAGATAGTCAGAAACTATCTCGAAGAAAGTTCAGGGACAAGGATCCGTCCCAAAGAATTGGCCAGAGATAGAAAGAAACTATCTCGAAAAAAAGTCCAAGGGACAGAGATCTGTCCCGAAGAATAGTGCAGAGATGGTCAGAAACTATCTCGAAAAAACTTCAGGGACAAAAATCTGTCCCAAAGAAGAGGCTTGATATAGTTAGAAACTATCTCGAAAAAAGTCCAGGGACAAAGATCCATCCTAAAGTATAGGCCGGAGATAGTCAGAAACTTTCTTGAAGAAAGTCCAGGGATAAAGATCCGTCCCGAATAATACTCCAGAGATAGTCAGAAACTATCTCGAAGAAAGTTCAGGGACAAGGATCCGTCCCAAAGAATTGGCCAGATATAGTAAGAAACTATCTCGAAGAAAGTCCGAGGGACAAAGATCCGTCACGAATAATAGTCCAGAAATTGTCAGAAACAATCTCGAAGAAAGTCCAAGGACAAAGATCTGTCCCGAAGACTAGTCAAGAGATAGTCAGAAACTTTTTCGAAGAAAGTCCATGGACAAAGATGCGTCCAAAAGAATAGGCCAGAGATAGTCAGAAACAATCTCGAACAAAGTCCATGGACAAAGATCCGTCTAAAAGAATAGTCCAAAGGTAGTCAGAAACTATCTCGAAGAAAGTTCAGGGACAAAGATCTGTCCTAAAGAATAGGCCAAAGATAGTTAGAAACTATCTCGAAGAAAGTCCAGGGACAAAGATCCATTCTAAAGAATAGGCCGGAGATAGTTAGAAACTTTCTCGAAGAAAGTCCAAGGACAAAGATCCGTCCCGAATAATACTCCAGAGATAGTCAGAAACTATCTTGAAGAAAGTTCAGGGACAAGGATCCGTCTCAAAGAATTGGCCAGATATAGTAAGAAACTATCTCGAAGAAAGTCCTAGGGACAAAGATCCGTCCCGAAGAATAGTCCAGAAATTGTCAGAAACTATCTCGAAGAAAGTCCAAGGACAAAGATCTGTCCCGAAGACTAGTGAAGAGATAGTCAGAAACTATTTCGAAGAAAGTCCATGGACAAAGATGCGTCCCAAAGAATAGGCCAGAGATAGTCAGAAACTATCTCGAACAAAGTCCATGGACAAAGATCCGTCTAAAAGAATAGTCCAAAGGTAGTCAGAAACTATCTCGAAGAAAGTCCAGGGACAAAGATCCATCCTAAGGAATAGGTCGGAGATAGTCAGAAATTATCTCGAAGAAAGTCTAGGGACAAAGTTCCGTCCCGAATAATAGTCTAGAGATTGGCAAAAACTATCTCAAAGAAAGTACAGGGACAAATATCCTTTCCAAAGAATAGGCTAGAGATAGTCAGAAATTCTCTCGAAGAGAGTTCAGGGACAAAGATCCATCCCAACGAATAGTCAAGAGATAGTCAGAAATTATCTCGAAGAAAGTCCAAGGACAAATATCTGTCCCCAAGAATAGTCCAGAGATAGTAAGAAACTATCTCAAAGAAAGTCCAAGGGACAAAGATCCGTCTCGAAGAATAGAAAAGAAATTGTCAGAAACTATCTCGAAGAAAGTCCAGGGACAAGGATCTGTCCCGAAGAATAGTCGAGAGATAGTCAGAAACTATCTAGAAGAAAGTTCAGGGATGAAGATCCGTGCCAAAGAGTTGGCCAGATATAGTAGGAAACTATCCCGAAGAAAGTCCGAGGGACAAAGATCCGTCCCGAAGAATAGTCCAGATATTGTTAGAAAATATCTCGAAGAAAGTCCAAGGACAAAGATCTGTCCCGAAGACTAGTCAAGAGATAGTCAGAAACTATCTCGAAGAAAGTTCAGGGACAATGATCCATCCCAATGAATAGTCCAAAGATAGTCAGAAACTATCTCGAACAAAGTCCATGGACAAAGTTCGTCCCGAAGAATAGTCTAGAGATAGTTAGAAACTATCGCGAAGAAAGTCCATGGACAAAGGTCTGTCCCGATGAATAGTCCAGAGATAGTCAGAAACTATCTCGAAGAAAGTTCAGGGATAAGGATCCGTCCCAAAGAATTGGCCAGAGATAGAAAGAAACTATCTCGAAAAAAAGTCCGAGGGACAGAGATCTGTCCCGAAGAATAGTGCAGAGATGGTCAGAAACTATCTCGAAAAAAGTTCAGGGACAAAAATCTGTCCCAAAGAAGAGGCTTGATATAGTTAGAAACTATCTCGAAAAAAGTCCAGGGACAAAGATCCATCCTAAAGTATAGGCCGGAGATAGTCAGAAACTTTCTCGAAGAAAGTCCAGGGACAAAGATCAGTCCCGAATAATACTCCAGAGATAGTCAGAAACTATCTCGAAGAAAGTTCAGGGACAAGGATCCGTCCCAAAGAATTGGCCAGATATAGTAAGAAACTATCTCGAAGAAAGTCCGAGGGACAAAGATCCGTCCCGAAGAATAGTCCAGAAATTGTCAGAAACTATCTCGAAGAAAGTCCAAGGACAAAGATCTGTCCCGAAGACTAGTAAAGAGATAGTTAGAAACTTTATCGAAGAAAGTCCATGGACAAAGATGCGTCCAAAAGAATAGGCCAGAGATAGTCAGAAACTATCTCGAACAAAGTCCATGGACAAAGATCCGTCTAAAAGTATAGTCCAAAGGTAGTCAGAAACTATCTCGAAGAAAGTTCAGGGACAAAGATCTGTCCTAAAGAATAGGCCAGAGATAGTTAGAAACTATCTCGAAGAAAGTCCAGGGACAAAGATCCATCCTAAAGAATAGGCCGGGGATAGTTAGAAACTTTCTCGAAGAAAGTCCAGGGACAAAGATCCATCCCGAATAATACTTCAGAGATAGTCAGAAACTATCTTGAAGAAAGTTCAGGGACAAGGATCCGTCCCAAAGAATTGGCCAGATATAGTAAGAAACTATCTCGAAGAAAGTCCTAGGGACAAAGATCCGTCCCAAAGAATAGTCCAGAAATTGTCAGAAACTATCTCGAAGAAAGTCCAAGGACAAAGATCTGTCCCGAAGACTAGTCAAGAGATAGTCAGAAACTATTTCGAAGAAAGTCCATGGACAAAGATGCGTCCCAAAGAATAGGCCAGAGATAGTCAGAAACTATCTCGAACAAAGTCCATGGACAAAGATCCGTCTAAAAGAATAGTCCAAAGGTAGTCAGAAACTATCTCGAAGAAAGTTCAGGGATAAAGATCTGTCCTAAAGAATTGGCCAGAGATAGTTAGAAACTATCTCGAAGAAAGTCCAGGGACAAAGATCCATCCTAAGGAATAGGTCGGAGATAGTCAGAAATTATCTCGAAGAAAGTCTAGGGACAAAGTTCGGTCCCGAATAATAGTCTAGAGATTGGCAAAAACTATCTCAAAGAAAGTACAGGGACAAATATCCTTTCCAAAGAATAGGCTAGAGATAGTCAGAAACTCTCTCGAAGAAAGTTCAGTGACAAAGATCCATCCCAACGAATAGTCAAGAGATAGTCAGAAATTATCTCGAAGAAAGTCCAGGGACAAATATCTGTCCCGAAGAATAGTTCAGAGATAGTAAGAAACTATCTCGAAGAAAGTCCATGGGACAAAGATCCGTCTCGAAGAATAGAAAAGAAATTGTCAGAAACTATTTCGAAGAAAGTCCAGGGACAAGGATCTGTCCCAAAGAATAGTCGAGAGATAGTCAGAGACTATCTAGAAGAAAGTTCAGGGACGAAGATCCGTCCCAAAGAGTTGGCTAGATATAGTAAGAAACTATCTCGAAGAAAGTCCGAGGGACAAAGATCCGTCCCGAAGAATAGTCCAGATATTGTTAGAAAATATCTCGAAGAAAGTCCAAGGACAAAGATCTGTCCCGAAGACTAGTCCAGATATAGTCAGAAACTATCTCGAAGAAAGTCCAGGGACAAAGATCCATCCTAATAAATAGTCCAAATATAGTCAGAAACTATCTCAAACAAAGTCCATGGACAATGTTCGTCCCAAAGAATAGTCTAGAGATAGTCAGAAACTATCTCGAAGAAAGTCCATGGACAAAGGTCCATCCCGAAGAATAGTCCAGAGATAGTCAAAAACTATCTCGAAGAAAGTTCAGGAACAAGGATCTGTCCCAAAGAATTGGCCAGAGATAGAAAGAAACTATCTCAAAAAAAAGTCCGAGGGACAGAGATCTGTCCCGAAGAATAGTGCAGAGATGGTCAGAAACTATCTTGAAAAAAGTTCAGGGACAAAGATCTGTCCCAAAGAAGAGGCTTGATATAGTTAGAAACTATCTCGAAGAAAGTCCAGGGACAAAGATCCATCCTAAAGAATAGGCCGGAGATAGTTAGAAACTTTCTCGAAGAAAGTCCAGGAACAAAGATCCGTCCCGAATAATACTCCAGAGATAGTCAGAAACTATCTTAAAGAAAGTTCAGGGACAAGGATCCGTCCCAAAGAATTGGCCAGATATAGTAAGAAACTATCTCGACGAAAGTCCGAGGGACAAAGATCCGTCCCGAAGAATAGTCCAGAAATTGTCAGAAACTATCTCGAAAAAAGTCCAAGGACAAAGATCTGTCCCGAAGACTAGTCAAGAGATAGTCAGAAACTATTTCGAAGAAAGTCCATGGACAAAGATGCGTCCCAAAGAATAGGCCAGAGATAGTCAGAAACTATCTCGAACAAAGTCCATGGACAAAGATCCGTCTAAAAGAATAGTCCAAAGGTAGTCAGAAACTATCTCGAAGAAAGTTCAGGGACAAAGATCTGTCCTAAAGAATAGGCTAGAGATAGTTAGAAACTATCTCGAAGAAAGTCCAGGGACAAAGATCCATCCTAAAGAATAGGCCGGAGATAGTCAGAAATTATCTCGAAGAAAGTCTAGGGACAAAGTTCTGTCCCGAATAATAGTCTAGAGATAGGCAAAAACTATCTCAAAGAAAGTACAGGGACAAATTATCCGTTCCAAAGAATAGGCTAGAGAAAGTCAGAAACTCTCTCGAAGAAAGTTCAAGGACAAAGATCCATCCCAAAGAATAGTCAAGAGATAGTCATAAACTATCTCAAAGAAAGTCCAGGGACAAATATCTATCCCGAAGAATAGTCCAGAGATAGGAAGAAACTATATCGAAGAAAGTCCAAGGGACAAAGATTCGTCTCGAAGAATAGAAAAGAAATTGTCAGAAACTATCTCGAAGAAAGTCCAGGGACAAAGATCTGTCCCGAAGAATAGTCGAGAGATAGTCAGAAACTATCTAGAAGAAAGTTCAGGGACGAAGATCCGTCCCAAAGAGTTGGCCAGATATAGTAGGAAACTATCCCGAAGAAAGTCCGAGGGACAAAGATCAGTCCCGAAGAATAGTCCAGATATTGTCAGAAAATATCTCGAAGAAAGTCCAAGGACAAAGATCTGTCCCGAAGACTAGTCCAGAGATAGTCAGAAACTATCACGAAGAAAGTCCAGGGACAAAGATCCATCCCAATAAATAGTCCAAATATAGTCAGAAACTATCTCGAACAAAGTCCATGGACAATGTTCGTCCCAAAGAATAGTCTAGAGATAGTCAGAAACTATCTCGAAGAAAGTCCATGGACAAAGGTCCGTCCCGAAGAATAGTCCACAGATAGTCAGAAACTATCTCGAAGAAAGTTCAGGGACAAGGATCCGTCCCAAAGAATTGGCCAGAGATAGAAAGAAACTATCTCAAAAAAAAAATCCGAGGGACAGAGATCTGTCCCGAAGAATAGTGCAGAGATGGTCAGAAACTATCTGGAAAAAAGTTCAGGGACAAAAATTTGTCCCAAAGAAGAGGCTTGATATAGTTAGAAACTATCTCGAAAAAAGTCCAGGGACAAAGATCCATCCTAAAGTATAGGCCGGAGATAGTCAGAAACTTTCTCGAAGAAAGTCTAGGGACAAAGATCCGTCCCGAATAATAGTCCAGAGATAGTCAGAAACTATCTCGAAGAAAGTTCAGGGACAAAGATCCATCCCAAAGAATTGGCCAGAAATAGTAAGAGACTATTTCGAAGAAAGTCCGAGGGACAAAGATCCGTCTCGAAGAATAGTCTAGAAATTGTCAGAAACTATCTCGAAGAAAGTCCAGGGACAAAGATCTGTCGTAAAGAATTGGCCAGAGATAGTTAGAAACTATCTCGAAGAAAGTCTAGGGACAAAGATCCATCCTAAGGAATAGGTCGGAGATAGTCAGAAATTATCTCGAAGAAAGTCTAGGGACAAAGTTCCGTCCCGAATAATAGTCTAGAGATTGGCAAAAACTATCTCAAAGAAAGTACAGGGACAAATATCCTTTCCAAAGAATAGGCTAGAGATAGTCAGAAATTCTCTCGAAGAGAGTTCAGGGACAAAGATCCATCCCAACGAACAGTCAAGAGATAGTCAGAAAGTATCTTGAAGAAACTCCAGGGACAAATATCTGTCCCGAAGAATAGTCCAGAGATAGTAAGAAACTATCTCAAAGAAAGTCGAAGGGACAAAGATCCGTCTCGAAGAATAGAAAAGAAATTGTCAGAAACTATCTCGAAGAAAGTCCAGGGACAAGGATCTGTCCCGAAGAATAGTCGAGAGATAGTCAGAAATTATCTAGAAGAAAGTTCAGGGATGAAGATCCATGCTAAAGAGTTGGCCAGATATAGTAGGAAACTATCCCGAAGAAAGTCCGAGGGACAAAGATCCGTCCCGAAGAATAGTCCAGATATTGTTAGAAAATATCTCGAAGAAAGTCCAAGGACAAAGATCTGTCCCGAAGACTAGTCAAGAGATAGTCAGAAACTATCTCGAAGAAAGTCCAGGGACAATGATCCATCCCAATGAATAGTCCAAAGATAGTCAGAAACTATCGCGAAGAAAGTCCATGGACAAAGGTCCGTCCCAAAGAATTGGCCAGAGATAGAAAGAAACTATCTCGAAAAAAAGTCCGAGGGACAGAGATCTGTCCCGAAGAATAGTGCAGAGATGGTTAGAAACTATCTCAAAAAAACTTCAGGGACAAAAATCTGTCCCAAAGAAGAGGCTTGATATAGTTAGAAACTATCTCGAAAAAAGTCCAGGGACAAAGATCCATCCTAAAGTATAGGCCGGAGATAGTCAGAAACTTTCTCGAAGAAAGTCTAGGGACAAAGATCGGTCCCGAATAATACTCCAGAGATAGTCAGAAACTATCTCGAAGAAAGTTCAGGGACAAGGATCCGTCCCAAAGAATTGGCCAGATATAGTAAGAAACTATCTCGAAGAAAGTCCGAGGGACAAAGATCCGTCCCGAAGAATAGTCCAGAAATTGTCAGAAACTATCTCGATGAAAGTCCAAGGACAAAGATCTGTCCCGAAGACTAGTAAAGAGATAGTTAGAAACTTTATCGAAGAAAGTCCATGGACAAAGATGCGTCCAAAAGAATAGGCCAGAGATAGTCAGAAACTATCTCGAACAAAGTCCATGGACAAAGATCCGTCTAAAAGAATAGTCCAAAGGTAGTCAGAAACTATCTCGAAGAAAGTTCAGGGACAAAGATCTGTCCCAAAGAAGAGGCTTGATATAGTTAGAAACTATCTCGAAGAAAGTCCAGGGACAAAGATCCATCCTAAAGAATAGGCCGGGGATAGTTAGAAACTTTCTCGAAGAAAGTCCAGGGACAAAGATCCATCCCGAATAATACTCCAGAGATAGTCAGAAACTATCTCGAAGAAAGTCCAGGGACAAAGATCCATCCCAATAAATAGTCCAAATATAGTCAGAAACTATCTCAAACAAAGTCCATGGACAATGTTCGTCCCAAAGAATAGTCTAGAGATAGTCAGAAACTATCTCGAAGAAAGTCCATGGACAAAGGTCCGTCCTGAAGAATAGTCCAGAGATAGTCAGAAACTATCTCGAAGAAAGTTCAGGAACAAGGATCCGTCCCAAAGAATAGGCCAGAGATAGTCAGAAACTATCTCAAAAAAAAGTCCGAGGGACAGAGATCTGTCCCGAAGAATAGTGCAGAGATGGTCAGAAACTATCTTGAAAAAAGTTCAGGGACAAAGATCTGTCCCAAAGAAGAGGCTTGATATAGTTAGAAACTATCTCGAAGAAAGTCCAGGGACAAAGATCCATCCTAAAGAATAGGCCGGAGATAGTTAGAAACTTTCTCGAAGAAAGTCTAGGGACAAAGATCGGTCCCGAATAATACTCCAGAGATAGTCAGAAACTATCTTAAAGAAAGTTCAGGGACAAGGATCCGTCCCAAAGAATTGGCCAGATATAGTAAGAAACTATCTCGACGAAAGTCCGAGGGACAAAGATCCGTCCCGAAGAATAGTCCAGAAATTGTCAGAAACTATCTCGAAGAAAGTCCAAGGACAAAGATCTGTCCCGAAGACTAGTCAAGAGATAGTCAGAAACTATTTCGAAGAAAGTCCATGGACAAAGATGCGTCCCAAAGAATAGGCCAGAGATAGTCAGAAACTATCTCGAACAAAGTCCATGGACAAAGATCCGTCTAAAAGAATAGTCCAAAGGTAGTCAGAAACTATCTCGAAGAAAGTTCAGGGACAAAGATATGTCCTAAAGAATAGGCTAGAGATAGTTAGAAACTATCTCGAAGAAAGTCCAGGGACAAAGATCCATCCTAAAGAATAGGCCGGAGATAGTCAGAAATTATCTCGAAGAAAGTCTAGGGACAAAGTTCTGTCCCGAAAAATAGTCTAGAGATAGGCAAAAACTATCTCAAAGAAAGTACAGGGACAAATTATCCTTTCCAAAGAATAGTCTAGAGAAAGTCAGAAACTCTCTCGAAGAAAGTTCAAGGACAAAGATCCATCCCATAGAATAGTCAAGAGATAGTCATAAACTATCTCAAAGAAAGTCCAGGGACAAATATCTATCCCGAAGAATAGTCCAGAGATAGGAAGAAACTATATCGAAGAAAGTCCAAGGGACAAAGATTCGTCTCGAAGAATAGAAAAGAAATTGTCAGAAACTATCTCGAAGAAAGTCCAGGGACAAAGATCTGTCCCGAAGAATAGTCGAGAGATAGTCAGAAACTATCTAGAAGAAAGTTCAGGGACGAAGATCCGTCCCAAAGAGTTGGCCAGATATAGTAGGAAACTATCCCGAAGAAAGTCCGAGGGACAAAGATCAGTCCCGAAGAATAGTCCAGATATTGTCAGAAAATATCTCGAAGAAAGTCCAAGGACAAAGATCTGTCCCGAAGACTAGTCCAGAGATAGTCAGAAACTATCACGAAGAAAGTCCAGGGACAAAGATCCATCCCAATAAATAGTCCAAATATAGTCAGAAACTATCTCGAACAAAGTCCATGGACAATGTTCGTCCCAAAGAATAGTCTAGAGATAGTCAGAAACTATCTCGAAGAAAGTCCATGGACAAAGGTCCGTCCCGAAGAATAGTCCACAGATAGTCAGAAACTATCTCGAAGAAAGTTCAGGGACAAGGATCCGTCCCAAAGAATTGGCCAGAGATAGAAAGAAACTATCTCAAAAAAAAGTCCGAGGGACAGAGATCTGTCCCGAAGAATAGTCCAGAAATTGTCAGAAACTATCTCGAAGAAAGTCCAAGGACAAAGATCTGTCCCGAAGACTAGTAAAGAGATAGTTAGAAACTTTATCGAAGAAAGTCCATGGACAAAGATGCGTCCAAAAGAATAGGCCAGAGATAGTCAGAAACTATCTCGAACAAAGTCCATGGACAAAGATCCGTCTAAAAGAATAGTCCAAAGGTAGTCAGAAACTATCTCGAAGAAAGTTCAGGGACAAAGATCTGTCCCAAAGAAGAGGCTTGATATAGTTAGAAACTATCTCAAAGAAAGTCCAGGGACAAAGATCCATCCTAAAGAATAGGCCGGGGATAGTTAGAAACTTTCTCGAAGAAAGTCCAGGGACAAAGATCCATCCCGAATAATACTCCAGAGATAGTCAGAAACTATCTCGAAGAAAGTCCAGGGACAAAGATCCATCCCAATAAATAGTCCAAATATAGTCAGAAACTATCTCAAACAAAGTCCATGGACAATGTTCGTCCCAAAGAATAGTCTAGAGATATTCAGAAACTATCTCGAAGAAAGTCCATGGACAAAGGTCCGTCCCGAAGAATAGTCCAGAGATAGTCAGAAACTATCTCGAAGAAAGTTCAGGAACAAGGATCCGTCCCAAAGAATAGGCCAGAGATAGTCAGAAACTATCTCAAAAAAAAGTCCGAGGGACAGAGATCTGTCCCGAAGAATAGTGCAGAGATGGTCAGAAACTATCTTGAAAAAAGTTCAGGGACAAAGATCTGTCCCAAAGAAGAGGCTTGATATAGTTAGAAACTATCTCGAAGAAAGTCCAGGGACAAAGATCCATCCTAAAGAATAGGCCGGAGATAGTTAGAAACTTTCTCGAAGAAAGTCCAGGAACAAAGATCCGTCCCGAATAATACTCCAGAGATAGTCAGAAACTATCTTAAAGAAAGTTCAGGGACAAGGATCCGTCCCAAAGAATTGGCCAGATATAGTAAGAAACTATCTCGACGAAAGTCCGAGGGACAAAGATCCGTCCCGAAGAATAGTCCAGAAATTGTCAGAAACTATCTCGAAGAAAGTCCAAGGACAAAGATCTGTCCCGAAGACTAGTCAAGAGATAGTCAGAAACTATTTCGAAGAAAGTCCATGGACAAAGATGCGTCCCAAAGAATAGGCCAGAGATAGTCAGAAACTATCTCGAACAAAGTCCATGGACAAAGATCCGTCTAAAAGAATAGTCCAAAGGTAGTCAGAAACTATCTCGAAGAAAGTTCAGGGACAAAGATCTGTCCTAAAGAATAGGCCAGAGATAGTTAGAAACTATCTCGAAGAAAGTCCAGGGACAAAGATCCATCCTAAAGAATAGGCCGGAGATAGTCAGAAATTATCTCGAAGAAAGTCTATGGACAATGTTCTGTCCCGAATAATAGTCTAGAGATAGGCAAAAACTATCTCAAAGAAAGTACAGGGACAAATTATCCTTTCCAAAGAATAGGCTAGAGAAAGTCAGAAACTCTCTCGAAGAAAGTTCAAGGACAAAGATCCATCCCAAAGAATAGTCAAGAGATAGTCAGAAACTATCTCAAAGAAAGTCCAGGGACAAATATCTGTCCCGAAGAATAGTCCAGAGATAGTAAGAAACTATCTCAAAGAAAGTCCAAGGGACAAAGATCCGTCTCGAAGAATAGAAAAGAAATTGTCAGAAACTATCTCGAAGAAAGTCCAGGGACAAGGATCTGTCCCGAAGAATAGTCGAGAGATAGTCAGAAACTATCTAGAAGAAAGTTCAGGGATGAAGATCCGTGCCAAAGAGTTGGCCAGATATAGTAGGAAACTATCCCGAAGAAAGTCCGAGGGACAAAGATCC
The DNA here is from genome assembly GCA_958450325.1 of Agrostemma githago. NCBI lineage: Eukaryota > Viridiplantae > Streptophyta > Magnoliopsida > Caryophyllales > Caryophyllaceae > Agrostemma > Agrostemma githago. The sequence continues at coordinate 31,182,145 of OY288252.1, forward strand.
GTCCCGAAGAATAGTCCAGATATTGTTAGAAAATATCTCGAAGAAAGTCCAAGGACAAAGATCTGTCCCGAAGACTAGTCAAGAGATAGTCAGAAACTATCTCGAAGAAAGTCCAGGGACAATGATCCATCCCAATGAATAGTCCAAAGATAGTCAGACACTATCGCGAAGAAAGTCCATGGACAAAGGTCCGTCCCGATGAATAGTCCAGAGATAGTCAGAAACTATCTCGAAGAAAGTTCAGGGACAAGGATCCGTCCTAAAGAATTGGCCAGAGATAGAAAGAAACTATCTCGAAAAAAAGTCCGAGGGACAGAGATCTGTCCCGAAGAATAGTGCAGAGATGGTCAGAAACTATCTCAAAAAAACTTCAGGGACAAAAATCTGTCCCAAAGAAGAGGCTTGATATAGTTAGAAACTATCTCGAAAAAAGTCCAGGGACAAAGATCCATCCTAAAGTATAGGCCGGAGATAGTCAGAAACTTTCTCGAAGAAAGTCTAGGGACAAAGATCGGTCCCGAATAATACTCCAGAGATAGTCAGAAACTATCTCGAAGAAAGTTCAGGGACAAGGATCCGTCCCAAAGAATTGGCCAGATATATTAAGAAACTATCTCGAAGAAAGTCCGAGGGACAAAGATCCGTCCCGAAGAATAGTCCAGAAATTGTCAGAAACTATCTCGAAGAAAGTCCAAGGACAAAGATCTGTCCCGAAGACTAGTAAAGAGATAGTTAGAAACTTTATCGAAGAAAGTCCATGGACAAAGATGCGTCTAAAAGAATAGGCCAGAGATAGTCAGAAACTATCTCGAACAAAGTCCATGGACAAAGATCCGTCTAAAAGAATAGTCCAAAGGTAGTCAGAAACTATCTCGAAGAAAGTTCAGGGACAAAGATCTTTCCTAAAGAATAGGCCAGAGATAGTTAGAAACTATCTCGAAGAAAGTCCAGGGACAAAGATCCATCCTAAAGAATAGGCCGGGGATAGTTAGAAACTTTCTCGAAGAAAGTCCAGGGACAAAGATCCATCCCGAATAATACTCCAGAGATAGTCAGAAACTATCCCGAAGAAAGTCCGAGGGACAAAGATCCGTCCCGAAGAATAGTCCAGATATTGTTAGAAAATATCTCGAAGAAAGTCCAAGGACAAATATCTGTCCCGAAGACTAGTCCAGAGATAGTCAGAAACTATCTCGAAGAAAGTTCAGGGACAAGGATCCGTCCCAAAGAATTGGCCAGAGATAGAAAGAAACTATCTCAAAAAAAAGTCCGAGGGACAGAGATCTGTCCCGAAGAATAGTGCAGGGATGGTCAGAAACTATCTTGAAAAAAGTTCAGGGACAAAGATCTGTCCCAAAGAAGAGGCTTGATATAGTTAGAAACTATCTCGAAGAAAGTCCAGGGACAAAGATCCATCCTAAAGAATAGGCCGGAGATAGTTAGAAACTTTCTCGAAGAAAGTCCAGGAACAAAGATCCGTCCCGAATAATACTCCAGAGATAGTCAGAAACTATCTTAAAGAAAGTTCAGGGACAAGGATCCGTCCCAAAGAATTGTCCAGATATAGTAAGAAACTATCTCGACGAACGTCCGAGGGACAAAGATCCGTCCCGAAGAATAGTCCATAAATTGTCAGAAACTATCTCGAAGAAAGTCCAAGGACAAAGATCTGTCCCGAAGACTAGTCAAGAGATAGTCAGAACTATTTCGAAGAAAGTCCATGGACAAAGATGCGTCCCAAAGAATAGGCCAGAGATAGTCAGAAACTATCTCGAACAAAGTCCATGGACAAAGATCCGTCTAAAAGAATAGTCCAAAGGTAGTCAGAAACTATCTCGAAGAAAGTTCAGGGACAAAGATCTGTCCTAAAGAATAGGCCAGAGATAGTTAGAAACTATCTCGAAGAAAGTCCAGGGACAAAGATCCATCCTAAAGAATAGGCCGGAGATAGTCAGAAATTATCTCGAAGAAAGTCTATGGACAAAGTTCTGTCCCGTATAATAGTCTAGAGATAGGCAAAAACTATCTCAAAGAAAGTACAGGGACAAATTATCCTTTCCAAAGAATAGGCTAGAAAAAGTCAGAAACTCTCTCGAAGAAAGTTCAAGGACAAAGATCCATCCCAAAGAATAGTCAAGAGATAGTCAGAAACTATCTCAAAGAAAGTCCAGGGACAAATATCTATCCCGAAGAATAGTCCAGAGATAGGAAGAAAGTATATCGAAGAAAGTCCAAGGGACAAAGATTCGTCTCGAAGAATAGAAAAGAAATTGTCAGAAACTATCTCGAAGAAAGTCCAGGGACAAGGATCTGTCCCAAAGAATAGTCGAGAGATAGTCAGAAACTATCTAGAAGAAAGTTCAGGGACGAAGATCCATCCCAAAGAGTTGGCCAGATATAGTAGGAAACTATCCCGAAGAAAGTCCGAGGGACAAAGATCAGTCCCGAAGAATAGTCCAGATATTGTCAGAAAATATCTCGAAGAAAGTCCAAGGACAAAGATCTGTCCCGAAGACTAGTCCAGAGATAGTCAGAAACTATCTCGAAGAAAGTCCAGGGACAAAGATCCATCCCAATAAATAGTCCAAATATAGTCAGAAACTATCTCGAACAAAGTCCATGGACAATGTTCGTCCCAAAGAATAGTCTAGAGATAGTTAGAAACTATCTCGAAGAAAGTCCATGGACAAAGGTCCGTCCCGAAGAATAGTCCAGAGATAGTCATAAACTATCTCGAAGAAAGTTCAGGGACAAGGATCCGTCCCAAAGAATTGGCCAGAGATAGAAAGAAACAATCTCGAAAAAAGTCCGAGGGACAGAGATCTGTCCCGAAGAATAGTGCAGAGATGGTCAGAAACTACCTTGAAAAAAGTTCAGGGACAAAAATCTGTCCCAAAGAAGAGGCTTGATATAGTTAGAAACTATCTCGAAAAAAGTCCAGGGACAAAGATCCATCCTAAAGTATAGGCCGGAGATAGTCAGAAACTTTCTCGAAGAAAGTCTAGGGACAAAGATCCGTCCCGAATAATAGTCCAGAGATAGTCAGAAACTATCTCGAAGAAAGTTCAGGGACAAAGATCCATCCCAAAGAATTGGCCAGAAATAGTAAGAGACTATTTCGAAGAAAGTCCGAGGGACAAAGATCCGTCCCAAAGAATAGTCTAGAAATTGTCAGAAACTATCTCGAAGAAAGTCCAGGGACAAAGATCCGTCCCAAAGAATAGTCCAGAAATTGTCAGAAACTATCTCGAAGAAAGTCCAAGGACAAAGATCTGTCCCGAAGACTAGTAAAGAGATAGTCAGAAACTTTTTCGAAGAAAGTCCATGGACAAAGATGCGTCCAAAAGAATAGGCCAGAGATAGTCAGAAACTATCTCGAAGAAAGTCCATGGACAAAGATCCGTCTAAAAGAATAGTCCAAAGGTAGTCAGAAACTATCTCGAAGAAAGTTCAGGGACAAAGATCTGTCCTAAAGAATAGGCCAGAGATAGTTAGAAACTATCTCGAAGAAAGTCCAGGGACAAAGATCCATCCTAAAGAATAGGCCGGAGATAGTTAGAAACTTTCTCGAAGAAAGTCCAGGGACAAAGATCCATCCCGAATAATACTCCAGAGATAGTCAGAAACTATCTTGAAGAAAGTTCAGGGACAAGGATCCGTCCCAAAGAATTGGCCAGATATAGTAAGAAACTATCTCGAAGAAAGTCCTAGGGACAAAGATCCGTCCCAAAGAATAGTCCAGAAATTGTCAAAAACTATCTCAAAGAAAGTACAGGGACAAATATCCTTTCCAAAGAATAGGCTAGAGATAGTCAGAAACTCTCTCGAAGAAAGTTCAGGGACAAAGATCCATCCCAACGAATAGTCAAGAGATCGTCAGAAAGTATCTCGAAGAAAGTCCAGGGACAAATATCTGTCCCGAAGAATAGTCCAGAGATAGTAAGAAACTATCTCGAAGAAAGTCCAAGGGACAAAGATCCGTCTCGAAGAATAGAAAAGAAATTGTCAGAAACTATCTCGAAGAAAGTCTGGGGACAAGGATCTGTCCCGAAGAATAGTCGAGAGATAGTAAGAAACTATCTAGAAGAAAGTTCAGCGATGAAGATCCGTGCCAAAGAGTTGGCCAGATATAGTAGGAAACTATCCCGAAGAAAGTCCGAGGGACAAAGATCCGTCCCGAAGAATAGTCCAGATATTGTTAGAAAATATCTCGAAGAAAGTCCAAGGACAAAGATCTGTCCCGAAGACTAGTCCAGAGATAGTCAGAAACTATCTCGAAGATAGTCCAGGGACAATGATCCATCCCAATGAATAGTCCAAAGATAGTCAGAAACTATCTCGAACAAAGTCCATGGACAAAGTTCATCCCAAAGAATAGTCTAGAGATAGTCAGAAACTATCTCGAAGAAAGTCCATGGACAAAGGTCTGTCCCGATGAATAGTCCAGAGATAGTCAGAAAATATCTCGAAGAAAGTTCAGGGACAAGGATCCGTCCCAAAGAATTGGCCCGAGATAGAAAGAAACTATCTCGAAAAAAAGTTCAGGGACAAAAATCTGTCCCAAAGAAGAGGCTTGATATAGTTATAAACTATCTCGAAAAAAGTCCGGGGACAAAGATCCATCCTAAAGTATAGGCCGGAGATAGTCAGAAACTTTCTCGAAGAAAGTCCAGGGACAAAGATCCGTCCCGAATAATACTCCAGAGATAGTCAGAACCTATCTCGAAGAATGTTCAGGGACAAGGATCCGTCCCAAAGAATTTGCGAGATATAGTAAGAAACTATCTCGAAGAAAGTCTGAGGGACAAAGATCCGTCCCGAAGAATAGTCCAGAATATGTCAGAAACTATCTCGAAGAAAGTCCAAGGACAAAGATCTGTCTCGAAGACTAGTCCAGAAATTGTCAGAAACTATCTCGAAGAAAGTCCAAGGACAAAGATCTGTCCCGAAGACTAGTCAAGAGATAGTCAGAAACTATTTCGAAGAAAGTCCATGGACAAAGATGCGTCCCAAAGAATAGGCCATAGATAGTCAGAAACTATCTCGAACAAAGTCCATGGACAAAGATCCGTCTAAAAGAATAGTCCAAAGGTAGTCAGAAACTATCTCGAAGAAAGTTCAGGGACAAAGATCTGTCCTGAAGAATTGGCCAGAGATAGTTAGAAACTATCTCGAAGAAAGTCCGGGGACAAAGATCCATCCTAAGGAATAGGTCGGAGATAGTCAGAAATTATCTTGGATAAAGTCTAGGGACAAAGTTCCGTCCCGAATAATAGTCTAGAGATTGGCAAAAACTATCTCAAAGAAAATACAGGGACAAATATCCTTTCCAAAGAATAGGCTAGAGATAGTCTGAAACTCTCTCGAAGAAAGTTCAGGGACAAAGATCCATCCCAACGAATAGTCAAGAGATCGTCAGAAAGTATCTCGAAGAAAGTCCAGGGACAAATATCTGTCCCGAAGAATAGTCCAGAGATAGTAAGAAACTATCTCGAAGAAAGTCCAAGGGACAAAGATCCGTCTCGAAGAATAGAAAAGAAATTGTCAGAAACTATCTCGAAGAAAGTCCAGGGACAAGGATCTGTCCCGAAGAATAGTTGATAAGTGTGGTTTGTAGTGCCTATTTTGTAGTGTTTTGGACCCATTTTCCTTGTAGAATCGCTCCTTGGGAGCTGTTTAGGGGCTTCTTATGCTTCCTTTAGTTCGTTTCAGGTTCCGGAGACCGATTTGGAATAGTCGGAGCGATTCCGACTCAATACATACACATTTTGGAGCCAACGAAGCTAAGGAACGATCAGTCGATGCCTTGGAGTCGACCCCGAGACCTTGGGACCCAATCCCGAGCCTCCGAGACCCGATCCCGAGTCCCGAGAATCGATGGGAAGCCCACGAGAACCAAGGTGGGACCAAAAAAATCTTAAGAGAGGCCTACAAGGTCCTTCCCGGGCGGGATAATGCCTTCCTGACCGGGAAGGAAGGTGCAAAAGCAAGTGCTCCTGTCTTGAGCCCGTCCCGGCCGAGAAGGACTTCGTCCCGGTCGGGACCATCTCGTCCCGGGCGGGATGAGGAAGCTGTAACACGCATTTGTTTTCTTTCTTCTCCCTTCCACTTGTAACCCTATATATACCCCCTCTTGTATTAAGACACCATCTTATGTTATTTTCCAAAAACCCTAGACTACTTTAGGTTGTATTAGTGTAGATTAGAGTAGATTAGTCGGTAACTAGTAGTTAATCTTAGATTAGCCTTGTATTAAGGGAATTCTTCAAGATCTTCACCAAGCTTGACAACCTTGGATGTTTGTTTTTGGTTTTCTTCATTAATGCAAGTATTCTTCCTTTCTTCTTCTCTAGTATGGTATAATCCCCTTTTCCTTCTCTTTAATCTTGTTTTATTCATCCAAGTTTGAATCTTTAGTTGATTGTTTTGTTATTGTTCATTGTTATCATTAGTTTGTGATGTTTGTTTTGTTTCTTTGATGATTCTTCTTGTTATTGTTAGTTCTAGATTACTTATGTTAGAGTAGTGTTCTTGCTAGGGTTAGTAAGGTGATTAGGGTGTTAATTGGGTGATTAAGGGTTTGTTAGAGATGTTGGTGGAAGATTTGGGTTTCCTCTTGTTTGATGCACATCACATGTTTGTGGAATTGCTTGAATGACTAAGTATGTACGAATGCTTGTTTTTCTTGCCTTTCTTTTGTGGGTGTTAGTTTGTTGTGGGTTCGGTCCCCTCATTAAGTTGCGAGAGCCCGGTGAGGACGATCCCTAGGCCGGTCTAAGTAGCGAAAGCCTGGATTCGACCTAGGACCATAGCGCGCTAGAACCCCGTTTGTCATGTCTGTCGCCGAGATGGGTTCTAGGTGGAACCTCTAGGTGAGTCTAAGTTGCGAGAGCCCGGACTAACCTAGATCACCCTACTACCTCCTTCACTCTAGTTCTCCCTTGACCATTCCGTTACCCCTTTGACCCCGACCTAATCCTAGCCCGTTTTCCTTAGTTGTTTTCTCCGGCACCTTAGTTGTAGTCTAGTTTTCTCCCCTCTCTACCATTCCTAGATTAGCTTAGCTCGTTGACTTAGTCTAGTATTTAGGCGACCTTAGTCTAGGCTATACATTACCGTCCCCGTGGATTCGACCCGACTTGCCCTATCTACCGTAGGAATAGCCGGTTATATTATTGACGGTTGGGATTCGCGACAAATCCCTACCATCAATTTGGCGCCGTTGCCGGGGACGGTGCCAGTTTGGACTTTGTTTTCCTCTTTACTTGACTTTGTCTTTGTGTTTGTGTTTTCTTTTTTCTTTTGGTTACTTTGCTTCTTGTGTGTGTGTGGTTTATTTCTCTCTTGTCTAGTGCCCAAAAAGCACTAGGCTTCTCACGTTTGTTCTTAGTCTACAGTTTGTGCTTAGAGGTGGTGATTATCTTCTTCTTGCAACTCAGAGCCGCTTAAACGAACGGTTGCTAGGATGAGTGGTTTCCAACCGGGTATGGACTACGATTTTCGAGCAAGCATGGGGTTTGATCTAAACTCCACATACTCGGGAGCCGATATGAGCTACTCCTCTTCTTCCATGACCCAAAGCTATGACATGACGTCCCCCTACCATTATCAAGCTTCTTGGGGTAATCAAGAAGGGTATGATCCTCAAGAGTATGAAAACGGCTACCAACAAGTGGACGATTATCACTCCTACGATCATGGTGGCTATTACTCGAGCTATGATTGTGAACCCACCATGATCAATCAAGATTCACATTATGGAAGCCAATACCCCCAAGACCCACCATATTACCCTACACCCCAACCACAATATGAACCTTATGACCCACAATACTACCAATCACCTCAACCCCACTACCAACAATATGATCCCCCACCTCTTGGGCATCATCAAGATTATCAAGGAGCTTTACAAGACTCCAATGACCACCAAATGCCGAGCTTGGAGTTTCATCAATCGATGCTTCAAATGCAAAGGAGCCTTCAAGAAACGGCCATTCAATTGCGAAAACAACAAGAGGAATTGATGGTCCAAATGCGAAGGGCAAACGAGGCGAGGAATGCTCATTTAGATGCATTATCGGTTAAAACCGTAATGTCTTTATCCCGAGCATCGTATTTAGATGGAGGGTGCCCACTTGAGAGAGATGAGCAACCTAATCACGAAGCTGCCGATGTAGTTCCCTTTGAAAGAGAGATTTGCTTTGAAGAACCTCAATCGTCTACCCAAAAAGAGATGAATGAGGATATGACCCTTAGTGAAGGCAACATTGGTGAGGAATTGGAGGAGGATAGTGGGTTGGTAGAGTTTGTGAGGATGTTGGGTGAAGTTGTTAGCCTCGAGTTGCCCTTGTGCGATAATTTGGACAAGCATCAAGAGCCCCTTGCTAGTACACCGAGAGATGACTTGGAAGAGATCGAAACCGCCGGTAGAAGTTTCGATTCTCCTCTCCAAGATGATGTGGGGCCGAGTGATGAAGATGGGGAACCACAACTTGAGGCAAGTGTGGGGGCGTGCAACGAGGAGATGAGGCCAAAACCGCTTTTTGTGCCTTGTTTCTTGGAGATGAAGCTTGCTAATGATTGGAGGCGATGCCTAGGAAGGAAGAGATCGGTGAAGCTCGTAGGATGGAGAGACCCCGGAGACAACTTTGAAGATGATTTTGGGTCTTGGGAATCCTACTTCTTGCCTCCTCCTTGGAGGCCGTGGAGGTCGGTTAAGCTCGAGCGCTTCTTGGGCCTTCACTATGATGTCGGTAGCGCGTTCGACTTGCTCCTCCATGCCCTTGAGGGCTACGGTTGAAGAATGGAGCCCACCATCCTAGGTTTGACGGAGTTCCTAAAAGAACCGTCATGTTGTATATTCCCCCTCCCTCATCCTTAGAGTACTTGTACTTGTAATTGTGTGATTTAATTGCTTAATTTTAAGATTTGTTTGTATTTTTTTTTGGAATTCTTGTAATTTGGAATTTTTTGTTGAGTGATGTGAGGGAGGGGTCTCTAATGATTATTGTGAAGTTGTGTAGAATGATTGATGTTTGAAGGTGATTATATGAGTTTTGGAGATGAATGCTTGAAGCGGTCTTGGGAGCGGTTCTATTATTGATTTTTGGGAGCTTTGATGAAGCTATGAGCTTAGGTGAATATTTGAAAATCAAGAGAAGCTCCACTTATATCTCCTATGATTAGCATCAAGTATTTCGTGCTCGTTCTTCTATTTTTTCCGTCAAGTCTCGGCTCGGTGGGATTTTTATTGGAAGACGGGAGCTAGATGGTTGTTTTGAGCTTGCAATAAGCTTTTGGGAACGGGATTCGGATCCCGAGTTGTTATTTGTGGATTGGGAGGAAGGCTAGGTGGGTTCTTCTTGAAAGGAGGCTTCAAGGGGCATCCCGGGCGAGAACGGGTTTTATTTGGGCAAGAAGAGGTGCCATCTCGGGCGGGATGATAGCTCGTCTCGGCCGAGACGAGCCAATCCCGATCGGGTTAATGTGACACAAAATTGCAGCCACTGGAGTGCCGTCCCGGGCGAGACGAGCTCGTCCCGGGCGAGACGAGCCAATCCCGATCGGGTTGAAGCGACACAAAACTGCTGCTACTGGAGTGCCGTCCCGGGCGAGACGAGCTCGTCCCGGGCGAGACGAAGACCCGTCCCGGTCGGGACGAACACTTCTCGGTCGAGACGGGTTGTGTACAGCACATTTCATTTATTCCTTGCAGCCCGAACCCACCCAACATCATTAGCCCGCCCCGCCCCATACCTCCCTCTCACACATTAATACCCAACCCAACCCAACCCATTCCCATATCATACTAAGGCCCTGTTCTTTTCGGCTTATTTTCAGCCCGTTTCAGACCAGCTCAGCTTCTATCAGCTCAGCCCAGCTCGTATCAGCTCAGCCCAGCTCCTATAAGCTCAGCTCAGCTCTAATATTTTCAGCCCAGCTCCAATATTTTCAGCTCCTAAAATAAATAAATAAACAATAATAATAATAATAATATTATTATTATTATTATTATTTATTTATTTATATGAAACGGAAGTTGCATTAAGATCGAAACAAATTACAATAAGTTATTACTATTGTTGTTGTTGTTGTTGTTATTATTATTATTATTATTATTATTATTATTATTATTATTATTATTATTATTGCATTTCGATATTAATGCAAGTTTCTTTTCATAAAAAATAATAATGATAATAATAATAATATTGTTGTTGTTATTTTTATTACTTGTATCTCTTAATGTTAATAATAATAATAACAAATTATTATTATCATCGTCATTGTCGTCATCATTATCGTCATTGTTATTATTATCGTTGTTATTATTATTTTCTATTTTTGTATCATCATTGTTATTATAAAAATTATTAATATTATTATGCACTTCATAATATTTTGAGGTCTTGAAATAGATGTTACATTCAAATATTTACTACTCACACACACAATATAACATGTGACTATTATTTGTATTGTATTAAGATTTAATAATATGAAAATTTAAAATTTTGTATAATACGTAATCAAAGATATATGTCTAACATTTTCTATTGTCAATTACTAAAAAAACATAAGTAGAAATCAAATTAACTGAAGTGAGTACTATGGTGTTGTTGTTATTATCATTACTATTACTATTAATTAATTATTATTATTATCATCATTATTATTATTATTATAATAATTAATTTATTAATTATTATTATTATTATTATTATTATTTAGTGTTATAATTTTTTTTATATTTTTTCTCATTTTTTAAAATATTATTAGATAATTTATATAAGTAGTTATTAGTTTCAGCTCCTTTTAATTCAGCTCAGCTCAACTCAGCTTCTATCAGTCCAGCTCAGCTCCTATCAGACCAGCTCAGCTCTTATCAGACCAGCTCAGCTCAGCTCAGCCCTGTTTCAGCCGAAAAGAACAGGGCCTAACTCATCTTCAACCTCCTTCATCTTCATAACACACAAAACCCCAATTCCAAATCCCCAAAACACCATAAATATACAAATACTCCACAAAATCTCATCAAATCACTTCCAAAACCACCCAAAATCAGTTTCTATCACATTAATACCTATCCCAGACCCATTTTCTACCATTTTTATCACCAAAAACAAAAAAAATTCGAGTTTTTATCACCATTTTTTCCAAAATCCGAGTTTGGGGTTTTGGTTTCAAACTCGATTTAGCTTGTTGGAGTTGGTCTTGGAAGCTTATTAAACCATTATTAAGCTTCTATTGTGTGTTTTTGTGGATTCTAGCTAGTGTTTTTGGGTAAAATCCGAGTTTGGGTGTTCACCATTTTTGAAGCTTCTTCACCATTAATGGCTCCAAAGAAAAGAGGGAATGTGGTAGCTAGCAAGAAAAGGAAGAGTGCTTCCACTTCTAGAGCCGAAATCGAGCCCGAGGTCGAGATTGAAGAGCCGGAAATTCCTTGCCATCTGGATTTTCCTACTCTTATCTTTGGTTCGGAATGGCAAAAGGAGCAATTCTACAAGCTCCTTGGTAAGCCTCTTGAGCCAACTCGTTTTATTTGTAAAATCATACGTAGGAAGCTTGGCATCCTTGACCAATGTAGGCAATTGTTTGTGGGTATGGGGTTGGAAATGTTATTTAACATGCATGAGCGGACCTACAAGCAACTCACCCTTGAGTTCTTTAGTAGTTTTGTTCTAAATACTAGAGTTGATCCACCCCGGGTTGCTTTTCGGGTGAACAATGGTGACTACAATTATACCCTTCCCGAGTTTGGTGATATTTTTGGTCTTCCCCAAGCTTCTAATTGTGACCCACCCGCCGGTTTTAGTGAAATTGATGTTTGGAAGAGTATAACCGGTCTAAGCCTTGTCGACTATCGACGGTTGTCTAGCCGTCATGTCCACCACCCGGTTTTGCGTTTTTGGCATCGATTAATTGCGGGTACGATATTTGGGAGACCCGAAATGAGCTCTTTCACGCAACAAGAATTAAACATACTCGGGGCCTATTTAAATCTTAAGAGTCAACCTAGGTTCACCCCCGACCTTTCCCTTGCTTTGGCAAAACATTTCCATAAGATAAGTAAGGCGGGGAAGAATGTGAGTGAGATTGTTCTCGGGGGGCTTATAACACACATAGCTAAGGCGGCAGACGAGAATTTCAGCGAGGAGGACTTGATCCCCGTACCGGGGGATACGACCATAGATGAGGACCATTTGACTAGGTTCCATAAATGGATCGCATATGAGAGGGAGCACAAGAGGTATCAATGGTTTACCTCGGGTCGGCCACACTTCACTTTGCCATGCCCTACGCTTCCGACCCTTGTGCCTTTGCGACATTCCCAGGTCCCGGTCTGAGTGCTTAACCTTCTAATGCCCGGTGCGGGAGGTGACCCCGGTGCCTCTTCCTCCCTTAGTCCGCATACACATGCTAGTGTGAGGCCTCGACAGCAACCAACCCAACAACAACAACAACAAGCTACCCGACCACTCCCCTTTTACCCTACGCCCCCGGCGTATTTGTACGTTCCTCCGTACACCCCCTACACTCCATTTGCCTACCCTCAGCCCCCGGCCGATGCATCCATGGCCGCGATGCTTAGTGCTCTACATCTAGGGCAATATGAGCAGAGGAGGGATGATTATTATGCTCAATACCCCGGTTATCATCTTTTGGCTCAACAGGGGTATATTGATCCACGTGGCAACCTTCCGTCATGGTATAGACCCGAGTATTTCCCTAACCACGGTAATTCTAGTGGTAGTGGTGCCATGATGGATGATGAGGAGTACGAGGCCGAGGATGCCTTCGATATAAATACGGGGATGGGTAATCAAGAAGCCGGTGAAGAAGATGAAGATGGAAATGATGATGATGATGGCAACAATGTAAGTGAGCAAGGGGATGACGACGAGCATGGTGATGGCTTTGATTAGTGAAGCGATGGAGATGCGTTAGTTGCTAACCTCTGGTATGGCATCTTTATTTTCTTTTCCGCTTTTGATGCTCGTCTATTTTCTTTCCCCTTGTTATGAGTATTTTGTTGGCCCTCGGGGCCTTTGTGGTGATCGCTCCCGATTCTCGATGACGTGATTACATCGAGAATCATTTGAAAAATCCAAATTTTTACAAGTTTTTCACTCTTTCTTTTTTGAGGATTTAGTCGGATTTAGTCGGAATCCGGGCTAGGTGACTTGATTACACCTAGCCCTCCCCTCCCATTTCCTTTTATTTCCTTCTTTTTATTTCTTCCCCCATCCATATCTTTTTCTCGTCTCGGCCCATGGTGACTTGACTACACCCCGGCCGGACACCTTCTACCCTTTTCTTTACTTTATTTTTGATTTTTAGCTTTATTTTCGTAGTTTCTTTTCTTTTTCTTTTGTCTCTCCGCACCCTACGATCGAGCATGCGGACATTGCTCGATTTAAGTGTGGGGGAGCGATATTCTAGTATAGTTAGTTTTATTTTCATAGTTTTTCGAAAAAAATCTTAAAAATCCCTAAAAATTTGAAAAATTTCCACAAAAAAAATCAAAAAGATTTTCTCTTTTGTGTTTTCGTTTTATGTCTTTGTGTCGTACATTTGTTTTGTGTGCGTGTTTTGCCTCCCTTTGTTCTTATAGGTTGCCTTAATCGCCCACGACTTCGGAAAGCTCTAAAGACTTCCGGTAACATCTTATCCCTTTTTCTCCTTTATTCCTTGTGATGTTTGGAGAAGGTTGTGTTGAGGTGTGCTCGGGTGGAGCTTTGTGCATAATGGTGGATGATTTGGTGGCTTGTGTGGAATATAGGGGTGGTGGTTGTTTTGTCTATGTGTTTTGTTTTGCCATGTTTTGTTTTTTTGTTGCTTTTGTTCCTTTTGTTTTCGTCATGTCTTCATTTTGTGTTGTGTTGTGTGTCTTGTGTGTAAATAGTTTTCGAAAACCCAGTTTAGAGGCTAGTGTGTGAGTGTGTACTTTCCCTTTTTATTAGTATAAATCGAGTCTTGGACTTTAGTCTAGTAGAATGACCTTAAATCAATGAATTCGTTGGTCCTTTACCTTGAGTCCACCTAGCTTACTAGGAACTTACTACGGGATTTGCACTTTTGACCATTATGACCACCCACGGTGTGAAAAGGCCTTGGTTACCGAGTCTCGTCCCCTAGGTGACCATGTTTAGGATTGTTTTGATTAGTCCAAGTTCTCCACTTTTTGTGGGTTTGAAGGGAAATTGCGACCCCCGACTCACCCATTTACCTACATCTCACACATATCCACACAATAACTTGCAAATTGTTGATTCCTCTCTTTCTTGTTATACAATGAAAATGCCAACAAAGCCAAATCTTGCCAAAAAGGGCAAAGAAAAAGAAAAGAATGAAAAATATGAAAGAAAGAAAAGAAATGAAGAAAAAGAAAAGGCACAAAAGCCAAAAAGAAAATAGAAAAGAAGAAAAAGAATGGCATGGCAAAACAAAGTGAAAATGCCAAAGAAGAAAGAAAATGCCAAAAGAAAACCCGTCTCACAAAAAGAAATCCCCACAATAATAAGCCTTTTTCCGACTTTTGCCGTGAAGAGCCTATCAAAGGACCGAGTCCCGAGGAAGGATGATAGCGGCATTAGTCGGTCTTTCCTCATTTTGCATGTTTTCCACCTTTTTACTTGGACTAGTTAGGCGGTCTTGGACACGGAACGACCCTCTTGGCTCACGCTAAAGGGGGCGGGGTCTCACTTACCTACAGTGTCGACTAACACCGTGGTTCTTCACTTTTCCACTCCGCCGATCGTCCTGTAGTACATTTTTAGAAAGTTGGGAGGACCTAGGTAAGTTACCAACGTTTTTGTTGCTTTATCGTCATACTATTAGGGTTTAGTTCACCTCGGTTTGTATTGCTAGCTTGGGAACGTTGTCACTTACCTCGAGTCCTAAACCGGTGCTTCTTTCACCGCTTTTAGAGGGAAGCGGTATTTCTTTTGTTTTGGGTGCAACCATTTATGTGTTTGTTTTTTGTGTTTGTTTGTTTATGTGTTTTGTGTCCGGTTGCATCCACGGTTTTGTCGCAAGACCCGACTTGCCTTGCGGAGTGCACTTTTCCTCTAAGTGCACTCGCGTGAGTTGAAGGGGCGTAGGGTGCGCTAATACCCATTCGGCTTGTTTAGTAGTTAGTGTGTGCTTACTCGAGGGCGAGTAAGGGTTAAGTGTGGGGGAGTTGATAAGTGTGGTTTGTAGTGCCTATTTTGTAGTGTTTTGGTCCCATTTTCCTTGTAGAATCGCTCTTTGGGAGCGGTTTAGGGGCTTCTTATGCTTCCTTTAGTTCGTTTCAGGTTCCCGAGACCGATTTGGAAGAGTCGGAGCGATTCCGACTCAATACATACACATTTTGGAGCCAACGAAGCTAAGGAACGATCACTCGATGCCTTGGTGTCGACCCCGAGACCTTGGAACCCAATCCCGAGCCTCTGAGACCCGATCCCGAGTCCCGAGAATCGATGGGAAGCCCACGAGAACCAAGGAGGGACCAAAAAGATCTTAAGAGAGGCCTACAAGGTCCTTCCCGGGCGGGATAATGCCTTCCCGTCCGGGAAGGAAGGTGCAAAAGCAAGTGCTCCTGTCTTGAGCCCGTCCCGGCCGAGAAGGACTTCGTCCCGGTCGGGACCATCTCGTCCCGGGTGAGACCATCTCGTCCCGGGTGAGACCATCTCGTCCCGGGCGGGATGAGGAAGCTGTAACACGCATTTGTTTTCTTTCTTCTCCCTTCCACTTGTAACCCTATATATACCCCCCTCTTGTATTAAGACACCATCTTATGTTATTTTCCAAAAACCCTAGACTACTTTAGGTTAGATTAGTGTAGATTAGAGTAGATTAGTCGGTAATTAGTAGTTAATCTTAGATTAGCCTTGTATTAAGGGAATTCTTCAAGATCTTCACCAAGCTTGACAACCTTGGATGTTTGTTTTGGGTTTTCTTCATTAATGCAAGTTTTCTTCCTTTCTTCCTCTCTAGTATGGTATAATCCCCTTTTCTTTCTCTTTAATCTTGTTTTATTCATCCAAGTTTGAATCTTTAGTTGATTGTTTTGTTATTGTTCATTGTTATCATTAGTTTGTGATGTTTGTTTTGTTTCTTTGATGATTCTTCTTGTTATTGTTAGTTCTAGATTAGTCATGTTAGAGTAGTGTTCTTGCTAGAGTTAGTAAGGTGATTAGGGTGTTAATTGGGTGATTAAGGGTTTGTTAGAGATGTTGGTGGAAGATTTGGGTTTCCTCTTGTTTGATGCACATCACATGTTTGTGGAATTGCTTGAATGACTAAGTATGTACGAATGCTTGTTTTTCTTGCCTTTCTTTTGTGGGTGTTAGTTTGTTGTGGGTTCGGTCCCCTCATTAAGTTGCGAGAGCCCGGTGAGGACGATCCCTAGGCCGGTCTAAGTAGCGAAAGCCTGGATTCGACCTAGGACCATAGCGCGCTAGAACCCCGTTTGTCATGTGTGTCACCGAGATGGGTTCTAGGTGGAACCTCTAGGTGAGTCTAAGTTGCGAGAGCCCGGACTAACCTAGATCACCCTACTACCTCCTTCACTCTAGTTCTCCCTTGACCATTCCGTTACCCCTTTGACCCCGACCTAATCCTAGCCCGTTTTCCTTAGTTGTTTTCTCCGGCACCTTAGTTGTAGTCTAGTTTTCTCCCCTCTCTACCATTCCTAGATTAGCTTAGCTCGTTGACTTAGTCTAGTATTTAGGCGACCTTAGTCTAGGCTATACATTACCGTCCCCGTGGATTCGACCCGACTTGCCCTATCTACCGTAGGAATAGCCGGTTATATTATTGACGGTTGGGATTCGCGACAAATCCCTACCATCAATAGTCGAGAGATAGTCAGAAACTATCTAGAAGAAAGTTCTGGGACGAAGATCCGTGCCAAAGAGTTGGCCAGATATAGTAGGAAACTATCCCGAAGAAAGTCCGAGGGACAAAGATCTGTCCCGAAGAATAGTCCGGATATTGTTAGAAAATATCTCGAAGAAAGTCCAAGGACAAAGATTTGTCCCGAAGACTAGTCCAGAGATAGTCAGAAGCTATCTCGAAGAAAGTCCAGGGACAATGATCCATCCCAATGAATAGTCCAAAGATAGTCAGAAACTATCTCGAACAAAGCCCATGGACAAAGTTCGTCCCAAAGAATAGTCTATAGATAGTCAGAAACTATCGCGAAGAAAGTCCATGGACAAAGGTCCGTCCCGATGAATAGTACAGAGATAGTCAGAAACTATCACGAAGAAAGTTCAGGGACAAGGATCCGTCCCAAAGAATTGGCCAGAGATAGAAAGAAACTATCTCGAAAAAAAGTACGAGGGACAGAGATCTGTCCCGAAGAATAGTGCAGAGATGGTCAGAAACTATCTCGAAAAAAGTTCAGGGACAAAAATCTGTCCCAAAGAAGAGGCTTGATATAGTTAGAAACTATCTCGAAAAAAGTCCAGGGACAAAGATCCATCCTAAAGTATAGGCCGGAGATAGTCAGAAACTTTCTCGAAGAAAGTTCAGGGACAAAGATCCGTCCCGAATAATACTCAAGAGATAGTCAGAAACTATCTCCAAGAAAGTTCAGGGACAAGGATCCGTCCCAAAGAATTGGCCAGATATAGTAAGAAACTATCTCGAAGAAAGTCCGAGGGACAAATATCCGTCCCGAAGAATAATCCAGAAATTGTCAGAAACTATCTCGAAGAAAGTCCAAGGACAAAGATCTGTCCCGAAGACTAGTCAAGAGATAGTCAGCAACTTTTTCGAAGAAAGTCCATGGACATAGATGCGTCCACAAGAATAGGCCAGAGATAGTCAGAAACTATCTCGAACAAAGTCCATGGACAAAGATCCGTCTAAAAGAATAGTCAAAAGGTAGTCAGAAACTATCTCGAAGAAAGTTCAGGGACAAAGATCTGTCCTAAAGAATAGGCCAGAGATAGTTAGAAACTATCTCGAAGAAAGTCCAGGGACAAAGATCCATCCAAAAGAATAAGCCGGAGATTGTTAGAAGCTTTCTCGAAGAAAGTCCAGGGACAAAGATCCGCCCCAAATAATACTGCAGAGATAGTCAGAAACTATCTTGAAGAAAGTTCAGGGACAAGGATCCGTCCCAAAGAATTGGCCATATATAGTAAGAAACTATCTCGAAGAAAGTCCTAGGGACAAAGATTCGTCCCGAAGAATAGTCCAGAAATTATCAGAAACTATCTCGAAGAAAGTTCAGGGACAAGGATCCGTCCCAAAGAATTGGCCAGAGATAGAAAGAAACTATCTCGAAAAAAAGTCCGAGGGACAGAGATTTGTCCCGAAGAATAGTGCAGAGATGGTCAGAAACTATTTCGAAAAAAGTTCAGGGACAAAAATCTGTCCCAAAGAAGAGGCTTGATATAGTTAGAAACTATCTCGAAAAAAGTCCAGGGACAAAGATCCATCCTAAAGTATAGGCCGGAGATAGTCAGAAACTTTCTAGAAGAAAGTCTAGGGACAAAGATCCGTCCCGAATAATAGTCCAGAGATAGTCAGAAACTATCTCGAAGAAAGTTCAGGGACAAGGATCCGTCCCAAAGAATTGGCCAGATATAGTAAGAAACTATCTCGAAGAAAGTCCGAGGGACAAAGAACCGTCCCGAAGAATAGTCCAGAAATTGTCAGAAACTATCTCGAAGAAAGTCCAAGGACAAAGATCTGTCCCGAAGACTAGTCAAGAGATAGTCCGAAACTATTTCGAAGAAAGTCCATGGACAAAGATGCGTCCCAAAGAATAGGCCAGAGATAGTCAGAAACTATCTCGAACAAAGTCCATGGACAAAGATCCGTCTAAAAGAATAGTCCAAAGGTAGTCAGAAACTATCTCGAAGAAAGTTCAGGGACAAAGATCTGTCCCAAAGAATTGGCCTGAGATAGTTAGAAACTATCTCGAAGAAAGTCCAGGGACAAAGATCCATCCTAAGGAATAGGTCGGAGATAGTCAGAAATTATCTCGAAGAAAGTCTAGGGACAAAGTTCCGTCCCGAATAATAGTCTAGAGATAGGCAAAAACTATCTCAAACAAAGTACAGGGACAAATATCCTTTCCAAAGAATAGGCTAGAGATAGTCAGAAACTCTCTCGAAGAAAGTTCAGGGACAAAGATCCATCCCAACAAATAGTCAAGAGATAGTCAGAAAGTATGTCGAAGAAAGTCCAGGGACAAATATCTGTCCCGAAGAATAGTCCAGAGATAGTAAGAAACTATCTTGAAGAAAGTCCAAGGGACAAAGATCCGTCTCGAAGAATAGTCTAGGGACAAAGATCCGTCCCGAATAATAGTCCAGAGATAGTCAGAAACTTTCTCGAAGAAAGTTCAGGGACAAGGATCTGTCCTAAAGAATTGGCCAGATATAGTAAGAAACTATCTCGAAGAAAGTCCGTGGAACAAAGACCCGTCCCGAAGAATAGTCCAGAAATTGTCAAAAACTATCTCGAAGAAAGTCCAAGGACAAATATCTGTCCCGAAGACTAGTCCAGAGACAATGAAAGAAACTATCTCGAAGAAAGTCCAGGGACAAAGATCCGTCCCAAAGAATAGTCCAGAGATAGTCAGAAACTATCTTGAAGAAAGTCCGAGGGACAAAGATCTGACCCAAAGAATAGGCCAGAGTTAGTCATAAACTATCTCGAACAAAGTCCATTGATAAAGTTCGTCCCAAAGAATGGTCTAGAGATAGTCAGAAACTATCTCGAAGAAAGTCCATAGACAAAGGTCCGTCCCGAAGAATAGTCCAGAGATAGTCACAAACTATCTCGATGAATGTCATAGGACAAAGATCCGTCCCGAAGAATAGTGCAGAGATAGTCATAAACTATCTCGAAGAAAGTCCAGGGACAACGAACCGTCCCAAAGAATAGGCCAGATATTGTCAGAAACTATCTCGAAGAAATTCCAAGGACAAAGATCTGTCCCAAAGAATAGTCCAATGGTACTCAAAAACTATCTCGAAGAAAGTCCAGGGACAAAGATCCATCCCAAAGAATAGTGCAGAGATATTCAGAAACTATCTCGAAGAAAGTCCACAGACAAAGATCCGTCCCAAAGAATAGTGAAAAGGTAGTCAAAAACTGTCTCGAAGAAAGTCCAGGGACAAAGATCCATCCCAAAGAATAGGCTAGAGATAGTCAGAAACTATCTCGAAGAAAGTCCAGGGACAAAGATATGTCCCGAAGAATAGTGCATAGATAGTCATAAACTATCTCGAAGAAAGTCCACAGACAAAGATCCGTCCCAAAGAATAATGAAGAGGTAGTCAGAAACAGTCTCGAAGAAAGTCCAGGGACAAAGATCCAAACCAAAGAATAGGCTAGAGATAGTCAGAAACTATCTCGAAGAAAGTCCAGGGACAAAGATCTGTCCCGAAGAATAGTGCAGAGATGGTCAATAACTATCTCGAAAAAAGTTCAGGGACAAAGATCTGTCCCAAAGAAGAGGCTTGATATAGTAAGAAACTATCTCGAAGAAAGTCCATGGACAATGATCCATCCTAAAGAATAGGCCGGAGATAGTCAGAAACTTTCTCGAAGAATGTCCAGGGAAAAAGATCCGTCTCGAATAATAGTCCAGAGATAGTCAGAAACTATCTCGTAGAAAGTTCAGGGACAAGGATCCGTCCCAAAGAATTGGCCAGAGATAGTAAGAAACTATCTCGAAGAAATTTCAAGAACAAAGATCTGTCCCAAAGAATAATCAATGGTACTCAAAAACTATCTCGAAGAAAGTCCAGGGACAAAGATCCATCCCAAAGAATAGTGCAGAGATAGTCAGAAACTATCTCGAAGAAAGTCCACAGACAAAGATCCGTCCCAAAGAATTGTGAAAAGGTAGTCAAAAACTGTCTCGAAGAAAGTCCAGGGACAAAGATCCATCCCAAAGAATAGGCTAAAGATAGTCAGAAACTATCTCGGAGAAAGTCCAGGGACAAAGATCTGTCCCGAAGAATAGTGCATAGATAGTCAGAAACTATCTCGAAGAAAGTCCACAGACAAAGATCTGTCCCAAAGAATAATGAAGAGGTAGTCAAAAACTGTCTCGAAGAAAGTCCAGGGACAAAGATCCATCCCAAAGAATAGGCTAGAGATAGTCAGAAACTATCTCGAAGAAAGTCCAGGGACAAAGATCTGTCCCGAAGAATAGTGCATAGATAGTCAGAAACTATCTCGAAGAAAGTCCACAGACAAAGATCTGTCCCAAAGAATAATGAAGAGGTAGTCAAAAACTGTCTCGAAGAAAGTCCAGGGACAAAGATCCATCCCAAAGAATAGGCTAGAGATAGTCAGAAACTATCTCGAAGAAAGTCCAGGGACAAAGATCTGTCCCGAAGAATAGTGCAGAGATGGTCAATAACTATCTCGAAAAAAGTTCAGGGACAAAGATCTGTCCCAAAGAAGAGGCTTGATATAGTAAGAAACAATCTCGAAGAAAGTCCATGGACAAAGATCCATCCTAAAGAATAGGCCGGAGATAGTCAGAAACTTTCTCGAAGAATGTCCAGGGAAAAAGATCCGTCTCGAATAATAGTCCAGAGATAGTCAGAAACTATCTCGAAGAAAGTCCATGGACAAAGGTCCGTCCCGATGAATAGTACAGAGATAGTCAGAAACTATCACGAAGAAAGTTCAGGGACAAGGATCCGTCCCAAAGAATTGGCCAGAGATAGAAAGAAACTATCTCGAAAAAAAGTCCGAGGGACAGAGATCTGTCCCGAAGAATAGTGCAGAGATGGTCAGAAACTATCTCGAAAAAAGTTCAGGGACAAAAATCTGTCCCAAAGAAGAGGCTTGATATAGTTAGAAACTATGTCGAAAAAAGTCCAGGGACAAAGATCCATCCTAAAGTATAGGCCGGAGATAGTCAGAAACTTTCTCGAAGAAAGTTCAGGGACAAAGATCCGTCCCGAATAATACTCAAGAGATAGTCAGAAACTATCTCCAAGAAAGTTCAGGGACAAGGATCCGTCCCAAAGAATTGGCCAGATATAGTAAGAAACTATCTCGAAGAAAGTCCGAGGGACAAATATCCGTCCCGAAGAATAATCCAGAAATTGTCAGAAACTATCTCGAAGAAAGTCCAAGGACAAAGATCTGTCCCGAAGACTAGTCAAGAGATAGTCAGCAACTTTTTCGAAGAAAGTCCATGGACATAGTTGCGTCCACAAAAATAGGCCAGAGATAATCAGAAACTATCTCGAACAAAGTCCATGGACAAAGATCCGTCTAAAAGAATAGTCAAAAGGTAGTCAGAAACTATCTCAAAGAAAGTTCAGGGACAAAGATCTGTCATAAAGAATAGGCCAGAGATAGTTAGAAACTATCTCGAAGAAAGTCCAGGGACAAAGATCCATCCAAAAGAATACGCCGGAGATTGTTAGAAGCTTTCTCGAAGAAAGTCCAGGGACAAAGATCCGCCCCAAATAATACTGCAGAGATAGTCAGAAACTATCATGAAGAAAGTTCAGGGACAAGGATCCGTCCCAAAGAATTGGCCATATATAGTAAGAAACTATCTCGAAGAAAGTCCTAGGGACAAAGATTCGTCCCGAAGAATAGTCCAGAAATTATCAGAAACTATCTCGAAGAAAGTTCAGGGACAAGGATCCGTCCCAAAGAATTGGCCAGAGATAGAAAGAAACTATCTCGAAAAAAAGTCCGAGGGACAGAGATTTGTCCCGAAGAATAGTGCAGAGATGGTCAGAAACTATCTCGAAAAAAGTTCAGGGACAAAAATCTGTCCCAAAGAAGAGGCTTGATATAGTTAGAAACTATCTCGAAAAAAGTCCAGGGACAAAGATCCATCCTAAAGTATAGGCCGGAGATAGTCAGAAACTTTCTAGAAGAAAGTCTAGGGACAAAGATCCGTCCCGAATAATAGTCCAGAGATAGTCAGAAACTATCTCGAAGAAAGTTCAGGGACAAGGATCCGTCCCAAAGAATTGGCCAGATATAGTAAGAAACTATCTCGAAGAAAGTCCGAGGGACAAAGAACCGTCCCGAAGAATAGTCCAGAAATTGTCAGAAACTATCTCGAAGAAAGTCCAAGGACAAAGATCTGTCCCGAAGACTAGTCAAGAGATAGTCAGAAACTATTTCGAAGAAAGTCCATGGACAAAGATGCGTCCCAAAGAACAGGCCAGAGATAGTCAGAAACTATCTCGAACAAAGTCCATGGACAAAGATCCGTCTAAAAGAATAGTCCAAAGGTAGTCAGAAACTATCTCGAAGAAAGTTCAGGGACAAAGATCTGTCCCAAAGAATTGGCCAGAGATAGTTAGAAACTATCTCGAAGAAAGTCCAGGGACAAAGATCCATCCTAAGGAATAGGTCGGAGATAGTCAGAAATTATCTCGAAGAAAGTCTAGGGACAAAGTTCCGTCCCGAATAATAGTCTAGAGATAGGCAAAAACTATCTCAAACAAAGTACAGGGACAAATATCCTTTCCAAAGAATAGGCTAGAGATAGTCAGAAACTCTCTCGAAGAAAGTTCAGGGACAAAGATCCATCCCAACAAATAGTCAAGAGATAGTCAGAAAGTATGTCGAAGAAAGTCCAGGGACAAATATCTGTCCCGAAGAATAGTCCAGAGATAGTAAGAAACTATCTTGAAGAAAGTCCAAGGGACAAAGATCTGTCTCGAAGAATAGTCTAGGGACAAAGATCCGTCCCGAATAATAGTCCAGAGATAGTCAGAAACTTTCTCGAAGAAAGTTCAGGGACAAGGATCTGTCCTAAAGAATTGGCCAGATATAGTAAGAAACTATCTCGAAGAAAGTCCGAGGAACAAAGACCCGTCCCGAAGAATAGTCCAGAAATTGTCAAAAACTATCTCGAAGAAAGTCCAAGGACAAATATCTGTCCCGAAGACTAGTCCAGAGACAATGAAAGAAAGTATCTCGAAGAAAGTCCAGGGACAAAGATCCGTCCCAAAGAATAGTCCAGAGATAGTCAGAAACTATCTTGAAGAAAGTCCGAGGGACAAATATCTGTCCCAAAGAATAGGCCAGAGTTAGTCATAAACTATTTCGAACAAAGTCCATGGATAAAGTTCGTCCCAAAGAATGGTCTAGAGATAGTCAGAAACTATCTCGAAGAAAGTCCATAGACAAAGGTCCGTCCCGAAGAATAGTCCAGAGATAGTCACAAACTATCTCGATGAATGTCATAGGACAAAGATCCGTCCCGAAGAATAGTGAAAAGGTAGTCAAAAACTGTCTCGAAGAAAGTCCACAGACAAAGATCCGTCCCAAAGAATAGTGAAAAGGTAGTCAAAAACTGTCTCGAAGAAAGTCCAGGGACAAAGATCCATCCCAAAGAATAGGCTAGAGATAGTCAGAAACTATCTCGAAGAAAGTCCAGGGACAAAGATATGTCCCGAAGAATAGTGCATAGATAGTCATAAACTATCTCGAAGAAAGTCCACAGACAAAGATCCGTCCCAAAGAATAATGAAGAGGTAGTCAGAAACTGTCTCGAAGAAAGTCCAGGGACAAAGATCCAAACCAAAGAATAGGCTAGAGATAGTCAGAAACTATCTCGAAGAAAGTCCAGGGACAAAGATCTGTCCCGAAGAATAGTGCAGAGATGGTCAATAACTATCTCGAAAAAAGTTCAGGGACAAAGATCTGTCCCAAAGAAGAGGCTTGATATAGTAAGAAACTATCTCGAAGAAAGTCCATGGACAAAGATCCATCCTAAAGAATAGGCCGGAGATAGTCAGAAACTTTCTCGAAGAATGTCCAGGGAAAAAGATCCGTCTCGAATAATAGTCCAGAGATAGTCAGAAACTATCTCGAAGAAAGTTCAGGAACAAGGATCCGTCCCGAAGAATTGGCCAGAGATAGTAAGAAACTATCTCGAAAAAAACTCCGAGGGACAAAGATCTGTCCCGAAGAATAGTCCAGAAATTGTCAGAAACTATCTCGAAGAAAGTAAAAGGACAAAGATCTGTCCCGAAGACTAGTAAAGAGATAGTCAGAAACTATCTCAAAGAAAGTCCATGGACAAAGATCCATACTAAACAATAGGCCGGAGATAGTTAGAAACTATCTCGAAGAAAGTCCAGGGACAAAGATCCGTCCCGAATAATACTCCAGAGATAGTCAGAAACTATCTTGAAAAAAGTTCACGGACACGGATCCGTCCCAAAGAATTGGCCAGATATAGTAAGAAACTTTCTCGAAGAAAGTCCTAGGGACAAATATCCGTCCCGAAGAATAGTCCAGAAATTGTCAGAAACTATCTCGAAGAAAGTCCAAGGACAAAGATCTGTCCCGAAGACTAGTCAAGAGATAGTCAGAAACTATCTTGAAGAAAGTCCGTGGGACAAAGATCTGTCCCAAAGAATAGGCCAGAGTTAGTCATAAACTATCTCGAACAAAGTCCATGGATAAAGTTCGTCCCAAAGAATGGTCTAGAGATAGTCAGAAACTATCTCGAAGAAAGTCCATAGACAAAGGTCCGTCCCGAAGAATAGTCCAGAGATAGTCACAAACTATCTCGATGAATGTCATAGGACAAAGATCCGTCCCGAAGAATAGTGCAGAGATAGTCATAAACTATCTCGAAGAAAGTCCAGGGACAACAAACCGTCCCAAAGAATAGGCCAGATATTGTCAGAAACTATCTCGAAGAAATTCCAAGGACAAAGATCTGTCCCAAAGAATAGTCCAATGGTACTCAAAAACTATCTCGAAGAAAGTCCAGGGACAAAGATCCATCCCAAAGAATAGTGCAGAGATATTCAGAAACTATCTCGAAGAAAGTCCACAGACAAAGATCCGTCCCAAAGAATAGTGAAAAGGTAGTAAAAAACTGTCTCGAAGAAAGTCCAGGGACAAAGATCCATCCCAAAGAATAGGCTAGAGATAGTCAGAAACTATCTCGAAGAAAGTCTAGGGACAAAGATATGTCCCGAAGAATAGTGCACAGATAGTCATAAACTATCTCGAAGAAAGTCCACAGACAAAGATCCATCCCAAAGAATAATGAAGAGGTAGTCAGAAACTGTCTCGAAGAAAGTCCAGGGACAATGATCCATCCCAAAGAATAGGCTAGAGATAGTCAGAAACTATCTCGAAGAAAGTCAAGGGACAAAGATCTGTCCCGAAGAATAGTGCAGAGATGGTCAATAACTATCTCGAAAAAAGTTCAGGGACAAAGATCTGTCCCAAAGAAGAGGCTTGATATAGTAAGAAACAATCTCGAAGAAAGTCCATGGACAAAGATCCATCCTAAAGAATAGGCCGGAGATAGTCAGAAACTTTCTCGAAGAATGTCCAGGGAAAAAGATCCGTCTCGAATAATAGTCAAGAGATAGTCAGAAACTATCTCGAAGAAAGTTCAGGGACAAGGATCCGTCCCAAAGAATTGGCCAGAGATAGTAAGAAACTATCTCGATGAAATTCCAAGGACAAAGATCTGTCCCAAAGAATAGTCCAATGGTACTCAAAAACTATCTCGAAGAAAGTCCAGGGACAAAGATCCATCCCAAAGAATGGTGCAGAGATAGTCAGAAACTATCTCGAAGAAAGTCCACAGACAAAGATCCGTCCCAAAGAATAGTGAAAAGGTAGTCAAAAACTGTCTCGAAGAAAGTCAAGGGACAAAGATCCATCCCAAAGAATAGGCTAGAGATAGTCAGAAACTATCTCGAAGAAAGTCCAGGGACAAAGATCTGTCCCGAAGAATAGTGCATAGATAGTCAGAAACTATCTCGAAGAAAGTCCACAGACAAAGATCTGTCCCAAAGAATAATGAAGAGGTAGTCAAAAACTGTCTCGAAGAAAGTCCAGGGACAAAGATCCATCCCAAAGAATAGGCTAGAGATAGTCAGAAACTATCTCGAAGAAAGTCCAGGGACAAAGATCTGTCCCGAAGAATAGTTCATAGATAGTCAGAAACTATCTCGAAGAAAGTCCACAGACAAAGATCTGTCCCAAAGAATAATGAAGAGGTAGTCAAAAACTGTCTCGAAGAAAGTCCAGGGACAAAGATCCATCCCAAAGAATAGGCTAGAGATAGTCAGAAACTATCTCGAAGAAAGTCCAGGGACAAAGATCTGTCCCGAAGAATAGTGCAGAGATGGTCAATAACTATCTCGAAAAAAGTTCAGGGACAAAGATCTGTCCCAAAGAAGAGGCTTGATATAGTAAGAAACAATCTCGAAGAAAGTCCATGGACAAAGATCCATCCTAAAGAATAGGCCGGAGATAGTCAGAAACTTTCTCGAAGAATGTCCAGGGAAAAAGATCCGTCTCGAATAATAGTCCAGAGATAGTCAGAAACTATCTCGAAGAAAGTTCAGGAACAAGGATCCGTCCCGAAGAATTGGCCAGAGATAGTAAGAAACTATCTCGAAAAAAACTCCGAGGGACAAAGATCTGTCCCGAAGAATAGTCCAGAAATTGTCAGAAACTATCTCGAAGAAAGTAAAAGGACAAAGATCTGTCCCGAAGACTAGTAAAGAGATAGTCAGAAACTATCTCAAAGAAAGTCCATGGACAAAGATCCATCCTAAAGAATAGGCCGGAGATAGTTAGAAACTATCTCGAAGAAAGTCCAGGGACAAAGATCCGTCCCGAATAATACTCCAGAGATAGTCAGAAACTATCTTGAAAAAAGTTCAGGTACACGGATCCGTCCCAAAGAATTGGCCAGATATAGTAAGAAACTTTCTCGAAGAAAGTCCTAGGGACAAATATCCGTCCCGAAGAATAGTCCAGAAATTGTCAGAAACTATCTCGAAGAAAGTCCAAGGACAAAGATCTGTCCCGAAGACTAGTCAAGAGATAGTCAGAAACTATCTTGAAGAAAGTCCGAGGGACAAAGATCTGTCCCAAAGAATAGGCCAGAGTTAGTCATAAACTATCTCGAACAAAGTCCATGGATAAAGTTCGTCCCAAAGAATGGTCTAGAGATAGTCAGAAACTATCTCGAAGAAAGTCCATAGACAAAGGTCCGTCCCGAAGAATAGTCCAGAGATAGTCACAAACTATCTCGATGAATGTCATAGGACAAAGATCCGTCCCGAAGAATAGTGCAGAGATAGTCATAAACTATCTCGAAGAAAGTCCAGGGACAACGAACCGTCCCAAAGAATAGGCCAGATATTGTCAGAAACTATCTCGAAGAAATTCCAAGGACAAAGATCTGTCCCAAAGAATAGTCCAATGGTACTCAAAAACTATCTCGAAGAAAGTCCAGGGACAAAGATCCATCCCAAAGAATAGTGCAGAGATATTCAGAAACTATCTCGAAGAAAGTCCACAGACAAAGATCCGTCCCAAAGAATAGTGAAAAGGTAGTCAAAAACTGTCTCGAAGAATGTCCAGGGACAAAGATCCATCCCAAAGAATAGGCTAGAGATAGTCAGAAACTATCTCGAAGAAAGTCCAGGGACAAAGATATGTCCCGAAGAATAGTGCACAGATAGTCATAAACTATCTCGAAGAAAGTCCACGGACAAAGATCCATCCCAAAGAATAATGAAGAGGTAGTCAGAAACTGTCTCGAAGAAAGTCCAGGGACAAAGATACATCCCAAAGAATAGGCTAGAGATAGTCAGAAACTATCTCGAACAAAGTCAAGGGACAAAGATCTGTCCCGAAGAATAGTGCAGAGATGGTCAATAACTATCTCGAAAAAAGTTCAGGGACAAAGATCTGTCCCAAAGAAGAGGCTTGATATAGTAAGAAACAATCTCGAAGAAAGTCCATGGACAAAGATCCATCCTAAAGAATAGGCCGGAGATAGTCAGAAACTTTCTCGAAGAATGTCCAGGGAAAAAGATCCGTCTCGAATAATAGTCAAGAGATAGTCAGAAACTATCTCGAAGAAAGTTCAGGGACAAGGATCCGTCCCAAAGAATTGGCCAGAGATAGTAAGAAACTATCTCGATGAAATTCCAAGGACAAAGATCTGTCCCAAAGAATAGTCCAATGGTACTCAAAAACTATCTCTAAGAAAGTCCAGGGACAAAGATCCATCCCAAAGAATAGTGCAGAGATAGTCAGAAACTATCTCGAAGAAAGTCCACAGACGAAGATCCGTCCCAAAGAATAGTGAAAAGGTAGTCAAAAACTGTCTCGAAGAAAGTCCAGGAACAAAGATCCATCCCAAAGAATAGGCTAGAGATAGTCACAAACTATCTCGGAGAAAGTCCAGGGACAAAGATCTGTCCCGAAGAATAGTGCATAGATAGTCAGAAACTATCTCGAAGAAAGTCCACAGACAAAGATCCGTCCCAAAGAATAATGAAGAGGTAGTCAAAAAATGTCTCGAAGAAAGTCCAGGGACAAAGATCCATCCCAAAGAATAGGCTAGAGATAGTCAGAAACTATCTCGAAGAAAGTCCAGGGACAAAGATCTGTCCCGAAGAATACTGCAAAGATGGTCAATAACTATCTCGAAAAAAGTTCAGGGACAAAGATCTGTCCCAAAGAAGAGGCTTGATATAGTAAGAAACTATCTCGAAGAAAGTCCATGGACAAAGATCCATCCTAAAGAATTGGCCGGAGATAGTCAGAAACTTTCTCGAAGAATGTCTAGGGAAAAAGATCTGTCTCGAATAATAGTCCAGAGATAGTCAGAAACTATCTCGAAGAAAGTTCAGGGACAAGGATCCGTCCCAAAGAATTGGCCAGAGATAGTAAGAAACTATCTCGAAAAAAAGTCCGAGGGACAAAGATCTGTCCCGAAGAATAGTCCAGAAATTGTCAGATACTATCTCGAAGAAAGTACAAGGACAAAGATCTGTCCCGAAGACTAGTAAAGAGATAGTCAGAAACTATCTCAAAGAAAGTCCATGGACAAAGATGTGTCCCAAAGAATAGGCCAGAGATAGTCAGAAACTATCTCGAACAAAGTCCATGGACAAAGATCGATCTAAAAGAATAGTCCAAAGGTAGTCAGAAACTATCTCGAAGAAATTTCAGGGACAAAGATCCGTCCTAAAGTATAGGCCAGAGATAGTTAGAAACTATCTCGAAGAAAGTCCAGGGACAAAGATCCATCCTAAAGAATAGGCCGGAGATAGTTAGAAACTTTCTCGAAGAAAGTCCAGGGACAAAGATCCGTCCCGAATAATACTCCAGAGATAGTCAGAAACTATCTTGAAGAAAGTTCAGGGACACGGATCCGTCCCAAAGAATTGGCCAGATATAGTAATAAACTTTCTCGAAGAAAGTCCTAGGGACAAATATCCATCCCGAAGAATAGTCCAGAAATTGTCAGAAACTATCTCGAAGAAAGTCCAAGGACAAAGATCTGTCCCGAAGACTAGTCAAGAGATAGTCAGAAACTATTTCGAAGAAAGTCCATGGACAAAGATGCGTCCCAAAGAATAGGCCAGAGATAGTCAGAAACTATCTCGAACAAAGTCCATGGACAAACATCCGTCCCAAAGAATAGTCCAAAGATAGTCAGAAACTATCTCGAAGAAAGTGCAGGGATAAAGATCTGTCCTAAAGAATTGGCCAGAGATAGTTAGAAACTTTCTCGAAGAAAGTCCAGGGACAAAGATCCATCCCAAAGGAAAGTGCAGAGATATTCAGAAACTATCTCGAAGAAAGTCCACAGACAAAGATCCGTCCCAAAGAATAGTGAAAAGGTAGTCAAAAACTGTCTCGAAGAAAGTCCAGGGACAAAGATCCATCCCAAAGAATAGGCTAGAGATAGTTAGAAACTATCTCGAAGAAAGTCCAGGGACAAAGATATGTCCCGAAGAATAGTGCATAGATAGTCAAAAACTATCTCGAAGAAAGTCCACAGACAAAGATCCGTCCCAAAGAATAATGAAGAGGTAGTCAAAAACTGTCTCGAAGAAAGTCCAGGGACAAAGATCCATCCCAAAGAATAGGCTAGAGATAGTCAGAAACTATCTCAAAGAAAGTCCAGGGACAAAGATCTGTCCCGAAGAATAGTGCAGAGATGGTCAATAACTATCTCGAAAAAAGTTCATGGACAAAGATCTGTCCCAAAGAAGAGGCTTGATATAGTAAGAAACTATCTCGAAGACAGTCCGTGGACAAAGATCCATCCTAAAGAATAGGCCGGAGATAGTCAGAAACTTTCTCGAAGAATGTCCAGGGAAAAAGATCTGTCTCGAATAATAGTCCAAAGATAGTCAGAAACTATCTCGAAGAAAGTTCAGGGACAAGGATCCGTCCCAAAGAATTGGCCAGAGATAGTAAGAAACTATCTCGAAGAAATTTCAAGGACAAAGATGCGTCCCAAAGAATAGTCCAATGGTACTCAAAAACTATCTCGAAGAAAGTCCAGGGACAAAGATCCATCCCAAAGAATAGTGCAGAGATAGTTAGAAACTATCTCGAAGAAAGTCCACAGACAAAGATCCGTCCCAAAGAATAGTGAAAAGGTAGTCAAAAACTGTGTCGAAGAAAGTCCAGGAACAAAGATCCATCCCAAAGAATAGGCTAGAGATAGTCACAAACTATCTCGAAGAAAGTCCAGGGACAAAGATCTGTCCTGAAGAATAGTGCATATATAGTCAGAAACTATCTCGAAGAAAGTCCACAGACAAAGATCCGTCCCAAAGAATAATGAAGAGGTAGTCAAAAACTGTCTCGAAGAAAGTCCAGGGACAAAGATCCATCCCAAAGAATAGGCTAGAGATAGTCAGAAACTATCTCGAAGAAAGTCCAGGGACAAAGATCTGTCCCGAAGAATAGTGCAGAGATGGTCAATAACTATCTCGAAAAAAGTTCAGGGACAAAGATCTGTCCCAAAGAAGAGGCTTGATATAGTAAGAAACTATCTCGAAGAAAGTCCATGGACAAAGAGCCATCCTAAAGAATAGGCCGGAGATAGTCAGAAACTTTCTCGAAGAATGTCCAGGGAAAAAGATCCGTCTCGAATAATAGTCCAGAGATAGTCAGAAACTATCTCGAAGAAAGTTCAGGGACAAGGATCCGTCCCAAAGAATTGGCCAGAGATAGTAAGAAACTATCTCGAAGAAATTCCAAGGACAAAGATCCGTCCCAAAGAATAGTCCAATGGTACTCAAAAACTATCTCGAAGAAAGTCCAGGGATAAAGATCCATCCCAAAGAATAGTGTAGAGATAGTCAGAAACTATCTCGAAGAAAGTCCACAGACAAAGATCCGTCCCAAAGAATAGTGAAAAGGTAGTCAAAAGCTGTCTCGAAGAAAGTCCAGGGACAAAGATCCATCCCAAAGAATAGGCTAGAGATAGTCAGAAACTATCTCGAAGAAAGTCCAGGGACAAAGATCTGTCCCGAAGAATAGTGCATAGATAGTCAGAAACTATCTCGAAGAAAGTCCACAGACAAAGATCTGTCCCAAAGAATAATGAAGAGGTAGTCAAAAACTGTCACGAAGAAAGTCCAGGGACAAAGATCCATCCCAAAGAATAGGCTAGAGATAGTCAGAAACTATCTCGAAGAAAGTCCAGGGACAAAGATCTGTCCCGAAGAATAGTGCAGAGATGGTCAATAACTATCTCGAAAAAAGTTCAGGGACAAAGATCTGTCCCAAAGAAGAGGCTTGATATAGTAAGAAACAATCTCGAAGAAAGTCCATGGACAAAGATCCATCGTAAAGAATAGGCCGGAGATAGTCAGAAACTTTCTCGAAGAATGTCCAGGGAAAAAGATCCGTCTCGAATAATAGTCCAGAGATAGTCAGAAACTATCTCGAAGAAAGTTCAGGGACAAGGATCCGTCCCAAAGAATTGGCCAGAGATAGTAAGAAACTATCTCGAAAAAAAGTCCGAGGGACAAAGATCTGTCCCGAAGAATAGTCCAGAAATTGTCAGAAACTATCTCGAAGAAAGTAAAAGGACAAAGATCTGTCCCGAAGACTAGTAAAGAGATAGTCAGAAACTATCTCAAAGAAAGTCCATGGACAAAGATCCATCCTAAACAATAGGCCGGAGATAGTTAGAAACTATCTCGAAGAAAGTCCAGGGACAAAGATCCGTCCCGAATAATACTCCAGAGATAGTCAGAAACTATCTTGAAAAAAGTTCAGGGACACGGATCCGTCCCAAAGAATTGGCCAGATATAGTAAGAAACTTTCTCGAAGAAATTCCTAGGGACAAATATCCGTCCCGAAGAATAGTCCAGAAATTGTCAGAAACTATCTCGAAGAAAGTCCAAGGACAAAGATCTGTCCCGAAGACTAGTCAAGAGATAGTCAGAAACTATCTTGAAGAAAGTCCGAGGGACAAAGATCTGTCCCAAAGAATAGGCCAGAGTTAGTCATAAACTATCTCGAACAAAGTCCATGGATAAAGTTCGTCCCAAAGAATGGTCTAGAGATAGTCAGAAACTATCTCGAACAAAGTGCATAGACAAAGGTCCGTCCCGAAGAATAGTCCAGAGATAGTCACAAACTATCTCGATGAATGTCATAGGACAAAGATCCGTCCCGAAGAATAGTGCAGAGATAGTCATAAACTATCTCGAAGAAAGTCCAGGGACAACAAACCGTCCCAAAGAATAGGCCAGATATTGTCAGAAACTATCTCGAAGAAATTCCAAGGACAAAGATCTGTCCCAAAGAATAGTCCAATGGTACTCAAAAACTATCTCGAAGAAAGTCCAGGGACAAAGATCCATCCCAAAGAATAGTGCAGAGATATTCAGAAACTATCTCGAAGAAAGTCCACAGACAAAGATCCGTCCCAAAGAATAGTGAAAAGGTAGTAAAAAACTGTCTCGAAGAAAGTCCAGGGACAAAGATCCATCCCAAAGAATAGGCTAGAGATAGTCAGAAACTATCTCGAAGAAAGTCCAGGGACAAAGATATGTCCCGAAGAATAGTGCATAGATAGTCAGAAACTATCTCGAAGAAAGTCCACAAACAAAGATCCGTCCCAAAGAATAATGAAGAGGTAGTCAAAAGCTGTCTCGAAGAAAGTCCAGGGACAAAGATCCATCCCAAAGAATAGGCTAGAGATAGTCAGAAACTATCTCGAAGAAAGTCAAGGGACAAAGATCTGTCCCGAAGAATAGTGCAGAGATGGTCAATAACTATCTCGAAAAATGTTCAGGGACAAAGATATGTCCCAAAGAAGAGGCTTGATATAGTAAGAAACTATCTCGAAGAAAGTTCATGGACAAAGATCCATCCTAAAGAATAGGCCGGAGATAGTCAGAAACTTTCTCGAAGAATGTCCAGGGAAAAAGATCCGTCTCGAATAATAGTCCGGAGATAGTCAGAAACTATCTCGAAGAAAGTTCAGGGACAAGGATCCGTCCCAAAGAATTGGCCAGAGATAGTAAGAAACTATCTCGAAGAAATTCCAAGGACAAAGATCCATCCCAAAGAATAGTCCAATGGTACTCAAAAACTATCTCGAAGAAAGTCCAGGGATAAAGATCCATCCCAAAGAATAGTGTAGAGATAGTCAGAAACTATCTCGAAGAAAGTCCACAGACAAAGATCCGTCCCAAAGAATAGTGAAAAGGTAGTCAAAAGTTGTCTCGAAGAAAGTCCAGGGACAAAGATCCATCCCAAAGAATAGGCTAGAGATAGTCAGAAACTATCTCGAAGAAAGTCCAGGGACAAAGATCTGTCCCGAAGAATAGTGCATAGATAGTCAGAAACTATCTCGAAGAAAGTCCACAGACAAAGATCTGTCCCTAAGAATAATGAAGAGGTAGTCAAAAACTGTCACGAAAAAAGTCCAGGGACAAAGATCCATCCCAAAGAATAGGCTAGAGATAGTCAGAAACTATCTCGAAGAAAGTCCAGAGACAAAGATCTGTCCCGAAGAATAGTGCAGAGATGGTCAATAACTATCTCGAAAAAAGTTCAGGGACAAAGATCTGTCCCAAAGAAGAGGCTTGATATAGTAAGAAACAATCTCGAAGAAAGTCCATGGACAAAGATCCATCCTAAAGAATAGGCCGGAGATAGTCAGAAACTTTCTCGAAGAATGTCCAGGGAAAAAGATCCGTCTCG
Source organism: Agrostemma githago (assembly GCA_958450325.1). Lineage (NCBI taxonomy): Eukaryota > Viridiplantae > Streptophyta > Magnoliopsida > Caryophyllales > Caryophyllaceae > Agrostemma > Agrostemma githago. The sequence continues at coordinate 31,217,126 of OY288252.1, forward strand.
AATAATAGTCCAGAGATAGTCAGAAACTATCTCGAAGAAAGTTCAGGGACAAGGATCCGTCCCAAAGAATTGGCCAGAGATAGTAAGAAACTATCTCGAAAAAAAGTCCGAGGGACAAAGATCTGTCCCGAAGAATAGTCCAGAAATTGTCAGAAACTATCTCGAAGAAAGTAAAAGGACAAAGATCTGTCCCGAAGACTAGTAAAGAGATAGTCAGAAACTATCTCAAAGAAAGTCCATGGACAAAGATCCATCCTAAACAATAGGCCGGAGATAGTTAGAAACTATCTCGAAGAAAGTCCAGGGACAAAGATCCGTCCCGAATAATACTCCAGAGATAGTCAGAAACTATCTTGAAAAAAGTTCAGGGACACGGATCCGTCCCAAAGAATTGGCCAGATATAGTAAGAAACTTTCTCGAAGAAATTCCTAGGGACAAATATCCGTCCCGAAGAATAGTCCAGAAATTGTCAGAAACTATCTCGAAGAAAGTCCAAGGACAAAGATCTGTCCCGAAGACTAGTCAAGAGATAGTCAGAAACTATCTTGAAGAAAGTCCGAGGGACAAAGATCTGTCCCAAAGAATAGGCCAGAGTTAGTCATAAACTATCTCGAACAAAGTCCATGGATAAAGTTCGTCCCAAAGAATGGTCTAGAGATAGTCAGAAACTATCTCGAAGAAAGTGCATACACAAAGGTCCGTCCCGAAGAATAGTCCAGAGATAGTCACAAACTATCTCGATGAATGTCATAGGACAAAGATCCGTCCCGAAGAATAGTGCAGAGATAGTCATAAACTATCTCGAAGAAAGTCCAGGGACAACAAACCGTCCCAAAGAATAGGCCAGATATTGTCAGAAACTATCTCGAAGAAATTCCAAGGACAAAGATCTGTCCCAAAGAATAGTCCAATGGTACTCAAAAACTATCTCGAAGAAAGTCCAGGGACAAAGATCCATCCCAAAGAATAGTGCAGAGATATTCAGAAACTATCTCGAAGAAAGTCTATAGACAAAGATCCGTCCCAAAGAATAGTGAAAAGGTAGTAAAAAACTGTCTCGAAGAAAGTCCAGGGACAAATATCCATCCCAAAGAATAGGCTAGAGATAGTCAGAAACTATCTCGAAGAAAGTCCAGGGACAAAGATATGTCCCGAAGAATAGTGCATAGATAGTCAGAAACTATCTCGAAGAAAGTCCACAAACAAAGATCCGTCCCAAAGAATAATGAAGAGGTAGTCAGAAACTGTCTCGAAGAAAGTCCAGGGACAAAGATCCATCCCAAAGAATAGGCTAGAGATAGTCAGAAACTATCTCGAAGAAAGTCAAGTGACAAAGATCTGTCCCGAAGAATAGTGCAGAGATGGTCAATAACTATCTCGAAAAATGTTCAGGGACAAAGATCTGTCCCAAAGAAGAGGCTTGATATAGTAAGAAACTATCTCGAAGAAAGTCCATGGACAAAGATCCATCCTAAAGAATAGGCCGGAGATAGTCAGAAACTTTCTCGAAGAATGTCCAGGGAAAAAGATCCGTCTCGAATAATAGTCCAGAGATAGTCAGAAACTATCTCGAAGAAAGTTCAGGGACAAGGATCCGTCCCAAAGAATTGGCCAGAGATAGTAAGAAACTATCTCGAAGAAATTCCAAGGACAAAGATCTGTCCCAAAGAATAGTCCAATGGTACTCAAAAACTATCTCGAAGAAAGTCCTGGGACAAAGATCCATCCCAAAGAATAGTGCAGAAATAGTCAGAAACTATCTCGAAGAAAGTCCACAGACAAAGATCCGTCCCAAAGAATAGTGAAAAGGTAGTCAAAAACTGTCTCGAAGAAAGTCCAGGAACAAAGATCCATCCCAAAGAATAGGCTAGAGATAGTCACAAACTATCTCGGAGAAAGTCCAGGGACAAAGATCTGTCCTGAAGAATAGTGCATAGATAGTCAGAAACTATCTCGAAGAAAGTCCACAGACAAAGATCCGTCCCAAAGAATAATGAAGAGGTAGTCAAAAACTGTCTCGAAGAAAGTCCAGGGACAAAGATCCATCCCAAAGAATAGGCTAGAGATAGTCAGAAACTATCTCGAAGAAAGTCCAGGGACAAAGATCTGTCCCGAAGAATAGTGCAGAGATGGTCAATAACTATCTCGAAAAAAGTTCAGGGACAAAGATCTGTCCCAAAGAAGAGGCTTGATATAGTAAGAAACTATCTCGAAGAAAGTCCATGGACAAAGAGCCATCCTAAAGAATAGGCCGGAGATAGTCAGAAACTTTCTCGAAGAATGTCCAGGGAAAAAGATCCGTCTCGAATAATAGTCCAGAGATAGTCAGAAACTATCTCGAAGAAAGTTCAGGGACAAGGATCCGTCCCAAAGAATTGGCCAGAGATAGTAAGAAACTATCTCGAAGAAATTCCAAGGACAAAGATCCGTCCCAAAGAATAGTCCAATGGTACTCAAAAACTATCTCGAAGAAAGTCCAGGGATAAAGATCCATCCCAAAGAATAGTGTAGAGATAGTCAGAAACTATCTCGAAGAAAGTCCACAGACAAAGATCCGTCCCAAAGAATAGTGAAAAGGTAGTCAAAAGCTGTCTCGAAGAAAGTCCAGGGACAAAGATCCATCCCAAAGAATAGGCTAGAGATAGTCAGAAACTATCTCGAAGAAAGTCCAGGGACAAAGATCTGTCCCGAAGAATAGTGCATAGATAGTCAGAAACTATCTCGAAGAAAGTCCACAGACAAAGATCTGTCCCAAAGAATAATGAAGAGGTAGTCAAAAACTGTCACGAAGAAAGTCCAGGGACAAAGATCCATCCCAAAGAATAGGCTAGAGATAGTCAGAAACTATCTCGAAGAAAGTCCAGGGACAAAGATCTGTCCCGAAGAATAGTGCAGAGATGGTCAATAACTATCTCGAAAAAAGTTCAGGGACAAAGATCTGTCCCAAAGAAGAGGCTTGATATAGTAAGAAACAATCTCGAAGAAAGTCCATGGACAAAGATCCATCCTAAAGAATAGGCCGGAGATAGTCAGAAACTTTCTCGAAGAATGTCCAGGGAAAAAGATCCGTCTCGAATAATAGTCCAGAGATAGTCAGAAACTATCTCGAAGAAAGTTCAGGGACAAGGATCCGTCCCAAAGAATTGGCCAGAGATAGTAAGAAACTATCTCGAAAAAAAGTCCGAGGGACAAAGATCTGTCCCGAAGAATAGTCCAGAAATTGTCAGAAACTATCTCGAAGAAAGTAAAAGGACAAAGATCTGTCCCGAAGACTAGTAAAGAGATAGTCAGAAACTATCTCAAAGAAAGTCCATGGACAAAGATCCATCCTAAACAATAGGCCGGAGATAGTTAGAAACTATCTCGAAGAAAGTCCAGGGACAAAGATCCGTCCCGAATAATACTCCAGAGATAGTCAGAAACTATCTTGAAAAAAGTTCAGGGACACGGATCCGTCCCAAAGAATTGGCCAGATATAGTAAGAAACTTTCTCGAAGAAATTCCTAGGGACAAATATCCGTCCCGAAGAATAGTCCAGAAATTGTCAGAAACTATCTCGAAGAAAGTCCAAGGACAAAGATCTGTCCCGAAGACTAGTCAAGAGATAGTCAGAAACTATCTTGAAGAAAGTCCGAGGGACAAAGATCTGTCCCAAAGAATAGGCCAGAGTTAGTCATAAACTATCTCGAACAAAGTCCATGGATAAAGTTCGTCCCAAAGAATGGTCTAGAGATAGTCAGAAACTATCTCGAACAAAGTGCATAGACAAAGGTCCGTCCCGAAGAATAGTCCAGAGATAGTCACAAACTATCTCGATGAATGTCATAGGACAAAGATCCGTCCCGAAGAATAGTGCAGAGATAGTCATAAACTATCTCGAAGAAAGTCCAGGGACAACAAACCGTCCCAAAGAATAGGCCAGATATTGTCAGAAACTATCTCGAAGAAATTCCAAGGACAAAGATCTGTCCCAAAGAATAGTCCAATGGTACTCAAAAACTATCTCGAAGAAAGTCCAGGGACAAAGATCCATCCCAAAGAATAGTGCAGAGATATTCAGAAACTATCTCGAAGAAAGTCCACAGACAAAGATCCGTCCCAAAGAATAGTGAAAAGGTAGTAAAAAACTGTCTCGAAGAAAGTCCAGGGACAAAGATCCATCCCAAAGAATAGGCTAGAGATAGTCAGAAACTATCTCGAAGAAAGTCCAGGGACAAAGATATGTCCCGAAGAATAGTGCATAGATAGTCAGAAACTATCTCGAAGAAAGTCCACAAACAAAGATCCGTCCCAAAGAATAATGAAGAGGTAGTCAAAAGCTGTCTCGAAGAAAGTCCAGGGACAAAGATCCATCCCAAAGAATAGGCTAGAGATAGTCAGAAACTATCTCGAAGAAAGTCAAGGGACAAAGATCTGTCCCGAAGAATAGTGCAGAGATGGTCAATAACTATCTCGAAAAATGTTCAGGGACAAAGATATGTCCCAAAGAAGAGGCTTGATATAGTAAGAAACTATCTCGAAGAAAGTTCATGGACAAAGATCCATCCTAAAGAATAGGCCGGAGATAGTCAGAAACTTTCTCGAAGAATGTCCAGGGAAAAAGATCCGTCTCGAATAATAGTCCAGAGATAGTCAGAAACTATCTCGAAGAAAGTTCAGGGACAAGGATCCGTCCCAAAGAATTGGCCAGAGATAGTAAGAAACTATCTCGAAGAAATTCCAAGGACAAAGATCCATCCCAAAGAATAGTCCAATGGTACTCAAAAACTATCTCGAAGAAAGTCCAGGGATAAAGATCCATCCCAAAGAATAGTGTAGAGATAGTCAGAAACTATCTCGAAGAAAGTCCACAGACAAAGATCCGTCCCAAAGAATAGTGAAAAGGTAGTCAAAAGCTGTCTCGAAGAAAGTCCAGGGACAAAGATCCATCCCAAAGAATAGGCTAGAGATAGTCAGAAACTATCTCGAAGAAAGTCCAGGGACAAAGATCTGTCCCGAAGAATAGTGCATAGATAGTCAGAAACTATCTCGAAGAAAGTCCACAGACAAAGATCTGTCCCTAAGAATAATGAAGAGGTAGTCAAAAACTGTCACGAAAAAAGTCCAGGGACAAAGATCCATCCCAAAGAATAGGCTAGAGATAGTCAGAAACTATCTCGAAGAAAGTCCAGAGACAAAGATCTGTCCCGAAGAATAGTGCAGAGATGGTCAATAACTATCTCGAAAAAAGTTCAGGGACAAAGATCTGTCCCAAAGAAGAGGCTTGATATAATAAGAAACAATCTCGAAGAAAGTCCATGGACAAAGATCCATCCTAAAGAATAGGCCGGAGATAGTCAGAAACTTTCTCGAAGAATGTCCAGGGAAAAAGATCCGTCTCGAATAATAGTCCAGAGATAGTCAGAAACTATCTCGAAGAAAGTTCAGGGACAAGGATCCGTCCCAAAGAATTGGCCAGAGATAGTAAGAAACTATCTCGAAAAAAAGTCCGAGGGACAAAGATCTGTCCCGAAGAATAGTCCAGAAATTGTCAGAAACTATCTCGAAGAAAGTAAAAGGACAAAGATCTGTCCCGAAGACTAGTAAAGAGATAGTCAGAAACTATCTCAAAGAAAGTCCATGGACAAAGATCCATCCTAAACAATAGGCCGGAGATAGTTAGAAACTATCTCGAAGAAAGTCCAGGGACAAAGATCCGTCCCGAATAATACTCCAGAGATAGTCAGAAACTATCTTGAAAAAAGTTCAGGGACACGGATCCGTCCCAAAGAATTGGCCAGATATAGTAAGAAACTTTCTCGAAGAAATTCCTAGGGACAAATATCCGTCCCGAAGAATAGTCCAGAAATTGTCAGAAACTATCTCGAAGAAAGTCCAAGGACAAAGATCTGTCCCGAAGACTAGTCAAGAGATAGTCAGAAACTATCTTGAAGAAAGTCCGAGGGACAAAGATCTGTCCCAAAGAATAGGCCAGAGTTAGTCATAAACTATCTCGAACAAAGTCCATGGATAAAGTTCGTCCCAAAGAATGGTCTAGAGATAGTCAGAAACTATCTCGAAGAAAGTGCATAGACAAAGGTCCGTCCCGAAGAATAGTCCAGAGATAGTCACAAACTATCTCGATGAATGTCATAGGACAAAGATCCGTCCCGAAGAATAGTGCAGAGATAGTCATAAACTATCTCGAAGAAAGTCCAGGGACAACAAACCGTCCCAAAGAATAGGCCAGATATTGTCAGAAACTATCTCGAAGAAATTCCAAGGACAAAGATCTGTCCCAAAGAATAGTCCAATGGTACTCAAAAACTATCTCGAAGAAAGTCCAGGGACAAAGATCCATCCCAAAGAATAGTGCAGAGATATTCAGAAACTATCTCGAAGAAAGTCTATAGACAAAGATCCGTCCCAAAGAATAGTGAAAAGGTAGTAAAAAACTGTCTCGAAGAAAGTCCAGGGACAAATATCCATCCCAAAGAATAGGCTAGAGATAGTCAGAAACTATCTCGAAGAAAGTCCAGGGACAAAGATATGTCCCGAAGAATAGTGCATAGATAGTCAGAAACTATCTCGAAGAAAGTCCACAAACAAAGATCCGTCCCAAAGAATAATGAAGAGGTAGTCAGAAACTGTCTCGAAGAAAGTCCAGGGACAAAGATCCATCCCAAAGAATAGGCTAGAGATAGTCAGAAACTATCTCGAAGAAAGTCAAGTGACAAAGATCTGTCCCGAAGAATAGTGCAGAGATGGTCAATAACTATCTCGAAAAATGTTCAGGGACAAAGATCTGTCCCAAAGAAGAGGCTTGATATAGTAAGAAACTATCTCGAAGAAAGTCCATGGACAAAGATCCATCCTAAAGAATAGGCCGGAGATAGTCAGAAACTTTCTCGAAGAATGTCCAGGGAAAAAGATCCGTCTCGAATAATAGTCCAGAGATAGTCAGAAACTATCTCGAAGAAAGTTCAGGGACAAGGATCCGTCCCAAAGAATTGGCCAGAGATAGTAAGAAACTATCTCGAAGAAATTCCAAGGACAAAGATCTGTCCCAAAGAATAGTCCAATGGTACTCAAAAACTATCTCGAAGAAAGTCCTGGGACAAAGATCCATCCCAAAGAATAGTGCAGAAATAGTCAGAAACTATCTCGAAGAAAGTCCACAGACAAAGATCCGTCCCAAAGAATAGTGAAAAGGTAGTCAAAAACTGTCTCGAAGAAAGTCCAGGAACAAAGATCCATCCCAAAGAATAGGCTAGAGATAGTCACAAACTATCTCGGAGAAAGTCCAGGGACAAAGATCTGTCCTGAAGAATAGTGCATAGATAGTCAGAAACTATCTCGAAGAAAGTCCACAGACAAAGATCCGTCCCAAAGAATAATGAAGAGGTAGTCAAAAACTGTCTCGAAGAAAGTCCAGGGACAAAGATCCATCCCAAAGAATAGGCTAGAGATAGTCAGAAACTATCTCGAAGAAAGTCCAGGGAAAAAGATCTGTCCCGAAGAATAGTGCAGAGATGGTCAATAACTATCTCGAAAAAAGTTCAGGGACAAAGATCTGTCCCAAAGAAGAGGCTTGATATAGTAAGAAACTATCTCGAAGAAAGTTCATGGACAAAGATCCATCCTAAAGAATAGGCCGGAGATAGTCAGAAACTTTCTCGAAGAATGTCCAGGGAAAAAGATCTGTCTCGAATAATAGTCCAGAGATAGTCAGAAACTATCTCGAAGAAAGTTCAGGGACAAGGATCCGTCCCAAAGAATTGGCCAGAGATAGTAAGAAACTATCTCGAAGAAATTCCAAGGACAAAGATCTGTCCCAAAGAATAGTCCAATGGTACTAAAAAACTATCTCGAAGAAAGTCCAGGGATAAAGATCCATCCCAAAGAGTAGTGCAGAGATAGTCAGAAACTATCTCGAAGAAAGTCCACAGACAAAGATCCGTCCCAAAGAATAGTGAAAAGGTAGTCAAAAACTGTCTCGAAGAAAGTCCAGGGACAAAGATCCCTCCCAAAGAATAGGCTAGAGATAGTCATAAACTATCTCGAAGAAAGTCCAGGGACAAAGATCTGTCCCGAAGAATAGTGCATAGATAGTCAGAAACTATCTCGAAGAAAGTCCACAGACAAAGATCCGTCCCAAAGAATAATGAAGAGGTAGTCAAAAACTGTCTCGAAGAAAGTCCAGGGACAAAGATCCATCCCAAAGAATAGGCTAGAGATAGTCAGAAACTATCTCGAAGAAAGTCCAGGGACAAAGATCTGTCCCGAAGAATAGTGCAAAGATGGTCAATAACTATCTCGAAAAAAGTTCGGGGACAAAGATCTGTCCCAAAGAAGAGGCTTGATATAGTAAGAAACTATCTCGAAGAAAGTCCATGGACAAAGATCCATCCTAAAGAATTGGCCGGAGATAGTCAGAAACTTTCTCGAAGAATGTTTAGTGAAAAAGATCCGTCTCGAATAATAGTCCAGAGATAGTCAGAAACTATCTCGAAGAAAGTTCAGGGACAAGGATCCCACCCAAAGAATTGGCCAGAGATAGTAAGAAACTATCTCGAAAAAAAGTCCGAGGGACAAAGATCTGTCCCGAAGAATAGTCCTGAAATTGTCAGAAACTATCTCGAAGAAAGTACAAGGACAAAGATCTGTCCCGAAGACTAGTAAAGAGATAGTCAGAAAATATGTCAAAGAAAGTCCATGGACAAAGATGTGTCCCAAAGAATTGGCCAGAGATAGTCAGAAACTATCTCGAACAAAGTCCACGGACAAAGATCGATCTAACAGAATAGTCCAAAGGTAGTCATAAACTATCTCGAAGAAAGATCAGGGACAAAGATCCGTCCTAAAGTATAGGCCAGAGATAGTTAGAAACTATCTCGAAGAAAGTCCAGGGACAAAGATCCATCCTAAAGAATAGGCCGGAGATAGTTAGAAACTTTCTCGAAGAAAGTCCAGGGACAAAGATCCGTCCCGAATAATACTCAAGAGATAGTCAGAAACTATCTTGAAGAAAGTTCAGGGACACAGATTCGTCCCAAAGAATTGGCCAGATATAGTAAGAAACTTTCTCGAAGAAAGTCCTAGGGACAAATATCCGTTCCGAAGAATAGTCCATAAATAGTCAGAAACTATCTCGAAGAAAGTCCAGGGACAAAGATCTGTCCCGAAGAATAGTGCATAGATAGTTAGAAACTATCTCGAAGAAAGTCCACAGACAAAGATCTGTCCCAGAGAATAATGAAGAGGTAGTCAAAAACTGTCTCAGAGAAAGTCCAGGGACAAAGATCCATCCCAAAGAATAGGCTAGAGATAGTCAGAAACTATCTCGAAGAAAGTCCACAGACAAAGATCCGTCCCAAAGAATAGTGAAAAGGTAGTCAAAAACTGTCTCGAAGAAAGTCCAGGGACAAAGATCCATCCCAAAGAATAGGCTAGAGATAGTCAGAAACTATCTCGAAGAAAGTCCAGGGACAAAGATATGTCCCGAAGAATAGTGCATAGATAGTCAAAAACTATCTCGAAGAAAGTCCACAGACAAAGATCCGTCCCAAAGAATAATGAAGAGGTAGTCAAAAACTGTCTCGAAGAAAGTCCAGGGACAAAGATCCATCCCAAAGAATAGGCTAGAGATAGTCAGAAACTATCTCAAAGAAAGTCCAGGGACAAAGATCTGTCTCGAAGAATAGTGGAGAGATGGTCAATAACTATCTCGAAAAAAGTTCATGGACAAAGATCTGTCCCAAAGAAGAGGCTTGATATAGTAAGAAACTATCTCGAAGACAGTCCGTGGCCAAAGATCCATCCTAAAGAATAGGCCGGAGATAGTCAGAAACTTTCTCGAAGAATGTCCAGGGAAAAAGATCCGTCTCGAATAATAGTCCAAAGATAGTCAGAAACTATCTCGAAGAAAGTTCAGGGACAAGGATCCGTCCCAAAGAATTGGCCAGAGATAGTAAGAAACTGTCTCGAAGAAATTCCAAGGACAAACATCCGTCCCAAAGAATAGTCCAATGGTACTCAAAAACTATCTCGAAGAAAGTCCAGGGACAAAGATCCATCCCAAAGAGTAGTGCAGAGATAGTCAGAAACTATCTCGAAGAAAGTCCACAGACAAAGATCCGTCCCAAAGAATAGTGAAAAGGTAGTCAAAAACTGTCTCGAAGAAAGTCCAGGGACAAAGATCCCTCCCAAAGAATAGGCTAGAGATAGTCAGAAACTATCTCGAAGAAAGTCCAGGAACAAAGATCTGTCCCGAAGAATAGTGCATAGATAGTCAGAAACTATCTCGAAGAAAGTCCACAGACAAAGATCCGTCCCAAAGAATAATGAAGAGGTAGTCAAAAACTGTCTCGAAGAAAGTCCAGGGACAAAGATCCATCCCAAAGAATAGGCTAGAGATAGTCAGAAACTATCTCGAAGAAAGTCCAGGGAAAAAGATCTGTCCCGAAGAATAGTGCAGAGATGGTCAATAACTATCTCGAAAAAAGTTCAGGGACAAAGATCTGTCCCAAAGAAGAGGCTTGATATAGTAAGAAACTATCTCGAAGAAAGTTCATGGACAAAGATCCATCCTAAAGAATAGGTCGGAGATAGTCAGAAACTTTCTCGAAGAATGTCCAGGGAAAAAGATCCGTCTCGAATAATAGTCCAGAGATAGTCAGAAACTATCTCGAAGAAAGTTCAGGGACAAGGATCCGTCCCAAAGAATTGGCCAGAGATAGTAAGAAACTATCTCGAAGAAATTCCAAGGACAAACATCCGTCCCAAAGAATAGTCCAATGGTACTCAAAAACTATCTCGAAGAAAGTCCAGGGACAAAGATCCATCCCAAAGAGTAGTGCAGAGATAGTCAGAAACTATCTCGAAGAAAGTCCACAGACAAAGATCCGTCCCAAAGAATAGTGAAAAGGTAGTCAAAAACTGTCTCGAAGAAAGTCCAGGGACAAAGATCCCTCCCAAAGAATAGGCTAGAGATAGTCAGAAACTATCTCGAAGAAAGTCCAGGGACAAAGATCTGTCCCGAAGAATAGTGCATAGATAGTCAGAAACTATCTCGAAGAAAGTCCACAGACAAAGATCCGTCCCAAAGAATAATGAAGAGGTAGTCAAAAACTGTCTCGAAGAAAGTCCAGGGACAAAGATCCATCCCAAAGAATAGGCTAGAGATAGTCAGAAACTATCTCGAAGAAAGTCCAGGGACAAAGATCTGTCCCGAAGAATAGTGCAAAGATGGTCAATAACTATCTCGAAAAAAGTTCGGGGACAAAGATCTGTCCCAAAGAAGAGGCTTGATATAGTAAGAAACTATCTCGAAGAAAGTCCATGGACAAAGATCCATCCTAAAGAATTGGCCGGAGATAGTCAGAAACTTTCTCGAAGAATGTTTAGTGAAAAAGATCTGTCTCGAATAATAGTCCAGAGATAGTCAGAAACTATCTCGAAGAAAGTTCAGGGACAAGGATCCCACCCAAAGAATTGGCCAGAGATAGTAAGAAACTATCTCGAAAAAAAGTCCGAGGGACAAAGATCTGTCCCGAAGAATAGTCCTGAAATTGTCAGAAACTATCTCGAAGAAAGTACAAGGACAAAGATCTGTCCCGAAGACTAGTAAAGAGATAGTCAGAAAATATCTCAAAGAAAGTCCATGGACAAAGATGTGTCCCAAAGAATTGGCCAGAGATAGTCAGAAACTATCTCGAACAAAGTCCACGGACAAAGATCGATCTAAAAGAATAGTCCAAAGGTAGTCAGAAACTATCTCGAAGAAAGATCAGGGACAAAGATCCGTCCTAAAGTATAGGCCAGAGATAGTTAGAAACTATCTCGAAGAAAGTCCAGGGACAAAGATCCATCCTAAAGAATAGGCCGGAGATAGTTAGAAACTTTCTCGAAGAAAGTCCAGGGACAAAGATCCGTCCCGAATAATACTCCAGAGATAGTCAGAAACTATCTTGAAGAAAGTTCAGGGACACGGATCCGTCCCAAAGAATTGGCCAGATATAGTAAGAAACTTTCTCGAAGAAAGTCCTAGGGACAAATATCCGTCCCGAAGAATAGTCCATAAATATTCAGAAACTATCTCGAAGAAAGTCCAGGGACAAAGATCTGTCCCGAAGAATAGTGCATAGATAGTCAGAAACTATCTCGAAGAAAGTCCACAGACAAAGATCTGTCCCAAAGAATAATGAAGAGGTAGTCAAAAACTGTCTCAAAGAAAGTCCAGGGACAAAGATCCATCCCAAAGAATAGGCTAGAGATAGTCAGAAACTATCTCGAAGAAAGTCCACAGACAAAGATCCGTCCCAAAGAATAGTGAAAAGGTAGTCAAAAACTGTCTCGAAGAAAGTCCAGGGACAAAGATCCATCCCAAAGAATAGGCTAGAAATAGTCAGAAACTATCTCGAAGAAAGTCCAGGGACTAAGATATGTCCCGAAGAGTAGTGCATAGATAGTCAAAAACTATCTCGAAGAAAGTCCACAGACAAAGATCCGTCCCAAAGAATAATGAAGAGGTAGTCAAAAACTGTCTCGAAGAAAGTCCAGGGACAAAGATCCATCCCAAAGAATAGGCTAGAGATAGTCAGAAACTATCTCAAAGAAAGTCCAGGGACAAAGATCTGTCTCGAAGAATAGTGCAGAGATGGTCAATAACTATCTCGAAAAAAGTTCATGGACAAAGATCTGTCCCAAAGAAGAGGCTTGATATAGTAAGAAACTATCTCGAAGACAGTCCGTGGACAAAGATCCATCCTAATGAATAGGCCGGAGATAGTCAGAAACTTTCTCGAAGAATGTCCAGGGAAAAAGATCCGTCTCGAATAATAGTCCAAAGATAGTCAGAAACTATCTCGAAGAAAGTTCAGGGACAAGGATCCGTCCCAAAGAATTGGCCAGAGATAGTAAGAAACTATCTCGAAGAAATTCCAAGGACAAACATCCGTCCCAAAGAATAGTCCAATGGTACTCAAAAACTATCTCGAAGAAAGTCCAGGGACAAAGATCCATCCCAAAGAATAGTGTAGAGATAGTCAGAAACTATCTCGAAGAAAGTCCACAGACAAAGATCCATCCCAAAGAATAGTGAAAAGGTAGTCAAAAACTGTGTCGAAGAAAGTCCAGGAACAAAGATCCGTCCCAAAGAATAGGCTAGAGATAGTCAGAAACTATCTCGAAGAAAGTCCAGGGACAAAGTTCTGTCCTGAAGAATAGTGCATAGATAGTCAGAAACTATCTCGAAGAAAGTCCACAGACAAAGATCCGTCCCAAAGAATAATGAAGAGGTAGTCAAAAACTGTCTCGAAGAAAGTCCAGGGACAAAGATCCATCCCAAAGAATAGGCTAGAGATAGTCAGAAACTATCTCGAAGAAAGTCCAGGGACAAAGATATGTCCCGAAGAATAGTGCAGAGATGGTCAATTACTATCTCGAAAAAAGTTCAGGGACAAAGATCTGTCCCAAAGAAGAGGCTTGATATAGTAAGAAACTATCTCGAAGAAAGTCCATGGACAAAGATCCATCCTAAAGAATAGGCAGGAGATAGTCAGAAACTTTCTCGAAGAATGTCCAGGGAAAAAGATCCGTCTCGAATAATACTCCAGAGATAGTCAGAAACTATCTCGAAGAAAGTTCAGGGACAAGGATCCGTCCCAAAGAATTGGCCAGAGATAGTAAGAAACTATCTCGAAAAAAAGTCCGAGGGACAAAGATCTGTCCCGAAGAATAGTCTTGAAATTGTCAGAAACTATCTCGAAGAAACTAAAAGGACAAAGATCTGTCCCGAAGACTAGTAAAGAGATAGTCAGAAACTATCTCAAAGAAAGTCCATGGACCAAGATCCATCCTAAAGAATAGGCCGGAGATAGTTAGAAACTATCTCGAAGAAAGTCCAGGGACAAAGATCCGTCCCGAATAATACTCCAGAGATAGTCAGAAACTATCTTGAAAAAAGTTCAGGGACACGGATCCGTCCCAAAGAATTGCCCAGATATTGTAAGAAACTTTCTCGAAGAAAGTCCTAGGGACAAATATCCGTCCCGAAGAATAGTCCAGAAATTGTCAGAAACTATCTCGAAGAAAGTCCAAGGACAAAGATCTGTCCCGAAGACTAGTCAAGAGATAGTCAGAAACTATTTCGAAGAAAGTCCATGGAAAAAGATGCCTCCCAAAGAATAGGCCAGAGATAGTCAGAAACTATCTCGAACAAAGTCCATGGACAAACATCCGTCCCAAAGAATAGTCCAAAGGTAGTCAAAAACTATCTCGAAGAAAGTCCAGGGACAAAGATCCATCCCAAAGAATAGGCCAAAGATAGTCAGAAACTATCTCGAAGAAAGTCTAGCGACAAAGATCCGTCCCGAAGAATAGTGCAGAGATAGTCAGAAACTATCTCGAAGAAAGTCCACGGACAAAGATCCATCCCAAAGAATAGTGAAGAGGTAGTCAAAAACTATCTCGAAGAAAGTCCAGGGACAAAGATCCATCCCAAAGAATAGGATAGAGATAGTTAGAAACTATTTCGAAGAAAGTCCAGGGACAAAGATTTGTCCCGAAGAATAGTGCAGAGATGGTCAATAACTATCTCGAAAAATGTTCAGGGACAAAGATCTGTCCCAAAGAAGAGGCTTGATATAGTTAGAAACTATCTCGAAGAAAGTCCTGGGACAAAGATCCATCCTAAAGAATAGGCCGGAGATAGTCAGAAACTTTCTCGAAGAAAGTCCAAGGACAAAGATCCGTCTCAAATAATAGTCCAGAGATAGTCAGAAACTATCTCGAAGAAAGTTCAGGGACAAGGATCCGTCCCAAAGAATTGGTCAGAGATAGTAAGAAACTATCTCGAAAAAAAGTCCGAGGGACAAAGATCTGTTCCGAAGAATAGTCCAGAAATTGTCAGAAACTATCTAGAAGAAAGTCACTGCTGCACTGAGACTCACCCACTTGAGGCACGGAGCATTGGAATGACAATTATTACGATAGCCAGGAAGTTTTATGAGCAGAGAAGAAAGGAAGAAGGATGAAGAGTTACTGTTTTGTGTTTTGTTTGTGCTGCTGCGAAGACCTGCTATTTGTAGCAGCTAAACCGAGGAGGAGGAGGAACGGAAACCGACTCCTCAAAAACCGAGTGAAGGGCTGTAAATAAGGAGAGAATAACTCTCCCACAATAGCCACTTTGACCCTTTCACAACTGACAGCAGCAGCCACAACACACACTCACAGACCCCTAAACCTAAACCGAGTCTGGCCCAAAAAGATAGGCAAAGCCCGCCACAGGCGATTTGCCAATTCCCGAATCCCGAATCTCGAATCTCGAATCTCGAATCCGGATCTGGGCCGGGCCGGGCTCGGTCTCGGGCACGGGCACGCGCGCGCGAGCTGAATTAAGCACCTCGCAGGTCCATATAAAATGACCCCCTTTCACCACTAGTGATACCCATAGTTAGAGTAGTGTATATAAACAACATAAGACACTAGTACTCTTCCTATGTTGGACAATTAGAGATAAGGACTTAGCCCCTATTTTCCAACAATCCCCCACTAGGGGCTACAGAAACAGAGAGAGAGATTCCTGGGTAAAGGAAGGGTGGATAGTTAGGTATCAATATCTTTCGATTTGAATTGACACTTTAGTGAGGTGAGGAAACAACTTACTTTCAGTGAGTGAATATCTTTCGATTTGAATTCCTAACTGAGCTTCTGTTGATACCCCCCACAACACATATCATACCTTCGAAATTTAGGTCGTTCCGCGATTTCAATGTGTAACGCGCTCTTAAAAGCCATGCGTTTACCTTGGTACTTATAAGTGTAATCATAGGACTTCTCATAGTCTTATGATTATTACACCTACGCAGGTGGCTCAAGTGCTTCTCAATAGCACTTCTCACGTGAGCCATTAAGGACTTAAGTCCAACCTAATGTATGGTTCATCAAGTGCGTCTCAAAAGCACCACCATTAAGGATATGAACCCATACAATGCCATAGAAATGGAGACTTTGGACCTAGTCAAGTATCACTCTTTAACTTGACTTAAGGACCTAAGCCCCATTCCCCTCGACAAGTCAACAACTTGTCTCCTAGGCAACCCCTTAGTGAGGATATCACCAAGATTGCATTTGGACTTCACATAGTCCACAGCTATTACTCCATTTTCAAGGAGTTGTCTTACTGCAGCGTGTCTAATTCGCATATGCCTCTTTTTTGCATTATAGACACTATTTTTAGCAACTCCAATGGCTGCTTGGCAGTAACAGTGTAGGGAGATCGGTGTCTGCCGACTCATAGGCACATCGGCTAGTAGGTTTCTCAACCAATCAGCCTCCTGTCCTGCTAATTCAAGAGCTATGAACTCTGACTCCATGGTAGAGCGTGCCATACAAGTTTGTTTAGAGGACTTCCACGATACAGCACCTCCACCCATGGTAAACACATAACCACTAGTAGAACAAATTTGATCGTTTCCTGTAACCCAATTCGCATCACTATATCCTTCCAATACAGCTGGAAATTTATTGTAATGCGAACACAGATCAGCTATTCCTTTTAGGTATCTTAGTAAACGATTAAGTGCAGTCCAATGTTCAGAACTAGGGTTATGTGTGTAACGACTCAGTCTACTAACGGCATAACCAATGTCTGGTCGTGTACAGTTCATAAGAAACATCACACTACCTAGAATTTTAGCATACTCTTCTTGGGAAACACTCTTATCCAAGTTTTTACACAAAGATATACTAGGATCATAGGTGTTCTAGCAGGCTCGATATCAAACAGTCAAATTTTTTCAACACTTTTTCAACATAATGAGATTGACTCAAAGAGATTCCTTTAGAGTTTCGGGTAACCTTAACTCCTAGGATTACATCAGCTTCTCCTAGGTCCTTCATCTCAAATTGTGATGACAAAAAATCTTTGGTTTTAATTACTACATCCACATTATTACCAAAAATAAGCATATCATCAACATACAGGCATATGATCACATAGTCAGATCCAAACATCTTCGAATACACGCATGAATCAGAATTGTTAACCATATAGCCATTTGTTATCAAAGTGCTGTTAAATTTCTCATACCACTGTTTTGGTGCTTGTTTTAGACCATAAAGTGATTTGTTCAGTTTATACACTTTATTCTCTTGACCTTTGACCACAAATCCTTCAGGTTGCGTCATATAGATTTCTTCTCTTAAATCACCATTCAAAAAAACAGTTTTAACATCCATCTGATGTATAACTAGGTTATGAATAGCAGCTAACGCAATCAGAATTTTTATAGTCGAGATTTTGGTCAAAGGTGAATAAGTATCGAAATAATCAATATCTTTCTTTTGTGTAAAGCCTCTAACCACAATTCTAGCTTTGAACCTTTCTATTGAACCGTCAGGTCTCATTTTCTTTCTAAACACCCATTTACTGCTAATGGGTTTGATACCTTTGGGTAAATCAGTCAACTCCTAAGTCTGATTATAAGCAATAGAATCAAGTTCATTTTTAATAGCATCTTTCCAAAAATTAGCATCAATAGATTTCATCACTTCATCGTACGTTTTTGGATCCTCTTCTATTAAAAAAGCAAACACAAACTCTTCACTAGCACAGATAGAGTAACCATGTTCAGATAGGAATGTTGAGACAAAATCATCACCAAAGTTCTTTGCACATCTAGGTCTTTTACTCCTTCTAGGTTCAACATTATGATCAGTAGAAGTGCTAGCATGTGAAGACATATCAACAGATGTAACAGGTAATACAGGAGGTGATTCAAAATTCTTCTTTAATGGAAAAACATGTTCAAAAAATTCAGCATCTCTAGCTTCAGATATGGAACGATCATTTAAAGACATAAATCTGTAAGCAGAGCCATTCTGTGCATAACCGATAAACACACAATCGTAGGTTTTTGGTCCAACTGTGGGTCTCCTAAACTCAGACAAACCCACCTTAGCTAAACAACCCCATACCCTAAGGAAGCTCAGGTTAGGAGGATAGCCCTTCCAAATCTCGTAGGGGGTCTTATCTATTTTCTTATGGGGAACACGGTTAAGAATATGACAAGCCGATAAAATCGCTTCCCCCCACATGTCGTCAGAAAGACCAGAACTTAAGAGCATAGCATTCATCATTTCTTTTAAAGTTCTATTTTTACGTTCAGCTACACCATTAGACTGAGGTAAGTAAGGTGAACTATACTCATGAATTAATTCGTTTTTCTCACAGAAATCAACTAAGTAATCGGACCTATACTCGCCCCCTCTGTCGGACCTTACCCATTTTATTTTTCTGTCGAGCTGATTTTCGACTTCGGTTTTAAAGTTTATAAACGATTGTTCTGCTTCGTCTTTAGTCCTAAGCAGATATACTCTAGTGTATCTCGAACAGTCGTCTATAAAGGTAACATAGTAATGCTTACCGCCTCTACTTGCAGTATTCTTGAAATCAGCTAGGTCGGTGTGAATTAATTCAAGAAGACACGTACTCCTAGCACAAACTAGTTTACTAGGTTTTTTTAGTGAATTTAGCCTCAACGCATCTAGCACATTTCGAGAATTCTTTATCAGTTAAGCTTGGAATTAGACTCATCTTTCTAAGCTTTTTAATATAATCTACATTCACGTGACCCAATCTACCATGCCAGATATCAAGAGATTCAACGATATAAGCAGAAGTGGAAGCAATATTATTAAAATCAAAATCAGTGTTTAAAATAAATAAACCACCAGACAAATATCCCTTCCCGACAAAGTCCCCATTACGCGACATTACGACCTTGTCAGCTTCAAAAACAAGCTTCAAACCAGCTTTGTTAAGTAAAGCACCAGACACGAGGTTTCGACGTAAAGAAAGAACATATAACACATTTGTCAGGGCAAGATTTTTTCCTGAGGAGAGTTTGAGAAAGATCTTGCCTTTTCCGGAGATCACCGCAGATGAAGAATTACCCATGTAGACACATTCTCCGTTGGCCACTTCCTCGAACTCAGCGAACATCCCCCTTTCAGCACAGAGGTGTCTTGAAGTGCCAGTATCCAGCACCCACTCAGCAGCATTTCCCACCAAATTAGCCTCAACAACCACAGCAGCAAATGACTTAATCATCAGTAACAGCAACATTTGCTTCAGCAGTTTTCTTGTGAGTACACTTGTAAGCCTTGTGACCGCTTTTCCCACAGACGTAGCAGACAAGAGTACCTTGAGGTTTTTGGATTTTGGGAACGGGTTTGGTTTGTTTTCCTGGACCATTTTTCTTACCCTGACTCTGACCTTGACCTTGACCTTGACTCTGACCATTCCTATTTTCCCCCTTATTCTTTCCCTTGGACTTGTCAGCATTAGACGGACCACCAGACTCAACTACAACCATATTAACTTTAGCAACATTAACAGGTAGAGCAACTGGTTTATCTTTGAGACGATTAGCCTCTTCGGTCCTCATATGACCTACAAGTTCTTGGAGGGACAAATCCTTTTTCTTATGTTTAAGGTGGTTTCTATAGTCAGACCAGGAAAGAGGGAATTTTTCGAGTAGTACATTAGCAAGAAAAACATCACACAATTTCATCCCTTCATTTATGACATCAGCACACAAATTTTCATAAACATGCACTTGCTCCATAATCGGTTTACCATCCTCCATAACAAATTCTAGCCATTTTCCGACAACATATTTCTTTTTTCCAGCATCATCTGACCCATATTTTGACTCTAACGTCTCCCAAATAGTTTTAGCCGACTTATTAGGAGCAAATAAATCAAACAGGGTGTTACTCATGTTGTTTAGAATATGACAACGAGCAGTCTTATTATCTTTTTCGTACTTTTTGATAACATCATCATTAGACTTGATAACGGACGCGACAGGAGGAGTAGCCTCGACAGTGGTGGATGCAACAACAGGGACAGGACAATCCTCAGACAACACATAATCAATATCAAGTTGTTCAAAAAACATCAGTAGTTTCTGAGACCATCGTTTATAATTGTTACCATCCAATTGTTCAAGTTTAGACAAATCAGGAACCAACTTAGACACAATTGACATTGTTACAGCAACAAAGAATAGTTTTCAATTGTTGTGACTAAGGACAGAAATTGAACGAGAGTGAGGGAGAGGAGAAGAGGTAACCGAGAGCAGCGAGATTTGCAGCGATGAGGTAAGGAGGCCTCTACCTTGAAAACTATTTCCGGTTCGACCGAGGTAGCGATCAGCAAGTACCGGTAGTTCCCCAAGATTGACACTGCTGCACCGAGACTCACCCACTTGAGGCACGAACCATTGGAACGACAATTATTACGATACCCAGGATGTTTTATGAGCAGAGAAGAAAGGAAGAAGGATGAAGAGTTACTGTTTTGTGTTGTGTTTGTGCTGCTGCGAAGACATGCTATTTATAGCAGCTAAACCGAGCAGGAGGAGGAACGGAAACCGACTCCTCAAAAACCGAGTCAAGGGCTGTAAATAAGGAGAGAATAACTCTCCCACAACAGCCACTTTGACCCTTTCACAACTGACAGCAGCAGCCACAACACACACACACAAAACCCTAAACCTAAACCGAGTCAGGCCCAAAAAGATAGGCAAAGCTCCCCGCAGGCGATTTGCCAAATCCCGAATCCCGAATCTCGAATCTCGAATCGAGTGTGGGGGAGTTGATAAGTGTAGTTTGTAGTGCCTATTTTGCTATGTTTTTGTCCCATTTTCCTTGTGGAATCGCTCCTTGGGAGCGATTTATGGGCTACTTATGCTTCTTCTAGTTCGTTTTAGGTTTCCGAGACCATACATGAAGAATTGGAACGATTCCGACTCGTTTCATACACTTTTGGAGCCAACGAAGAGGAGGAACGATCACTTGGTGCCTTGGATTCGATCCCGAGACATTGGGACCCATTCTCGAGCCCCTGTTTTGGGCCATCTCGATCGAGACCAACCTTGTCTCGGTCGGGACCAGCCCTTCCCGGCCGAGATGGGGCCGTCTCGGTCGGGACGGAGGCGCTGCAGCGTGACTTCGCTTCCTTTCTTCTCCTTTCATTCTTGTAACCTTATATATATACCCCCTCTTGTAATTTTATGTTAGGTTAGACATTATCCCTAAAACTCTAGACTACTTTAGGTTAGATTAGCATAGATTAGAGTAGATTAGTCGGTAATTAGTCATTAATCTTAGTTTAGTCTTGTATTAAGGGAATTCTTTCAAGATCCATTCAAGATTGACAACCTTGGGTGTTTGTTTTGGGTTTTTCTCATTAGTGCAAGTTTCAATCTGTGGACATGACGTAGGTCCACCCCGACGCGGCCACGCGCGGCTTTGGGTAGGCGAATGCACCTCCATATGAGAATGGATCGAATTGAAATTTAAGTCGAAATGGAGTCGCCACCGAATTTTATGGTTATTCGGAACCGTTCGAGCCCACTCTATATCGCTATGGGCCATACACCGAGTATGGCCCATCTCGGTTTGAGAGTTTATTGGGCTCGTCCCTTTGCATTATGATACCGATACCGTCACTACCGATTATCGTGTATTGAATGACTCTCGTGCGCCAACGGTTTCGGGCATCCGGAAACCGAGGTTCTGAGTAAGGGGTGAGGGTACGTGTTGGGAAGCCCACTAAGGACACCCAACCCCGCCCGCACTTAGCGGCCTCTACTAGGACATCGTTTGACTTTCTAATATGCGCGTTAGTGATTCGGTGAAATGATATGCAAACAGCATTTTAGCTAAGCATGCGAATTAAATGTGAGCTACGTCATTTAATGCATCTAATTTATTGTCGAAGTGATTTAGCATGCGAGGGTTCATTTATAAACGGTAAAACGTAAATAAATAAAGCAAAAGCAATAATAAATCGATTACAAGTTACACGGGCGGAATACAACCCGGAATTCACAATACGACGAACAATAAAATAGGATAATCGAAATGCATAATTGAAATGACAAGCAATAATTACAAACGGACCCGTGTATAAACTAGACCGTGATTTTTGTAGATAGGTGAACCTTAATTAATTATGCATTATATTGCATGTTAATCAAAGGATGGAGGTTCGAGGCCTAGGCGTGGTGCTAACCCGATCTCGAGCCTCGATGCCTTGTCCCGAATTATCACCTCGAGAAATGGAATCTAAATTAATTATGCGTCGGATACAATTAAAGAGTCATCGACATAAAATTAATAGTGTGAGACCGTCGATTAAAATCGTTTTAAGTGTCGTGATATGTGCGAGTTTTGAAGAAAGGGGGGTCACGTGATTGTCTTTACACGTGATGACTAAAGTCGTAAAAAGGCGAGGCTCAAAATGTGTGTCGAGGCTCTCGGTTTTCTGGGTTACAGGACACACTCGACCGAGTCGTGGTCTGACTCGGTCGAGTACGCCTTTAAACGTGGTTACTGCCCAGTTTTTTAAGTGCTACTCGATCGAGTAGCCTGTGTACTCGGTCGAGTAGCCCCTGTACGAGTAGTGACTCTTGTATTTTTATGCGTTTAAAAATCGATGATTGGCCGAGTTAAATAAAAATATTGACGATTTAAATTTAACACAGTTTTTCGGTATTATAGTCATGTTTTATATGACTATAATACCGGCATCGGAATTTTGTAAAAATGTTTATTAGTTTGAAAATTTTGATTAGTGACGAAATTGAGTCCCTCTACGTCACGACATTGAAATTAATCCTTACGGATTATGAGATGTCGATTTTCGTGTCAACGGGTTCCGTACTAATCGTAGAAATGGATGTATACGCGTTCAACTACGAATGATCGGGATCGTGTTAATAAACGAACCATAAAAATGATCATCGTAATTAAACGTGTTTGGATCCGAGCTTTTAAATTATTACGTAGAAATATATATATATATATACGCGGTACATTATAATAAAAATGTACAACGATAACTGAATGCAAAAAGTAAAATATTAGCGTTAGTAATGTCGTTACTATCGACTAGATATAATACTATAAGCATAAATAAAAATGTACAAATGTATATACACAAAAGACGAGAGAAAGAAGGGAAGAAGGAGAAGTCGGTGTTGAATGTTACACCCTCAACCTACATGTTCTTGCTTCTCGGGATACGGTTCGTCAAATGGCGGCTACGGCGCGGGAACGTCGAGATATGTAGGAGGAGTTGATGGTGTGTGTATGGCTCGGTTTGTATGGTAGAAGTTGTGTAAGTGCTCTTGGAAAAGTTGTAGGTGTATGATTGTGTCAAAAAGTATGTAAAAAAAGTTGTGTTTTAGTGTCAAAGGTTGACGGGTATTTATAGGGAACCACGATATAGGGTCACTCGACCGAGAGGCCCTAGTGCACTCGGTGGAGTGCCCTCGTGAATGAATCTGGACAGCCTTCTTGAGGCTCCACTCGATCGAGTGGGCCATCCACTCGACCGAGTGGATCAATTAGGCCGTGTTAAATCGGGAATGATTAGCCTTGATTTGCTCTTTGATTGATTATGTTTGATTTGGCTGGTTTTTGGATTGTGGCTCAAGTTTCGAGACGTATCAGGTCGTTTTTGTGTGTCGGGTTTGTCTTGACCGGGTTTTGAACCGGTCGCCAAAAGACGGGATTTATTTTTGGTGTCGGTTTTGACCCAAATTAGTCTCATTTTGCTCGGAACGACCCACTGGGCCTGAATTTGAGGTTGGTTTTGTGAGATTTGTATCCCGTTAAAAGCCCATGCCGGACATTATTAATTTCGAGCCCGTATCCGAGCGCGTTAGAACATGTTAGCGTCCGATCATCATCGGGTGTTTTTTGGAAACTACCATAGACACCTGGCAGTCAAAATGCGGGTGTCTACAGAGCCCCCACTCTGACTGAGGCTTGGACAGGGCGAAAGTCAGAGTAGCTACCAAGCCCGTTAAGACCTGGTAGACTTTCGATCGGGTCGTTTATAGTCCATTAGACTCGCGTGAAGGGCTCGCCAGCCATAAGTTAGAAATCATACCTGAGCTGATGATGATAACTCCGTGGGTAATCGGACTTGTCGCATAAGTCCTGGGTGCGCCTATATGTGGGCTCATCCCGTACCATTTCGGGGAAAATGCCGCCTTGGGCTTCCGCTGGGGAGATATGTGAGTTGCGCGGTCTTGAATTGTACCTCTATAAGTCACATAAAAGTTTGCATGCAACAGGTAGGTGAAACAAATATGACTCGCGCTGGGGAAGAATATTTTTTTAATTTTTGAAAGTTGAAATTTTTGAATTTTGAAAACGAAATCCTGAAAGCAACTCACGTGCTAGGTTTTCAAAATAAAAGGGGTAGAAAAGAAATTTGCAGTTTAAATAGACCGAAATTTGACCTTGTCGAAAAGGATTTTTCATATGGCCAAGTTTTGCAAATTTTTGAAGAGAGGGGTATACCGACAGACTCGACTCTGGACGTGAACGGACGAGTTGACAGACACGACTAAACTCTCGAGGGGTTGGACCGTGACTCGGTAGGGGGGTGGGCCACCTAACAAGACTCTTATGTTGCGCTATTCCGCAGCCTAGGCGAGTGGCAACATGGTCGAATCCTCGGAATGGGAAGGATGCGTTATCGGGGAATTGCAGTAGTCTGTAATGAGACTGCAATTGCACAACAGGGCTTAGCAATGTTGTTGTCTAGTGCTCTTGAATTCTTGGTTTCGAGGTATAGGCCCGAATTGGGCATTGTCTCGAGTCTTGACGGATTCTTGTCTATGACTGAGCCGAGTAGTAGGACACACTAAAAGAAAGGAGGCTAGTTTGAAGTCTTTTGGATTATGTGAGTGGATGGAGAACTTCTGTCTAAGAGAAGCTCCCAGGACGACAAAGCTAGCTGCTGAGAACATGATAGTGTCGTGACCGGAATAATCGCGCTTTTTGAATGTGTGTCAATGTGGGGTTGTGCCTTTGTTGAAAGGCTGCCTACGTATTCACGTGTAGTGCAATCAAACCAAGCCGTAGTTCAGTGGATTGAAAGATATATTATGGTGCCTAAGCTAATAGAACTTTGTGTGTAACTAGCCATAACGATGGTGTAGGCTAGGTGTGTTCCCAATGATGTCTTGATCAACGGGCTAGAACAGTTAGGATGTTGATCCTGTGACTGTGAGCGTTCTCCGGGGTAGCCCCCAGAGGTGGTGTGAACTATTTGGGCATGTTCTATGTCGACCGCAGGTTGAGTTCCCGTGTTTGGGGCTGGTAACTGGATTGGATTTTTTTGAAAATGTGGAGCTAGGTCGTAAGTGGCCTTGATGATTCGAAATCTGGAGCTTGATTTTGTGGAGCTAAGGCTTCGAGGGTAAGGTATTGTAATGTGGTAGGAAAGGGGGAAGTCGAGTAAAAATGACCCGAACTTCGATTGGGCAGGTTTGATGATGCAGGATCTGGTTTCCATGTCTGGCCCTAATGGTTAGGATGTATCCTATGGAGCTAGAATCCTCAAAATTTCGGGCTGTCTCTTAGCCTAGGTCTCGGGAAGGTCTTGAGGTTGTAATGTGGGAAGGCTGAGTGTGGTGTTAGCTGACCAGCTTGATTGTCACTCCCCTATTGGATGGTATGAGTATTGGTAATTTTGAATTTGACCGTTTTCACTATGGTCATGGGTTCTTGAATATTTATTGGTTGACTCCTTAGCCCCGGTCAGGGGATTCTTCATTTGGATTGACCGCTTTAACCTCGGTGGTGGGTGCCTCTTTTTTGACAATGGCCCCTTTTTTTTTCTTTCCTGGACTTGATTTTTTTGTCCATTTTCTTTTCCACGGCTATTCCCTGATGGTGTTGTGGGTGGATATGGGGGTGACCCCATCGGTTGGATTAGGCTTGTTGAGCTAAACCTTTGTAAGGTGTAAGCCTAGTTGGTGTTTGTGTGAGTGCAACTCGCGATGGAGTACTCTACGGTAAGCATGGTGGTTTGGATCTCGGTATTGTCATCATAATTCCGAGCAGGCTTGGTGGGAGTATCGTCCCAAGTTGGGTATTTCTGGCATCAAGTCTATAGAGTCACGATGCTTCTTTTTTTGCTTCTGGTCAGACTAAACGCCTAATCTAGGGATTGGTTAGTCTTATTGGAGGGGTATTTATAGTGGGAGATGGGCTTGCCTCCCGTCTTGAACCCAAACTAGGAGACTACCTAGATTTGTCATAGGATTCGACATCGCTCCTGCTACGGGTAGTTATGTGGCTTTTCTATACCAGACATGGAATAGGTAAAAGGGAAACACGGGCTCGGTTTCCTGCAGTCATTATAGATGTGCCTATAATAGTCACGTGTATGTGCTCACAGTGTATGATGGTGTTCATCATGTTCTCGGAAACACAAAAGGGAAGCATATATGAGAGATTGAAAAAAGCTGATTTTATTGGATTGAAAAAGAGGACAGAATACAGTTGACTCTGACCATGAAAGAGATAGAACATCCTAGACTCGGACTCAAATCAAATCTGGACTCTTGGATGAGGTTGTCAGTAGTCTTCGGCTTCTAAGGACTCAAGTGGATGTCCAGTATAGCCTTCGGCAGAAGCTTCACCCAGATCTTCATTATGTCGAAGATCGTCTTCAATCCTAATGCCCATTTCGGTAAGCACTGCAAAGTTTGGAATGCCGGCATACCTAAGATGGACGCGGTAGGAGGGTAGGAGGTTGTTGATGGACGCCTCCACTAGTGTCTTCTCGCTGGGCTTGTCTACCAGCTTAACACTCTCAGTCCGCCAACGTCGAAGGTATTTGGTGAAACCCTCTGTTGGATCCTGGGCCATGACTTCTAAAGTCCGCATGGTAGTCTGAAGTTCAGTATTATCAGAATAGTTTTTGGCGAACTCGGTAGCCACATCTTCCCATGTGGGGAACCTTTTTGCGTTTAGCCTATAGAACCAGGCTTTTGGATATTTCCCGAGGGATGCGCCGAACAAATTGATGAACATGTCAGCTTCGACCCCCTTGATTGCCATAAATGCTTTCAAGGCTCGGAGGTATAGTAATGGATCCTCCGTCCCTTCGAATATGGGTAACCCCTCTAAGTTGAGATTTGTTGGTAGTTTCTCACTGATGGGTGTATAGTCTAGGGAGTTCTCAATATGAATGTTGTTCCCTTGAAGAGCGTGGAACTGTTGTTCGAGCCCACGCACCGTGCTGATCAGTTTGGCAAATGGCCCAGTATTTACCGACCCAGAATCGAGGTCTTGCCGTTCAATGGCAGTTAAACGAGCATTCATGGCCTCTTGGTTGGTTTTCAGGAACCCTATATGGGTTTCGGTTATGGCCTGCCTACTAACCATTGTCTCCAGCAAAGCCTTCAGTTCCTTAATGGTGTTTTCCATGTCCCTATTCCCGGTTGTGGGTGCCATACTCTGCGAGAATACCCACGTAATCAGAAATGTTGCTTCGGAACTTGACTACACCAAGGCATAGGAAATAGCGCGGGAGGAGAGACAACTCTGGTTTGACTCGGGTTAGACTCTCCTAAGACAAATACGTAGGGTGCGATACTCGGAGTGACTGTGATTAATCTCCCCGTCGGAGAATAGCCCCCAAGTGAGGCCAAGGACTCAGGTAGGACTCAGATGGTGTGGCATCTAAGTGACTCAAAAGTGGGGTATGTGAGACACGTGTAAGACGTGACCCTTAGAGCAACCGTGATTGATCGCCCTGCTGAAGGGTAGCCCCCGAGTGAGATCGAGGTTTTGCTAAAACTCGAGTGTTGGACGAGTGACCCTTAGATGTAAGGATCACGAACCTTTTGTTATAGGGTTAGGCCTTGTAAAAGGTTGACCTGGCCTCAAGGAAAGGCAGACGGGGTAAGGGAAGAAACTTGCGATGTATGATCGGCAGAGTTTCGACGCTAGAGACCCTCGACTCGACTTGAATAAGGACAGCCCTGTGATTAGGGTAGACCATTAAGTCAAAGGATTCTCGAATTGGGATGACTCGACTAACGGATTGAAAGACGGGCGAAATTCCCTTAGGAAGGGTCGTGGGGACCGTCCTGTTTGAGGGAAAGGTCGCGTGAGACTTTCTAGCTAGGATTCGAGTGTGTAAACGGGCTTTCCTTGGTAGGAGTATGTCCTACGTAGGTGGGCCTTGCCTTAGTCAAATAAGGCGGACGGGGATAGGGAGGAAACCCGTGATGTAAGATCAACGGAGTTTCGACGCTAAAGACCTTCGACGACTTATGACAAGACCCGACACTGCTAAATACGGGAAGTCCTAAGAAAAGGAAGGTTTTGAAAATGAATTTTTTGGAAAATCCGAGAGAACTCGAAGAAGGGCACGATTTTTCAAAAAAAAATCGAAAAGTGCATCGGGCCCCAAATTTGAAAGTTCGTAAATATTTTCGAGTTTTGAAATGGGCAGAATACCGGCAAGAAATAGGCTATTTTGAGTAAAATCATAAGTCCTAAATTCGGTATGTGTCCCGGGTTTTGAAAATTGGATGTCTTGAAATTTGAAAATTTGAATGTTGGAAAAAAGAATTTCCGACGATTTGAAAATTGAAGATGAGATCCCGAAGATTTGAAAATCGAAAATGGCATCTCGAAGATTTGAAAGTTGAAAATGGCATCACGAGAATTTGAAAATCGAAATTGAATTTTGAAAATTCGAAAATCGAATTGTAGATCGGAAATTCGAATTTTGAAATAGGCGGCATGCCGGCTAGAAAATAGGCTTGTTTTGAGTCAACTCTTAAGTCTAAATTTCGGCAGCTTTCCAAGTTTTTTGAAAATTGGATATTTTGTGAAAAGATGCATTTTTGGAATTTCGGAATTTTGAATATCCAAAATGAATTTCCGAAGATTTGAAAATCGAAAGAGGATCCCGACTTTTACATTTGGCGAAAATGCCGAGAGGCTCGAATATTTTGAAAAGTCGAAATTTTTTGAAATTTTGAATAGCATACCGGCTAAAAATAGGCTTGTTTTGAGTTAAATCGTAAGTCCTAATTTCGGTAGCACTCCGGTTTTTGAAAATTTGAATATTTTTGAAAAGATGCACTTTTTGAAATGACGGTTTTTGAAAACGACACGGAAACCAAGTAGCACATAGTCACGTAAGCATTATGACGACACCATGTATGCTTTACACTAAGTCTCGGTCGGTCTAAATGGGGTCTATACCAGTGCTCATAGTCTAGACGAGAAACGGGACGTACTTCCTAAGTCGAGTTGAGCTTAGAACATGCCGCAAAGTCCATACGAATCGACTATGAACACCTTTAACGTATCCAAGGCGGAATACGTCGTGGTATAGTGGGACGTCGGTCACCAGTACCGGCCCGGGAAAATATGGGGTTATGCATGAACCGTAAAACTAAAACGCATATTGTATTTATCAAACGATTTCTATTCGAGTCTCACCCTGAGGATGCCGATGGTTAGGCACTCATCGGTTAATCCCCAGCGGAGTCGCCAAATTGTGGACATGACGTAGGTCCACCCCGACGCGGCCACGCGCGGGTTTGGGTAGGCGAATGCACCTCCATATGAGAATGGATCGAATTGAAATTTAAGTCGAAATGGAGTCGCCACCGAATTTTATGGTTATTCGGAACCGTTTGAGCCCACTCTATATCGCTATGGGCCATACACCGAGTATGGCCCATCTCGGTTTGAGAGTTTATTGGGCTCGTCCCTTTGCATTATGATACCGATACCGTCACTGCCGGTTATCGTGTATTGAATGACTCTCGTGCGTCAACGGTTTCGGGCATCCGGAAACCGAGGTTCTGAGTAAGGGGTGAGGGTACGTGATGGGAAGCCCACTAAGGACACCCAACCCCGCCCGCACTTAGCGGCCTCTACTAGGACATCGTTTGACTTTCTAATATGTGCGTTAGTGATTCGGTGAAATGATATGCAAACAGTGTTTTAGCTAAGCATGCGAATTAAATGTGAGCTACGTCATTTAATGCATCTAATTTATTGTCGAAGTGATTTAGCATGCGAGGGTTCATTTATAAACGGTAAAACGTAAATAAATAAAGCAAAAGCAATAATAAATCGATTACAAGTTACACGGGCGGAATACAACCCGGAATTCACAATACAACGAACAATAAAATAGGATAATCGAAATGCATAATTGAAATGACAAGCAATAATTACAAACGGACCCGTGTATAAACTAGACCGTGATTTGTGTAGATGGACGAACCTTAATTAATTACGCATTATATTGCATATTAATCAAAGGACGGAGGTTCGAGGCCTAGGCGTGGTGCTAACCCGATCTCGAGCCTCGATGCCTTGTCCCGAATTATCACCTCGAGAAATGGAGTCTAAATTAATTATACGTCGGATACAATTAAAGAGTCGTCGACATAAAATTAATAGTGTGAGACCGTCGATCAAAATCGTTTTAAGTGTCGTGATATGTGCGAGTTTTGAAGAAAGGGGGGTCACGTGATTGTCTTTACACGTGATGACTAAAGTCGTAAAAAGGCGAGGCTCGAAATGTGTGTCGAGGCTCTCGATTTTCTGGGTTACAGGACCCACTCGACCGAGTCGTGGTCTGACTCGGTCGAGTGCGCCTTTAAACGTGGTTACTGCCCAGTTTTTTGGGTGCTACTCAATCGAGTAGCCTGTGTACTCGGTCGAGTAGCCCCTGTACGAGTAGTGACTCGTGTATTTTTATGCATTTAAAAATCGATGATTGGCCGAGTTAAATAAAAATATTGACGATTTAAATTTAACTCAGTTTTTCGGTATTATAGTCATGTTTTATATGACTATAATACCGTCATCGGAATTTTGTAAAAACGTTTATTAGTTTGAAAATTTTGATTAGTGACGAAATTGCGTCCCTCTACGTCACGACATTCAAATTAATCCTTACGGATTATGAGATATCGATTTTCGTGTCAACGGGTTCCGTACTAATCGTAGAAATGGATGTATACGCGTTCAACTACAAATGATCGGGATCGTGTTAATAAACGAACCATAAAAATGATCATCGTAATTAAACGTGTTTGGATCCGAGCTTTTAAATTATTACGTAGAAATATATATATATATATACGCGGTACATTATAATAAAAATGTACAACGATAACTGAATGCAAAAAGTAAAATATTAGCGTTAGTAATGTCGTTACTATCGACTAGATATAATACTATAAGCATAAATAAAAATGTACAAATGTATATACACAAAAGATGAGAGAAAGAAGGGAAGAAGGAGAAGTCGGTGTTGAATGTTACACCCTCAACCTACATGTTCTTGCTTCTCAGGATACGGTTCGTCAAATGGCGGCTACGGCGCGGGAACGTCGAGATATGTAGGAGGAGTTGATGGTGTGTGTATGGCTCGGTTTGTATGGTAGAAGTTGTGTAAGTGCTCTTGGAAAAGTTGTAGGTGTATGATTGTGTCAAAAAGTATGTAAACAAAGTTGTGTTTTAGTGTCAAAGGTTGACGGGTATTTATAGGGAACCAGGATATAGGGTCACTCGACCGAGTGGCCCTAGTGCACTCGGTCGAGTGTCCTCGTGAATGAATCTGGACAGCCTTCTTGAGGCTCCACTCGATCGAGTGGGCAATCCACTCGACCGAGTGGATCAATTAGGCCGTGCTAAATCGGGAATGATTAGCCTTGATTTGCTCTTTGATTGATTATGTTTGATTTGGCTGGTTTTTGGATTGTGGCGCAAGTTTCGAGACGTATCAGGTCGTTTTTGTGTGTCGGGTTTGTCTTGACCGGGTTTTGACCCGGTCGCCAAAAGACGGGATTTATTTTTGGTGTCTGTTTTGACCCAAATTAGTCTCATTTTGCTCGGAACGACCCACTGGGCCTGAATTTGAGGTTGGTTTTGTGAGATTTGTATCCCGTTAAAAGCCCATGCCGGACATTATTAATTTCGAGCCCGTATCCGAGCGCGTTAGAACATGTTAGCGTCCGATCATCATCGGGTGTTTTTTGGAAACTACCATAGACACCTGGTAGTCAAAATGCGGGTGTCTACACAATCTTTCCTCTTCACTAGTATGGTATAATCTTATCATCTTTTTACTCTTTATCTTGTTTGTTTATCCAAGTTTTAATCTTTGTTCATTATATTGTTCTTAGTTCATTGTTTTCACTAGTTTGTTTATGCTTGTTTGGATTCTTGTTTTGGTTCTTCTTGTTCTTGTTAGTTGTAGTTTAATTATGTTTGAGTAGATTCTTGCTAGGGTTAGTAGGGTGATTTGGGTGTTTATTGGGTGATTAAGGGTTTGTTAGAGATGTTGGTGGAAGATTTGGGTTTCCTCTTGGTTTGATGCATATCACATGTTTGTTGAAATGCTTGAATGACTAGTAGATGCATATACTTGTTTTTCTTGCCTTTTCTCTTGTGGGTTTGGTTCCCTCACTACGTAGCGAGAGCCCGGTGAGGACGACCCCTAGGTCGGTCTACGTAGCGAGAGCCCGGATGCGACCTAGGCCACTATAGCGCGCTAGTAACCCCGTTTGTCATGTGTGTCACCAAGATGGGTTTTAGGAGGAACCTCTAGGTGGGTCTACGTAGCGAGAGCCCGGACCTCATCTAGATTACCCTACTACTCCCTTCACTCTAGTTCTTCCTCGAACATTCCATTGCCCCTTTGAACCCGACCTAATCCTAGCCCGTTTTCCTTGTTTGTTTTCTCCGTCTCCTTAGTCATAGTCTTAGCCTTCTCTCCCCTTCTTATCATTGTTTTGTTTAGCTTAGCTCGTTGACTTAGTCTCGTATTTAGGCGACCTTAGTCTAGACGCCTCTTACCGTCCCCGTGGATTCGACCCGACTTACCCTAGCTACCCACTAGGATTAGCCGGTTAATTATTGATCGGTGGGGATCCACGGCAAATCCCTCCCATCAATTTGGCGTCGTTGCCGGGGACGGTGCTAGTTTAGACTTTGGTTTCCTAGTTACTTAGCTTGACTTTGTCTTTGTGTTTGTGTTTTTCTTTTTCTTCTTGTTCCTTTTTGCTTCTTGTGTGTGTGAGGTTTATTTCTCTCTTGTCTAGTGCCCAAAAAGCACTAGGCTTCTCACGTTTGCTCTTAGTCTACAGTTTGTGCTTAGAGGTGGTGACCATCTTCTTCTTGCAACTTAGAGCCGCTTTAACGGACGGTTGCTAGATTGAGAAGTCCTCAACCGGGTATGAGCCACGATTTTCGAGCAAGCATGGGGTTTGATCTATACTCCCCACACTCGGGAGCCGATATGAGCTACTCCTCTCCCTCTATGGATCAAGGGTATGACATGACGTCTCCCTACTACTATCAAGCTTCTTGGGGTAATCAAGACTCTAGTGGGTACGATCTTCAAGAATATGGAAACGGCTACCAGCAAGTGAACGCTTACCAATCCTACGATCATGGTGGCTATTACTCAAGCTATGATTGTGAACCCACCATGTTCAATCAAGATTCACCTTATGGAAGCCAATATTTCCAAAACCCACCACATTACCCTCCACCCCAACCACAATATGAACCCCATGACCCACAATTATACCAATCACCTCAACCTTGCTACCAACAATATGATACCCCACTCCTTGGGTATCATCAAGATTTTCAAGGAGCTTTACAAGACCCCAATGACCACCAATCGTCAAACTTGGAGTTGTATTAATTGATTCTTCAATTGCAAAGGACCACCCAAGAATTGACCATTCAAATGCAAAAGGATCAAGATGAATTCATGGCCCAATATCGAAGGGAAAACGAGGCGAGGGATGCTCGATTAAATGCATTATCGGTTCAAACCGTAATGTTTTTATCCCGAACGTCACAACAAGATGAAGGGTGCTCACTTGAGCAAAGAGAGCAACCTAATCACGAAGCCGCCGATGATGGTCCTTTTGGGAGCGAAATTTCCTTTGAAAGAGAGACGAACAAGGATATGGCTCTTGGTGTAGGCAACATTGGTGAGGAATTGGAGGAGGATAGTGAGTTGGATGATTTGGTGGAGTTTGTGAAGTTGTTGGGTGAAATTTATGAGCCCAATTTGCCCATGTCCGAGAATGTGGATATGCATCAAGAGCCCCTTACAAGTAAGCGATGCAATGATTTGGAAGAGATTGAAACCGCCAGTAGAAGTTTCAATTCTCCTCTCCAAGATGATGTGGGGACAAGTGATGAAGATGGGGACCCACAACTTGAGGAAAGTGTGGGGGTGTGCAACTAGGAAATGGGGCCAAAGCCGCTTTTTGTGCCTCGTTTCTTGGATTTGAAGCTTGCTTGTGATTGGAGACGATGCTTAGGGAGGAAGAGGTCGGTGAAGCTCGTGGG
The DNA here is from genome assembly GCA_958450325.1 of Agrostemma githago. Taxonomy (NCBI): domain Eukaryota; kingdom Viridiplantae; phylum Streptophyta; class Magnoliopsida; order Caryophyllales; family Caryophyllaceae; genus Agrostemma; species Agrostemma githago. The sequence goes on from OY288252.1 coordinate 31,251,345, forward strand.
ATGGATAGACCCCGGAGACAACGTGAAATATGATGTCGGGTCTTTTGAGGACTACTTCTTGCCTCCACCTTGGAGGCCGTGGAGGATAGCTTGGCTCGAGCACTCTTTGGGCCTTCATTTCGATGTCGGTCGTGCATTTGACTTGCTCCTCCAAGCCCTTGAGGATTATGGTTGAAGAATGAGAGTCCACCATCCTAGGTTTGACGGAGTTCCTAAAGAACCGCCATGTTGTATATTCCTCTTCTCTCTTCTCTCGAGTTTTTGTAATTGTGTGATTTAATTGCTTAATTTTAGGATTTGTTTTGTTTTTTTTGGAATTCTTGTAATTTGGAATTTTTGTTGAGTGAGGTGAGGGAGGGGATTCTAATGATTATTGTGAAGTTGTGTAGGATGATTGATGTTTGAAGATGATTATATGAGTTTTGGAGGTGAATGCTTGAAGCGGTCTTGGGAGCGGTTCTATTATTGATTTTTGGGAGATTTGATGAAGCTATGTGCTTAGGTGAATTTTTTGAAAATCAAGAGAAGCTCCACTTATATCTCCTATGATTACCATCAAGTATTTCGTGCTCGGTCTTCTATTTTTCCGTCAAGTCTCGGCTCGGTGGGATTTTTATTGGAAGACAGGAGCTAGATGGTTGTTTTTGAGCTTGCAATAAGCTTTTGGGAAAGGGATTTCGGATCCCGAGTTGTTATTTGTGGATTGGGAGTAAGGCTAGGTGAGTTCTTATTGAAGGGAAGCTTCAAAGGCATCCCGGGGCGAGAACGGGTTTCATTTGGGCAAGAAAAGGTATCATCTCGGGCGGGATGAAAGCTCATCCCGGTCGGGTTGATGTGGCAAAAACTTGCAGCTATTGGAGCACCGTCCCGGGCGAGACGAGCTCGTCCCGGGCAAGACGAGCCTTCTCGGCCGATACGGGGCAGTTACAGCTCACTTCGTTTTTTTTCCTTCTTGCAGCCCGAACCCAGCTCAAGCCCACCCCGCCCCATGCTTCCCTCTCACACAATAATACCCAACCCAACCCAACCCATTCCCATATCATACTAACTCATGTTCAACCTCCTTCATCTTCATAACACACAAAATAAACCCCAATTCCATAACCTCCAAAACACCATAAATATACAAATACTCCACCAAATCTCATCAAATCACTTCCAATACCACCCAAAATCAGTTTCTATCACATTAATACCTATCCTAGACCCATTTTCTACCATTTAAATCACCAAAAACGAAAAAAAAATCAAGTTTTTATCACCATTTATCCCAAAATCCGAGTTTGGGGTTTTGGTTTCAAACTCGATTTAGCTTGTTGGAGTTGGTCTTGGAAGCTTATTACACCATTTTTAAGCTTCTATTGTGTGTTTTTGTGGGTTCTAGTTAGTGTTTTTGGGTAAAATCCGAGTTTGGGTGTTCACCATTTTTTAAGCTTCTTCATCTTTAATGGCTCCAAAGAAAAGAGGGAATGTGGTAGCAAGTAAGAAAAGGAAGAGTGCTTCCACTTCTAGAGCCGAATTCGAGCCCGAGGTCGAGGTTGAAGAGCCGGAAATTCCTTGCCATCCGGATTTTCCTACCCTTATCTTTGGTTCGGAATGGCAGAAGGAGCAATTCTACAAGCTCCTTGGTAAGCCTCTTGAGCCAACTCGTTTTATTTGTAAAATCATACTTAGGAAGCTTGGCATCCTTGAACAATGTAGACAATTGTTTGTGGGTATGGGGTTGGAAATGTTATTTAACATGCATGAGCGGACCTACAAGCAACTCACCCTTGAGTTCTTTAGTAGCTTGTTTCTAAATACTCGAGTTGATCCACCCCGGATTGCTTTTCGGGTGAACAATGGTGACTACAATTGCACCCTCCCCGAGTTTGGTGATATTTTTGGTCTTCCCCTAGCTTCTAATTGTAACCCACCCGCCGGTTTTAGTGAAATTGATGTTTGGAAAAGTATAATCGGTCTTAGCCTTGTCGACTATCGACGGTTTTCTAGCCGTCATGTCCACCACCCGGTTTTGCGTTTTTGGCATCGATTAATTACGGGTACGATATTTGGGAGACCCGAAATGATCTCTTTCACGCAACAAGAATTAAACATACTCGGGGCCTATTTAAATCTTAAGAGTCAACCTAGGTTCACCCCCGACCTTTCCCTTGCCTTGGCTAAGCACTTTCTTAAGATAAGTAAGGCGGGGAAGAATGTGAGTGAGATTGTTCTCGGGGGGCTCATAACACACATAGCTAAGGCGGTAGATGAGAATTTCAGCGAGGAAGACTTGATCCCCGTACCGGGGTATACGACCATAGATGAGGACTGTTTGACTAGGTTCCATAAATGGATCGCCTATGAGAGGGAGCACAAGAGGTATCAATGGTTTACCTCGGGTCGGCCACACTTCACTTTGCCATGCCCTACGCTTCCGACCCTTGTGCCTTTGCGACATTTCCTAGTCCCGGTCCGAGAGCCTAACCTTCTAATGCCCGGTGCGGGAGGTGACCCCGGCGCCTCTTCCTCCCTTAGTCCGCATATACATGCTAGTATGAGGCCTCGACAACAACCAACCCAACAACAACATCAGCAAGCTACCCGACCACTCCCCTTTAACCCTACGCCCCCGGCGTATGTGTACATTCCTCCGTACACCCCCTACACTCCATTTGCCTACCCTCAGCCCCCGGCCGATACATCCATGGCCGCGATGCTTAGTGCTCTACATCTAGGGCAATATGAGTAGAGGAGGGATGATTATTATGCTCAATACCCCGGTTATCATCTTTAGGCTCAACAGGGGTATATTGATCCACGTGGCAACCTTCCGTCATGGTATAGACCCGAGTATTTCCCTAACCACGGTAATTCTAGTGGTAGTGGTGCCATGATGGATGATGAGGAGTACGAGGCCGAAGATACCTTCGATATAAATAGGGGGATGGGTAATCAGGAAGCCAGTGAAGAAGATGAAGATGGAAATGATGATGATGATGACAACAATGGATGTGAAGAGGGGGATGATGACGAGCGAGATGACTATTGATTATTGAAACGATGGAGATGCGTTAGTTGCTAACCCTTGGTATGACAACTTTCTTTTGTTTTCCGTTTTTGATGCTTGTCTATTTTATTTCCCCCTTGCTATGAGTAATTTGTTGGCCCTCGGGGCCTTTATGGTGATCGCTCCCGATTCTCGATGACGTGATTACATCGAGAATCATTTGAAAAATCCAAATTTACAAGTCTTTTCTCTTTCTTTATTTTATTTTTCTTTTTGTAGGATTTAGTCGAATTTAGACGGAATCCGGGCTAGGTGACTTGATTACACCTAGCCCTCCCCTCCCATTTCCTTTTATTTCCTTCTTTTATTTCTTCCCCCATCCATATCTTTTCTTGTCTCGGCCCATGGTGACTTGATTACACCCCGGCCGGACGCATTCTACCCTTTTCTTCATCTTCATTTTTGATTTTTAGCTTTGTTTTCGTAGTTTCTTTTCTTTCCTTTTGTCTCTCCGCACACTACGATCGAGCATGAGGACATTGCTTGGTTTAAGTGTGGGGGAGCGATATTCTAGTATAGTTAGTTCTATTTTTGTAGTTTTTTTCGAAAAAATCCTTAAAAATTTGAAAAAAATTCACAAAAATCAAAAAGATTTTCTTTTTGTGTCTTTTTCTTTTGTGTCGTTGTGTCGTATATTTGTTTTGTATGCGTGTTTTTCCTCCCTTTTTCCTTATAGGTTGCTTAAATCACCAATAGTTTTGGAGAGCTTTCAAGACTTCCGGTAACATCTTTATCCCTTTTTCTTCTTTATCTCTTGCGGAGTTTGGAGGAGATTGTGATGTTGTGTGCTCGGGTGGAGCTTTGTAAAGTTGTGGTTGATTTGGTGGCTTGTTTGGATGATCGGGGTGGTGTTTGTGTTGTTTATGTGTTCGTTTTGTTTTGTTTTTGTTTTGTTGCTTTTGCTTCTTTTTGTTTCGTTCCTTGTTGAGTGTTTTTTTTGTGTTGTATAGTTGTGTCTTGTGTGTAAAAAGGTTTTCGAAAACCCGGTTTAGAGACTAGTGTGCGAGTGTTTACTTTCCCTTCCTCGTAGTATAAATCGAGCCTTGGACTTTACTCTAGTAGAATGACCCTAAATCAATGATTTCGTTGGTCCTTTACCTAGAGTCCACCTAGCTTACTAGGGATTTACTGCGGGATTTGCACTTTTGACCATTATGACCACCCACGATGTGAAAAGGCCTTGGTTGCCGAGTCCCGTCCCTTAGGTGACCATGTCCGGAATTGTTTGATTAGTCCATGATGGTAAGGATTTGTCACGTCCTTAGCCAACAATAAACTACCGATTACACCTAGTGGGTAGCTAGGGTAAGTCGGGATCGTATCCACGAGGACGGTAAGGCGAAGTTTAGACTATGTTGGCCTAAAAACGAGACTAGATTACCAAACAAACACAAAGAAACAATAATCGGAAAACTATGATGGAGAAGAGATAAGAACTAGACTAACAATTAACTAGGAACAAACTAAACAATGAAACTAATGAGACGATGACTAACTAAGAGGATGGACTCAAATATGGAAAGAAGTGGGGTAGGTCGGGTTCATAGGAGTAGAAGGGTAATTGGGGTGATCAAGGGTATAGGTGTCTCCTAATTGCTAGAGTCGGTCCGGGCTCTCGCAACTTAGACCGATGTCAAGGTGGGTCCGGGCTCTCGCAACTTAGACCCTAGTCCGCGCTCTCGCGACTAAACTATTCTCAACATTTCCGCATCATAGACAAACAATGAGAAGATGAACACAAGTATGGGAAGCATGGCCACTACAACTCACACAAGCATATCAACAAACACATAGAGTGCCCACAATGTGACTAACAATAAAGATTCACCCTTTTCCCTTAATCAACCCTAATCATCCATAATCTACCCCTAATCCCCCTACTAACCCCATAAGATTACTACTCACTCATTATCATGAACAAAACAACCATAACAAGAGAAAACAAACTCACTAAACAAACATCCATAATGATTAACAAGAACAATAACAATCACAATATAGAAAGATAGAAACTTGAATAAATAACAAAGACTAAGGATGAAAAGATTGTACCAACAATAGGATGAAGAAAAGATGAAAACTTGTATTAATGAGAAACCCAAATACAATCCCAAGGTTGTCAATCTTGGAACAATCTTCAAGAATCCCTTAATCCAAGACTAATTACAATGATTAACTAAGGATTAAAGAGAGAATTAAACTAATGAGAGTGGTACTAATCTAGGGTTTTGAATGTTAATGGAGGCTTAAACTAGTCTAGGGTAAGATAAGATGTCTTATCATTACAAGAAGGGAGTATATATATGGGTACAAGAATGAAAGAGCATGAAATAAAAGAAGGCGTGCAGCAGCGTCACGGTCCCGACCGGGACGGATCATCCCGACCGCGACGGCCTGTCATCCCGACCGGGAAGGGTTGGTCCCGATCGGGAAGGGCTCACAGCATCACCTTTCAACGTGCACCCCATCCCGAACGGGATGGGTCTTGTAGGTCTCCCATGAGAGCTCTTTGGTCCCTCCTTGCCTCTCACGGGCTTCTCGCTGATTCTCGAGACTCGGGATCGGGTCTCGGAGGCTCGGGATTGGGTCCCAAGGTCTCGGGGTCGATTCGAAGGCATCGAGTCATCATTCCTTTACTCCGTTGGCTCCAAAATGTGTATGTATTGAGTCAGAATCGCTCCAACTCATCCAAATCGATCTCGGGAACCTGAAACAAACTAAAGGAAGCATAAGAAGCCCATAAATCGCTCACAAGGAGCGATTCCACAAGGAAAATGGGACCAAAACACAACAAATGGGCACTACAAACTACACTTATCAGTCCAAGTTCTCCACTTTTTGTGGGTTTGAAGAGGGATCGCGACCCCCGACTTACCCATTCACCTACCTCCTACACATATCCACACAATAAATTGCAAATTGTTGAAATCATCTTTCTTGTTGCAAAAAGAAGTGCTTACAAGCCAAATCAAGCCAAAAGGGCAAAGAAAAGAAGATGAAAGAAAACGAAAGAAAGAAAAGATTGAAGAAAAAGAAAAGGCACAAAAGCCAAAAAGAAAATAGAAAAGAAGAAAAAGAAATCGCATAGCAAAACAAAGCAAAGATGCAAAGAAAAGAGAAAATGCCAAAAGAAAACCCGTCTCACAAAAATAATCTCGACATCTCAAAATAAGTCTTTTTCCGACTTTTACCGTGAAGAGCCTACCAAAGAACCGAGTCCCTAGGAAGGATGATAGCAGCAAAGGTCGGTCTTCCCTCACTTTGCAAATATTTTCACCTTTTTACTTGGACTAATTAGGCGGTTTCGGGCACGGGACGACCCTCTTGGCTCATGGCTAAAGGGGGCGGGGTCTCACTTACCTACAGTGTCGAATAACACCGTGGTTCATCCCTTTTCCACTCCGCCGATCGTCCCGTAATACGTTCTTAGAAAGTTAGGAGGACCTAGGTGAGTTACCAACGTTTTTTGTTGCTTTATCGTCATACTATTAGGGTTTAGTTCATCTCGATTTGTATGATTAGCTTGGGAACGTTTTCACTTGCCTCGAGTCCTAAACCGGTGCTTCTTTCACCGCTTGTTTGAGGGAAGCGGTATTTGTTTTCTTTTGGGTGCAACCGATTATGTGTTTGTTTGTGTGTTTATGTGTTTTGTGTCCTATTGCATCCACAGTTTTGTCGCAAGACCCCACTTGCCTTGCGGAGTGCACTTTTCCTCTATGTGTACTCGCGTGAGTTGAAAGGGCGTAGGGTGCGCTAATACCCGCTTGGCTAGTTTATTAGTTAGTATGTGCTTACTCGAGGGCGAGTAAGGGTTAAGTGTGGGGGAGTTGATAAGTGTAGTTTGTAGTGCCTATTTTGCTATGTTTTGGTCCCATTTTCCTTGTGGAATCGCTCCTTGGGAGCGATTTATGGGCTACTTATGCTTCTTCTAGTTCGTTTTAGGTTCCCGAGACCATACATGAAGAATTGGAACAATTCTGACTCGTTTCATACACTTTTGGAGCCAACGAAGAGGAGGAACGATCACTTGGTGCCTTGGATTCGATCCTGAGACCTTGGGACCCATTCCCGAGCCCCTTAGACTCGATCCCGAGCCCGAAGAATCGATGATAAGCCCATGAGATGCAAGGAGGGACCTTAAAGCTCTTATTGGAGGCCTACAAGACCCTTCCTGGGCTGGATAGTGGCATTCCCGACCGGGAAGGAGTGCGCGATGCAACCAGCCCCTGTTTTGGGCCATCTCGGCCGAGACCAACCTTGGCTCGGTCGGGACCAGCCCTTCTCGGCCGGGATGGGGCCGTCTCGGTCGGGACGGAGGCGCTGCAGCGTGACTTCGCTTCCTTTCTTCTCCTTTCATTCTTGTAACCTTATATATATACCCCCTCTTGTAATTTTATGTTAGGTTAGACATTATCCCTAAAACCCTAGACTACTTTAGGTTAGATTAGCATAGATTAGAGTAGATTAGTCGGTAATTAGTCTTTAATCTTAGTTTAGTCTTGTATTAAGGGAATTCTTCAAGATCCATTCAAGATTGACATTCTTGGGTGTTTGTTTTGGGTTTTTCTCATTAATGCAAGTTTCAATCTTTCCTCTTCACTAGTATGGTATAATCTTCTCATCTTTTTACTCTTTATCTTGTTTGTTTATCCAAGTTTTAATCTTTGTTCATTATATTGTTCTTAGTTCATTGTTTTCACTAGTTTGTTTATGCTTGTTTGGATTCTTGTTTTGGTTCTTCTTGTTCTTGTTAGTTGTAGTTTGATTATGTTTGAGTAGATTCTTGCTAGGGTTATTAGGGTGATTTGGGTGTATATTGGGTGATTAAGGGTTTGTTAGAGATGTTGGTGGAAGATTTGGGTTTCCTCTTAGTTTGATGCATATCACATGTTTGTTGAAATGCTTGAATGACTAGTAGATGCATATACTTGTTTTTCTTGCCTTTTCTCTTGTGGGTGGTAGTTTGTTTGTGGGTTTGGTTCCCTCACTACGTAGCGAGAGCCCGGTGAGGACGACCCCTAGGTCGGTCTACGTAGCGAGAGCCCGGATGCGACCTAGGCCACTATAGCGCGCTAGTAACCCCGTTTGTCATGTGTGTCGCCAAGATGGGTTTTAGGAGGAACCTCTAGGTTGGTCTACGTAGCGAGAGCCCGGACCTCATCTAGATTACCCTACTACTCCCTTCAGTCTAGTTCTTCCTCGAACATTCCATTGCCCCTTTGAACCCGACCTAATCCTAGCCCGTTTTCCTTGTTTGTTTTCTCCGTCTCCTTAGTCATAGGCTTAGCCTTTTCTCCCCTTCTTATCATTGTTTTGTTTAGCTTAGCTCGTTGACTTAGTCTCGTATTTAGGCGACCTTAGTCTAGACGCCTCTTACTGTCCCCGTGGATTCGACCCGACTTACCCTAGCTACCCACTAGGATTAGCCGGTTAATTATTGATCGGTGGGGATCCACGGCAAATCCCTCCCATCAGGACTCTAGCACCAGACCCCTTAGACTCGAATACAGACTCAGACTCAGACTCAGAATCAGATTCGGAATCGGTGTCTGGCATGTCTCCTTCCCCGGTGGTCAGCTTGTAGACTCGGCCCTGGCCGTCGGTCCATTTAACGGTCTTCTTCCAGGCTCTTTTCCTAGTATCAGCACCGACCTCCGAGATCAGCTTTGAAGGATCGAACCTGTTGCTTCGAAGGATCAGGTTCACCAGATCTTCCTTAGGGGTCGGGACAGTCTTGTCTTCCCCAAATAAGAGCCCCAGCACGGGCTCGGCATTGTCAGTACCCTCCTTGGATTCAGATTGGATGAGGGCGAATATGTCATCCGAAATATAGTTGCATTCCCGAGCTAGTTCAGTCTCGGGATGTGTGGTAGTTGGTTGATACAGGCCAACTTGAATAGCCCCGAATACCGGTGTAACGAAATAGTCAGCCAACCTTGGGCTATAAGGGCCCAAGTAGGTACCCTTTATGATGTTGCAAGCTTTCTCAATGCCCGCTCGGACCACATTTCCCGGGGTCACAGCATACACTAAGCCGAAGCGAGATTCCCCGTCATTCAGGAATCGATAATCTTCCCAGCTGGAAGATATGGCCTCGAGGTAGCCCCCGGTAAATACCCCAAATTTTGCAGCATCGTGTCGATGCTTGTGGTGAAATAGGGCCTGAAAAGATACTCTTCTTCAATCATCCCTACAAAATCGAACCCCCAAAGGTCGGTGCGGTCTGGGGCGTTAAGCTAGCCACAGTCATAGGGGTTGCCTCTAGAGTAATAATGCCGTCTTGCAGGGGCATTTTGATCTTTCGGTGAAGAGTAGAAGATACCGCCTTTACAGCATGGATCCATGGCCTTCCTAGGAGTAAATTGAAAGAGCAGGTGACATCGATAACTTGGAACATTAGCTCCTTTTCAATTTGACCCGTTGTAATTGCCAACTTAACGGCCCCAGAAACCGCCTTTGGACTTCCATCGAAAGCCTGGATAGTGTGGGCAGTCGGTATATAGTCGGCCTCGGTGATGCCGAGGGCTTTGGCAGTCCTTAGAGGGAGGACATTCACAGCAGACCCGTCATCAACTAGGGTCATTGGGAGGTACTTCCCCCGGCAAATTACCGTGATATATAGGGCTAGATTGTGAGATGCCCCGAATGGTGGTAGGTCGGCATCCGAGAAAGTGACTAATGGACCTTCTTCTTTGGACTTGTCCTTGAGGTAGGGCAGGATGGTGGCTAACATTTCAGTAGGGGTAACCTGGGAGTCGACCTTGATCTGATCGAGAGCCTTAGTAAGTGCCTCTCGATGCTCTTGCGAGCTAACCAAGAGTTGCCATATAGTGAGGTCAACTCGGGCCCTTTTTAATTGCTTGATAAGAGCCGTATCGGTGCTTGGCTCTTCAATGGCCTCTTCCGTCCTGGCAGGTTCAGTGACGGCTGTCGGGACTGAGATGTCCTTGGAGCTAGTGGCTGAATAAGGACGGCCAACGGTGGTGAGGTGGTTACTGGCTAAGGCCTTGGACTTAGCCCTCCGGATTTCTTCGGGGGTGATGGGGACAATTTCCCCTTTGGTGAGGTACACATCTTCCTCATCATCGAACCATATCCCATTGATTTGTGGGATGAAAGAAGAGATAAGGTGAGAACAGTCGATCACCTCACCGTGAAAATAGCATGAGAGCTAAAGGGGTTGTCCTTTTTGCTCGGCTTGTTCCCGGGTAACGGTATTTTCCTGCTCTATCAAATCCTGAATCAGATGCTTCAACTTCCAACATTTCTCGGTATCATGCCCATTGCCCCGATGATACTGGCAATAGGCTTGGGCATTGTAGCTTTTGGAGCGTTTTTCAACTGGAACTTCAGGAGTTGGGTCTATCGATTGGTCCAGGCCCTTGGAAGACAGCCTTTGTAAGGCGTATGTATAGGTAGTCCCTATATCAGTGAATACCCTAGGAGGGGTATTTCTTTTGGACGAGGCATCTAATAGGTTAACCGTGTCAAAGATACTTCGGGTTGCGGCCGGGGGCTTGGTAGTGGATGAGAAAGCCCCTTGGTATCCCTTGCTAGGGGCCTTAGTCAGGCTCTCTAGTCTTAGATCATCCTCAATTCTCATGCCCATTTCAGTAAGAGTGGTGAAATTGGGGATGACAGCATACCGGAGGTGGACCCGGTAGGAAGGGAGGAGATTCTTGACAAAGGCCTCCACTAAAGTCTTTTCACTGGGCTTATCGATCAGTTTCACACTTTCGGCCCTCCAACGTTGGAGGTATTTGGTAGCCCTCCTTAGGTTCTTGGGCCATAACCTCTAGAGACCGCATTGTGGTCTGAATCTTGGTGTTATCAGCATAGTTCCGGGCAAATTCCGTAGCCACATCATCCCATGTCGAGAACTTCTTTGGGTCTAGCCTGTAGTACCAGGCCTTTGGGTGTTTTTCAAGAGATGCAGCAAAGAGGTTTTTGAACATAGAAGAGTCCACTCCCTTAATAGCCATGAACTCCTTGAAGGCCCGTACATGTAGTAACGGGTCTTCAGTCCCTTCAAACATGGGTAAGCCCGTGAGATTCAGGTTCGTGGGCAGTTTGTCAATTACCGGGGAGTACTCCCGACTATTCTCCCGATGGATATTGTTACTTCCAGTTAAGTGAACCTGTTCTTCTAATTGGCAGACCGAGCTAACTATTTCAGCTAGAGGTTCCGTAACCCCGGTATTTGGAGTCCTTTGCTCCACTACAGATAAACGAGGAACGATAGCCACTTGACCGGTCCTCATTTCTGTCAATTGGGCCTCAATGTCGGTTTGTTTGTTGACCATGGCATCCACGGAAGTCTTCAAACTGTTCAGAGTTGCTTCTATTTTGCAACTGTGTCTGGTGGACGGTGGCCTGTCTGTAAGAACACCGCGCAATCAGAAACTGAACCCGGACCTTGGAACCAAAATAGTACATCCCGAGCAGGGAAAAGACTAAAAAATGACTTGAGAAAGACTTTTAGACGGGTGACTCGTGGATGACGGGCTTTCCTTAGGGTTCAACGGGTGGGCCGAATCCTGTTTGAACGAAGGTCAATGTGAGACAACCCCAGACTTTGGACTCAAATGTGTAGACGGGCCCTCCTTTGTAGGAGTATGTCCTACGTAGGTGGGCCTTGCCTTAGTCTAATAAGGCGGACTGGGATAGGGAAGAAACTCGTGATGTAAGATCGACAGAGCTTCGACGCTAAAGACCTTGACGACTTATGACACGACCCGACACTGCTAAATACGGGAAAGTCCTAAGAGGGAGGAAAGTTTTGAAAAGGATTATTTTTGGAATGTCCGAGAAAACTCGGGGAAAGGCCCGATTTATTTCAAGAAAATCGGAAAGTGCATCGGGCCTCAGTTTTGAAAGTTCGAAAATATTTTCGAGTTTTGAATTGGGCAGCATACTGGCTAAAAAGTGGGCTAATTTGAGTAAAATCATAAGTCCTGAATTCGGTAGCTTTCCGGGTTTTGAAATTTGAATATATTTTGAAAAGATGCATTTTGAAAATGACGGTTTTTTGAAAATCGACACGGAAACCAAGTAGCACGTAGTCACGCTAGCATTATAATGACGCCATGTATGCTTTACACTAAGTCTCGGTCGGTCTAAATGGGGTCTATACCAGTGCTCATAGTCTAGACGAGAATCGGGACGGACTTCCTAAGTCGAGTTGAGCTTAGAACATGCCGCAAAGTCCATACGAATCGACTATGAACACCTTTAACGTATCCAAGGCGGAATACATCGTGGTATAGTGGGACGTCGGTCACCAGTACCGGCCCGGGAAAATAGGGGTCATGCATGAACCGTAAAACTAAAATGCGTATTGTACTAGTCAAACGATTTCTATTCGAGTCTCACCCTGAGGATGCTGATGGTTAGTCACTCATCAGTTAATCCCCAGCGGAGTCGCCAAATTGTGGACATGACGTAGGTCCACCCCGACGCGGCCACGGGCGGGTTTGGTTAGGCGAATGCACCTCCATATGAGAATGGATCGAATTGAAATTTAAGTCGAAATGGAGTCGCCACCGAATTTTGTGGTTATTTGGAACCGTTCGAGCCCACTCTATATCGCTATAGACCATACACAAAGTATGGCCCATTTCGGTTTTAGAGTTTATTGGGCTCGTCCCTTTGCGTTGCGATACCGATACCATCTATACCGGTAATCGTTTAAAAAATGACTCTCGTGCGCCAACGGTTTCGGGCATCCGGAAACCGAGGTTCTGAGTAAGGGGTGAGGGTACGTGTTGGGAAGCCCACTAAGGACACCCAACCCCGCCCGCACTTAGCGGCCTCTACTAAGACATCGTTTGACTTTCTAATATGCGCGTTAGTGATTCGGTGAAATGATATGCAAACAGCGTTTTGGCTAAGCATGCGAATTAAATGTGAGCTACGTCATTTTAATGCATCTAATTTATTGTCGAAGTGATTTAGCATGCGAGGGTTCATTTATAAACGGTAAAACGTAAATAAATAAAACAAAGCAATAATAAATCGGTTACAATTTACACGGGCGGAATACAACCCGGAATTCACAATACAACGAGCATTAAGATAGAATAATCGAAATATATGACCAAAATTATAAGCAATAGTTAGAAACGGACCCGTGTATAAACTAGACCGTGAGTCTAGTAAATGGACGAACTTTTGATTAAATACACATTATTTTGTGTACTAACCAAAGGACGGAGATATAGGACCTAGGCGTGGTGCTAGCCCGATCCCAAATCTCGATGCCTTGTCCCAACTTATCATATCGATAAATTGGAGTCTAAATTAATCGTACGTCGGATACGACTAGGGAGTCGTCAACGCAAGATTAATAGTGAGACCGTCGATCAAAGTTGTTTATGTGCAATGATATGTACGTATTTTGAAAAAGAAATCACGTGATTGACTTTACACGTGACGACTAAGTCGCTTTTTAAAAGACGAGGCTCGGATGATAAAAGAGCTCTCGGTTTTCTTGGGCTACAGGACCCACTCGACCGAGTCATGGTCTGACTCGGTCGAGTGTGTCCTCGAAGAGGCTACTGCCCAGTTTTTGGGGTGCTACTCGATCGAGTAGCTTATGTACTCGGTCGAGTGGCACCTGTACGAGGTATAACTCGTCTCGTTTTATGTATTTTAAAATCGATAATTAATCGAATCACATATAAATATGGCACGATTCATATGCAACTCGATCTTAGGTACTCATAACGTGTATATTATGATTACGAGACCGTTATCAGAGATTTTAGAAAAGATGATATAAAAATCGTTTTAAATTGGACCGGGATAAAATTAGTTCCCTCTGCGTTACGTCATCTTTAATAATCCTTACGGATTACGCGATGCTCGATTTAGCGTCAACGGGTTTTGTACCGATCCTTTGAAATGGAATTAAGCCCGTTCAACTACGTACTATCACGATCACGTTACGCCCTTGAGTGCGTAGGGCGGTGCTCCTCGAAAGGGCGCCACCACTATTGCGGCTCGTAAAGGGATTAAACGGACTTTGTGCAATAGTCGTAGTTAAACGAGTTAAAATCCGAGTTTTGATAATATGTAGATATATATGTACGCGGTAATGATAAAATAACGAAAATTAAATGTTAGATTGTTAGATGCGATAAATAAATGATAGATGTTAGAATACGATAAGTAAATGTTAGATGTTAGATGTTAGTAGTCATGTCGTTACTATCGACTAATTATAATACATAGACATAAACGTAAATGTACATAAAAAAAAGAACGAAAAAAAGAGAGGGAAGAAGGAGAAATCGGTGTTGAATGTTACACCCTCAACCTACATGCTCTTGCTTCTCGGGATACGGTTCGTCAAATGGCGGCAATGGCGCGGGAACGTCGAGATACGTAGGAAAAGTTGATGGTGTGTATGTATGGGGTTTGTATGGAGAATTGTTTTCTTAGTTTTTATGAGTTTCAATCTCGGAATGCATGTAGACGGATGTGTGTAGGGTGATGTCGAGAATGGTAATGATTTGTGACTTAATGTGGCTGAAGAGTGTGATCCAAAAACTTGTGAAATGTGATGAGTTGACGGGGTATTTATAGGAGAAACCCCACGACATAGGGTCACTCGATCGAGTGGCCCTAGTGCACTCGGTCGAGTGCCTTCAATGACGGGTCTGTTCCGGATTTTGAGGCTCCACTCGATCGAGTGGGTCAATCCACTCGACCGAGTGGATCAATTTGGACGAGATTTTTTAGGGATGATTGACTCTTGATTGTTTTTGATTTATTTTTTGAATTTTGCTATTTGGAGCAAGTTTCTAGAAGCGCACCAGGTCGTTTTTGTGTGTCGAGTTCGTCTTTGACCGGGTTTTGACCCGGTCGCTAAAAGACGGGTTTTATTTTTGGTGTCGGTTTTGGCCCAAATTAGTCTCATTTTGCTCGGAACGACCCACTGGGCCTGGTTTTGAGGTTGGTTTTGTGAGATTTGTATCCCGTTAAAAGCCCATGCTGGACATTACTGATTTCGAGCTCGTATCCGAGCGCGTTAGAGCACGTTAGCGTCCAATCATAATCGGGTGTTTTTTTGGAAACTATCATAGACACCTGGCAGTCAAAATGTGGGTGTCTACACGCGGAGATAATCTATTTCGCTTTAGTTTGATTTAAAATGACTTACAAACGTATTTTCTAGATTTCGCTCTAAATATTCGATATCGATTCAATAATCGAATGTCGGATACGACGAGTATCAAAGTCCGAATCGAGCATAAATCATACAATATTTCTACCCGATTTAAGCAAATCAACGATATATCAAAATCAGAAAGCAATTTCGAAATCGATAATAAATTGCAAAGCGAACCCTAGTTCGTACAGGGGGCACTCGATCGAGTGCCCAGCCCACTCGGTCGAGTGGCACCCCAAAAACCGAGGCAGAAGGTTTTTTGACCACCACTCGGTTGAGTCTCGCAATGACTCGATCGAGTGGCTGCTCACTCGGTCGAGTCCCTAAATGACTCGATCGAGTGACACTAAAAAAATCGGGACAGAAACTTTTTCCGAGGACCACTCGGTCGAGTCCTTCGATTTCTCGGTCGAATGGCCTTATCACGTTAAAACCGTGAGTCCCACAACGCTTTTCTAGTCTCGATATTACTTTTTTATGACTTCGGTCAACACGTGTCAAATCAATCACGTGATCTAATACTTTACAAAATCATGTATCGTGTCATTTACATTATTCTACATCATTCTATATTATTTGCAAACCGTTATTATCGTTTTTTTTACCATTACTAACATGTTTGTTTCTATTTTTTGTCGATTTATTTCCGTATTTGTTTTATTATACTAAAACGAATCTCGCATGCTAAATACAACTTCGACATTAATTTTAGATGCATTAAATCGACGTAGCAACTTATTCTAATATTCGCATGTTTAGTCAAAACGTTGGTTGCACATCATTCTCATCGTATTACTAACGCGCGTATTAAAACATCAAACAATATTTTAGTAGAGGCCACTAATGTGCGTGCGGGGTTTGGTGTTCTTTGTGAACTTCCCAACACGTACCCTCACCCCTTAATCAGAACCATGGTTTTCGGATATCCGAAACCATTGGCACACGAGAGTCATTCAATACACGGTATCCGATAATGTCGGTATCGGTATCAAATGCAAAGGGACGAGCCCAATAAACTCTGACATCCGAATGGGCCATACTTTGTGCATGGCCCACTAAGATATAGAGTGGGTTCGAACGGGCCCGAACTCCCACAAAGTTCGGTGGCGACTCCACTTCGATTTAAATTTCAATTTGATCCATCTCATATGGAGATTCATTCGCCTCCCTAAACCCGTGCGTGGCCGCGTCGGGGTGGACCTATGTCATGTCCACAATTTGGCGACTCCGCTGGGGATTAACTGATGCGTGACTTACCATCGGTATCCTCTGGGTGAGACTCGAATAGAAATAGTTTGACTGGTACAATACGCGTTTTAGTTTTACGGTTCATGCATAACCCCATTTTTACCCGGGCCGGTACTCGCGACCAACGTCCCACTATACCGTGATGTACTCCAATATGGATATGTCAAAGGTGTCCATAGTCGATTCGAATGGGTTAACGTCTATGATTTTCCGCGGCATGATCTAAGCTCAACTCGACTTAGAGAGTCCGTCCCGATTAACGTCTAGACTATGTGCACTGGTATAGACCCTTTATAGACCGACCGAGACTTAGTGTAAAGCATACATGGCGTCGTTATAATGCTTGCGTGACTATATGCTACTTGGTGAAATGTAAGGTCGTTTTTCAAAAACCGTCATTTCCAAAAATCGCATCTTTTTAAAATATCCAATTTCAAAACCCGGAACGTATACCGAATTTAGGACTTATGATTTTACTCAAAATAGCCTATCTTCAGCCAATATTCCGTCCATTTCAAAACTCGAAATTCTTTCGAACTTTCAAAATCATGGCCCGATACACATTTCCGATTTTTTTTTGAAAAATCGGGCCCTCCACCGAATTTTTTCGGGTTTTCTAAAAATAAAATCTCTTTCAAAACCCTCCTCTTCTTAGTACTTTCCGTATTTAGCAGTGTCGGGTCGTGTCGTAAGTCGTCGAAGTCTCTAGCATCGAAACTCTGTCGATCTTACATCACGAGTTTCTTCCCTATCCCAGTCCGCCTTATTTGACTAAGGCAAGGCCCACCTACGTAGGACATACTCCTACAAAGGAGGGCCCATTTACACATTCGAGTCCAAAGTCTGGGGATGTCTCACGTGGACCTTCCTTCGAACAAGACCCGACGCACATCGCCGGATCCTAAGGGAGGCCCACCTTTCACAAGTCACACGTCTAGGTGTCTTTTCCGAGTCATTTCCTTTTTCAGTCTTTCCTTTTCTCGGGATGTACTTTGTATTCCAGGATTTGGGCTAGTTTCTGATTACGCAGTATTCTTACAGATAGGCCACTCGTCACCAGACGCCAGAAAATGCAGGAATCCATAGACCAGTTGGAAGCCTGCTCCTTGGCTAAGATGGAGACTTAGTTTGCGAAAATGAGGGAGGACCAGATAGCCATCCTTACCCGTGTAAGTGCCGTTGAACAGGGAACTCCTGGTGGTAGGGTTGAGACCACCGGACCCCTAGCTGAACTCGTCAGTGCCGTCCGAAAGCTGGAAGAACAGGTCCATCTGTCGACCAATAACACTATCCACACGGAGAACGCCCATGCCTACTCTACCCTGGCCGACGAATTGCCCGCTAACCTCAACCTGACGGGCCTACCGATGTTCGACGGGACCGAAGACCCGGTACTCCATACCCGGGCCTTCAAAGAATTCATGGTCGTTAAGGGGGTCAAATCGACCATGTTCAAGCATCTGTTTGCTTCATCCCTAGAGAAGCACCCGAAAGCCTGGTACTACAGGCTTGATTCCAAGAAATACAAGACTTGGGACGATGTGGCAACAGAATTCGCTCGGAATTACGCTGATAATACCGAGATCTAGACTACGATGCGTACTCTGGAAGTTATGGCCCAAGAGCCCAAAGAAGGTTTCACTAAATACCTTCAAAGGTGGAGGGCCGAGAGTGTGAAGTTGGTCGATAAGCCCAACGAAAAAGTGCTAGTGGAAGCCTTTGTCAAGAACCTCCCCCCTTCCTACCGGGTCCATCTCCGGTATGCGGTCATACCCAACTTTGCCACTCTAACTGAAATGGGGACTAGGATCGAGGATGACTTAAGGCTAGAGAGCCTTAATAAGGCCTCTACCAAGGGATATCAAGGGCCGAGCTCATCCGTCCGCAAGCCCACACCTGCAGCTGCAACCCGCAGCATCTTCGACAAGGTTAATCTACTGGATGCCTCATCCAAAAAGAATGCTCCAAATCGGGTATTCACGGATATAGGGACTACCTATACCTACGCCTTACAAAGGCTATCTTCAAAGGGCCTAATCCAACCGATAGGCTCAACTCTTCCAGTGGAGAAAAGATCCAAGAGCTACAATGTCCAGGCCTATTGCCAATATCATCGAGGTAATGGGCACGACACTGAAAAATGCTTGAAATTGAAGCATCTGATCCAAGATCTGATCGAAAGCGGAAAATACCGTGGCCCGGGGACAAGCCGAGCAACAAAGAAAAACCGTTCAGTGCCCATGCTATATTCACTAGAGAGGTATTCACGGATAGTCTATTCAGAAGAACGAGCTATTTACTACATCAATAAGAAGTTCCTTGAGAACGAGTGCAAGTACACAATCCTTGAAAAGACGTGCCTAGCTTTGGTTTGGGCCACTAAAAAGTTCCGACACTATATGCTGAGTCATGAGGTACACGTTCTATCCAAAATGGATCCTATCAAGTACTTGTTCGATAAGCCTATCCTTAATGGCCGGATGTCCAGATGGACTTTGATGCTAGCAGAATTTGACCTTAAGTTCGTACCTTTAAAAGCTATTAAAGGCCGGGTAGTAGCGGAGTTCCTCGCCGATAGTCCGGTATCTGAAGAGGGGCACACCGATACTTGGGCCTTCCCGGATGAAGACATATTCCATACCGACAAATTGTTGAAATCATCTTTCTTGTTGCAAAAAGAAGTGCTTACAAGCCAAATCAAGCCAAAAGGGCAAAGAAAAGAAGATGAAAGAAAACGAAAGAAAGAAAAGATTGAAGAAAAAGAAAAGGCACAAAAGCCAAAAAGAAAATAGAAAAGAAGAAAAAGAAATGGCATAGCAAAACAAAGCAAAGATGCAAAGAAAAGAGAAAATGCCAAAAGAAAACCCGTCTCACAAAAATAATCCCGACTTCTCAAAATAAGTCTTTTTCCGACTTTTACCGTGAAGAGCCTACCAAAGAACCGAGTCCCTAGGAAGGATGATAGCAGCAAAGGTCGGTCTTCCCTCACTTTGCAAATATTTTCACCTTTTTACTTGGACTAATTAGGCAGTTTCGGGCACGGGACGACCCTCTTGGCTCATGGCTAAAGGGGGCGGGGTCTCACTTACCTACAGTGTCGAATAACACCGTGGTTCATCCCTTTTCCACTCCGCCGATCGTCCCGTAATACGTTCTTAGAAAGTTAGGAGGACCTAGGTGAGTTACCAACGTTTTTTGTTGCTTTATCGTCATACTATTAGGGTTTAGTTCATCTCGATTTGTATGATTAGCTTGGGAACGTTTTCACTTGCCTCGAGTCCTAAACCGGTGCTTCTTTCACCGCTTGTTTGAGGGAAGCGGTATTTGTTTTCTTTTGGGTGCAACCGATTATGTGTTTGTTTGTGTGTTTATGTGTTTTGTGTCCTATTGCATCCACAGTTTTGTCGCAAGACCCCACTTGCCTTGCGGAGTGCACTTTTCCTCTATGTGTACTCGCGTGAGTTGAAAGGGCGTAGGGTGCGCTAATACCCGCTTGGCTAGTTTATTAGTTAGTATGTGCTTACTCGAGGGCGAGTAAGGGTTAAGTGTGGGGGAGTTGATAAGTGTAGTTTGTAGTGCCTATTTTGCTATGTTTTGGTCCCATTTTCCTTGTGGAATCGCTCCTTGGGAGCGATTTATGGGCTACTTATGCTTCTTCTAGTTCGTTTTAGGTTCCCGAGACCATACATGAAGAATTGGAACAATTCTGACTCGTTTCATACACTTTTGGAGCCAACGAAGAGGAGGAACGATCACTTGGTGCCTTGGATTCGATCCTGAGACCTTGGGACCCATTCCCGAGCCCCTTAGACTCGATCCCGAGCCCGAAGAATCGATGATAAGCCCATGAGATGCAAGGAGGGACCTTAAAGCTCTTATTGGAGGCCTACAAGACCCTTCCTGGGCTGGATAGTGGCATTCCCGACCGGGAAGGAGTGCGCGATGCAACCAGCCCCTGTTTTGGGCCATCTCGGCCGAGACCAACCTTGGCTCGGTCGGGACCAGCCCTTCTCGGCCGGGATGGGGCCGTCTCGGTCGGGACGGAGGCGCTGCAGCGTGACTTCGCTTCCTTTCTTCTCCTTTCATTCTTGTAACCTTATATATATACCCCCTCTTGTAATTTTATGTTAGGTTAGACATTATCCCTAAAACCCTAGACTACTTTAGGTTAGATTAGCATAGATTAGAGTAGATTAGTCGGTAATTAGTCTTTAATCTTAGTTTAGTCTTGTATTAAGGGAATTCTTCAAGATCCATTCAAGATTGACATTCTTGGGTGTTTGTTTTGGGTTTTTCTCATTAATGCAAGTTTCAATCTTTCCTCTTCACTAGTATGGTATAATCTTCTCATCTTTTTACTCTTTATCTTGTTTGTTTATCCAAGTTTTAATCTTTGTTCATTATATTGTTCTTAGTTCATTGTTTTCACTAGTTTGTTTATGCTTGTTTGGATTCTTGTTTTGGTTCTTCTTGTTCTTGTTAGTTGTAGTTTGATTATGTTTGAGTAGATTCTTGCTAGGGTTATTAGGGTGATTTGGGTGTATATTGGGTGATTAAGGGTTTGTTAGAGATGTTGGTGGAAGATTTGGGTTTCCTCTTAGTTTGATGCATATCACATGTTTGTTGAAATGCTTGAATGACTAGTAGATGCATATACTTGTTTTTCTTGCCTTTTCTCTTGTGGGTGGTAGTTTGTTTGTGGGTTTGGTTCCCTCACTACGTAGCGAGAGCCCGGTGAGGACGACCCCTAGGTCGGTCTACGTAGCGAGAGCCCGGATGCGACCTAGGCCACTATAGCGCGCTAGTAACCCCGTTTGTCATGTGTGTCGCCAAGATGGGTTTTAGGAGGAACCTCTAGGTTGGTCTACGTAGCGAGAGCCCGGACCTCATCTAGATTACCCTACTACTCCCTTCAGTCTAGTTCTTCCTCGAACATTCCATTGCCCCTTTGAACCCGACCTAATCCTAGCCCGTTTTCCTTGTTTGTTTTCTCCGTCTCCTTAGTCATAGGCTTAGCCTTTTCTCCCCTTCTTATCATTGTTTTGTTTAGCTTAGCTCGTTGACTTAGTCTCGTATTTAGGCGACCTTAGTCTAGACGCCTCTTACTGTCCCCGTGGATTCGACCCGACTTACCCTAGCTACCCACTAGGATTAGCCGGTTAATTATTGATCGGTGGGGATCCACGGCAAATCCCTCCCATCAGGACTCTAGCACCAGACCCCTTAGACTCGAATACAGACTCAGACTCAGACTCAGAATCAGATTCGGAATCGGTGTCTGGCATGTCTCCTTCCCCGGTGGTCAGCTTGTAGACTCGGCCCTGGCCGTCGGTCCATTTAACGGTCTTCTTCCAGGCTCTTTTCCTAGTATCAGCACCGACCTCCGAGATCAGCTTTGAAGGATCGAACCTGTTGCTTCGAAGGATCAGGTTCACCAGATCTTCCTTAGGGGTCGGGACAGTCTTGTCTTCCCCAAATAAGAGCCCCAGCACGGGCTCGGCATTGTCAGTACCCTCCTTGGATTCAGATTGGATGAGGGCGAATATGTCATCCGAAATATAGTTGCATTCCCGAGCTAGTTCAGTCTCGGGATGTGTGGTAGTTGGTTGATACAGGCCAACTTGAATAGCCCCGAATACCGGTGTAACGAAATAGTCAGCCAACCTTGGGCTATAAGGGCCCAAGTAGGTACCCTTTATGATGTTGCAAGCTTTCTCAATGCCCGCTCGGACCACATTTCCCGGGGTCACAGCATACACTAAGCCGAAGCGAGATTCCCCGTCATTCAGGAATCGATAATCTTCCCAGCTGGAAGATATGGCCTCGAGGTAGCCCCCGGTAAATACCCCAAATTTTGCAGCATCGTGTCGATGCTTGTGGTGAAATAGGGCCTGAAAAGATACTCTTCTTCAATCATCCCTACAAAATCGAACCCCCAAAGGTCGGTGCGGTCTGGGGCGTTAAGCTAGCCACAGTCATAGGGGTTGCCTCTAGAGTAATAATGCCGTCTTGCAGGGGCATTTTGATCTTTCGGTGAAGAGTAGAAGATACCGCCTTTACAGCATGGATCCATGGCCTTCCTAGGAGTAAATTGAAAGAGCAGGTGACATCGATAACTTGGAACATTAGCTCCTTTTCAATTTGACCCGTTGTAATTGCCAACTTAACGGCCCCAGAAACCGCCTTTGGACTTCCATCGAAAGCCTGGATAGTGTGGGCAGTCGGTATATAGTCGGCCTCGGTGATGCCGAGGGCTTTGGCAGTCCTTAGAGGGAGGACATTCACAGCAGACCCGTCATCAACTAGGGTCATTGGGAGGTACTTCCCCCGGCAAATTACCGTGATATATAGGGCTAGATTGTGAGATGCCCCGAATGGTGGTAGGTCGGCATCCGAGAAAGTGACTAATGGACCTTCTTCTTTGGACTTGTCCTTGAGGTAGGGCAGGATGGTGGCTAACATTTCAGTAGGGGTAACCTGGGAGTCGACCTTGATCTGATCGAGAGCCTTAGTAAGTGCCTCTCGATGCTCTTGCGAGCTAACCAAGAGTTGCCATATAGTGAGGTCAACTCGGGCCCTTTTTAATTGCTTGATAAGAGCCGTATCGGTGCTTGGCTCTTCAATGGCCTCTTCCGTCCTGGCAGGTTCAGTGACGGCTGTCGGGACTGAGATGTCCTTGGAGCTAGTGGCTGAATAAGGACGGCCAACGGTGGTGAGGTGGTTACTGGCTAAGGCCTTGGACTTAGCCCTCCGGATTTCTTCGGGGGTGATGGGGACAATTTCCCCTTTGGTGAGGTACACATCTTCCTCATCATCGAACCATATCCCATTGATTTGTGGGATGAAAGAAGAGATAAGGTGAGAACAGTCGATCACCTCACCGTGAAAATAGCATGAGAGCTAAAGGGGTTGTCCTTTTTGCTCGGCTTGTTCCCGGGTAACGGTATTTTCCTGCTCTATCAAATCCTGAATCAGATGCTTCAACTTCCAACATTTCTCGGTATCATGCCCATTCCCCCGATGATACTGGCAATAGGCTTGGGCATTGTAGCTTTTGGAGCGTTTTTCAACTGGAACTTCAGGAGTTGGGTCTATCGATTGGTCCAGGCCCTTGGAAGACAGCCTTTGTAAGGCGTATGTATAGGTAGTCCCTATATCAGTGAATACCCTAGGAGGGGTATTTCTTTTGGACGAGGCATCTAATAGGTTAACCGTGTCAAAGATACTTCGGGTTGCGGCCGGGGGCTTGGTAGTGGATGAGAAAGCCCCTTGGTATCCCTTGCTAGGGGCCTTAGTCAGGCTCTCTAGTCTTAGATCATCCTCAATTCTCATGCCCATTTCAGTAAGAGTGGTGAAATTGGGGATGACAGCATACCGGAGGTGGACCCGGTAGGAAGGGAGGAGATTCTTGACAAAGGCCTCCACTAAAGTCTTTTCACTGGGCTTATCGATCAGTTTCACACTTTCGGCCCTCCAACGTTGGAGGTATTTGGTAGCCCTCCTTAGGTTCTTGGGCCATAACCTCTAGAGACCGCATTGTGGTCTGAATCTTGGTGTTATCAGCATAGTTCCGGGCAAATTCCGTAGCCACATCATCCCATGTCGAGAACTTCTTTGGGTCTAGCCTGTAGTACCAGGCCTTTGGGTGTTTTTCAAGAGATGCAGCAAAGAGGTTTTTGAACATAGAAGAGTCCACTCCCTTAATAGCCATGAACTCCTTGAAGGCCCGTACATGTAGTAACGGGTCTTCAGTCCCTTCAAACATGGGTAAGCCCGTGAGATTCAGGTTCGTGGGCAGTTTGTCAATTACCGGGGAGTACTCCCGACTATTCTCCCGATGGATATTGTTACTTCCAGTTAAGTGAACCTGTTCTTCTAATTGGCAGACCGAGCTAACTATTTCAGCTAGAGGTTCCGTAACCCCGGTATTTGGAGTCCTTTGCTCCACTACAGATAAACGAGGAACGATAGCCACTTGACCGGTCCTCATTTCTGTCAATTGGGCCTCAATGTCGGTTTGTTTGTTGACCATGGCATCCACGGAAGTCTTCAAACTGTTCAGAGTTGCTTCTATTTTGCAACTGTGTCTGGTGGACGGTGGCCTGTCTGTAAGAACACCGCGCAATCAGAAACTGAACCCGGACCTTGGAACCAAAATAGTACATCCCGAGCAGGGAAAAGACTAAAAAATGACTTGAGAAAGACTTTTAGACGGGTGACTCGTGGATGACGGGCTTTCCTTAGGGTTCAACGGGTGGGCCGAATCCTGTTTGAACGAAGGTCAATGTGAGACAACCCCAGACTTTGGACTCAAATGTGTAGACGGGCCCTCCTTTGTAGGAGTATGTCCTACGTAGGTGGGCCTTGCCTTAGTCTAATAAGGCGGACTGGGATAGGGAAGAAACTCGTGATGTAAGATCGACAGAGCTTCGACGCTAAAGACCTTGACGACTTATGACACGACCCGACACTGCTAAATACGGGAAAGTCCTAAGAGGGAGGAAAGTTTTGAAAAGGATTATTTTTGGAATGTCCGAGAAAACTCGGGGAAAGGCCCGATTTATTTCAAGAAAATCGGAAAGTGCATCGGGCCTCAGTTTTGAAAGTTCGAAAATATTTTCGAGTTTTGAATTGGGCAGCATACTGGCTAAAAAGTGGGCTAATTTGAGTAAAATCATAAGTCCTGAATTCGGTAGCTTTCCGGGTTTTGAAATTTGAATATATTTTGAAAAGATGCATTTTGAAAATGACGGTTTTTTGAAAATCGACACGGAAACCAAGTAGCACGTAGTCACGCTAGCATTATAATGACGCCATGTATGCTTTACACTAAGTCTCGGTCGGTCTAAATGGGGTCTATACCAGTGCTCATAGTCTAGACGAGAATCGGGACGGACTTCCTAAGTCGAGTTGAGCTTAGAACATGCCGCAAAGTCCATACGA
The DNA here is from genome assembly GCA_958450325.1 of Agrostemma githago. Classification (NCBI taxonomy): domain Eukaryota; kingdom Viridiplantae; phylum Streptophyta; class Magnoliopsida; order Caryophyllales; family Caryophyllaceae; genus Agrostemma; species Agrostemma githago. The sequence continues at coordinate 31,276,760 of OY288252.1, forward strand.
ATCGACTATGAACACCTTTAACGTATCCAAGGCGGAATACATCGTGGTATAGTGGGACGTCGGTCACCAGTACCGGCCCGGGAAAATAGGGGTCATGCATGAACCGTAAAACTAAAATGCGTATTGTACTAGTCAAACGATTTCTATTCGAGTCTCACCCTGAGGATGCTGATGGTTAGTCACTCATCAGTTAATCCCCAGCGGAGTCGCCAAATTGTGGACATGACGTAGGTCCACCCCGACGCGGCCACGGGCGGGTTTGGTTAGGCGAATGCACCTCCATATGAGAATGGATCGAATTGAAATTTAAGTCGAAATGGAGTCGCCACCGAATTTTGTGGTTATTTGGAACCGTTCGAGCCCACTCTATATCGCTATAGACCATACACAAAGTATGGCCCATTTCGGTTTTAGAGTTTATTGGGCTCGTCCCTTTGCGTTGCGATACCGATACCATCTATACCGGTAATCGTTTAAAAAATGACTCTCGTGCGCCAACGGTTTCGGGCATCCGGAAACCGAGGTTCTGAGTAAGGGGTGAGGGTACGTGTTGGGAAGCCCACTAAGGACACCCAACCCCGCCCGCACTTAGCGGCCTCTACTAAGACATCGTTTGACTTTCTAATATGCGCGTTAGTGATTCGGTGAAATGATATGCAAACAGCGTTTTGGCTAAGCATGCGAATTAAATGTGAGCTACGTCATTTTAATGCATCTAATTTATTGTCGAAGTGATTTAGCATGCGAGGGTTCATTTATAAACGGTAAAACGTAAATAAATAAAACAAAGCAATAATAAATCGGTTACAATTTACACGGGCGGAATACAACCCGGAATTCACAATACAACGAGCATTAAGATAGAATAATCGAAATATATGACCAAAATTATAAGCAATAGTTAGAAACGGACCCGTGTATAAACTAGACCGTGAGTCTAGTAAATGGACGAACTTTTGATTAAATACACATTATTTTGTGTACTAACCAAAGGACGGAGATATAGGACCTAGGCGTGGTGCTAGCCCGATCCCAAATCTCGATGCCTTGTCCCAACTTATCATATCGATAAATTGGAGTCTAAATTAATCGTACGTCGGATACGACTAGGGAGTCGTCAACGCAAGATTAATAGTGAGACCGTCGATCAAAGTTGTTTATGTGCAATGATATGTACGTATTTTGAAAAAGAAATCACGTGATTGACTTTACACGTGACGACTAAGTCGCTTTTTAAAAGACGAGGCTCGGATGATAAAAGAGCTCTCGGTTTTCTTGGGCTACAGGACCCACTCGACCGAGTCATGGTCTGACTCGGTCGAGTGTGTCCTCGAAGAGGCTACTGCCCAGTTTTTGGGGTGCTACTCGATCGAGTAGCTTATGTACTCGGTCGAGTGGCACCTGTACGAGGTATAACTCGTCTCGTTTTATGTATTTTAAAATCGATAATTAATCGAATCACATATAAATATGGCACGATTCATATGCAACTCGATCTTAGGTACTCATAACGTGTATATTATGATTACGAGACCGTTATCAGAGATTTTAGAAAAGATGATATAAAAATCGTTTTAAATTGGACCGGGATAAAATTAGTTCCCTCTGCGTTACGTCATCTTTAATAATCCTTACGGATTACGCGATGCTCGATTTAGCGTCAACGGGTTTTGTACCGATCCTTTGAAATGGAATTAAGCCCGTTCAACTACGTACTATCACGATCACGTTACGCCCTTGAGTGCGTAGGGCGGTGCTCCTCGAAAGGGCGCCACCACTATTGCGGCTCGTAAAGGGATTAAACGGACTTTGTGCAATAGTCGTAGTTAAACGAGTTAAAATCCGAGTTTTGATAATATGTAGATATATATGTACGCGGTAATGATAAAATAACGAAAATTAAATGTTAGATTGTTAGATGCGATAAATAAATGATAGATGTTAGAATACGATAAGTAAATGTTAGATGTTAGATGTTAGTAGTCATGTCGTTACTATCGACTAATTATAATACATAGACATAAACGTAAATGTACATAAAAAAAAGAACGAAAAAAAGAGAGGGAAGAAGGAGAAATCGGTGTTGAATGTTACACCCTCAACCTACATGCTCTTGCTTCTCGGGATACGGTTCGTCAAATGGCGGCAATGGCGCGGGAACGTCGAGATACGTAGGAAAAGTTGATGGTGTGTATGTATGGGGTTTGTATGGAGAATTGTTTTCTTAGTTTTTATGAGTTTCAATCTCGGAATGCATGTAGACGGATGTGTGTAGGGTGATGTCGAGAATGGTAATGATTTGTGACTTAATGTGGCTGAAGAGTGTGATCCAAAAACTTGTGAAATGTGATGAGTTGACGGGGTATTTATAGGAGAAACCCCACGACATAGGGTCACTCGATCGAGTGGCCCTAGTGCACTCGGTCGAGTGCCTTCAATGACGGGTCTGTTCCGGATTTTGAGGCTCCACTCGATCGAGTGGGTCAATCCACTCGACCGAGTGGATCAATTTGGACGAGATTTTTTAGGGATGATTGACTCTTGATTGTTTTTGATTTATTTTTTGAATTTTGCTATTTGGAGCAAGTTTCTAGAAGCGCACCAGGTCGTTTTTGTGTGTCGAGTTCGTCTTTGACCGGGTTTTGACCCGGTCGCTAAAAGACGGGTTTTATTTTTGGTGTCGGTTTTGGCCCAAATTAGTCTCATTTTGCTCGGAACGACCCACTGGGCCTGGTTTTGAGGTTGGTTTTGTGAGATTTGTATCCCGTTAAAAGCCCATGCTGGACATTACTGATTTCGAGCTCGTATCCGAGCGCGTTAGAGCACGTTAGCGTCCAATCATAATCGGGTGTTTTTTTGGAAACTATCATAGACACCTGGCAGTCAAAATGTGGGTGTCTACACGCGGAGATAATCTATTTCGCTTTAGTTTGATTTAAAATGACTTACAAACGTATTTTCTAGATTTCGCTCTAAATATTCGATATCGATTCAATAATCGAATGTCGGATACGACGAGTATCAAAGTCCGAATCGAGCATAAATCATACAATATTTCTACCCGATTTAAGCAAATCAACGATATATCAAAATCAGAAAGCAATTTCGAAATCGATAATAAATTGCAAAGCGAACCCTAGTTCGTACAGGGGGCACTCGATCGAGTGCCCAGCCCACTCGGTCGAGTGGCACCCCAAAAACCGAGGCAGAAGGTTTTTTGACCACCACTCGGTTGAGTCTCGCAATGACTCGATCGAGTGGCTGCTCACTCGGTCGAGTCCCTAAATGACTCGATCGAGTGACACTAAAAAAATCGGGACAAAAACTTTTTCCGAGGACCACTCGGTCGAGTCCTTCGATTTCTCGGTCGAATGGCCTTATCACGTTAAAACCGTGAGTCCCACAACGCTTTTCTAGTCTCGATATTACTTTTTTATGACTTCGGTCAACACGTGTCAAATCAATCACGTGATCTAATACTTTACAAAATCATGTATCGTGTCATTTACATTATTCTACATCATTCTATATTATTTGCAAACCGTTATTATCGTTTTTTTTACCATTACTAACATGTTTGTTTCTATTTTTTGTCGATTTATTTCCGTATTTGTTTTATTATACTAAAACGAATCTCGCATGCTAAATACAACTTCGACATTAATTTTAGATGCATTAAATCGACGTAGCAACTTATTCTAATATTCGCATGTTTAGTCAAAACGTTGGTTGCACATCATTCTCATCGTATTACTAACGCGCGTATTAAAACATCAAACAATATTTTAGTAGAGGCCACTAATGTGCGTGCGGGGTTTGGTGTTCTTTGTGAACTTCCCAACACGTACCCTCACCCCTTAATCAGAACCATGGTTTTCGGATATCCGAAACCATTGGCACACGAGAGTCATTCAATACACGGTATCCGATAATGTCGGTATCGGTATCAAATGCAAAGGGACGAGCCCAATAAACTCTGACATCCGAATGGGCCATACTTTGTGCATGGCCCACTAAGATATAGAGTGGGTTCGAACGGGCCCGAACTCCCACAAAGTTCGGTGGCGACTCCACTTCGATTTAAATTTCAATTTGATCCATCTCATATGGAGATTCATTCGCCTCCCTAAACCCGTGCGTGGCCGCGTCGGGGTGGACCTATGTCATGTCCACAATTTGGCGACTCCGCTGGGGATTAACTGATGCGTGACTTACCATCGGTATCCTCTGGGTGAGACTCGAATAGAAATAGTTTGACTGGTACAATACGCGTTTTAGTTTTACGGTTCATGCATAACCCCATTTTTACCCGGGCCGGTACTCGCGACCAACGTCCCACTATACCGTGATGTACTCCAATATGGATATGTCAAAGGTGTCCATAGTCGATTCGAATGGGTTAACGTCTATGATTTTCCGCGGCATGATCTAAGCTCAACTCGACTTAGAGAGTCCGTCCCGATTAACGTCTAGACTATGTGCACTGGTATAGACCCTTTATAGACCGACCGAGACTTAGTGTAAAGCATACATGGCGTCGTTATAATGCTTGCGTGACTATATGCTACTTGGTGAAATGTAAGGTCGTTTTTCAAAAACCGTCATTTCCAAAAATCGCATCTTTTTAAAATATCCAATTTCAAAACCCGGAACGTATACCGAATTTAGGACTTATGATTTTACTCAAAATAGCCTATCTTCAGCCAATATTCCGTCCATTTCAAAACTCGAAATTCTTTCGAACTTTCAAAATCATGGCCCGATACACATTTCCGATTTTTTTTTGAAAAATCGGGCCCTCCACCGAATTTTTTCGGGTTTTCTAAAAATAAAATCTCTTTCAAAACCCTCCTCTTCTTAGTACTTTCCGTATTTAGCAGTGTCGGGTCGTGTCGTAAGTCGTCGAAGTCTCTAGCATCGAAACTCTGTCGATCTTACATCACGAGTTTCTTCCCTATCCCAGTCCGCCTTATTTGACTAAGGCAAGGCCCACCTACGTAGGACATACTCCTACAAAGGAGGGCCCATTTACACATTCGAGTCCAAAGTCTGGGGATGTCTCACGTGGACCTTCCTTCGAACAAGACCCGACGCACATCGCCGGATCCTAAGGGAGGCCCACCTTTCACAAGTCACACGTCTAGGTGTCTTTTCCGAGTCATTTCCTTTTTCAGTCTTTCCTTTTCTCGGGATGTACTTTGTATTCCAGGATTTGGGCTAGTTTCTGATTACGCAGTATTCTTACAGATAGGCCACTCGTCACCAGACGCCAGAAAATGCAGGAATCCATAGACCAGTTGGAAGCCTGCTCCTTGGCTAAGATGGAGACTTAGTTTGCGAAAATGAGGGAGGACCAGATAGCCATCCTTACCCGTGTAAGTGCCGTTGAACAGGGAACTCCTGGTGGTAGGGTTGAGACCACCGGACCCCTAGCTGAACTCGTCAGTGCCGTCCGAAAGCTGGAAGAACAGGTCCATCTGTCGACCAATAACACTATCCACACGGAGAACGCCCATGCCTACTCTACCCTGGCCGACGAATTGCCCGCTAACCTCAACCTGACGGGCCTACCGATGTTCGACGGGACCGAAGACCCGGTACTCCATACCCGGGCCTTCAAAGAATTCATGGTCGTTAAGGGGGTCAAATCGACCATGTTCAAGCATCTGTTTGCTTCATCCCTAGAGAAGCACCCGAAAGCCTGGTACTACAGGCTTGATTCCAAGAAATACAAGACTTGGGACGATGTGGCAACAGAATTCGCTCGGAATTACGCTGATAATACCGAGATCTAGACTACGATGCGTACTCTGGAAGTTATGGCCCAAGAGCCCAAAGAAGGTTTCACTAAATACCTTCAAAGGTGGAGGGCCGAGAGTGTGAAGTTGGTCGATAAGCCCAACGAAAAAGTGCTAGTGGAAGCCTTTGTCAAGAACCTCCCCCCTTCCTACCGGGTCCATCTCCGGTATGCGGTCATACCCAACTTTGCCACTCTAACTGAAATGGGGACTAGGATCGAGGATGACTTAAGGCTAGAGAGCCTTAATAAGGCCTCTACCAAGGGATATCAAGGGCCGAGCTCATCCGTCCGCAAGCCCACACCTGCAGCTGCAACCCGCAGCATCTTCGACAAGGTTAATCTACTGGATGCCTCATCCAAAAAGAATGCTCCAAATCGGGTATTCACGGATATAGGGACTACCTATACCTACGCCTTACAAAGGCTATCTTCAAAGGGCCTAATCCAACCGATAGGCTCAACTCTTCCAGTGGAGAAAAGATCCAAGAGCTACAATGTCCAGGCCTATTGCCAATATCATCGAGGTAATGGGCACGACACTGAAAAATGCTTGAAATTGAAGCATCTGATCCAAGATCTGATCGAAAGCGGAAAATACCGTGGCCCGGGGACAAGCCGAGCAACAAAGAAAAACCGTTCAGTGCCCATGCTATATTCACTAGAGAGGTATTCACGGATAGTCTATTCAGAAGAACGAGCTATTTACTACATCAATAAGAAGTTCCTTGAGAACGAGTGCAAGTACACAATCCTTGAAAAGACGTGCCTAGCTTTGGTTTGGGCCACTAAAAAGTTCCGACACTATATGCTGAGTCATGAGGTACACGTTCTATCCAAAATGGATCCTATCAAGTACTTGTTCGATAAGCCTATCCTTAATGGCCGGATGTCCAGATGGACTTTGATGCTAGCAGAATTTGACCTTAAGTTCGTACCTTTAAAAGCTATTAAAGGCCGGGTAGTAGCGGAGTTCCTCGCCGATAGTCCGGTATCTGAAGAGGGGCACACCGATACTTGGGCCTTCCCGGATGAAGACATATTCCATACCGACACCGAGACATGGGATTTGTATTTTGATGGGGCGTCCAACTTCCGAGGATTCGGGGTCGGGATTCTGTTAATCTCGCCACAAGGGGAACACACCCCGTTATCCATTAAACTGGACTTTAACGTGACTAACAACGCAGCCGAATATGAAGCATGCATTCATGGGTTGCAAGCCCCCGCTGATTTAGGAGTAACGAACCTCCGGGTCCACGGTGACTCATCGCTAGTCATCAATCAAGCTCTCCAAAAATGGATCGGGATACCAAGCGCGGGTAAGGGTTCGCGAGAAACAATTCCAGAAAGTAGAATACATCTATCTACCTCAGGAAGAAAACCAATTCGCAGATGCACTTTCCAAATTAGCATCTTTATTGAATATCCCGGAACACCTAACCAGCATGCTGATTTGCGTCGAAAGGCGGTCCGAGCCGGCCTATATCCACGCCATCCAAGACATCGAAATAACTGATCCGGAACATTGGTATCAGGCCATTCTAACCTACTTGACAACGAGGGAATATCCTCCGGGAGCTGAAAACCAGGCCAAGAAAGCCCTACGAAGGTTGGCCACCCAATTTGTTCGTACGGACGACGGACAATTATACAAAAAGACGGCACAGGGGGCTCTTCTTCTATGTGTCTACAAGATACAGGCTGAGAAGATAATGGCCGGGGTACATGATGGTGAAAATGGCCCGTATATGAATGCCCATATGCTAGCCCGAAAAATCATGAGGCTCGGATATTATTGGAACAGCATGGAAACCGACTGTTAGTTATATGTCAAACACTGCCATAACTGCCAGATTTTCGCCAATGTGCAACATATGCCATCGTCCCTACTGTACACCATGACATCACCATGACCGTTCTCGGCGTGGGGTATTGATATAATTGGCAAAGTACACTCTTCCGGAACGGGAGGTCACTATTTCATTTTGGTAGCTATCGACTATTTAACCAAATGGGTCGAAGCAGAGTCATATCGGATCTTGAATGCCAAGCATGTTGCCAAATTTATCCAAAATAAGATCATATGCTGATACGGGATCCACACGAATTTATCAGTGATCACGGGACCCATTTTCAAGCTAAAACCGCTGCGTTGCTAGCAAAATATAAAATTCAGAGGCATACATCTTTGCCTTACCGTCCCCAAACAAATGGAGCGGTAGAAGCAGCTAATAAAACAATTGTCACCATACTTAAAAAGATGGCTGAGGATTACCGGGACTGGCCCGATAAAATACCTTTGGCCCTTTGGGGGTATCGGACATCAATTCGCACCGCGACCGGAGCAACCCCATATTATTTGACATATGGAATGGAGGCGGTCCAACCGGTCGAGCTAGAAGTGCCATCCCTCAGGATTTTACTTGAGAGCCAAGTGCCGGAAGCAGATTGGGTACAAGCTCGATATGATTCGCTAGTTCTTTTGGACGAACGGCGGTTCCGGGCCTTCAACAACATCCAAGTATACCAAAAGAGGATACAACGGGCCTTCAACAAAAGAGTTAGGCCCAGAAACATCAAGGAAGTGGATCTGGTCCTGAAATCGGTTCGTGCTTTACTACCGGTTGACCCAAGAGGAAAATTCAAACCCAATTGGGCTGCGCCGTATTTGGTAAAGAAGGTCCTATCAGGAGGAGCGGTGATGCTGACAAACTTGGACGGGAACGAATTCGTCAACCCAACCAACTTGGACAAGTTGAAGCGCTACTACCCCTAAAACCCTATCTCAATGTCATTTGCAAAAATTTATAAAAAATTGTCTTTTTATTTTCAAAAAATTATAAGCAACTCAATAAGTTAGGATTATTTATCCTACTGTCGCGCATCTCGAACTAATAGTCTTGATGTATTTCGAAAATTGCAAAAAATCTATGCTTAACTACGTTTGGTTTGATTCCGCTAATTGTGGATACGTAGGCAACCCCTCAAAAGGGTACAACCACTGCAATAACGAAAAAGACGGAAACTGTATTCACTAATATGTCTTTTACTAAAAACCCGATGAACTCGGGAATTTCAAAAAATTACATCACAAAACAAAAACGACAAATACAAAAAAAACACACCACAAAAAATAGTAATAATACTTAAATAATAAAATTAAGGAGACTAGTGTTCTTGCATTTTGCCCTTTCCCTTGTCCTTTGGGTCGCGCGGAGCCCGAGGTAGCCGAGGCGGGGGCGAGCGTTCCCGAATCACGAGAGGAACCTCCTTAGCTCGAACCCGTTTCTTCGACAGCGGGTCCTCTGCCATTTTCACCAGTCCAAGTCGAGCCCGTACATGCTCAAGTAGCCTGTCTCGCGAGCCAAGTCGGTCCTGCACTGCCAGTCTTGGGCCAAGTCTCTTTTCTAAGTCAGTTTGGGGGCTCACTTTTCCCCGCGCACCTCTAGCACTGGACCCTTCAGCTTGAGTCCTAGTTTTCCTCTCTGACCTGACATAAGACGGACCAGAGTAGCCGGAGTATCGCCTTCATAAAAAAAGCCCCTATTATCTTTAACTTGCTCCCTTCGCAGCAGGTCGAAAGCTTCATCAACTTTTAGAGCAGCTCGGGCCTTGGCAGTATCTGCTTTAGTCCACTTCACATAGGAGTCTGAAACCCAGATTGAATGAAGAGATTTGGGAATGGGTCAAGTGTGCCGGGTGTACCATCTTTGCAACCAAGTATCGCACATCACGTCTGTCAGTTGGGTAGATTCACTCACAACAGCTTCAACCTCCGGGATCCTTTGGGACCAACCATACTGCCTTAGTATGCGGTCAAGGTAGAGATGAATCGTCTGCCTGGAAGACAAGATTACCTGGTAACGAGCCTTATCCCTCGGAGCCAAGCCCGTCCAAACATAAATGGGCCACCATGGCACTACCCATCGAATCAACGGACCGCTATGGAAAGATAACACCTCGTCCCAATATTTTTTGAGTAATCTGGAGAGATAAATCAATAGCCCGTCTCCTTGTCATCACCTGATTAGAACGGTATTTACTCGAGTCAAGGGGAGGATCTATGACCGATAGCCTCTCAAACAGCCGGATCTGAAAAAAGAAACAAAACATGAGTTCTCGAGACCATAGGCGTCCGCCTAAGGGCACTCGATCGAGTGCCTAGGAGTCACTCGATCGAGTGGCACCTCTGAAATAGAAACATGAGGTTTTTGCGAGGGCACTCGTTCGAGTACCCACTGAAGCAGAAAAATCGCGAAAAAAAATCATCAAAATTCGAGAAATCGGGAAAAATATGAAGCAATATACCTACAATAAACGGGTGCTCCCGGTCAGGCGAACCGACGAGTCCCTCTTACGATTATCCAAGCCGTGGATAATTTCTCCCGTAATCAGCCAAGCTGGACTATGCTCCGTCTCCATCAGGTCAACCACGGTAAAAAGACGAACTTCGCCCATGCACGACAACAAACCCATGTGACCTTCAAAAGCATAAACATGGAGCATACAAAAGAAGAAAGCCCTACGGCTGTGAATCGGTCAGAACCGGACATCATGCGGGTTAATAAATTTCTCAGCCAGGTCAATTAATGAAATTGTATCGTCTTCAGCCAATCGAGATACTTCATTATGGGAAAGTCCTAAAAATTCCCGCAGTTTCCTCCTTGTATCATGGACCGAGAACGTGACAGCAGGACGAAGTGTCGGGTTCCATCTTCCGACAGCAGGAATCTCCTCGGGTAAAGGACAGATTTTGCCCCGAGGAAAGGCAAAGACATGATAAGTGTCGTCCCAATAGGATAAACAAGCATCGAGAAAATAACGGTCAACCTGCATCTGAAGGAATGAATACAGCTGAGTAATACCCGTCTGGTTCAGAGCCACCCTATCCGTGTCCCTAAAGCGTCGGGACCATTCTTGCAGCATCGCGGTCAATCGCTCGATTCCCATTCTTTATAGAAATAAAGAGTTTTCTTTTTGAGGAAAAGAGAATTGTGAGGAAGTTGTGAAGAAAATTAAGACAAGGGAGGGCTATTTATAACATCAAGCCCTACAACCCTCTTTCCATATCTTCTTTCCACAAAGTTTCCTAATTCTAGTAGGGCTTAAACATACAGGCCCAGTCTCAGATTCCTCAGTATTAGCATGGAAGCTAATCATCCCGAGCATTCCTAATTTTTCTACAAAGTCAAAAAAAATTCAAAGAATTCAAAAAATTTCAAAAAATCCGAAATTCAAAAAATGCAATTTTTATTCCCCAGCGCGAGTCATATTTTTACCTACGTGTAGCATACAAATCTTTATGTGACTTATACAAGTACGACTCAAGGCTTCAAAAACAAGCCCGCATAGCTCACATATCTCCCCAGTGGAAAGCCCAAGGCGGCATTTTTCACGGGATGGGCCCATTTACAGGCACAACCGGCACTTATACAACAAGTCCAAATTCCCCACGGAGTTATCATCATCAGCTCAGGTACGATTTCTCTCTTGTGGCTGGCGAGCCGTTCACGCAAGTCCAATGGACTATAAACGACCCGAACGGAAGTCTACCAGGTCTTAATCCTCAATTGGCCTGGTAGCTACTCTGACTTTCGCCTTGTCCAAGCCACAGTCAGAGTGGGGGCTCTGTAGACACTCACATTTGGCTGCTAGGTGTCTATAGCAGTTTCCAAAAAACACCTGATGATGATCGAACGCAAACATGTTTCCACGCGCTCGGATATGGGCTAGAAACCATTAGTTTCTAGCTTGGGCTTTTTACGAAGTACAAATCTCACAAAACCAACCTCAAATTCAGGCCCAGTGGGTCGTTTCCAATAAAATAAGACTAATTTGAGTCAAACCGACACCGGAAATAAAACCGACTTTTAGCGACTGGGTCAAACCCCGATCAAAGTCGCTTCTGAGACACAAAACAGCCATGCGAATACCAAAAGTTCAACCCAAATAAAAGATCCACAAAATACCCAACCCAAGGTCCAAAAATCCGGACCCCTTCCCTCCAGTCGACCCACTCTATCGAGTGTCCGCCCAACTCGATCGAGTGGGCTCTCAACAGGCCCGTCTGCGGCTGCTTTGGGCCACTCGACCGAGTCAACAGGACACTCGGTCGAGTAACCCTAGAAGGGGGAGGTAACCATTGCCTTTATATACACCCCTTTTGCATGCAATTAATCATCTTGGAGACACCTAAATAATACCTACACACAATACATCTTTTATACATCCTTCAACCCTAAACCCAAGCATCTAGGAATCAAACCCTAAACCACCATAACTTAACCTACGTAAACCTCGCTACTCCCGTGCAAGCCACAATTAAGCGAGTCCTATCCGAGATACGAAACATGTAGGTTAAGGGTGCAATAATCCCGACTTTTCTTCTCTTTTTTCCTCCTCGTGTCGTCCGTCTTTTTCCGTTTATCGTCGTCGTTTTGTTATTTTATTTTATTTTATCGTCGCGTTTATAATATCGTTAATATTACTAGTATAAGACATTAAAATACTCGCTAATTCATGTCGAATATGAAGGATGAAGGAATAAGGAAATCCGAATACAAAGGTGTTTCACCTACGTGGCCGGTCGCTTATCCCGACACCCCGAATATTTGATTGTTGAAGCGAGTCAACTTCAAAAAAATCATCTCTTTTTTATTCTTGTCGCATTATTATCGTCATAATCGTCATTCGTAGCATATTCATCAATTTTAAAACTATTTTCAAATCAAACACCTTTTCTTAGTTAAGTCGAAACCTGTTGACGCTAATTAATAGTAGTCTCGATAAAATCATCACGTCATCATTTTCAAAACCGGTTCCCCTAAGAACCACGCTCCTTTCAAGAAAAAGATAACATTTACATCTTTGCTATCGCCAGGTTCCCAACGCGCACATACAGCAACACACCTTCACATTACGAACGATGTTGTCACGCAGTCATCACCCCATTTTTTAGAAATCATCCTTTTCAAAATTTCCCTCGGCAAAAATTGGTCGTTTCTGAAAAAAAAAATAACAAAAACTCTTTGATCCTGAGTCGGGATCGCGATCAGCTTCTTACGTCGTACAACCGTTTGATTAACTGTCTGTGTTAGTTACTACGATCGCCTCTACTCGAGGTCTTACATTTCGGGTCGTCTCATTCCGAGAAGTCCTCTTCAAATCTCACCTCCGAGGTTTGTGTCAAATCATCTCGTTCCAGAGACATAAGTCCATTAGGCGTTTCGCCGAATACACTAAGAGTCTAAAGCACCTGAGTTCCTAAACCAGAGACCGCGCACACACGCGAGTCAAGGGTCTTATTCCCGTGTCGCTCTACTAGGAGCATTCCTCGAGTCTCTAAGTCATCCGGTGGATCCGATCTGACCTTTTAATCCTTTCTCACTAGAATCACTCCCCAACATGTCGGTAGATTCAAGCGCCATCGAAAGCATCTGCAACAATGTCAATACCCTAACCAAATTGGTTCGCAACTTCCATACTTCGGTAACCTATTTGACTTTCTCCGTCCGTTACATCGATATCAGCCTCAATTTGTTTGAGAGTAGAGACACAGAAAGCAAAACGAACGCCAATACGGGCAATTACCATGCCCAAAAGCCTACCCAGGATAGATTATCCCAATGCTCCGCCCGATCAAAGCTTCCTAGAGTCGATACGGAAAGAACACCAAGACCTTATAAAACCACATCCAACAAAGTAGAATGATCACCGAGAGAGTTTACCCCAATCAATACATCTTACATCGAAGCTCTTAAATGCCTAGTCGATCAAGGGTTACTCTCACCCATGGGTTCCACTCCGGACCCACCTTTCGGCAGACGAGGCAAAAGTTGGACCCCTAATTCTTATTGCCTATATCACCAAGTGTATGTAGACACCCACATTTGGCTGTTAGGTGTATATAGCAGTTTCCAAAAAACACCCGATGATGATCGGACGCAAACATGCTTTAACATACTCGAATATGGGCTCAAAATCGTTAGTATTTGGCTTGAGCTTTATAAAGAGTACAAATCTCACAAAACCGACCCCAAATTCAGGCCCAGTGGATCATTTCCAATCAAATTAGACTAATTTGGCTCAAAACCGACACCAAGGGCTAAACCGTCTTTTAGCGACCGAGTCAAACCCCGGTCAAAGACGTTTCCGAGGCATAAATATCTGCCGCGTCACTTCAGAAATCCGACTGGAGGTCCAAAACTACAAAAATCAGCTACAAAAAAGGATTAAACAACTCGTTAGAGATGAAACTCGATCTGTAAAAGAGACTCCTACCCGACATAGACCCACTCGATCGAGTGGACCGGCCCACTCGGTCGAGTAGGCTCGCAAAACCGCACAAAACCGGCATCAGACCGGGCACTCGATCGAGTTCTATGCACCACTCGGTCGAATTACTCCTTTTCCAGCCGGAAAAGGATACCTCTTCCACCCAACGAGGGAATCCTTTTCCATCTAAGATTGTGTGCTTTTCCTATCCAAAACGGTGTTTCTTCTCACCCAAGCAAAGGTACCTTTACTAGCCAAAGCCGGGAAGCTCTCCTATAAATAAACTCTCTTGCATACACACAATACACAACAATTACACATCAAGCATTCACAACACACATACAATCCAACACAACTTTGCACCCGAGTATACACCCCCCGTACCTCGAAATCTCCGCAACCCCGACAGCCTAGAACCTCCACGCCGAAACCACCATAACTCACCCGCATTATCTCGACGCTCCCGTGCCTAAGCCACAGCTAGACGAGCCCCGTTCGGAGAATAGAAAGCATGTAGGTTGAGGATGCAAATTCAACCCCGTCTTCTCCTTCTTCTTTTTTCCTTCTCTCTCTCTCTCTCTCTCATTTTTTTTTGTGTCGTCGGTCCGTCCTCATCAAGTCGTCATCACGTTTTCTTTTCTTTTTCATTTTCTCGTTTCTAATACCGATATTATCACAACTATCCAATTTTTATTTACAAAAAACGATCATTCTTAAAATATGATATCGACTCCATAGTCGAATATCGCATCTAAAAGAATTAAATTAAACTCGTTGATGCTAAGATAATCGTCACATAGTCCCAAGAAACGAAATACGACGATTTTGACGCGGAGAGATTCTATTTTATCTTAGTTCGATTTTCAAACAATTTATAAACATCTTTTCTAAAAATCACTCCGAATATTCGATATTGATTCCATAATCAAGTATCGAATATTGTAGACACCCACAATTGGCTGCTAGGTGTCTATAGCAGTTTCCAAAAAACACCCGATGATGATCGGACGCAAACATGTTTCCACGCGCTCGGATATGGGCTCGAAACCATTAGTTTCTGGCTTGGGCTTTTTACGGATTACAAATCTCACAAAACCGACCTCAAATTCAGGCCCAGTGGGTCGTTTCCAATAAAATAAGACTAATTTGAGTCAAAACCGACATCGGAAATAAAACCGACTTTTAGCGACTGGGTCAAACCCCGGTCAAAGTCGCTTCCGAGACACAAAACAGCCATGCAAATACCAAAAGTTCAACCCAAATACAAGATCCACAAAATACACAACCCAAGGTCCAAAAATCCGGACCCCTTCCCTCCAGTCGACCCACTCTATCGAGTGTCAGCCCAACTCGATCGAGTGGGCCCTCAACAGGCCCGTCTGCCGCTGCTTTGGGCCACTCGACCGAGTCCGCAGGACATTCGGTCGAGTACCCCTAGACTGGGGAGGTAGCCATTGTCTGTATATGCACCTCTTTTGCATGCAATTAATCATCTTGGAGACACCTACATAATACCTACACACAATACATCTTTTATACATCCTTCAACCCTAAACCCTAGCATCTAGGAATCAAACCCTAAACCACCATAACTTAACCTACGTCATCCTCGATACTCCCGTGCAAGCCACAATTAAGCGAATCCTATCCGAGATATGAAACATGTAGGTTGAGGGTGCAATAATCCCGACTTTTCTTCTCTTTTTTCCTCCTCGTGTCGTCCGTCATTTTCCGTTCGTCGTCGTCATTTTGTTTTTTTATTTTATTTTATCGTCGCGTTTATAATGTCATTAATATTACTAGTATAAGACATTAAAATACTCGCTAATTCATGTCGAATATGAAGGATGAAGGAATAAGGAAATCCGAATACAAAGGTGTTTCACCTACGTGGCCGGTCGCTTATCCCGACATCCCGAATATTTGATTGTTGAAGCGAATCAACTTCAACAAAATCATCTCTTTTTTATTCTTGTCGCATTATTATCGTCATAATCGTCATTCGTCGCATATTCATCAATTTTAAAACTATTTTTAAATCAGACACCTTTTCTTAGTTAACTCGAAACCCGTTGATGCGATTCCGACATCACATCATCCGCATGAATTCGTTACGATGTCGGAATGCGGAGGGAATCAAATCAAGTCCTTCTTAATTCAAGTAACCGTAAAGCGTCATTCTTTAGATTCGATACCAACTCAATAGTTGGATGTCGCATCTAAACGAATTAGTCAATAAATCTAACTAATACGAATTCGTTGATGCTAAAAATTGTTGTCACATAATTCAAAAGAATTAATTATGACACTATAAACGCGGAGGTAATCTATTTCGCTTTAGTTTGATTTAAAACGACTTACAAACGTATTTTTTAGATTTCGCTCTAAATATTCGATATCGATTCAAAATCGAATGTCGGATACGACGAGTATCAAAGTCCGAATCGAGCATAAATCATACAATATTTCTACCCGATTTAACCAAATCAGAAAGCAATTTCAAAATCGATAATAAAGTGCGAAGCGAACCCTAGTTCGTACAGTGGGAACTCGATCGAGTGCCCAGCCCACTCGGTAGAGTGGCACCCCAAAACCCGAGGCAGAAGGTTTTTTGACCACCACTCGGTCGAGTCTCGCAATGACTCGATCCAGTGGCTGCTCACTCGGTCGAGTCCCTCAATGACTCGATCGAGTGACACTAAAACAATCGGGACAGAAATTTTTTCCGAGGACCACTTGGTCGAGTCCTTCGATGACTCGGTCGAGTGGCCTTATCACGTCAAAACCGTGAGTCCCACAACGCTTTTCTAGTCTCGATGTTACTTTTTTATGACTTCGGTCAACACGTGTCAAATCAATCACGTGATCTAATACTTTCCAAAATCATGTATCGTGTCATTTACATTATTCTACATCATTCTATATTATTTGCAAACCTTTATTATCATTTTTTACCGTTACTAACATGTTTGTTTCTATTTTTTATCGATTTATTTCCGTATTTGTTTTATTGTACTAAAACGAATCTCGTATGCTAAATACAACTTTGACGTTAATTTTAGATGCATTAAATCGACGTAGCAACTTATTCTAATATTCGCATGTTTAGTCAAAACGTTGTTTGCACATCTTTCTCATCCTATTACTAACGCGCATATTAAAACATCAAACGATATCTTAGTAGAGGCCGCTAATGTGCGGGCGGGGTTGGTTGTTTTTTGTGAACTTCCCAACACGTACCCTCACCCCTTACTCAGAACCATGGTTTCCGGATATCCGAATCCATTGGCACACGAGAGTCATTCAATACACGGTATCTGATAATGTCGGTATCGGTATCAGTATCAAATGCAAAGGGACGAGCCCAATAAACTGTGACATCCGAATGGGCCATACTTTGTGCATGGCCCACTAAGATATAGAGTGGGTTAGAACGGGCCTGAACTCCCACAATGTTCGGTGGTGACTCCACTTTGATTTTATTTTCAATTCGATCGATCTCATATGGAGATTCATTCGCCTCCCCAAACCCGCGCGTGGCCGCGTCGGGGTGGACCTATGTCATGTCCACAAATATAACGAGTATCGAAAATTTAAGTCGAGTATAAATCATACTATATTTTTACACGACTTAGCAAAACTATCGATTTTTCAAAAAGAGCAATTTCAAAATCAAAAATAAAACAAACCATAGTTCGTACAGGTGGCACTCGATCAAGTTCCTAGCCCACTCAATCGAGTGGCACCCCAAAAAACCAGGCAGAAACTTTTTTGAGGACTACTCGGTCGAGTCCTCCCTATGACTCGATCGAGTGGCTCCTAGTTCATCAAAACGGTGAGTCTTTCAGCATCTTTCGAGTCCCGATAAAATATTTTTAATGACTTTGGTCAACACGTGTCAAGTGTATCACGTGATTCATCTTTTCAAAACCATGCATCGAATCATATTTACATCGTTTATTCAATTTACAAACCATTACTAACTCGTTTTTTTCTTTGTATCTTATAATTCGTTGTTTGTTTTATTATACTAAAACAGACCTCGCATGCTAAATAAAACTTCGACATGAATTCAAAGATGCATTAAACGACGTAGATCAAACATAATTTACATGTTTAGTCGAAAATACTGTTTGCATATCATTCAATCAGATTACTAACGTGCGTATTTCAAAATCACACGATATCTTAGTAGAGGCCGCAAAGTGCGGGCAGGGTTGGGTGTTCTTTGTGAACTTCCCAACACGTACCCTCACCCCTTACTCAGAACCATGGTTTCCGGATATCCGAACGCATTGGAGCACGAGAGTCATTCAATACACAGTATCCGATAACTTCGATATCGGTATCGCAATGCAAAGGGACGAACCCAATAAACTCTGAGATCCGAATGGGCTGTACTTTGTGCACGGCCCACTAAGATATAGAGTGGATTCGAATGGGCCAGAACTCCCACAATGTTCGGTGGCGACTCCTATTTCGATTTAAATTTCAATTCGAGATCCATCTCACATGAGATTCATTCGCCGCCCCAAACCCGCGCGTGGCCACGTCGGGGTGGACCTATGTCATCTCCACAATTTGGCGACTCCGCTGGGGAAACCTGATGCGTGACTTACCATCGGCATCCTCAGGGTGAGACTCGAATAGAAATCGTTTGACTAGTATAATACGCGTTTTAGTTTTACTGTTCATGCATAACCCCATCTTTTCCCGGGCCGGTACTGGCGACCGACGTCCCACTATACCATGATGTATTCCAAATTGGTTATGTCAAAGGTGTTCACAGCTAATTCGTATGGGTTTCACGGCATGTTCTAAGATCAACTCGACTTAGGAAGTCCGTCCCGATTCTTGGAAAGGCTATGTGCACTGGTATAGACCCCATCTAGACCGACCGAGACTTAGTGTAAAGCATACATAGTGTCGTTATAATGATTGCGTGACTATGGGCTACTTGGTTTTTAAAGTCATTTTCAAAAACCGTCAATTTCAAAAATGTATCTTTTTTCAAAATATCCAATTTCAAAACCCGGGAAGTATACCGAGTTTAGGACTTACGATTTTACTCAAAATAGCCTATTTCTAGCCGGTATACTGCCCATTTCAAAACTCAAAAAATATTTTCGAAACATTAAGATTGCGGCCCGATGACACATTTCCGATTTTCGAAAAAGTCGGGCCATCCACCGAGTTTTTTCGGATTTTCTTAAAAATCCATTTTCAAAAACTTTCCTCTTCCTAGGACTTCTCGTATTTAGCAGTGTCGGGTCTTGTCATAAGTCGTCGAAGGTCTCTAGCGTCGAAACTCCGTCGATCTTACATCGCGGGTTTCCCCCCGATCCCAGTCCGCCTTATTTGACTAAGGCATGGCCCACCTACGTAGGACATACTCCTACAAAGGACGACCCGTCTACACATTCGAGTCAAAAGTCTGGGGAATACCTCACGTAGTCCTTCCTCTAACAGAACTCGGCCCACATAGCCGAATCCTAAGGGAGGCCCACCTTTCACAAGTTGCCCGTCTAGGTGTCTTTTCCCAAGTCGTTTTCTTTTCAGTCTTTCCCTTTGCTCGGGATGTACTTTTATTCCAGGATCCGGGTTAGTTTTTGATTACGCGGTATTCTTACAGACAGGCCACCGGTAACCAGACGCCAGAAAATGCAAGAAGCCGTGGATATGTTGGCAGCCTCGCTGGCTAAGATTGAGACCCAATTGTCAAAAATGAGGGAGGACCAAATAGCTATCATTACCCGTGTAAGCGTCGTGCAACAAGGAACTCCTGGTGGTGGGACCGAGACTACTGGGCCCATAGCTAAATTGGTCAGCACGGTCCGCAAGCTGGAGGAACAGGTTCATTTGTCGACCAACAACACCATCCACACGGAGAATGCCCGGGCCTATTCACCATTGACTGACGAATTGCCCGCTAACCTTAACCTCACGGGCCTACCAATGTTTGATGGGACCGAAGACCCGGTACTTCACATCCGAGCCTTCAAGGAGTTCATGGCGGTCAAAGGAGTGAAGTCCACCATGTTCAAACACCTGTTTGCTTCTTCCCTCAAGAAGCATCCGAAAGCCTGGTACTACAGGCTTGACTCCAAGAAGTACAAGACTTGGGACGACGTGGCAACGGAGTTCGCTCGGAATTACGCGGATAATACCGAGATCCAGACCACGATGCGTACTCTGGAGGTCATGGCCCAAGAGCCCAAAGAAGGTTTCACCAAATACCTTCAACGGTGGAGGGTCGAGAGTGTAAAGTTGGTCGATAAGCCCAACGAAAAGTGTTAGTGGAGGCCTTCGTGAAGAATCTCCTCCCCTCTTACCGGGTCCATGTCCGGTATGCCGTCATACCCAACATCGCTACCTTAACCAAAATGGGTACAATAATCGAAGATGACTTAAGGTTAGAGAGCCTTACTAAGGCCTCTACCAAAGGGTATCAAGGGGCCAGCTCATCCGCCAGCAAGCCCGACACTGCAGCTGCAACCCGCAGCATCTTCGACGAGGTTAATCTACTAGATGCCTCATCCAAAAAGAATACTCCAACCCGGGTATTCACTGATATAGGGACCACCTATACATATGCCTTTCAAAGGCTATCTTCCAAGAGTCTGATCCAGCCGATAGAACCAACTCCGGAAGTCCCGATCGAGAAGCGATCCAAGAGCTACAACATCCAGACCTATTGCCAATATCACCGAGGTAATGGGCACGATACTGAAAAGTGCTGGAAATTGAAGCATCTCATCCAGGACTTAATCGAAAGCGGGAAAATACCGTTGCCCGGAGACAAGCCGAGCAACAAAGAAAACCCGTTCAGTGCTCATGCCATCTTTGCCGGAGAAGTAATCGATTGTTCTCATCTCATTTCCCCTTTCGTCCCGCAAATTAACGGGATATGGTTCGACGATGAAGACGACGTTTGCTTGCCTAAAGGGGAAGCTGTCCCTATCACCCCTGAAGAGGTCCGGAAGGTTAAGTCCAAAGCCTTAGCCAGCAACCACCTTGCCACCACCGGGCGTCCAATGCCAGCGACCGTCACTGAACATACTAGGACGGAAGATGCCCTTGAAGAGTCGAGCACTGACACGGCTCTAGTCAAACAACTGAAGAGGATTTGAACTGATCTCACTATATGGCAACAATTGGTTAGCTCGCAAGAACATCGGGAAGCACTTACTAAGGCTCCCGATAAAGTCAAGGTAGACTCACTGGTTACTCCTACTGAAATGGTAGCCACCATCATGCCCAATCTCAAGGGCAAATCCAAGGCAGAAGGCCCACTCATTACCTTCTCCGAGTCCGACTTACCACCGTTCGGGGTGTAACACCCCTGATTTTATAAATTTAAATTATATTAAAATTTTGTTCATATTTTTATTTTTACGATTTAACTCGTAATTCTTAAAATTATTATAAAACGGATTTATCGTTTAATCGTTTCAAACTCCTAAAATTTTATTTGTCTCGGAAACTCTTCTTATATTTAAAATGTATTTTTATTTCTGTTTCGATTCATTTTATACATTTAATCTAATTCTTATCGAAAATCTATTTCGTCGATTTAAATTCTAAATTCTTTTTTTTTATTTTTATTTAAGCTTAAATTTCTATTTTCGGCTCGAAGTTCATTTATACTGAGTTTCGTCAAAACATTTATTACATTTCCTCGAGAAATCAATTTAATTCACTTTATCGTAAATTTATTATTTATCGGGAAGTACTATTTCATCGTCTAATTATTTATTTTTATAAGCTTCGTTTCCGTCTTGAATAATTTATTTACTCATTTTATTTGGCAGCCCGATTACTTATTAATTTTATTAACTCGCTTAATTCGATTCGTGGGTCAGCCAACTTATCGATACGAAATTTGTTTAATCCGTATTTCTAACCTGATTCATTTAATTATATTTGATTTTTCCCACTTATGTTTACGTGAGTCCCCTAGTCTTTTTGTTTTCCCTCAGCATTCAACGTGTATACAAACCCCCCTTACTATATTCTTTCCCTTCCTCTACTATCAATCCACCGCTTCATTCATCCTTCCCCCATTTTCGTTTTGTTTTTTTCCCCGTTTGTGCTTCCTCTTCGTTTCCCCTCCTAAATCATCACGTACATCATCTGCAGTTTTCACCTCCACGCACCAATCTTCATCAGTTGTTCGACTCCGTTGCTTGAAGGTGATGCAATCAGCCTTTTTATTCCGTTTCCTCTTCCAATTCTGTTCTTCTTCTTCTTCTTCTTCTTCTTCTTCTTGGTTTTCCTTTCTTCTTCTTGTCGTTGCGTGTTGTTGCTGCTACTGCGGACTGTTTTGTTACCTCTGCTGCTACTTCATCACCTTTTTGCCGCGGTACGATGTTACGTGTTACTATTGTGCTATTATCCGTTCTGCTGCTCTACGTTTTTCTGCTGCTGCTATTCTGTTTCCCCTTTTCTCATTCTTCATCTTCTCCTTCATTTTGTCATTCGCTCTTGTCTCTTTTTGTGCGTTACTGCTGCGTTTATCTTCCTTAAGCCTATTTGCGTTACTGCTGCGTTTGGGAATCGATCGAGTCGTGGTTGTAAATGTTTAAAGGCCGTTTTGTTTGGTAACGCGACCTTTTTAGTGAACTGAACTTGTTGTCGATTTGTGGAGTCGCCACCGAGTCAATTATGGGGACTCGGAAACCGTTCAAGTTAACTTTGATCCCTTGCCAGCTCAAAGTTGAGTGGCACGGAACCTAAAGATAAAGACTTGTACCCTTAAGTACTCCATGCCTGGAATGACTCTCATTGCCAATGGTTTTGGACATCCGGAAACCTTTGATTCTGAGTAAGGGGTGAGGGTATGTATTGGGAAGCCAACATCCGATAGATGTCAACACCCAATCACGCCCGCACTATAGCGGCCTCTACTAATAAATCGGTGGGATGATATCCTAGTTCTTTTGTTGTGGTGGAAGTACTGTAACATCCGTCTTTTTAACCCTAAACCTTTTGCTATGTCGGTTGTTTAAAGACAAGTAAGTTCTGTCGTCGAGGTAGTTGTGTTTACATTCTTTGCATGCGATTTCACGTGACAAGCAGGCCATGAAAAGATGCACGCAGGAGAGTAGAGAGTACTAGTATTATACGTATTAGCAAATCAGTTTTAACGCGATAATATAGATATTAGTCATTCTCGTGGTATACCTTACCTGGTATTCTGCTTAAGATGCGTCGGCTCGGTAATAATAGAGATGCGTCGAACCTAATAAGGCGAGCACCGGGACTAATACGGAACCCGACCATCACTTTGTTCAGTTTTAGTTGTTTTACATTTTGAATTCCGTGTTAGGTGATTTAGCATGTGATTATAAGGTCATAAAAGCAATAAATCATACGAAAAACTGTAAATGCGAATGTAAGTAAATCACATAGTGAGGATTTGCACCCTCGGAGTATACACTAAACGGGACTCGATGCATAGATAGTTTTGAGAACGGATCTCGGAATTACTCGGGTCTATTTAGTGTGTTTTAGTGTTTGCGATTGAAGTTGGGATGTTACGTATTTTAGTAGATGTTTGTGGGCCTAGCGCCCACATCTAGTATAGTCGTAGTGCATAATAATAGAAAGTGCAAGTATGGAAAGTTTTGTTTAGATGGCAACCTAGTGACGACTCGATCAACATGTGGATCCTCCTAGCTTGACCAGTGATTCCGTCAGAGCTCCGTTACCGTTTGACCTTCCCGCGGCTACTCCGGCAGAGTTTCGTTGCTAAGGACTAGTTCTGCGGCTAATCCGGCAGAACCTGGGTACTAGCTAGTTTTGAGCTAGTCGATCACAGGCACCTCGGTATCGAGTGGAGTGCACTAAGGTGAGGAGTAGCGTCGATGTCGCTTTTTATTATCGGAACTACGATCGAGTGGATCGTTTGCCTCGGGTGTCGGAGTGTGAGCCCTTAGCGAGAATTTTAGAGGAGGAAGATGAGAGTTGAGTTGTGTCGAAATGAGGGCGTGAAGGGGGGTATTTATAGGTGTTTTCGGCCCTCGTCTCCCATATAGGCACCTGAGCTGGGGCGCGCCAAGACTCAGGCGCCTGGGCTCAGAAGTGGGGAGACCAAGACGCGTGAGGTTGGGCGGTTGGAGTTTTGAAGATACGATTTTGATACTTTCCAAAACCGAGAGACGGGAGTGTGATACATAGCTTAGGGCTTAAGGATTCCCGTGGCTTGACCTAGCGCCGTGGGTTTAGTGGGCCTTGGGTGTTCATCCCGAAGTTCGCTTAGCGCGGTGTTGACTCGGTTCGAGTTTCGGGACAGACTCGGAGTCCCGGTGTCAGAATTGACTCTAATTAGTGTATATGCGATCGTAACGATACGACTAAGGCGGCTATCATGTTCGTTTAATTTACCCGAATAATTTATTTGATCTGTTCTATATAAAAACTATCTAGAACACCGCGAACTCGCGTCGCGTTGCAGTTCTATCGTCGTCGGGTGTTTGTTGGGCGCTTCTGCAGCCACCAGGTCCAAATCTGGGTGTCTACAGAAGCCCCCACTTTGACTGAGGCTTGGACAAGGCGAAAGTCAAAGGATAGCCACCCAGGTCAATCGAAGATTACGACCTGGTGGCTGTCCGGTCAGGTCTTTTTAAGTCTGTTAGACTGTACGTCGGGGCTTGCCAGCCAAGGTTTAGGAGTCATACCTGATATCTTCGCTTGTGGTTGCTTGCTTGGGCCCGGGCCGTTTCTTGTTATCTTGTTTTTGATTCTTTGCGCGCGCGCTTTGTCTTCTTAGATTTATTTAAGGTTTTGTTTAATTTTAAGCGCTTTTATGTGTTAGGTGTAAATGTATTTGCTTTTACTTGGGATGCTTATGAACCCATAAAACGTTCGAGGGCATTAGTCTCCACTCGAGCGGGCGTCATTCGGGATGCTTATGACCCCTAGGACAAGGTAAAATGATATAAAACTATTCGAAGGCGTCAGTCTCCACTCGAATAGCTGTCTTTCGGGATGCCTCTGACCCCTATGACAAAAGATGTTGTTGCTGTGCCTCCGGGATCACTAAGATTCCTTGGGCAAAACCCCTCGAGGGCGTCAGTCTCCACTCGAGTAGCTGTCTTTCGGGATGCCTCTGACCCCTAGGACAAAATTGTTGTTGTTGTGCTTCCGGGATCACTAAGATCCCTTGGGCAAAACACCTCGAGGGCGTCAGTCTCCACTCGAGTAGCTGTCTTTCGGGATGCCTCTGACCCCTAGGACAAAATTGCTGTTGCTGTGCCTCCGGGATCACTAAGATCCCTTGGGCAAAACTCCTCAAGGGCTTCAGTCTCCACTCGAGTAGCTGTCTTTCGGGATGCCTCTGACCCCTAGGACAAAATTGTTGTTGCTGTGCCTCCGGCATCACTAAGATCCCTTGGGAAAAACTCCTCGAGGGCGTCAGTCTCCACTCAAGTAGCTGTTTTTCGGGATTCCTCTGACCCCTAGGACAAAATTGTTGTTGCTGTGCCTCCGGGATCACTAAGATCCCTTGGGCAAAACTCCTCGAGGGCGTCAGTCTCCACTCGAGTAGCTGTCTTTCGGGATGCCTCTGACCCCTAGGACAAAATTGTTGTTGCTGTGCCTCCGGGATCACTAAGATCCCTTAGGCAAAACTCCTCGAGGGCGTCAGTCTCCACTGGAGTAGCTGTCTTTCGGGATGCCTCTGACCCCTAAGACAAAAAATGTTGTTGTTGTGCCTCCGGGATCACTAAGATCCCTTGGGCAAAACTCCTCGAGGGCGTCAGTCTCCACTTGAGTAGCTATCTTTCGAGATGTCTTTGACCCCTAGGACAAAAAATGTTGTGCCTCAGGGATAACTCAGACCCCTTGGGCAAAATTGTTGTGCCTTCGGGATAACTCAGACCCCTCGGGCAAATTGATGTGCCTCCGAGATAACTCAGACCCCTCGAGCAAATTGCTGTGCCTCCGGGATAACTCAGACCCCTCCGGCAAATTGCTATTTGCTTATCTGTTTTATTAAAATGCTGGTGTTTTGAGTTTGTCTTAGCTAATTTTGTTTTGCAGGCTTGTCTTATTTTGTTCGGGTTTGTTCTTGCTCTTGTTTTGATCTTGGGTTTGAGTTTGCTCAGAGTTTGCTTATATTAGTCTTTGTTGTTTTTTTTACGCGTCCGGATGCAGCGTTAAGTGCTTGTTTTATTAGTCGAGAGTGCATTATCGATGTTAATTAGTAGTTGTCCCATTATTGCTGTTTTGCTTGTCTTAGTAGGTGCATGTGTATTGTCTTTGAGTTGCATTTGTTTGGCTTTGTCTTGGTTTGTTATGTATTTGAGTCTGTTCAGAGTTTGCTTAGTTCAATTTGGTTCAAATTGTCTTGCTGTGTGTTCGAGTACAGCGTTTAGGTTAAGTGCAGTTCTCATGTTTGTTTCATTATCGAGAATGTATTACCGGCATCGATTGTAGTTATTCTGTTTATTGCTACTTTGTTTGGTTTAAAGGTTGGGTGTATTGAACCTTGAGTTTGCTTGTTTTGTTTTGTTTTAGTTTGCACCGAGCCATTTAGGCGTGCGTTTGTCTGCGGCCTAGTCTTGAGGCGCCTAGCCTCCAGCGCACCAAAACATAAACGCGTTGGCTGATGCGGTTAGCATTTTGCAGTCAAGGTCTGTTTAAGTAATCGAAGGTTGGCCTGGGGCGCTCGTCTTATTTCACTAAGAACTCGAGCACATCATTCTCTTCGCCTCAAGACCGATTTTTGAATTTTCTTGCCAAGTTTTATTTCGATTCCCGCCATTTACGACAATGTCGACTCCGGGTTAGTGTTCCTTGCTTGTTTATTGTCGGTTTTGCTTGATTTGGTTGATTATGAGATTGTTTTGTTGAAAACCCTAGAAAATCGATTTAGGTGTTTTTGTTTTACTAAGTTTTGATGTTTGTTCTTGATTTCATTGTCAAAATAAAGATCGATTAGAGCTTGTTAAAGTAGTTATAAGCTTGATAAGGATGTTCGAGATGTGACAATGGCTTGTGATGGGTGGGATTTGTCGTGAATCCCAACCGTCAAATACTAACCGGCAAACCTAGTGGGTAGCTAGGGTAAGTCGGGTCGAATCCACAGGGACGGGAGGATGGACTAAGGTATGCTCGGGTCAAGGACTAGGTTCGAGACAAGCTAATCTAAGGGGAGGAGGCTAAGGCTAGTCTAAGGTCTAAACCTAGGACTAGGAGAAACTAGGATAACACTAGGAAGGAAGACTAGGGTTAGGTCGGGGTTAAAGGGGTAACGGAATGGTCGAAGGAGAACTAGAGTGAAGGAGGTAGTAGGGTAATCTAGGTAATGCCCGGGCTCTCGCAACTTAGACTCACCTAGAAGTTCATCCTAAAACCCACCTTGGCGACACAAACGACAAACGGAGTACTAGCATGCTATAGGCCTAGGTCGCATCCGGGCTCTCGCAACTTAGACTGACCTAGGGGTCGTCCTCACCGGGCTCTCGCAACTTAATGAGGGAACCGAACCCACAAACAAACTAATACCCACAAAAGAAAAGCAAGAAAAACAAGCATTCGCACATACTTAGTCAATCAAGCATTTCAACAAACATGTGATGTGCATCAAACCAAGGAGAAACCCAAATCTTCCACCAACATCTCCAACAATCCTTTAATCTTCCAATTAACACCCTAATCGCCTTACTAACCCTAGCAAAGATCTACTCTAACATATCTAATCTAAAACTAACACTACCAAGAGAAATCAAAGCAAACACAAGAGGATGCATACACAAAACTAACAAGAATGAAGAACAAAATAATAAACAAGAACTAAAGATTCAAACATGATTAATAAAACAATAAACAAGAGGAAGGAAAAGAGATAATACCAAACTAGAAGATGAAGAGAAGAAGAAAACTTGCATAAATGGAAGAACCCAAAACAAAAATCCAAGTTTGTCAAGCTTGAATGGAGATCTTGAAGAATTCCCAAATTACAAGTACTAATCTAAGATTAACGATAATCTAAAGACTAATCTACACTAATCTATGCTAAAACTATCTAGGGTTTAGTCTAATATGAAGTGCCTCCTCTTAACATAACAAGGGAAGAGTATATATAGGGTTACAAAATGGAAGGGAGAAGAAAAGAATTGAAGGCGGGGTAGCAATGGCCCGTCCCGGCCGAGACGGGGTGTTCCCGGTCGGGACGAGGTCGGTCCCGGTCGGGATGTCTCCTTCCCGATCGGGATGGCCCACAGACAGCAGCTTCTCTTTTTGCTCCTTCATCCCGGACGGAATGAGGCCATACCCGTCCGGGATGAGCCTTGTAGGCCTCCAATAGGAACTCTTTGGTCCCTCCTTGCTTCCCATGGGCTTCCCATCGATTCTCAGGACTCGGGATCGGGTCTCGAAGGCTCGGGATTGGGTCCCAAGGAATCGAGTCATCGTTCCTTAGTTTCGTTGGCTCCAAAATGTGTATGTATTGAGTCGGAATTGCTCCAACTCTTCCAAATCAGTCTTGGGAACCTAAAACGAACTAAAGGAAGCATGAGTAGCCCAGGAATCGCTCCAAAGAGCGATTCCACAAGGAAAACGGGACCAAAAGATAACAAATTAGGCACTACAAACTACACTTATCAACTCCCCCACACTTAACCCTTACTCGCCCTCGAGTAAGCATAAACTAACTACTAAACTAGCCGAGCGGGTATTAGCGCACCCTACGCCCCTTCAACTCACGCGAGTGCACTTAGAGGAAAAGTGCACTCCACAAGGCAAGTTGGGTCTTGCGACAAAACTGTGGATGCAACCGGACACAAAACACATAAACAAAAAAACACACAAACAAACACATAGACGGTTGCACCCAAAACAAAAGAAATACCGCTTCCCTCTAAAAGCGGTGAAAGAAGCACCGGTTTAGGACTCGAGGTAAGTGACAACGTTCCAAAGCTAGCAATACAAACCAAGGTGAACTAAACCCTAATAGTATGACGATCAAGCAATAAAAACGTTGGTAACTTACCTAGGTCCTCCTAACTTTCTAAAAACGTACTACGGGATGATCAGCGGAGTGAAAAAGTGAAGAACTACGGTGTTAGTCGACACTGTAGGTAAGTGAGACCCCGCCCCCTTTAGCGTGAGCCAAGAGGGTCGTCCCGTGTCCAAGACCGCCTAACTAGTCCAAGTAAAAAGGTGGAAAATCATGCAAAATGAGGGAAGACCGACTAATGCCGCTATCATCCTTCCTCGGGACTCGGTCCTTTGGTAGGCTCTTCACGGCAAAAGTCGGAAAAAGGCTTATTTTTGTGGGGATATCTTTTTGTGAGACGGGTTTTCTATTGGCACTTTCCTTTCTTTTTGACATATTTGCTTTGTTTTGCCATGCCATTCTTTTTCTTCTTTTCTATTTTCTTTTTGGCATTTGTGCCTTTTCTTTTTCTTCATTCTTTTCTTTCTTTCATTTTTTTCTTTCTTTTCTTTTTCTTTGCCCTTTTTGGCAAGATTTGGCTTTTTGGCACTTCTTGACAATTAAGAAAGAGAGAATCAACAAATTGCATTTTATTGTGTGGATATGTGTGAGAGGTAGGTAAATGGGTAAGTCGGGGGTCGCGATCCCTCTTCAAACCCACAAAAAGTGGAGAACTTGGACTAATCAAACAATCCTAAACACGGTCACCTAAGGGACGAGACTCGGTAACCAAGGCCTTTTCACACCGTGGGTGGTCATAATGGTCAAAAGTGCAAATCCCGTAGTAAATCCCTAGTAAGCTAGGTGGACTCAAGGTAAAGGACCAACGAAATCATTGATTTAGGGTCATTCTACTAGGCTAAAGTCCAAGACTCGATTTACACTACTAGGAGGGGAAAGATAGACACTCACACACTAGCCTCTAAACCGGGTTTTCGAAAACGGTTTACGCACAAGACACACAACACAACACAAAAGAAAGACAAGACGAAAACGAACGAAAGAAAGAAAAGGAAGCAAAAGCAACAAAACAAGAACAAAATGAAACAAACACATGATCAAACAAACACCACCCCAAATTTCCAAATAAGCCACCAAATCAACCACAAGTATGTACAAGCTCCACCCGAGCACACCACATCACAATCTCCTCCAAACTCCGCAAGAGACAAAGAAGGAAGAGGGATAGAAGATGTTACCGGACATCATGAAAGCTCTCCAAAATTAGCGGTGATTCAAGCTACCTATAAGGAAAAGAGGGCAAACACACAACAAAACAAACAACACGACACAAAGACACAAAGGGAAAACACACAAAAGAAAAATCTTTTTGATTTTTGTGAAAAAATTTCAAATTTTTAGGGATTTTTAAGATTTTTTCGAAAAACTAAGAAAATAAAACTAACTATACTAGAATATCGCTCCCCCACACTTAAATCGAGCCATGTCCTCATGCTCGATCGTAGGGTGCGGAGAGACAAAAGAAAAAGAAAAGAAACTACGAAAATAAAGCTAAAAATCAAAAATAAAGATGAAGAAAAGGTAGAAGGTGTCCGGCCGGGGTGTAGTCAAGTCACCATGGGCCGAGACGAGAAAAAGATATGGATGGGGAAGAAATAAAAAAGAAGGAAATAAAAGGAAATGGGAGGGGAGGGCTAGGTGTAATCAAGTCACCTAGCCCGGATTCCGCCTAAATCCGACTAAATCCAACAAAAAAGGGTGAAAAACTTGAAAAATTTGGATTTTGAAAATGACTCTCGATGTAGTCACATCATCGAGAGTCGGGAGCAACCATAAACCAAGGCCCCGAGGGCCACCATGACACCATGACACAAAAGTGTACAAGGGGAAGGGGAGTAAACAAACGAAAACAAGCAATAAAAGACGGAAAAGAAAGGATAGTTGTCGTACCATAGGTTAGCAACTCACTCTCACCATCGTCTCATAGATCAATATAGGCACTTGCTTGTCTTCATCATTGCTATCCCACTTCAAGCTCGATAGGAACGCATGGGAGAGGTAGTAATGGTGTGAGGGGAGTGGGATTCGATGTGAAACTCGGTGTAAATGGAGGAGAAATGAGGTGAGGGTATGTAAATGAAGTGTATGGATGGTATGATATGAGAAAGGATAAGTAGGGAGGTTGGGTGGGGGTATACAATGGTTGGGTGGGCTTAAATGTCGAAGAAGAGGTACCAAAAAGGAGTAGAGGACCATCCCGATCGGGATAAATGATCCCGATCGGGATGATAAACCCTTCCCGATCGGGAAGCCTCCTTCCCGGTCGGGAAGCCACTCCAGGAATCTCGAAATATGGCAACATCATCCCGATCGGGACGGCTCCTTCCCGGTCGGGATGGCACATCCTTCCCGGTCGGGAAGCTCCCTTCCCGCCCGGGATGGGTCTTCTTGACCTCCAAAACTCCAAAAGCTTCACCGAAGCTTCAAAAACCGACTTCCATACTCACAATCCGAGCTCTATCATTAACCATTCCTCTCTAGGGATCATCTTCACTTCACACCTGTGACATCAAGCTCAAATACAACATCAAATTTCCTCCCTCACATCGCTCATCAAAAATCCAAATAAACAAGAATTTCACAAAAACTAACAACCCTAGAAACCAAACTATACAAACATAAACACAAATACAAGCACAAAAGAAAAGAAAAAGAGATATTTACACTAAATACTCTCACCAACAACGCCTCCATAGCCATGAAGAGCTCGAAGGAGTAAGTCAAATGCTCTAGCAACATCTTCAATTAAGCTCACATGGCCGAGCCTAGCCACTTCCAAGAGCTTCCAAGTCGGAGGGAAGAAGCGATCATCTTCATTATGCTCGGGGCTCTCGTGATCTTCCGGGTCTTCTAAACCAACATAGCTACAACTCTTATGACCATCCGGTAGGTATAGTGGTCTAGAGTCGTGCTCGGTGTCATGATGTGGGAGATCACACCCTAGGGGTGTCGCTTCTTCTACGGGGTCGAGAGTGGAACTCTTTTCCACCGCCCGACAAGGATCCTCTTCACCAACCGTCTCACAAGACAAGGGGCTAGACATCGAGTGCGGTAGAGGAGGAGAAGGCATCAAGTTTTCTTCATTGGAGGCTTTAGGATCCTCCAACTTCCCATACAAAGCAAGTTCCAAGGCGTCTACTTCTTTTTCCCAAGTATTGCGCTCCTTTTCACTCACCTTGTCGAAATGGTCATGAGGGGTCATCTCTTCACTTGGGTTTGGATTGTCAACACCCGGTTCATCACGAAGAAAATAAAACAAATCCAACTTTATAGCTAATACATTGGCTCCCCAAGAGCTATCTTGATAATCATGCTCAACTCCCTCCTCATTGTGGGCCCTTGAAGCCTCAACTTCCTCTATTCTTCCCCTATCTTCACCGCCCAAGCAACACTCAACAATGGTCTCTTGATCGACCCCCTCTTCTTCATTTGTAGCTTCACAATCGGGTCGACTTTCTTGTGGAGGCACCCGACCTTCTTGCCCAAATGAACCTTCCTCAACATGTAGCGGAGCTCGAGTGGCCGACATCGTGATATGAGCCATGAATGCATTGATGCGCGCATCTTGCACTCCTATTAGGGCCTTGAGCTCCCTTTCAATCCCTTGTATTTGAGTCAACATCAATTGTTGACCCTTTTGCAATAACATCATCATCTCATGTTGGCTCCCTTGTGTTTGGGCCAACATTTGACAAGTCTCAAGGATATTTGGTTGTGGGTTATGTGAGGGTGTTTGGTAGTTGTTAGGATGTGGGAACGATCCTTGACAACTTTCTTGGTAACCATAAGAAGAGGGTTCATAAGATTGTTGATGAGGTTGATATGGTTGGTAAAGTTGTGGGTTTTGGTAATTTGCCCCATAGTTGTCCCGTGACGATTGATGGTAGCTTGGACAAGCCATGTCCATAACGTCGCTTTGGTACCTAGGATGAGCTAGAAGCACTTGAGCAAACGTTAGTACCCTAGTGCTTTTGAGGCACTAGGAAGGGAGAGTAACACAAGAAGAGAAACGGAGATACACAAGGAGAAGAGAACACAAAAATCAAGAACAAAGTCCAAAACTAAGCAAACAAAAGTCTAAACTACGCCGTCCCCGGCAACGGCGCCAATTTGATGGGTGGGATTTGTCGTGAATCCCAACCGTCAAATACTAACCGACAAACCTAGTGGGTAGCTAGGGTAAGTCGGGTCGAAACCACAGGGACGGGAGGATGGACTAAGGTATGCTCGGGTCAAGGACTAGGTTCGAGACAAGCTAATCTAAGGGGAGGAGGCTAAGGCTAGTCTAAGGTCTAAAACTAGGACTAGGGGAAACTAGGATAACACTAGGAAGGAAGACTAGGGTTAGGTCGGGGTCAAAGGGGTAACGGAATGGTCGAAGGAGAACTAGAGTGAAGGAGGTAGTAGGGTAATCTAGGTAATGCCCGGGCTCTCGCAACTTAGACTCACCTAGAGGTTCATCCTAAAACCCACATTGGCGACACAAACGACAAACGGAGTACTAGCATGCTATAGGCCTAGGTCGCATCCGGGCTCTCGCAACTTAGACCGACCTAGGGGTCGTCCTCACCGGGCTCTCGCAACTTAATGAGGGAACCGAACCCACAAACAAACTAATACCCACAAAAGAAAAGTAAGAAAAACAAGCATTCGCACATACTTAGTCAATCAAGCATTTCAACAAACATGTGATGTGCATCAAACCAAGGAGAAACCCAAATCTTCCACCAACATCTCCAACAATCCCTTAATCATCCAATTAACACCCTAATCGCCTTACTAACCCTAGCAAAGATCTACTCTAACATATCTAATCTAAAACTAACACTACCAAGAGAAATCAAAGCAAACACAAGAGGATGCATACACAAAACTAACAAGAATGAAGAACAAAACAATAAACAAGAACTAAAGATTCAAACTTGATTAATAAAACAATAAACAAGAGGAAGGAAAAGAGATAACACCAAACTAGAAGATGAAGAGAAGAAGAAAACTTGCATAAATGGAAGAACCCAAAACAAACATCCAAGTTTGTCAAGCTTGAATGGAGATCTTGAAGAATTCCCAAATTACAAGTACTAATCTAAGATTAACGATAATCTAAAGACTAATCTACACTAATCTATGCTAAAACTATCTAGGGTTTAGTCTAATATGAAGTGTCTCCTCTTAACATAACAAGGGAAGAGTATATATAGGGTTACAAAATGGAAGGGAGAAGAAAAGAATAGAAGGCGGGGTAGCAGTGGCCCGTCCCGGCCGAGAAGCGGTAGTTCCGGTCGGGATGCCGCCTTCCCGATCGGGATGGCCCACAGACAGCAGCTTCTCTTTTTGCTCCTTCATCCCGGACGGGATGAGGCCATACCCGTCCGGGATGAGCCTTGTAGGCCTCCAATATGAACTTTTTGGTCCCTCCTTGCTTCCCATGGGCTTCCCATCGATTCTCGGGACTCGGGATCGGGTCTCGGAGGCTCGGGATTGGGTCCCAAGGCATCGAGTCATCGTTCCTTAGTTTCGTTGGCTCCAAAATGTGTATGTATTGAGTCGGAATTGCTCCAACTCTTCCAAATCGGTCTCGGGAACCTAAAACGAACTAAAGGAAGCATGAGTAGCCCAGAAATCGCTCCAAAGAGCGATTCCACAAGGAAAACGGGACCAAAACATAACAAATTAGGCACTACAAACTACACTTATCAGCTTGCCATGGAAAAAGGGGTGGATTGCTAAAGTTTAAGGATCGTTCCCCGATTATTCCCGTGTCTATTTTGCATAATTTTGCTCAAATAGTGTTTATGAGGATATGGGTAGCTCTATTGTCGATTGCTAGGGCTAGGGTGACCTATAGGACTCTCCGTGAGATTTTGTGTGTCTTAAGACGGACCAAAAGGTGTCGTAATGATGCCGGATTTTCCCGAAACCACTTCCATTGTGATCGGGATCGAAAATGCGTGCTAGCGGCCATTTCGTAGTTTTGATATCCTTATCCGAAATTTTGACCCTATTTTGACCTATTTAAGTTGATTTAGCCTGACTAGAGCTATGCTTTGTTGTGTTTTCTTTTTGTTTTGGGTTTCATAGCTAGAGGTGATACAGAGTGTCCCAAGGGAACTTCCTCGATTGGTGCTAGTGGGGAAGCTGTCAGGGCAAGTTCACAGACTCCTCGAGGGATTCGCACGAGGAGACGGAGCATCTCGTCTCAGCGACGTGACCCTGAGACTATTAATGAGGCCGAGTCAATAGAGTGAAGAAGCGCAAGCTTACGGAGACCGTGGCTAGGAAGGTTCACGTCCCGGTTCCTGTACCGGAGGATGAGGAGGTTGTCTACGAGGATCCCGAGTGGGCTCGGGACTGGGATGGTCATCAGCTGATGTTTCATCTTGACCTTCATATTTCTAACCGCATTGTGCGGGGCCTGGTAAGTGTATTACTCGTGTTCATTAGTTATGACGCAGACTTTGCTATTGTTATTATTTCTTTGCTCGAGTTAGGCTAGATTGTTTTTTTTATCTTTGCATTGCTTTGGTTCGCAGCCCCTAGGTCCGATGAGGACCTTCTCGGGCTTGACTACGTGCCTCGATGTCTACTTTCAGAAGCTGACCCCTGCGGTAAAGGAGATTATCTCGAGGACCGCTCTATGTCCCGTGGTCGGACAGTGGGTTAGGTTGGTGGGTTGCCAGACTAAATGCAACCTTATGGTGATCAGGGTGATGATAGGTCGCTTTCATGATACTACTTTGACCTTCCACATGGCTTTTGGGGAGGTCGGAATGACCCTAGAGGACTTTGGAATGATTAGCGGTATGCCCTGGGGCCCGGATAGGATTAGGTGGGCCGCCGAGGGTCCTAGTCTAGATAGTGATGAGATGCGGGGCCTCATCGGGGATTATTTACCACGTGAGGCATACAGCATGCCTCATGCTATAGTGAGTTCGTACATTACCGACCACTTCGAGCGAGTGACGGTGTTAGAGGGTCGGGAGGCTAACACGCCGGAGCAGGATGCTCGACTATGGCTGTGGTAATTCCTAGGGTCGACTCACTTCTCGGATAAGGGCGAGAGGTTTAGTACTAGGATTTTGCCCTTCCTAGCCGACCTGACTCAGCTAGGGTGCTACGATTGGGTGACCGCGGCTTTCGCGGAGATGACTCGCTGTCTGGAAGTCATGGTGAGGCCGCTGGTGATAGGGTTGGCCTCAGCTGTGCCCATTGTAGGTCCGGGCCTTATACTGGAGGTTAGTTACTACTCTCACTCTTTTTTAATTAACTTAGTTTTGGTTTGGGGCTGCTAAAGTTGTTTCTGGATTTTACAGGCTTGGATCTATTCCTACTTCCCATGTTTGGCACCTAAGACGGTCCGTGTGCACCCGAAGAGATTCCCAGCGTGAATCGTGTGGAGGTTGGCTCAGCCTAAGAGCACAATCAGCCATTATCCGACGGAGAACACTCTGGTTAACAAGCTAGGCCTTGAGGATGTAAGTTTCTTCTATATTTTATTTGCTCAATAACCCCAAAGGCTTGGGATTTCATTAGGATGTTGGTTTTATTTGTGTAGTTTGTGGCCCGCCCTTGGGCCAATTACGAGGGCGTGCCGGAGTATGTGGCTACGGAGCTGAGGCCGCGGAGTTATAGGAGGATGCTTCTTCCTGCGTTGATTCGTCCAGTTTGGTACCTGGGCGAGCGGTTGGTGCGTCAGTGCCTATACGATGATTTCAGGGTGCCGGTGGATCCTCCCAGGACCATGTTTAGGCCACCGACCGCCGCAGAGATCCTCGAGGACAAGGACGGAGAAGGAGGCGATACACTCTTAGTGCGTGGTGCCTCCTACCTATCTCACATCACCCGGCGGCTGGCTTGGTACCGCCTCGTGGTAATGTTCTAATCTCTGGCTCTAAGGTTTGTGTTGCGGTTTGTTATTTTCCTTACCTTTTGACTGACCAATCTGTTGTCTTTTCAGCTGGCCGACCCGACTGACGAAATCCAGTCCTCAGATTTTCCTATGACTCTGCTTAGGGTGGATGCGGCTGGGATACCCTTTACCGAGCCCCTCCCCCCGTGTTCTGCTGAGGAGATGGATGCCGGGATAGAGTGGCGTGACCAGGTATACCGGGTAAGTTTTGACTTTTGTTTTCTATTCGGGTTCTAGGGATTAGGGTCAGTTTTCCTAACTTTGTGGTTTTACTCTCAGGTTTCGTCGGCTTGCCATCAGCGGTTGTGGCAGACTGCTAACTGCTTCCGGGCCTATGCCTCGAAGGTTTCCGATGACAATTCGGGGCCTCGATCGGTGAGTTTGCGTGACTAAGGTGGTTTCGTAGGCTGCTTGTGTGTTTTCCTAATGTTTGAGTGTACTCGCAGGATGTCTCGGATATGGTGGGACAACTTTGGAGACTCGGGTGACCGAGCTCGAGGCAAAAGATGTCGAATCGCAAAGGCTCCTGCAATCTCGGGCTGACGAGATCGCCTTCCTAAAGGAGCAGCTGGCTCGATCTCGGGGGGAGACCTCTACACAGGGTGAGGCCAGACACCGGATCGAGAGGGAGGCTGAGGCTCAGACCACGGGTATTAATGAGGAGGTTGGAGGAGTCCCCGAGACGGCTACCCTAGATGTGCTGTCGGGGACGGACGGTCCTTTGACTTAGAGGACCTAGGTCTGGATGACAACTTAGGTGAGCTTGTGATAGCCATCGGTGCGGTTTCTAGGGGTCCTCCCTAGTCTCGATTTGTGAATATAATTTGTATATTTTGTATATTTGCTTTTAATTTTTAGTATTCGGACTAGTTGGATTAGTCTTATGCCTTTTTTGTTTGGTTAATCGTGCACTTGGATTGACAAGTAATCACTTTTACGTTCATTTGCTTGTGATTCGACCTAGTTTAAGGTTCGTTAGCGTTGAGAGTATGAAAAATTGTTTCTTTCGGATGTTTCGAAATGCGTTAGATTGAGCCGGGAATTGGATCAAGTAGTACGTCGATTAAAACGTTTTGACTCGAGATGTAAAATATTAACGTGCTTTGACTGAATGTGTTAAGAGATGAGCGAACATGCTTTGACTGAGTGTGTTAAGAGATGAGCGTGGACATTCAGAATGAGACGAAGTTTAAAATTCGGGCGACTTTTAAAAAAAAGTTAGACCGCTTTTATATATTCAAAACTGCCTTGTTAGGATATAGACGTGACTTGACGGTAACCGTTAAAAGGCTACGACACGCCTAGGTGGGGTAGCTTATCCTCCTAAAAAAAGAATGAAAAGGCATCTATGTCTGGTGGATCCGATGGACGAGATGTACCATCCTTGTGGGCCTGACATTCTTGTTCGGGCATTTTGGCTTTTGGAAAGGGGTTTAG
The DNA here is from genome assembly GCA_958450325.1 of Agrostemma githago. Classification (NCBI taxonomy): domain Eukaryota; kingdom Viridiplantae; phylum Streptophyta; class Magnoliopsida; order Caryophyllales; family Caryophyllaceae; genus Agrostemma; species Agrostemma githago. The sequence continues at coordinate 31,315,142 of OY288252.1, forward strand.
CTACTTCAAAAGATCGTTCCTGGTGTTCGGGGTTGTCGGGTGTGAGAGAAAGGTTAAGGATTGTGGAGGTGACCGTACTACAGAGTAAGGAAGCTATGCGGGCTAATGTTGCTAAGTGCACGACCGAAGACGACTTTACCGATCCTAGTGTTTGTCAGTTCATCTACACGGACCGAGACCGACAAGACCTATTTTGAAAATGTGAGTGAGATTGGCTGGGCTCGCTTTTGGCTAGGGAGGTAGAAGTTTGCGTTAGGAGGGTTAATGGTGAGGGACCCGAGCAAACATACCCGGATGACACGGGAAAGGAAAAGTTGGACCGATAGAGCCCAGCCGTTTAGTACTATGTTATATTAATTGATATTATGTGGCGTATTAGTACTAGTTTTTTGTAGGGTTTTGACACGTCATTGCTTTCCGGGATGTCCGAGTTTCAGATGCTTGAGATAAATGGCCTCGACAAAGGCTTGATTTAACTGATTCCCCCCCCCCCCTCCCCCCCTTTTTTTTCTATTGATGAGAAGCACAATTTTTTTTTATACTAATTTTTTTTTTGGTGGATCGCAACTCGATTCTTCATTTTTCCCGGAGCGCCCTTTCGGGTTTTCACTCCGTCCTCGGCTCACCTTTTTTGTTTTTTTTTTGTTTTTTTTGTTTTTCGTTTTTTTGACGACGGCTCGCGACTCGTTTCTTCATTTTGCCCGGGGCACCCTTTCGGGTTTTCATCCCGTCCTCGGCTCGTCGTTTGTGCTATGTCATTTTAACTCACTCATTGACCGGGTCGTGGGAGGAATCCCGATTTATGCATGAATCGATTATTCGACTGTTTTGCCTAGTTGTTTGGTTGTACCCGGAGAAGGGTTGCCTACGTATCCGCTTCTGGACGGGATCAAACCATGTTCGTAGTTCTTTTGATGTGAGTGATTTTGCTTTAGACTCGTTATGCCAAATATCGATTTAGAGTGTATCCTCCCTAGTTAAGGAACTAAGGCGAAGTGATTGGGTGTGACCTCTTAAAAGTAACCATTACCGAGATACCGTGTTTGGGTCAGGGTGACTGGCTTATATGGTTTTGGATTGTGGAGCTAGGTAGTGAGTGGTTTCGATAGATCAACATCTGGACCTTGATTTTTGTGGAGTTAGGGCTATGGGCTAAGGTTTCGTAATGTGGTAGGAAAGGGGAAGCTGAGTAAAAATGACTCAGACTTCAATCGGGTGGGATGTAAATTACGTGGGGATCTGATTTCCATGTCTGGCCCTAACGGTTGGAATTATCCTATTGAGCTTGAATCCTCAAAATTCTGGACTGTCTTCTAACAAGTGTCTCGGGAAGGTCTTAAGGGTTGTAATGTAGGGAGGCTAGTATTTGGGTGCTAGTTGACTGGTCTGTTCATTTTACTCCTTATTTGGACTTGTATTTGAAATCGAATTGGATGACTGGGATTTGATTTTGACCATTGAATTGAATTAGGCCGACTTGGCTTGGCCTCGGTTTGACTTATTATTATTTTTTCTTTGGCCCTTTTTGGCCATTTCAAACTTTTGGTTTTGCTAGCGCCTATGATGGATTGGTTGGTAATTGTTGGAGGGATGTTCATTGTGTGAAATGAGCTTGCCTTCCGTCCTTGATTACTAGCTAAGGGACTATCTAGACTCGTCATAGGATTCGGGAGTGCTCGTTCTAAGGGATGGTTATGTGGCTTTCTACACCAGACATGGAATAGGTGAAAGAAAAGAACGCGGGATCTCAGTTCTTGTACTTCCTCGTTGTTTCGAGGTATGTTTGATCGTTATCGATAAATGGCATAGTATCGAGTTCTAAGCAAGAAAGTGCGTTATTAAATCAAGCGATTGTCGAGGCGCATTATAAAGGAAGAAAAGCTTTTTTCTTTTTATTGATAGTAATAAGCGGGCTACATGCCCGAGATATTGTTTTTGGGGAGGTGGAGGACAGGTCCCCTCGCACCTCCTGACTCAATGTAAAAACAAAAGATATTTTTTATACTATTAGATCTAGGCCCTAAGACGAACTAGACTCTGACTCGGATATAGATTTACTCGTCTCGGCGGATGTCCTTGAGTTGTCAGGATCTTCCTTAATATTCCGGACATTCTCTTCTATAGGGTCAAGGTGAGAGCAATCAATAGCGTTGCCGAAGACTGCGTGAATGCTAAAAGGGTTTGTAATGTTGTTTGGTTTCTCGGGTGGAGGGAGAGGGATGGTCCTATTTTCGATCATATCTTGTATGGCATGTTTGAGTCGATAGCAGGACTCGGTATCATGCCCGTTACCTTGGTGATATAGGCAATAAGCATGAGGGGTCCAACTTTTGCTTCGTTTGCCGACTGGTGGGTCCGGAGTGGGACCCAAAGGTGAGAGTAACCCTTGATCGACTAGGCACTTAAGGACTTCGGCGTAAGATGGTTTGATTGGGGTAAACTTTCTTGGTGACCTTCCTACTTTGTTGGATGTGGTCTCGTAAGGTCTTGGTGTTCCTTCCGTATCGACTTTAGGAAGCTTCGTGATGGTAGGGATTTGTCACGTCCCCAACCGTCAATAATATAACCGGCTAGATCTAACTAGGGTAGTTAGGGTAAGTCGGGTCGAATCCACGGGGACGGTAAGAGGCGTCTAGACTAAGGTCGCTTAAACACGAGACTAAGTCAACGAGCTAAGCTAAACAAAACAATGATAAGAAGGGAGGAAGGCTAGACTATGGCTAAGGAGACGGAGAAAACAAACAAGGAAAACGGGCTAGGATTAGGTCGGGGTCAAAGGGGTAATGGAATGGTCGAGGAAGAACTAGAGTGAAGGGAGTAGTAGGGTAATCTAGGTGAGGTCCGGGCTCTCGTTACGTAGACCAACCTAGAGGTTTCACCTAAAACCCACCTTGGCGACACACATGACAAACGGGGTTACTAGCGCGCTATAGTGGCCTAGGTCGCATCCGGGCTCTCGCTACGTAGACCGACCTAGGGGTCGTCCTCACCGGGCTCTCGCTATGTAGTGAGGGAAACAAACCCACAAGAGAAACTATCACCCACAAGAGAAAGGCAAGAAAAACAAGTATATGCATCTACTAGTCAATCAAGCATTTCAACAAACATGTGATGTGCACCAAACCAAGAGGAAACCCAAATCTTCCACCAACATCTCTAACAAACCCTTAATCACCCAATTAACACCCTAATCACCTTACTAACCCTAGCAAGAACACTACTCTAACATGTCTAATCTAGAATTAACAAGAACAAGATGGAATAACAAAAGAAACAAAACAAACATGAAGATACTAGTGAAAACAATGAACTATGACTAAAGATGAGAACTTGATGAAAAACAAAGGATTAAGAGTAAAGAGATGAGAAGATTATACCAAACTAACAAGAGAATGAAAAGGAGAACACTTGCATAGAAGATAACCCAAATTCATCCACCAAGGTTGTCAATCTTGGATGGATTCTTCAAGAGATCCAATATTACAAGCTTAAACCAAGATTAACTACTAATTACCGACTAATCTAATCTAATCTAATCTAATCTAACCTAAAATAGTCTAGGGTTTAAGGATATAACATAAGATAACATAGTGTCTTAATACAAGAGGAGGGTATATATAGGGTTACAAATGGAAGGGAGAAGAAAAGAAAGCAAGGCGTGCAGCAGCAGGCCCGTCCCGGCCGAGACGGGGTGGTCCCGGTCGGGACGAAGTCGGTCCCGGTCGGGACGCTACCATCCCGATCGGGATGGGCCCTGGTCAGTGGCCTCCTTGTTTGTGCACCTCATCCCGAACGGGATGAGCTTATCCCGAACGGGATGAGCTTATCCCAAACGGGATGAGCCTTGTAGGCCTCCATTATGATCTTTTTGGTCCCTCCTTTGTTCTCATGGACTTCTCACCGATTCTCGAGACACTGGATCGGGTCTCGGAGGCTCGGGATTGGGTCCCAAGGTCTCGGGGTCGATTCCAAGGCCTCGAGTCATCGTTCCTTTATCTCGTTTGCTCCAAAATGTGTATGTATCGAGTCGGAATCGCTCCAACTCTTCCAAATCGGTCTCGGGAACCTGAAACGAACTAAAGGAAGCATAAGAAGCCCCTAAACCGCTCCCAAGGAGCGATTCTACAAGGAAAATGGGACCAAAACACTACGAAATAGGCACTACAAATGACACTTATCAACTCCCCCACACTTAACCCTTACTCGCCCTCGAGTAAGCACATACTACTACTAAACTATCCGAGTGGGTATAAGCGCACCCTACGCCCCTTCAACTCACGCGAGTGCACTTAGAAGAAAAGTGCACCCCGCAAGGCAAGTTGGGTCTTGCGACAAAACTGTGGATGCAACCGGACACAAAACACACAAACAAACAAACACACAAACAAACACATAATCGGTTGCACCCAAAAAGAAAACAAATACCGCTTCCCTCAAACAAGCGGTGAAAGAAGCACCGGTTTAGGACTCGAGGCAAGTGACAACGTTCCCAAGCTAGACATACAAATCAAGGTGAACTAAACCCTAATAGTATGACGATAAAGCAACAAAAACGTTGGTGACTTACCTAGATCCTCCTAACTTTCTAAAAACGTACTACGGGACGATCGGCGGAGTGGGAATTGAAGAACCACGGTGTTAGTCGACACGGTAGGTAAGTGAGACCCCGCCCCCTTTAGCGTGAGCCAAGAGGGTCGTCCCGTGTCCAAAACCGCCTAACTAGTCCAAGTAAAAAGGTGGAAATATGCAAAATGAGGGAAGACCGACAAATGCCGCTATCATCCTTCCTAGGGACTCGGTCCTTTGGTAGGCTCTTCACGGCAAAAGTCGGAAAAAGGCTTATTTTTGTGGGGATTTCTTTTTGTGAGACGGGTTTTCTTTTGCCATTTTCTTTCTTTTCGACATTTTAATTTGTTTGTTGCCATGCCACTTCTTTTTCTTCTTTTCTATTTTCTTTTTGGCTTTTGTGCCTTTTCTTTTTCTTCATTTCTTTTCTTTCTTTCATTTTTTTCTTTCTTTTTTTTTTCTTTGCCCTTTTGGCAAGATTTGGCATTTTTGGCATTTCCTTGACAATTGAGAAAGAGAGAAATCAACAAATTGCATTTTATTTATGTGGAATGTGTGGGAGGAAGGTGAATGGGTAAGTCGGGAAGGGCCCTTCCCTTCTAACCCACAAAAAGTGGAGAACTTGGACTAATCAAACAATCCTAAACACGGTCACCTAAGGGACGAGACTCGGTAACCAAGGCCTTTTTCACACCGTGGGTGGTCATAATGGTCAAAATGCAAATCCCGTAGTAAATCCCTAGTAAGCTAGGTGGACTCAAGGTAAAGGACCAACGAATTCATTGATTTAGGGTCATTCTACTAGGCTAAAGTCCAAAACTCGATTTATACAACTAGAAAGGGAAAGATAGACACTCACACACTAGCCTCTAAACCGGGTTTTCGAAAACCTTTTACACACAAGACAACACAATACAAAATTAAAGACATGACGGAAACGAGAGGAAAAGAAACAAAGGCAACAAAAACAAAACATAACAAAACAAACATATAACAAACACCACCCCGATAATCCATACAAGTCACCAAATCCACCACAAGAATGTACAAGCTCCACCCGAGCACACCTCAACACACCCTTCTCCAAACATCACAAGGAATAAACAGGGAAAGAGGGTTAGAAGATGTTACCGGATGTCTTTAGAGCTTTCAAAAGTCATTGGCGATTAAAGCAACCTATAAGGACAAAAGGAGGCAAAACATGCACACAAACAAATATATGACACAAAGACACGAAAAAGGAAAAGACACAAAAGAAAATCTTTTTGATTTTTGTGAAAAAATTTCAAATTTTTAGGGTTTTTAAAGGTTTTTTCGAAAAAAGGGAAAAATAAAACTAACTACGATAGAATATCGCTCCCCCACACTTAAATCGAGCAATGTCCTCATATGCTCAACCGTAGTGTGCGGAGAGACAAAAGAAAAAGAAAAGAAACTACGAAAATAAAGCTAAAAATCAAAAATAAAGATGAAGAAAAGGTAGAAGGTGTCCGGCCGGGGTGTAGTCAAGTCACCATGGGCCGAGACAAGAAAAGATATGGATGGGGGAAGAAAATAAAAAGAAGGAAATAAAAGGAAATGGGAGGGGAGGGCTAGGTGTAATCAAGTCACCTAGCCCGGATTCCGCCTAAATCCGACTAAATCCTCAAAAAGAAAGTGAAAATCTTGTAAAAATTTGATTTTTGAAAATGACTCTCGATGTAGTCACGTCATCGAGAGTCGGGAGCAACAACTACCAAGGCCTCGAAGGCCACCATGACATCAAGACACAAAAGTGTACAAGGGGAGAATCGCATGGTAGAGGTAGTAATGGTGCGAGGGGGTGGGATTTGATGGGAATATCAATGTAAGGTGAGGTGTACGGGTCATATGATAGGAGTAAGGAGGAGTAGGGAGGTTGGGAGGGGGTATAATGGATGGGTGGAGACAAAGGGGACCATCCCGGTCGGGATGGATGGTCCCGATCGGGTTGAAAAACCCTTCCCGATCGGGAAGCTCTCGTCCCGGTCGGGAATGCACTCCAGTGAGTCCGATTTTCAGCAACTTCATCCCGATCGGGATGGCTCCTTCCCGGTCGGGATTCCTCATCCTTCCCGGTCGGGAAGCCCTCTTCCCGGTCGGGATGAGTCTTCTTTGCTTCCCCAAGCCCAAAAGCTTATCAAAGCTTCAAAAACCGACTTCCTCGCTCGCAAACTCCATCATCACCACTCCTTTCTAGGAGTCACCATCACTTCACCTATCACAATAAACTCAAAATGCACATCAAATACACTCCCTCACATCGCTCATCAAAATACCAAATCAGTTACAAGAATCCCACAAAAACAAAGGAGTCCTAGAAACAAAAAATCACAATATAAGCACAAGAATTCTAAAGAAGAGAGGAGGGGAATATACAACATGACGGTTCTTTAGGAACTCCGTCAAACCGAGGATGGTGGACTCCATTCTTCAACCATAGCCCTCAAGGGCATGGAGGAGCAAGTCGAACGCGCTACCGACATCATAGTGAAGGCCCAAGAAGCGCTCGAGCTTAACCGACCTCCACGGCCTCCAAGGAGGAGGCAAGAAGTAGGAATCCCAAGACCCAAAATCATCTTCAAAGTTGTCTCTGGGGTCTCTCCATCCTACGAGCTTCACCGATTTCTTCTTCCCTAAGCATTGCCTCCAATCACAAGCAAGCTTCATCTCCAAGAAACAAGGCACAAAAAGCGGTTTTGGCCTCACTTCCTCGATGCACACCCCCACACTTGCCTCAAGTTGTGGTTCCCCATCTTCATCACTCGGCCCCACATCATCTTGGAGAGGAGAATCGAAACTTCTACCGGCGGTTTCAATCTCTTCCAAGTCATCTCTCGGTGTACTAGCAAGGGGCTCTTGATGCTTGTCCAAATTATCGCACAAGGGCAACTCGAGGCTAACAATTTCACCCAACATCCTCACAAATTCCACCAACCCATCAAACTCACTATCCTCCTCCAATTCCTCACCAAGAATGCCTTCACCAAGGGTCATATCCTCATTCGTCTCTTTTTGGGTAGACGATTGAGGTTCTTCAAAGCAAATCTCTCTATCAAAGGGAACTACATCGGCGGCTTCATAATTAGGTTGCTCCTCTCTCTCAAGTGGGCATCCTCCATCTAAATGTGATGCTCGGGATAAAGACATTACGATTTGAACCGCTAATGCATTTAAATGAGCATTCCCCGCCTCGTTTCCCCTTCGAATTTGGGCCATTAATTCCTCTTGTTGTTTTCGCAATTGAATGGCTGTTTCTTGAAGGCTCCTTTGCATTTGAAGCATCGATTGTTGAAACTCCAAGCTCGGCATCTGGTGGTCATTGGGGTCATGTAAAGGTCCTTGATAATCTTGATGATGCCCAAGGGGTGGGGCATCATATTGTTGGTAGCTAGGTTGGGGTGATTGGTAGTATTGTGGGTCATAGGGTTCGTATTGTGGTTGGGGTGGAGGGTAATATTGTGGGTCTTGGGGGTATTGGCTTCCATAAGGTGAATCTTGATCGAACATGGTGGTTTCACAATCATAGCTCGAGTAATAGCCACCGTGATCGTAGGAGTGATAGTCATTCACTTGTTGGTAGCCGTTTTCATAACCTTGAAGATCATACCCGTCTTGATTACCCAAAGAAGCTTGATAGTGGTAGGGGGACGTCATGTCATACCCTTGGTTCATGGAAGAAGAGTGGTAGCTCATATCGGCTTCCATGTGTGGGGAGTTTAGATCAAACCCCATGCTCGCTCGAAAATCGTAGCTCATACCCGGTTGGAAACCACTCATTCTAGAAACCGTCCGTTTAAGCGGCTCTGAGTTGCAAGAAGAAGATAATCACCACCTCTAAGCACAAACTGCAGACTAAGAACAAACGTGAGAAGCCTAGTGCTTTTTGGGCACTAGACAAGAGAGAAATAAACTTCACACACACAAAAAGCAAGGTAACAAAAAGAAAAAAGAAAACACAAACACAAAGACAAAGTCAAGCAAATAGGAAAACAAAGTCTAAACTAGCACCGTCCCCGGCAACGGCGCCAAATTGATGGTAGGGATTTGTCACGTCCCCAACCGTCAATAATATAACCGGCTAGACCTAACTAGGGTAGTTAGGGTAAGTCGGGTCGAATCCACGGGGACGGTAAGAGGCGTCTAGACTAAGGTCGCCTAAACACGAGACTAAGTCAACGAGCTAAGCTAAACAAAACAATGATAAGAAGGGAGGAAGGCTAGACTAGGGCTAAGGAGACGGAGAAAACAAACAAGGAAAACGGGCTAGGATTAGGTCGGGGTCAAAAGGGTAATGGAATGGTCGAGGAAGAACTAGAGTGAAGGGAGTAGTAGGGTAATCTAGGTGAGGTCCGGGCTCTCGCTACGTAGACCAACCTAGAGGTTTCACCTAAAACCCACCTTGGCGACACACATGACAAACGGGGTTACTAGCGCGCTATAGTGGCCTAGGTCGCATCCAGGCTCTCGCTACGTAGACCGACCTAGGGGTCGTCCTCACCGGGCTCTCGCTATGTAGTGAGGGAACCAAACCCACAAGAGAAACTATCACCCACAAGAGAAAGGCAAGAAAAACAAGTATATGCATCTACTAGTCAATCAAGCATTTCAACAAACATATGATGTGCACCAAACCAAGAGGAAACCCAAATCTTCCACCAACATCTCTAACAAACCCTTAATCACCCAATTAACACCCTAATCACCTTACTAACCCTAGCAAGAACACTACTCTAACATGTCTAATCTAGAATTAACAAGAACAAGATGGAATAACAAAAGAAACAAAACAAACATGAAGATACTAGTGAAAACAATGAACTATGACTAAAGATGAGAACTTGATGAAAAACAAAGGATTAAGAGTAAAGAGATGAGAAGATTATACCAAACTAACAATAGAATGAAAAGGAGAACACTTGCATAGAAGATAACCCAAATTCATCCACCAAGGTTGTCAATCTTGGATGGATTCTTCAAGAGATCCAATATTACAAGCTTAAACCAAGATTAACTACTAATTACCGACTAATCTAATCTAATCTAATCTAATCTAACCTAAAGTAGTCTAGAGTTTAAGGATATAAAATAAGATAACATAGTGTCTTAATACAAGAGGGGGGGTATATATAGGGTTACAAATGGAAGGGAGAAGAAAAGAAAGCAAGTCGTGCAGCAGCAGGCCCGTCCCGACCGAGACGGGGTGGTCCCGGTCGGGACACTACCATCCCGATCGGGATGGGCCCTGGTCAGTGGCCTCCTTGTTTGTGCACCTCATCCCGAACGGGATGAGCTTATCCCGAACGGGATGAGCCTTGTAGGCCTCCATTATGATCTTTTTGGTCCCTCCTTGGTTCTCATGGAGTTCTCACCGATTCTTGGGAGTCGGGATCGGGTCTCGGAGGCTCGGGATTGGGTCCCAAGGTCTCGGGGTCGATTCCAAGGCCTTGAGTCATCGTTCCTTTATCTCGTTGGCTCCAAAATGTGTATGTATCGAGTCGGAATCGCTCCAACTCTTCCAAATCGGTCTCGGGAACCTGAAACGAACTAAAGGAAGCATAAGAAGCCCCTAAACCGCTCCCAAGGAGCGATTCTACAAGGAAAATGGGACCAAAACACTACGAAATAGGCACTACAAATGACACTTATTACTTCGATCGGGTGAAATATTGGGATAGTCTATCATGGGTAGGCTTTTGGGCAGGGTAATCGCTCGAATTGACGTTTGTCTTGCTTTCGGTGTCTCTACTCTCAAGGAAATTGAGGCGGCTATCGATGTAACGGACGGATAAAGTCAAACGGGTTACTGAAGTATGGATGTTGCGAACCAATTTGGCTAGGGTATTGACATCGTTGCGGATGCCTTCGATGGCGCTTGAATCTATCGACATGTTGTGGAGTGATTCTAGTGGGAAAGGATTAAAAGGTCAGATCGGATTCACCGGATGGCTTAGGGACTCGAGGAATGCTCGCAACTGAGTGACGCGGAAATGGGACCCTTGACTCGCATGTGTGCGGTCACTAGCTTAAGGACTCGGGTGCTTTAGACTCTTGGTGTGTTCGGCGAGACGCCTAAGGAACTTTAGATCTCTGTAATGAGACGATTTGACACAAGCCTCGGGGGTGAGGCTTAAAGACGACTTCTCAAAATGAGACGACCCAAAATGTAAGACCTCGAGTAGAGGCGTTCCTAGTAGCTAACACGGACAGTTAAACACACGGTTGTACGACGTAAGAAGTTGATCGCGATCCCGGCTAAGGATCAAAGAATTTTGATATTTTTTTTTCGAAAACGACCGATACTCGCAGAGGGAAGTCTTTTTCTTCGAAAGATGATTTTGCAAAATTAGGGTGACGATGGCGTGGTATCATCGTTAGTGATGTGAAATGTGTGTTGCTATGTGTGTGTCAGGAATCCGACGATAGCAAAAGCGTAAACGTTTTCTTTTTTTGAAAGGAACACGGTCCTTAGGTGGACCGGTTTTAAAAAATGACGAAGTGACTTTTTTTTATCGAGACTACTATTAATTAGCTAGTTCGATAGTGGATGTGTGTGGTGCTTTTATAGGTGTCACTAAATCCTTGTCAAGGGTTTAGGTAGTGAATAGTGTTTTTCGAAAAAGTTTTTTTTTCTTTAAAACGAGTGATCCACATTTATCGGTTGCAATAAATAGCATTCGACGACGGACAGTGGTGTGTTGTGAAAAGTGTTTCGAGAATGTAACTGTTTTGGATTTCTTGACTTCATTAATTGAAGCTTCGGTTGTGTTAACGGTAGGTGTAAAAAAAACTTTTTGTTTTTGAAAATAAAATGTAACCGTTTCGTGTGCCTTGGTCCCATTAATTGGGAGTCTTGGTAGTATTAACGGTGCTTGTTGTTTGACGTATTTTAATTTAGTCATGTGACGACGTTCGAAAATATATTTCTTTTTTTTTGAAAACGTTGAGTGTAAAATTTGCCATGACAACGGCGTCTCAAAATGTTTTTTTTCTTTTTTTTTTTAGAGATCATGACTTGACCGGAGTATCGGTGTTTCAGAAATTGTTTTGGAAAGATGAGATATTTTACGAAAACGGAATTGGGTGTGGTTGAATATGTTGGTGTGGTTGAATCCGGATTTTTAGTGTTTTATTTGGGTTGGATTGTTCAAACACGCTACACATAACTAGGAATGCATACACACATGCAGGATGCAGACTCAGGTAGGTTTAGGGTAGGCTACCGCCCACGAATAGTCTTTACTTAGGCATTGACAATGATCTGAGGAGACGAGTGTCATGCCGTCCGCTCGGAACGACTATCCGCTTATTAATTCCGCGGGGTACGCATTAGGCGGCCGGAGCGTCAACCGAGGATCTCTCCGCGTGTCCCTAGAGATCTTACCGCGAAGAGGTCGATTGGTCTTGATATCAGTTAGGGTGGGCTTTTTAGGGCCAAAGCCTGTAGTGACCACAACTAGGAACTAGGACATGAGCTTCACCGACCTCGTTCAAGTTACACAACCGCTGGAAACTTGTTTCCAAATCCCCAGCGGAGACGCCAAACTGTGGACGTCCGTCCGCACCGCCCGGCACCCCGCGCGTGCCCGCGCAGAACTGACCCAGTTTTCAACGTGTGGCGGCGGCCACCCACGCGGTCCCCTCCCTGCCGGGGGCCTGTCCGATCTCGCGTACGGGGCGAAGTGTCGGACCTCGATTTGGATGACGATCCGGACTTGTACTAGACGGGTGCGGGCACCCGTGTTTCCGTTTGGGAATCGATCGAGTCGTGGTTGTAAAAGTTTAAAGGTCGTTTTGTTTGGTAAGACGACCTTTTTAGTGAACTGAAGTCGCCACCGAGTCAATTATGGGGACTCGGAAACCGTTCAAGCCAACTTTGATCCCTTGCCGGCTCAAAGTTGAGTGGCACGGGACCTAAATATAAAGACTTGTACCCTTAAGTACTCCATGCCTGGAATGACTCTCATTGCCAATGGTTTCGGACATCTGGAAACCTTTGATTCTGAGTAAGGGGTGAGGGTATGTATTGGGAAGCCAACATCCGATAGATGTCAACACCCAATCACGCCCGCACTATAGCGTCCTCTACTAATCAATCGGTGGGCTGATATCATAGTTCTTTTGTTGTGGTGGAAGTACTGTAACATCCGTTGTTTTAACCCTAAACCTTTTGCTATGTCGGTTGTTTAAAGACAAGTAAGTTTTGTCGTCGAGGTAGTTGTGTTTACATTCTTTGCATGCGATTTCACGTGACAAGCAGGCCATGAAAAGATGCACGTAGGAGAGTAGAGAGTACTAGTATTATACGTATTAGCAAATCAGTTTTAACGCGATAATACAGATATTAGTCATTCTCGTGGTATACCTTACCTGGTATTCTGCTTAAGATGCGTCGGCTGGTATTAATAGAGATGCGTCAAACCTAATAAGGCGAGCACCGGGACTAATACGGAACCCGACCATCACTTTGTTCAGTTTTAGTTGTTTTACGTTTTGAATTCCGTGTTAGGTGATTTAGCATGCGATTATAAGGTCATAAAAGCAATAAATCATACGAAAAACTGTAAATGTGAATGTAAGTAAATCACATAGTGAGGAGTTGCACCCTCGGAGAATACACTAAATGGAACTCGATGCATAGATAGTTTTGAGAATGGATCTCGGAATTACTCGGGTCTATTTAGTGTGTTTTAGTGTTTGCGATTGAAGTTGGGACGTTACGTATTTTAGTAGATGTTTGAGTGCCTAGCGCCCACATCTAGTATAGTCGTAGTGCATAATAATAGAAAGTGCAAGTATGGAAAGTTTTGTTTAGATGGCAACCTAGTGACGACTCGATCAACAGGCGGATCCTCCTAGCTTGACAAGTGACTCCGGCAGAGCTCCGTTACCGTTTGACCTTCCCGCGGCTACTCCGGCAGAGTTTTGTTGCTAAGGACTACTTCTGCGGCTAATCCGGCAGAACCTGGGTACTAGTTTTGAGCTAGTCGATCACAGGCACCTCGGTATCGAGTGGAGTGCTCGAAGGTGAGGTGTAGCGTTGATGTCGCTTTTTATTACGGAACTACGATCGAGGGGATCGTTTGCCTCGGGTGTCGGAGTGCGAGCCCTTAGCGAGAGTTTAGAGGGAGAAGAGAGAATTGAATTATGTGTCGAAATGAGGGCGTGAAGGGGGGTATTTATAGGTGTTTTCGGCCCTCGTCGCCCATATAGGCACCTGAGCTGGGGCGCGCCAAGACTCAGGCGCTTGGGCTCAGGCGTGGGGAGACCAAGACGCGTGAGGTGGGGCAGTTGGAGTTTTGAAGATACGATTTTGATACTTTCCAAAACCGAGAGACGGGAGTGTGATACATAGCTTAGGGCTTAAGGATTCCCGTGGCTTGACCTAGCACCGTGGGTTTAGTAGGCCTCGGGTGTTCGTCCCGAGGTTCACTTAGCGCGGTGTTGACTCGGTTCGAGTTTCGGGACCGACTCGGGGTCCCGGTGTCAGAATTGACTCTAATTAGTGTCTATGCGATCGTTACGATACGACTAAGTCTGCCATCATGTTAGTTTATTTTGCCCGAATAATTTATTTGATCCGTTTTATAGAAAAACTATCTAGAACACCGCGAACTCGCGTCGCATTGCAGTCCTATCGTCATCGGGTGTTTGTTGGGCGCTTCTGTAGCCACCAGGTCCAAATCTGGGTGTCTACATAAGGCAATAGGAAACAACAAAAACGACAACTAGCATCACCCATCTCACCCTAATCATCCCTAATCACACCCAATCCCCCTACTAACCCTAGGGGAAAACTACTCACACGTAACTAAATAACTATGAACACTAACAAGAGAAACCCACATAAGAACAACATTCATAATGAAAAACAATGGAGAAACAATAAACAAGAGATAAAGAATGAAACTTTACTAACAATGAAAGAATAAGAGAAAAGAGAGAAGAAGGATTATACCAAACTAGAGAAGAGATGAAAAGGATGAAACTTGCATAAAAGGAAACCCCAAAAATCCTCCAACAAGGTTGTCAATCTTGATAGATTCTTCAAGAAATCCAATAATACAAGAGTAATTACTGAGACTAAACTTAAATTAACAAAAGATTAAGAAGAAACTAAGCTGATCTACACTAATGTCGATCTAGGGTTTTGTCTAATGTAGGGTGCTTAAAACAATACAAGAGAGGGGTATATATAGGGTTGTAGGAATAAGGGGAATGAAGTGTCGAAGCGTGAGGAGAAACAGGGGGCTCACGGCCATGATGAGGCGGCTCACGGCCGTGAGGCACCCACGTTATGGCCATGATGGTCATGGGTCACAGCCATCAGCTGCTGCTGTAGCTCGCTTCCTCTCTTCTTTGCTTCCCGACTCACTACACGGCTATGTAGGCTTCTGACACGACCATGTAGGCCCCTACTTTCTCCTCCTAGGCTTCTTATCGACTCTCGGTGCTCGGGAATGGGCTCCAAGGAACTCGGAACCGAGTCTAAGCCACCGAATCATCGTCGCTTTTCTTCATTGGCTCCATATGTATCGAAAACAAAACGGAATCGTTCCACTTTTCCGTGATGAGCGTTAGGAACCTAAAATAAACTAGAATAAGCGTAAGTAGCCTCGAAACCGCTCCAAAGAGAGATTTCACAAAAGAAAGCGGGACCAAACACGTGAAATAAACACTACAAAGCACACTTATCAATGGGTCCGCCGTGAATGTCCTTCCCTTAAGGACTGCTCAGGCCCTCGGCATTACCGAGGCCGACTACCTCCCGACGACGCAAACTATCCAGGCTTTTGACGGAAGCCCGAAATCAGTTGCTGGGGCCGTTAAATTGACGATTATAACATGCCCGATTGAAAAAGAACTAGAATTCCAGGTGATTGATGTCACCTCCTCTTTCAACCTACTTTTCGAGAGACCATGGATCTACGCAGTCAAAGTCGTATCCTCCACCCTCCATAGGAAGGTCAAGGTGTCTCTACTAGACGGTGTCATCACTCTCGAGGCCACCCCCATAATCGTGGCAAGCTGCAACACCGCGGGCAGGACCGACCCACGAGGATTCGATTTCGTAGGAATGATCGAAGAGCAGTATCTATTTAGGCCCTATTTCACCACTAGCATCGTTATGATGCTACAAAACTTGAGCTACTTATCAGGGGCTACCTCGAGGCCGTATCTTCCGGCTGGGAAAATTATCGAGGTCCTAAAAAACGAGGAATCACGATTCGGTTTGGGGTACGCCATAACCTTAGGAAACGTGGTCCGGGCCGGCATTCAGAAGGCCACCAGCATGATTAAGGGTACCTACTTGGGCGCTTACAGCCCAAGACTAACTGATTACTTTGTCACTCCAGTATTCGGGCATGTTCAAGTGGGCCTATACCAGCCCACCATCACATATCCAGAGATCAAATTGGCTCGGGAATGTAACTATATCCCAGATGACATATTCGCCCTTGTCCAGGCTGAATCCAAGGAGGGTACTAATAATGCTGGGCCCGTGTTGGGGCTCCTATTCGGAGAAGACAAGGCCATCCCCACTCCTAAAGAAGAATTGGTGAACCTGATCCTCCGCATCAACAGGTTCGATCCAACTAAGCTGATCTCCGAAGTTGGTGCTGACGCCGGGAAAAGGGCATGAAGGAGGACTATCAAGTGGACCGACAGCCAGGGTCGAGTCTACAAGCTAACCAACGGCAAAGGAGACATGCCGGATACCGAGTCTGAGTCCGAGCCCGAGTCAGAGTCATAGTCAGAGCCGGAGTCTGAGTCCAAGTCTAGAGGGTCCAGTACTAGAATTGAGTCTGTAACCCCTCTTCCTTTAGTCACTCCCATTAGAGTCTCAGAATCTGTCCCGAGAGCACTCTCTATCCCGCCACTGACCAACGATCAGATGGCCGCTCTCATTGAGCATTTTCAAAATTTACTATCAATAATAACGATAACCGTTCTGCTTACGACTTGCCTTATTTTCAAAATACTTTCAATTTCAAAAATTTTATTTGCAATGACATTGAGAAACTCGACGAACAGGTATCTCTACCTCCGCATCTGATCGAGCAACTCAAACAAAGGGAATCCCGAGATCCAGTTGTTGAGGAAACCGAATCCATCAATATAGGAACCTCTTTAAAGCCTCAGATGCTTAAGTTAGGTTTATCCTTAGTTCCCGAGGAGAGACAACAATTCACGGACCTCCTCCAAGAGTTCAAGGACGTCTTCGCATGGTCCTACAAGGACATGCCAGGGATAGATCGGGAAATAGCTGAACACCGTATACCCATCAAAGACGGGTGTAAACCGGTAAAACAGAAGTTCCGAAGAAAGAGGCCCAAATGGTCTCTCAAAGTAAAAGAAGAAGTCGACAAGCAATTCAAAGCGGGCTTCATAAAAGTGTCTGAATATCCAGACTGGTTTGCAAACATCGTGCCGGTACCTATAAAGGACGGTAAGGTGCGGGTATGTGTTAACTTCCGGGACCTCAATAAGGCCAGCCCGAAAGACGATTTTCCGTTACCACACATCGACATACTAGTGGACAACACGGCCGATCATGCCCTTCTATCATTTATGGACGGGTATGCCGGGTACATTTAAATCAAAATGGCGGAAGAAGATATGAGTAAGACCACCTTCATTACACCTTCGGGTACTTACTGTTATACTGTTATGCCATTTGGTCTCATCAACGCCGGGGCCACTTATCAACAAACCGCCACAACCGTATTACATGACATGATGCATAAGGAAGTGGAAGTTTATGTGGATGACATGATCGTCAAGTCCAAAGACCGAAGCGGGCACATCACGGCCCTAAGAAAGTTCTTCACCCGATTACGCAAGTACAACATGAGACTAAACCCTCAGAACTGCAGTTTCGGGGTAATATCGGGCAAATTAATGGGCCATATCGTTGTTGTGTGCTAAATTTAGACCGTTTTTCCCTTTATTTAGACCCGTTTTTCCCTCGTTTTGCGAGTCTTGAGTGCGATTATCGCCATATTTTGCGTACTTCTCGCATTAGCGTCCCTCTTGTGCGTTTTACGTGTTTTTGGTAGTTTTTCTATCATTTTGATAGGATTTGAGCACCGAAATCACGATTGAGCTTCCACGAGCACAAGAGAAGGGAAAACCGTCCAAAGAGCAAAGCACACAACTTAAAGTTTAAAGCCATCTGATCGAACAAACGAAGAATGAGACAAGACTCGAGGCCAGAAAAAATGACCGGGCGAAATTTCACCCGGTGAGACACCACCGGGCGAAATTTCACCCGACGGTAAAAATTGCCTCCCGAAGATTTTCCGAGCTTACCCACCGGGCGAAACTGACCGGGCGAAATTTCGCCCACCAGGTGAAATTTCGCCCGATGGTGAAGACGTGCCGATAACGCGAAAAAAGGAGAAAATCTCACCGGGCGAAATTTTCACCCGATGAGAATTACCATTAAGTCCGCAGGGCAAAGTTTCACCCCATGGAGATGCAAAGGGAGATTGTCTCACTAATGGAGCATGAAGATGGATTTGGGCTTTAGGTTAAGGATCCATTAAGAGATTACTATATATATGTTACCCTAATTCATTGCCTAAACTCACCTCTCCATTGTGCTAAGGAGGGAAGACATTACACCCTTCCACCATCTTATTACACCATCCATTAGTAGTAGTAATCTAGAAAATCCCCAAAAATTCTAGTAGTTTAATAGTAGATCTACAAGTATCCATCAACAATTATTTAGATTTCAAGGTTGTAAGAAGATTATCCAAGGTTTATTTGAAGATTTGTTGGGTTTTATGAAGAATTAGTGACAAGTTCTTCACTTTATTCATCAAAGATTCAATCTTTATCTATGATATCTTCTTATTTCTTATAGATCTACATAGTTGGTACAATTCTCTTCCACTCTCTAATCTCTATTTAGTTTTTGTGATATTTTCTCATCATCATCCTGTTCAAATCTAATTAATATGCATGTTGTGATGAATTTCATAATGAATTGTGAGTAAATTTCTTGTTGGGGAGTTTAGGGATGAGGGCTTGGTTCATTTGAATATAGGGATGTTGGTGGGTTGCTTGCATGTTGGTTTATCTTATTTATGGTGGTATGTCATTGTTGTTTTAGTCCGGCCAACTAGACCGACCTTGACTAATTTCTATCAATATGGGGAAACTCGGGGTAGAAATTACCATGACTAGGGACTTACCCTCATTCACCGCGAAAGCGGGTTTTTAGGTGAGTTTATCGACATTGTGACAAAAACTCGATTCCGACCTTCTTAGACCCCAAGTACCGAATCCCGACTTCTCCCTAACGCCTTTCCCTAAATTGTTCACCTCTAAACCATCACGTGCTAATCCCTCTAGTATAGACTCGACCTCTACAAACCCCCCCCCCCCCCCCTTCTAAGACATCGAACACGACACTTTAAACTTCACAACACACACCGTTCCCTGTGGACCGACCTCGACTTACCACGATTACTTGTTTGTTTTTGTGATATTTCCGAGTCTATAAATATCGTTTGATCCCCCGTCCTTCGTTAACGACCGATCCGATTGGGAGGCGATCAAAATGGCGCCATTGCCGGGGAATGGCTAATTGTTGTGTTTTTAGTTGTTGTGTTTGATTCTTTTCTCTTCTCTCTTTTCCCTAGTACCGCGAGGTGCTAGGAGTCTCACCGTTTAATTGAGTTTTATGCCCAGGAACACGTCATCGCCCTTGTGGTTCGATCCGGAACCGGAAAGGACTTTTAGAGCATTGCCTTTTTGAGGAAATAACTCAACCACCATCATTCCACATCCTTCATTATCACCTCCTAACCTTAATCCCATCCTTCCACATTCACCTTCTACACCTTCTACATCACATAACCCCACTCCAAACAATCCTTCCATACCCTCTACTTCACAAAATTCACCACCAGCACCACCATCACCGAAAACACCACCACCAATTCCATCCCCTCCAAATTCTCCAAACCCTCCAAATCCAAATCCACCATCACCACCAATCCAACCAATGGCGACTCTAGGTTTGCATTCTCAACTCACACATGAAGAAACACCTTCTCCCGTTGATTTCGGAGAAATTCCCGAAAATTATGAATTGAAAGCTTCTTTAACCAATGCAGTCCAACAAGATACATTTCATGGTTTTTCTCAACAAGATGCTCAAGAGCACATCGCTTCATTTAAAGAAAAATTAGTAGGAGCACGTCTCAATGTGTTAACTTCATGCCAATTGCATCGCTTATTATTTCCGAAGACCCTAAGAGATGGAGCTCGTAGATGGCTTCAAGGCCATCCCGCTAATACATTCACAACATGGGCTCAACTATCTAATGCCTTCTTGGAGAAATATTTTCCGCCGTCAAAGACTAATCAATACCGCATGGAGATACAAACCTTTAAACAAGATGAATTTGAAAGCCTAAGCGAGGCTTGGGAAAGATTTAGAGACTTGTTGCGCAAATGTCCACATCATGGAATACCCGATTGGCTAACTACCCAAACATTTTATAACACCCTTTCATCGAGAACCAAGGAAAACCTCAATTCGGCCGCCGGAGGAGATTTCTCTTCTCTCACCGATGAGGCATCTAAAAATCTTATTGAGAAGATGGCAAGGAGTGATTCTAGAATGGGTCAATCGAGGGATTCTAGAAAGAAAGTTGAAGTGAACTCATCTACGAGTTCTAATGAATTGAAATTCCAAACGGAACTTGAAGAATTGAAAAGGAGAATGGATGCCATGATTTCTAAGCCCACTCCTAGAGGTATATACCAAATTCAAGGGAGTGTTTCTCCAAGGCAACCATCTCCTCCAAAGTTATTAACATGGGAAGTTCAATGTGATCATTGTGGCAATCATGGCCACGACTCTAGCTCTTGCATTCCTAATGAAGAAGTCTATGTTGAAGAGCCAAATGAAGTTCAAGCTATACAAGTATATGGGCAAAGACCTCAATTTGATCCCTTTTCTAATACCTACAATGCCGGCACAAGGTTTCATCCTAATTTCTCTTATGGAAATCAAAATGTTCAAAACCCGATGCCGCGAGCCCAAGGGAGTCAAATGAGGCCATTCAATCAAAGTCAACAAAAGCCTTTTAACCAAGGACCTCCAAAGATGCCCCCATATATGCCTCCTCATCAAAGGAGCAACTTCAATCAACAAGGTAGCAACTTCCATGTTCCTAACAAGTACAACAATTACCAAAATCAACATGGTAATCACTTTAATCATGGATACAATCAAGGGTTCCAAGAAAATTCTCATGGTAACCAAGGTTACAATCAACAATCATTCAATCAACCCTCTCAACCTTATGGCCAATCAAGCAATTCTCAATTTGGTCAAGGAGGACCCTCATGGGAGAACTATAATGATTTGCAAAGAACCGTTGGCCAACTATGGAATGAACATCAAGATACCAAGGCAAGGCTAAAAGTTTGGGAATCACAAGAAGCAACAAAAGCTTTAGCCGCACCAATTCATCCACCCCATGGTTTGCCCGGTCAACCCCAAAACCCAAGAGATCCTTCACACCAAGCAAATGCCGTAATTTTGAGAGGTGGCAAAGAACTTGAGGACCCATATAAGAATTTGAACTTGAACACCAAGACTACCCCATCCAAGGTTAATCAACCAAGTACACCACAAGAATCATCTCCCTCTTCCCCCAAACAAAATCGGGGAATACAAGCGGAGTTTGATATCCTCCAAAATGCGGAGAATGAACTAAGAGAACAAAGAAAGAAGAAAGAGCAAATGGAAGCGGAAGAAGCCAAAAGAAAAGAGGCGGAGCGATTAGCCGAAGAAGAAGAAGAATCCAATGTTCCACCGCCTCCCACTTTTGTCCCTCCATTGCCTTTTCCGGAGCGAACTAAGCCACACAAAGAGAATGCTCAATTTAGCCGTTTCGTGGATATGTTAAAGAAAGTAGAGGTAGCTTTACCTTTCACCGAGGTAATTTCTCAAATGCCCCTCTATTCTAAGTTTTTGAAAGATGTCTTCACTAAAAAGAGAACCTTAGAGGACAAAGAATATATCTCTCTCACGGGTCATTGTAGTGCCATTCTTATGAACGAAATGCCAAAGAAACTAGATGATCCCGGTAGTTTTTCCATCCCTTGTCGGGTAGGAAATGTTGTTGTTAATCAAGCTTTATGCGACCTATGGGCTAGTGTTAGTTTATTACCTTATTCCATTGCTAAGAGACTTAGTGTGGGGGAGATGAGACCCACTAGCATGTCAATTCAACTTGCGGATAGGTCCATCAAGTACCCACTTGGGATACTTGAGGATGTACCCGTTCAAGTTGCAAATTCTTCATCCCCTCCGACTTTGTTGTCATGGATATGCCCGAAGACACTATTACCCCCGTTATCTTAGGTCGACCTTTTATGGCTACCGGAGGCACTATAGTTGATGTCAAGAATGGAAAATTGGCATTTAACATAGGGAACGAGTCGGTAGAGTTTTCCCTTTCTCAAGCTCTTAAACAACCAATGATTGAACAAATGAATTCCATTGAAGTTATTGATAGTTTGGTTGAGTATAGCTTGATAGATGATGATAAGCAAGAAGAGGAACCATTTGACTCTCCACCTCTTGAAGAAGAATGTTTGCATGATGAAAAGGTAGAACCACTACCGGTGGGTAAGAGTATGGTATCTTCTCCTCCTAATCTTGAACTTAAACGACTCCCCTCTTCCCTCAAATATGTTTTTCTTGAAGGAACTAATTATCCCGTTATCGTCAATGCTACCCTTGATGGACCTCAATTGGAAAAACTTTTAATTGTTTTGAGAAAGCACAAAAAGGCCATCGGGTATAGCATTGCCGACCTCCAAGGCATAAGCCCAAACGTTTGCATGCATAGGATCATCCTTGATGATGACCACCGTCCTTCGGTAGAGGGTCAACGTAGGTTGAACCCCACCATGAAAGAGGTTGTCATGAAGGAAGTCCTCAAGTTGTATGAGGTTAACATTATATACCCAATAACCGGAAGTAAATGGGTTAGCCCCGTACAAGTTGTGCCAAAAAAAGGAGGAATGACGGTTGTTAAAGGAGAAAAGGGTGAGTCAATATTTACTAGGACTATTACCGGTTGGCGCATGTGTATAGACTATCGTAAATTGAACATGGCCACCATAAAAGATCATTTCCCCCTTCCCTTTATTGATCAAATGCTTGAAAGATTGGCGCATCATTCTTATTTTTGTTTCCTCGATGGTCATTCCGGATTTCTTCAAATACCTATTCATCCCGATGACCAAGAGAAAACCACTTTTACATGTCCCTATGGCACCTATGCTTATAGAAGGATGCCATTTGGATTGTGTAATGCGCCGGGAACGTTTCAAAGATGTATGATGGCTATTTTCTCCGATTTTATTGAAAAATCTATGGAAGTTTTTATAGATGATTTTAGTGTCCATGGTACATCTTTTAATTCTTGTCTTGAAAATCTTGATCAAGTGTTAGCTCGATGTGAAGAGTATAGACTTGTTTTAAATTGGGAAAAGTGTCATTTTATGGTTGAACAAGGTGTTGTCCTAGGTCATATTGTTTCTAATAGAGGAGTCGAAGTCGATAAGGCGAAAGTCTCCGTGATTGAGAACTTGCCACCACCTACGAATGTCAAAGGGGTGAGGAGTTTTCTAGGTCACGCCGGTTTTTATAGACGATTTATTAAAGACTTTTCTAAGATTGCTAAGCCTTTGACTTCTTTGCTTATGAAAGATGCACCTTTTGTTTTTGATGACTCGTGTAATCTCCCATTTGAAATCATGTGCGATGCATCCGATTTTGCCGTTGGTGCCGTTCTAGGTCAACGGGTTGATAAGAAGCTACATGTGATTTATTATGCAAGCAAGACCCTAGATGAAGCCCAATCGAGGTACACCACAACCGAAAAAGAGATGCTTGTCGTTGTCTATGCCATGGAGAAATTTTGAAACTACGTTACCGGTTCCAAAGTCATTATTCACACCGATCATGCGGCGATTCGTTACATCATGTCCAAAAAGGAGACAAAGTCCCGACTCTTTCGATGGGTGCTCCTTTTGCAAGAATTCGACATTGAGATTAAAGACAAAGCCGGATCGGAGAACTTGGTAGCGGATCATCTTAGTAGATTAACGGTAAGTAAAGAGAGAAATGAAGAAGATGGTATCCCCATCAATGAAGCTATGAGAGATGAGGCCTTGATGGCCGTTGAAACTATTACACCTTGGTATGCCGATATCGTCAATTTCCTAGTATCTCATTTTATTCCGGACGATTATTCCAAGCAAGAGAGGAAGAAACTACGTTAGGAAGCCCGACGCTATTATTGGGACGAGCCTTATTTATTTCGCCGATGCATAGATGGAATTTACCGATGATGTGTCACGGCCGAAGAAGGATATAATATCGTGAAGCACCTTCACTCGACATCTTATGGTGGACACTTGGCCAATCAAAAGATAATTGCCAAGGTTCTCCAAAGCGGGTTTTGGTGCCTTCCATGTTCAAAGACATTCGAGCTTTCATTCTCACATGCGATGCATGCCAACGAAGTGGCAATATAACAAGAAGAAATGAGATGCCCCTTCAACCTATCTTGGAGATTGAATTGTTCGATGTTTGGGGCATTGATTTCATGGGTCCGTTCACATCCTCTTTTGGTAACAAGTACATTCTAGTCGCGGTTGATTATGTCTCAAAATAGATCGAGGCCGTAGCTTCCCCCACCAATGACTCCAAGGTTGTAATCAAGCTTTTCAAGAACGTGATTTTCCCAAGATTCGGTATGCCTAGAGCCATAATTAGTGATGGAGGCTCTCATTTTAGGAAAGATACCTTTGAACACCTTCTTAAGAAGTATGGTATCACCCACAAGATGTCCTTAGCCTACCACCCTCAATCAAATGGGCAAGCCGAGATCTCCAACCGTCAAATCAAGGGAATTTTAGAGAAAGTTGTAAATACACACCGAAAGGATTGGTCATTGAAATTAAACGACGCCCTTTGGGCATTGAGGACGGCTTACAAAGCGCCGATTGGAACCACTCCTTATCGTCTTGTGGATGGTAAAGCTTGTCATTTACCGGTGGAACTAGAACACAAAGCCAAATGGGCAATCAAAGAGCTAAACTTCGACGAGAGTGTTGTAGGGAATAATCACCTTCTCCAACTACAAGAATTGGAAGAACTAAGACTTGAAGCCTACGAGAACTCGAAGATCTACAAAGAACGAACTCGCCAATGGCACGATTCTCGAATTCTACGTAAGGACTTCTTCGTTGGTGATAAGGTATTACTCTTCAACTCTCGCTTTAAGCTCTTCCCCGGTAAGTTGAAATCAAAATGGTCGGGTCCATTTGAAGTGACCGGAGTGCAACCATATGGATCGATAGAGATATCTAGCCCGGAAACCGGGAAGTTTATGGTTAATGGGCAACGTTTGAAGATTTATCATCCCGGTCATATTCGTGAGACCTTTGCTACTATGAAGTTTGGTGAGCTCCCATCGGGGAGCGTTGTTTGACCCCCTCTCGAAGTTGATGTAGGTTTGGTGGTATCCTCAACAATCACCTTGTATATATGTATCATATTTCTCTGAGTTTATTAGTTTTGTTAGCTTGAGAAGATTGATTGAAAATTGGATTTCACTATGGAGCTAAATTTGGATGAAGACCAAGCATTTGGAGAAGTTATGGAGCTTAAATCGAAGACCACAAGCATGTTTGTGGGAAATATTGATTATGTAATGTGAGTCGAGTCATATATTTGAATCTCTAGGTGACTATTGAAGAGCCATGAAATGGCAAGGCGGAAAAACGCAACAGGAAGACCGCCGGGCGAAACTTCGCCCGGTGAGACTCGACCGGGCGAAGTTTCGCCCTACGGAAAAGTTGCCAGAATTGCCGAAATCGAAGAAGTTACCACCGGGCGAAATTTCGCCCGGTGAGATTTTGACCGGGTGAAATTTCACCCGGTGGAAAAAGACGGTAAAATTGATTTTCACGACGAAATGTCGTCGGGTGAAATTTCACCCGGCGGTGTGTCTTGGCCGGATCACCTATGCACATTTATTTACTCACTACATTTTCACTTTCCCTCCAACAATTTACCTCAACATAACTTTCCCTCCAAATATTTTTACACCAAAATTTTTACCACCAACTTTAAACATTCACTTTCCCTCCTCAAACACCCTCATTTATACCACCTTTTTCTCCTCACTCACCATTTCACCCTTTCAACCATCACAAATTCATTACACCACCTTCCATATACCACATTCAACCTTCATTCACAACTCCATTCCATACTTGGGTGAATATTTATTTTGGGTTTTTGAAGAAAGGAGAAGCAAAAGTTTCGGGATTATTCTTGCAAACTATTATTATGGAGACAAGAGCTCAACGAGCGGCGCGCAAACAAGGTATGGCCTCAACTTCTAAACATTCATCTTCTAGGCCTAAACTTTTACCGTGTCCAAATTCACCCCTTGCTCGTACCTTCTTTGAAAAAGACTTTCAGAGTACGAGATGGCCTTGTCCATTCACAATGAAAATTCTAGGAATTAAGAACGATATTATAGAGTTATCGTCGAGAATTGGTACTAGTAAACTCCTTGGTTTTGTGCCCGTCACAAACAAAGACTTGACTTGTGAGTTTCTAGGTACCTTTACAATCGATAACCCGACCACACCTAAGGAGTTCAAATTTAATTTGTTTGGTAGAAATTACTGTTTAAATATTTCCGACTTTAGCTTAGCTCTAGGTTTGCCCTCATCGGGTACTGGACTAAGTAGACCCCTAAGTGATTCGCGAAGTAGTGCGACTAGGAGAGACTTGTGGAGGCGCATAGCGCCGGGTCAACTTGATTTCGAACCCAATTCTAATTTTACCGCTGAAATCCGTAACCCAGCCATTCGTTATTTCGCTGAATTCCTTTCCCACTGTCTTTTGCCATCTACCGAAAATATCATTAACCTTAATGTGTGTGTCTTACAATTGATATGTGACTCTTTACTCGGTAACCCTTATCCCCTTGACCTACCTATTGTCGTGGCGTTACACTTTCATCAAATTATCATTAACCAACGCCCCTCTGTCGACTGTGGTGGTCTTGTGACCATAATAGCAAGAAATTTGGGTTATTCGACCGACCATCTTAAACCACATGACCCCCGTGTCTGGCTTAACGAGGCTTATTTCCCTACTTGGATATTTAATGTGCCTGACCATCGCCTCGTTTCTCTTAGCCATGACCGAGCCTTAATTGTCCCCAGCAAAAACCGAACCAATATTTATAACCGTCACAATTGGGACCTACCTCCAGGTCCCTGTGAATTCCGACTGAACAACTCGGGGGATGTAGGAGTTTGGGAGTATGCCGGTGAAGGAACTCCCACGGCCTCCTTTGCGTCAAATGACTATTTAGAGTAGACCCCTCTTACAAGAGTCGGTAGATAATTTGGTTTGTATGTGTTGTGGGTATATATATGTGTGGATTGTGTCGGTGAGTCATAATCATCTATCATTGTATGTGAATTAATCTTGTTCCTTATTCCCTGTCCCATAATTTTAACCATTGTGATTATTTTATCTTGAACAAAATTGCAAGCTGTCCCACCGTCCCATTTAACGATTTTTGCGGCCGTCGCGGCCTTGGTATTGCTCCCGGTCTCTTGGCGATGTGATTACGCCATTGACCCTTTTGAAAAATCCAAATTTTTAAATCAAATCTTTCTCAATTTTTCTTAATCCGGGCTAGGTGACGTGACTACACCTACGCATGTTTACGGTCATGCAGCAGCGTAAATATCGTCCAATAACGGACGCTAGGGGAAGCTGAAATGGCGTCCGACTGTAGACGCAAAGTCTCCCTGGGTGGTGTCCACAGTCGGTCGCCAACTCAAGGAACATGGCGTCCGACTGTGGACGCCACTCAGGGGCACCTGGCGTCCACAGTCGGACGCCATTCATGGCGTCCATTGTCGGTCGTCAATTCCCGTGGCGTCCAATAGTGGACGCCCGGTTTGAAAATGGGCGACCGGTCGTGGCTTCCGCTTTCTGGCGTCTGTTTACGGACGCCTGGATCCTTATAGCGTCCACTGACGGACGCCACTGGGTGGACGCCTGGGGCATCTTTTCTTATAGGGCCACTTGGCTAGGGTCTAGGTGATGTGATTGCACCTAGGCCCGCCACTATCTTATCGTTTTCTTTATTTTCTTTTCATTTTCTTCTTCTCAAATTTTCGAAAAACACAAAAACATTCAAAATTTTTGAAAAACCCAAAAACATTTAAAAATTATAAAAATCCAAAAAGATTTTTCTTAATTTTCTTTTCCATCTTTTTCGTTCTTCCCTACTCGTCCATTGAGGACAATGTACAGTTTTAGTGTGGGGGAGGAGTCTACTACCTTTTATTTTTCAAAAATCTTTTCAAAAATCCATAAAAATTTGAAAAAATTCGAAAAATCAAAAACATTTTCTTTTTCTTTTTTCTTCTTGTTTCTTGTTATGTTTCGTGTCCCGTGTATGGTCTTGTTCTCTACTCTTACAGGTAATCACCACCTTAATAGCGCGAATTAAAGAGATTAAGAAAGCATCCGCTTGGTAACTTCCTTCCTTCTTTCTTCTTTAATTTTGTAGAGGAGTTAGGTTGTTGCTATTGGAGGCTCTCGAAGTTGAGCATTTTGGTGTTGTGGTTTATGCTTGAATGTTGATGGAGTATGGAGTTCATGACTTTACTTGTGTTTTCTTTTATTTGTTTTTCCTTTTCGTATGTTTTGTTTTGTTTTGTTTTCGTATAGTGTGTCTAGGATTAAACCTTTTCGAAAACCCGATTACAAACTTATTACAAGAGTTTACATTCCATTATAAATAACCCATTGTAGATTTCGGACCTTAGTCTAGTAGAATGACTCTTAGGCAATGAATTCGTTGATCCTTTAGCTTTGAGTCCACCTTTTCTACTAGAGGTTTACTTCGGGGTTTGCATTTGACCACCTTGACCACCCATGGAAGAGTTAGGCCTTGGTTCCCGCATCCCATTTTCTAGGTGACCTTGCTCGAATGACCATTGCACTTTTAGTCCAAATCTTTTCCATCTTTTGTGGGTTATCCGGAATGGTGCGCGTTCTCGATTACCTATTTTTCCTCCACCTATACATCATCACAATAAGTTTACACAAAAATAACCTCCAAAGCTTAGTTACAAACCACATCAAAAAGCCAAAAAAGGGCAAACCAAAGCAAGAGAAAAAGGGCACAAAAATATGAAAAACAAGAAAACAAAGGAGAAGAAAAGGAGATTCAAATGAAAAATCAAATTATCAAAAGTGTCTCCTTCAAAAAAAAAAAAAAAAAAAAAAAAAAAACCATTTGATCGATTCATCATCGTGAAGTGCCAACTAGAGGACCGAGTCCCGAGGTCGGAAGATAGTGGTGATGAGTTGATCCATCCCAATAATTGTAAACACTCCACCTTTTTATTTGGGTTAATTTAGGAAATTCGAGTTTCGGAACGACCCTCTTGGCTTAGCCAAAGAGAGCGGGACTGCACTTACCTACAGCGTCGAACGAATCCATGGTTCACTTTTTCCACTCCATTATACGCCCCGTAGTACCCCTTTAGAAGATTAGGAGGACCTGGCTAAGTTATCAACATCTATATTGCTTAATCGTCATAGTATTAGGCTTTGGTCCTTGTTTACGTGGGTGATTTATCTTGGAAGTCTGTTGTTGTTTTAGGTAAGTAATCGGTGTCTTTCCCCGCCGTCTCGATGAGGGATTCGGTGTTTTATTTTTGCTTTGGATGCGTCTATTCTTTCGTGTTATGTGTTTTTGTGTGTTTAGTCGCATCCACCATTTTGAGCAAGCCCCAACTTGCCTTGCATGGGAGTACTTTACCTCATGAGTATTTCGATGTGAGTTGAAGGGACGGAGCGGGCCCGTTAATTGCCCCGTATCGGCTTAGCATAGTCTAGCTAGTAGTAGTAGTTTGTAATTTCTTTTTGGATCTTTGCTCGAGGACGAGCAACGATTTAGTGTGGGGGAATTGTTGTGTGCTAAATTTAGACCGTTTTTCCCTCCCTTTAGACCCGTTTTCCCCTCGTTTTGCGAGTCTTGAGTGTGATTATCGCCATATTTTGCGTACTTCTCGCATTAGCGTCCCTCTTGTGCGTTTTACGTGTTTTTGGTAGTTTTTCTATCATTTTGATAGGATTTGAGCACCGAAATCACGATTGAGCTTCCACGAGCACAAGAGAAGGGAAAACCGTCCAAAGAGTAAAGCACACAACTTAAAGTTTAAAGCCATCCGATCGAACAAACGAAGAATGAGACAAGACTCGAGGCCAGAAAAAATGACCGGGCGAAATTTCACCCGGTGAGACACCACCGGGCGAAATTTCACCCGACGGTAAAAATTGCCTCCCGAAGATTTTCCGAGCTTATCCACCGGGCGAAACTGACCGGGCGAAATTTCGCCCACCGGGTGAAATTTCGCCCGATGGTGAAGACGTGCCGATAACGCGAAAAAAGGAGAAAATCTCACCGGGCGAAATTTTTACCCGATGAGAATTACCATCAAGTCCGCAGGGCAAATTTTCACCCCATGGAGATGCAAAGGGAGATTGTCTCACTAATGGAGCATAAAGATGGATTTGGGCTTTAGGTTAAGGATCCATTAAGAGATTACTATATATATGTTACCCTAATTCATTGCCTAAACTCACCTCTCCATTGTGCTAAGGAGGGAAGACATTACACCCTTCCACCATCTTATTACACCATCCATTAGTAGTAGTAATCTAGAAAATCCCTAAAAATTCTAGTAGTTTAATAGTAGATCTGCAAGTATCCATCAACAATTATTTAGATTTCAAGTTTGTAAGAAGATTATCCAAGGTTTATTTGAAGATTCGTTGGATTTTATGAAGAATTAGTGACCAGTTCTTCACTTTATTCATCAAGGATTCAATCTTTATCTATGATATCTTCTTATTTCTTATAGATCTACATAGTTGGTACAATTCTCTTCCACTCTCTAATCTCTATTTAGTTTTTGTGATATTTTCTCATCATCATCTTGTTCAAATCTAATTAATATGCATGTTGTGATGAATTTCATAATGAATTGTGAGTAAATTTCTTGTTGGGGAGTTTAGGGATGAGGGCTTGGTTTATTTGAATATAGGGATGTTGGTGGGTTGCTTGCATGTTGGTTTATCTTATTTATGGTGGTATGTCATTGTTGTTTTAGTCCGGCCAACTAGACCGACCTTGACTAATTTCTATCAATATGGGGAAACTCGGGGTAGAAATTACCATGACTAGGGACTTACCCTCATTCACCGCGAAAGCGGGTTTTTAGGTGAGTTTATCGACATTGTGACAAAAACTCGATTCCGACCTTCTTAGACCCCAAGTACCGAATCCCGACTTCTCCCTAACGCCTTTCCCTAAATTGTTCACCTCTAAACCCTCATCGTGCTAATCATTCTAGTATAGACTCGACCTTTACAAACCCCCCCCCCCCCCCCCTCTTCTAAGACATCGAACACGACAGTTTAAACTTCACAACACACACTGTTCTCTGTGGACCGACCTCGACTTACCACGATTACTTGTTTGTTTTTGTGATATTTCCGAGTCTATAAATATCGTTTGATCCCCCGTCCTTCGTTAACGACCGATCCGATTGGGAGACGATCAATCGTTAGCCAAAGCGACATCGAGGTCGACCCAGCTAAAATCAAGGCCATTACCGAGATGCAGCCACCTAAAACCGAAAAAGAAATAAGGAGATTTCTCGGGAAAGTCCAATACATCAGCCGGTTTATTTCAGAGTTAACCATGGTATGTGAACCCATTTTCAAGAAACTGAAGATAGGAGAACGAACACTGTGGGACGATAAATGTCAAACGGCTTCCGATAAAATCAAGGAGATTCTGTTTGCTCCGCCGGTATTAATGCCACCTCAACACGGTTTGCCTCTATCGTTATACCTAACAACAACCGAGACAGCCATGGGGGCTATGCTGGCCCAGACAGTCGATTTGGAGGAACGGGCCATTTACTATATCAGTAAAAAAAATCATGGAGTACGAGTGCAAGTATACAATGCTCGAGAAAACGTGCCTAGCGTTAGTCTGGGCCACTAAAAAGCTTCGACACTATATGCTCAGTCACGAGGTATATGTATTATCCAAAATGGATCCTATCAAGTACCTATTCGAAAAGCTGATCCTTAACGGCAGGATGTCTAGATGGACTTTAATGTTAGCAGAGTTCGACCTAAAGTTCGTACCATTAAAAGCCATCAAACGCCGTGTAACACCCGCTATTTTCCCTAGCATTTTTATCCTTTCCGTTATGACTTCGTCATAACTCTGTCACATTTTGACCTTATGTTTCATCTTTTTCCAAGCTTTATTTTCATTTTTGGGTTTAATGATATTTATTTTTATTTTAAAGGATTTT
Organism: Agrostemma githago; assembly: GCA_958450325.1. Taxonomy (NCBI): domain Eukaryota; kingdom Viridiplantae; phylum Streptophyta; class Magnoliopsida; order Caryophyllales; family Caryophyllaceae; genus Agrostemma; species Agrostemma githago. Next base: position 31,347,221 of record OY288252.1, read on the forward strand.
AATTCTTTTAAATCCATTTATTTAATTTTCTTCATAAACTATTTATTTTTCCGCGAGGAATTTTATTACCCATCGTATTTAAGCTCAGATTTGAGTTATTCCTTTTTCTACAAATGTCTAAACATATTTTTATAATATTTTCAACTAGTAAATATTTTTACGAAAATTTAGCCATTAATGATTTTATTACGAAGTTTCGTAAATAATTATTTTCTTACGCGAGGTTTACTCGAATTACTTTGAAATGCCTTTAACTATTTTACGATTATACTTTTTATCAACTTACAAATTATTTGAGACCTTTTCCTCATATTTTGGACCGACAAAGCTCCTTGTCACAACTTTACTACGTTTTATTAATACGATTCATTTTATTACGTAAACCGAAAAGATATGATTATTTTCCTTCTCATTTAATTGTTGCATTATTGCTCAAACTCTTCACACTCCCTCTTAACCTCATTGGATTCCTCATTTGATTCCACATTGATGATACCACATTGGGTTCTTCACCCATTTTAATTCCATTTATGCTTAAAATTATTCCTCTCTCTTTTACATTCATTTCTCATAAAAAAATAATTCAATACCCTATTTTCTTCTTCCTTGGCCGTGAGACTTCTTCCTCCTTCTTGGCTGATTCTTGCTCTATTTCGAGTCACAATCGTCTCATTTTTTTTATCGTCAAATTAATCCTCTTTCTGAGCCTATCGTTAAGGTAATAATCGATTATGTTTTCAATCGTTATTCACCTTGATTTTCTTAGTTTTTCTCATGGTATTTTTCTACCATGAATTTTGTGTATGGTAGGTTTCGTGGACGAACCCGAGGTCGACGAGTATATTATTGATTCCGATTTGGATTAGAGGTAACGTCGATGTTACTCGGTATTTCGTGATTTTAATTGTGTAATTGCATGTATATTTTTATATTTCATTTTTGACAATATATGTATGTCATATAATCTGGAAAAATTTTGAAAGTTAAAAATTTGCATGTTTCGAAAATTTTTATCGCTTTTACGAGATTAACGATTAAATTGTTGTACTAATTTGTAAAATCGTAATAATCGGCCTAAACTTGTAATATATGATTATATTCTGTAAAAATGAATTTTTTAATGATTTTTAATAATTTGGTATTTTTCTGATATTTTTGATATCGATTATTGAATTTTTACCGTTTAAGAACAAAAACGATTAAAAACCGATTTTTATTTCTAGCACTTTAACATTTTATTTTAATCTGAAATTTGACGTGGATAATCTTTCTGATGAAAAATCATTTTCTGAATTTTTTCATAATTTTTCGGGATTATTAAGTGGGTGAATTAATTAATCATTTTAAATCATCGTTTATCGTTAAAACCGTGTGTGTCGTTTAAATTCTCGATTTCTGGTCTTTTGTTTAAATTTTGGAAAAAAAATATTAGTTTCTGGAAAATCATTATTTTTAAGTTTAATAATAATTTTTGGATATTAATACTTAAATCGTTTTGTAATTACTATTTTTATTAATCGTTATTGTTGAGATTAGACGATTAACGAGAAAACCCTTTAAAAATCGAGTTTAAGGATTCTGGAAAATTCTCTTTTCTGGACAGAATGTCCAAAAATATATTTTAGATATTTTACGTAATTTTTGTACTATTTATTAAAGTCTTTAAATAATAGTAATGATTTTTGGACAAAATTTCGATTTATCGTTAAAATGCTTCGTCTTACCTAAAAGAATTATTTTTCCAGCAATTTTGAAAATATTTAAATCTGAAACTTTGATATTTAAATCACCCCTTATCATATTCAAATTTTTTTTTAATGGTTTAGTTAAATAAAACACGTTAAAAGATTTAATTTTACATTTGCCGTAAAATCCTATTTATGTTCGTATTGTCGAAACTAATAATAATTGGGGAATTTTAATTTTATAAATTTTGGAAACACCCTAATTAGTAGTATTAAAATGTTTAAGACATTTTTTAATCATTTCATAAACACTTGTATGATATTTTAATAATTTCATGAACTCAAATGTTTTCACTTTAACAATTAATATCGTTAAGGCCGAAAGTATTAGTTTTATAAATCTACATCTTTTACTAAAAACGTTTTATTAGTATGAACTAATATTTTCGCTATTTTGATATGATGCTATTTTTGTAAAGTTTCTAAATATAAAAGTTTCCTAAAATAGAAAGTTTCCTCTTTTGGAAGGCGGTCAGTTTTCCCTTTTGTTCTCTTATTATTTACAATGATTATATCCTTTTGAATATCGATAATGGCTTTGTTTTGGAGTTATGGAATACGGACAAGTGTGGGGTTAGAGTAATATAGTCTAGGATGTACGTTTTGCCATCAACTATAAAGCTGGTGTGTCTATGTTGAGACACATTGGTCGTTGAACTGAGCATGGTTTGTGTTCAGGAGAGTGTATGTTTACCTTAAACTTAGATATCGCATCCTGTAAGTCGCGTCGGGTTGAGCTGGGTATGGTTTGTATCCAGGAGGGGTGTGCACTACTTAAACCAGGACCTCGCTGCTCGCAGTCCTGTTATAGTTGAGTTGCCTAGTTAGAGACCAAAGTCTGATTTGTTTTGACTAAGTTTTCGAAACTAGAATTTAGTATTGTCCTAGTGAAAGTCTAGATTCTACATTAATCCTATCCATAACGCCATTTTGATTACTTTTATTATTATCGATATAATTTTGATTTGAAGGTTGGCAAATGTTTTATGTTTTCTTCAGAAAACTCATTTTTATTATATTGTTTCGTTACGTGAAGTTTTTCACTGAAAGCTTATTTTCCTTATAATCTTTTAATGATTTTTATTTTTACTATTTTCATATAATAGTAATTACAGTTTTAAAATCATGTTATACGGCTGGGAGAACGTTGACGTTGCTCCCCACTGATTGTGGCTGTTATGTTTTTAACATGGCAGGTATATGTGTTTTTCTTCGGGTGGGCTAGCGAGCAGTTATGGATCCTTCTTATTTATTTTAATAATTATGTCTTATGGATTGTTCAAACCCCCTTTTGTGGATTGTTTTAATTTTGGCCATTTTATTCAAGGCCTATTGTTTGACTTTACCATTTTAATTTTACTAAGACATAGTTTTCAGCGTGTTTTAATCCCGACTCTACAGTGTTTCCGCCACTGTATCGCGTTAGAATTTCTAGGGGATTACAGTTGGTATCAGAGCATCACTGCTCCCAACACTTACACCTGAAATTAGGGAAAATACCAGTAAATTATTTAAACAGTAAATAAAAATATTATTAGAGATGGGTAGAAACAAGGACTTATTTGTTTAGCTTTCCTGTTCCTGAAACTCAATGGTTAGCATTGAATATTTGTTTTATTTGTCCAAGAAGAAGATAAGTGGACAAGAAGTTGACATGATGCTGCTCCAGATCGGGACAAGACCTTCTTAGAACTCTCAACGCCTGCTGACTCGAGTGGATAACTTGGTGCTCCAAGAAAGATGCCGATGATGACTCTTCAGCTCCAGTTTAGTTCGCTTAAGCCACTGGCCAGATGATCAAGAGTAGATTCTAGTTCCGTGACGGTACAACAGACTCAGATGTGAAATCACTTTGGATCCGGATGGAGAGACCCAATTCTACTATGATCGTATCTCTACGAGATGATGAAGATATCCCGCGATTTCCTTTGTGGAACCTTAGAGGTCCGAACATTTCCGTCTCATTTTAGATCTTAGTTATCTAGGATCATCATTCTTTTCCTTCTTCCTCCACTTCTTTCAACTCTTTTTTTTCTAAATTCTTGCCTTTATTCTTGAGGCAAATCTTCGACTAATTTTCTTAATTTACCATCTTTCCTCTTGAGATTCTTGGTTTGACCAAATTCCGTCTCAGTGGACCCCGTGAAAAGTCATAGATGTTTGAGGTTTAGTACACCCTTGTTACATGGTTTGAGGATTGTGAGTATACTCTGTTATCTATCTTAGTAAGCTTTTGAGGATCGATTTGAATGATAAATTGTCGATTAATGGAATTAGGTTGGTACTTGAGACAATGAACCTTAGGTTATAGGTTACTTTGATTACTTTGGAGTACTTAGAGCTGAATATATTTTTGAATAGTAAGAGTATGTCATATTTGATGGATACTGTAACACCCCCATTTACCTGGAAGCCTTATCAAGACATTTCCAAGTAAATAAAGTTGTTACCATCTCGGTATAACCCGAGGTAGTAGTCCATTACAATACAATTCAGAAACCAATCATTTAAAACTAAATAATGAATTATTACAATCTCGTATCTACAGGGTGCAGTGGCACAATTATAGCAGCGAAAGCACAACTTAAAAAGATTATAAAATACATATAAACGTGTTCAGTGATAGCACAGACCCGTCCCGTACAGTCAACCCGAATACAATCATCACACATCATAAACCTGCACACTAGCACTGCTCCCCAAAAGACCGAAGATGTCAAATGGATCGTCGCAGGTCCCCAAATAAAATAGGGTGACAATAGACAGAGAGTACGGTTAGAACATGCTAACATTATAACACAAGTACGTAATATAAAATATCCAGTCTCAACCGTCTCAGTACCATCATCGGTACCAATCAATAATATCATCTCCACATCTCAGTACCATCACGGTACCAATCAATAATCTCATCTCAACATTCTCAGTACCATCCCGGTACCAATCAATAATCTCATCTCAACTCTTCTGGCAGGCCCTTTCATTCCGAGTGTGCACACCCCCCGCAGGTTCAACAACCCGCGAGGAGAAATCAGGGAGGGGACCGTGATCAAGGGTCCCGGCTAGGTCTAAAGCTAGCCTCACCAACTCCGATATATCAATATACATCAATCATTCCACCATCATTATTCAACATCATTCTCATCAGCACGATATCACATCGTACTCGTAACTCATACATGCATCATAACATTAACGTATTCTAAGTAAGGAAAACCTTACCTTTACAAGCGTGTCACAAGCACAATCAAGCGGGTTAAAAGACCTCCTCTAAAACATTCATCGCCTACAATCAATTGGTATTAACATATAAGTACTACTTAGATTGATCACGCTCTAAGCCGTTACTAACATTAAAGATTTAATCTTAAATTCCAATTTTACAGCATTGACTGTCTTGTTATAAAATTCATAATTAAATAACTACTACTTCAATTAACACGATACCAACTGTGTTAGAACCGTGATCGTCTTTTCTAACATTTATATTTTATGACCTTTATCCAAATATCATCTTAACATTGACTTATAACCTGATCTCTACAGACTGACTGAATTCGTCGCATAAAAACTATTGATGAGTTACTAATACTAGACTAATCCTTTTAACTCCATTCCAACTTCTATTATCAACTAGACTCAATGAATTTAATGTTGGCTGAAATTCAAACTCAATTATGATATATAAATTTGTTTTAACACCCATTACTATATAGCATTACTGAATCAGTGAATTATAAACGACGGTTCACAAATAAATTCTCTAGAAGAAACGACTTTGAATCTGATTACGAAATTTGACAGGCATAAATTAGACTTGAAATAAATTAGGGTTTGTTCTTTGACCTTCTCCCAATTCGAAACATAAACACGTATATCAATGAACACAAGACAGTACTACGAATCTGAGAATTTCAGTAACTATTTCCTAATTAATGTCTTTAATATAATCTTCCTCCTAATTTGTATTGGGAATGGTAAGCACGACTAAACCCTAATTATACTCTTAAACATCGTTAAAATAAAGTTAAGGAACTTACATGACTCAATCATATAAATGAATTGCTAGGATACGATTTGGGATTGAATCCTCTTCTCCTCTTCTCTCTTCCTATTTCTCTCTTCTCCTTTCTCTTCTTGAGTGTGCATTGTGAGTGAAGGTAGTTTGGGGTTTGCTCCATTGTGATTAGGGTGGTTATAGGTGGGTCTAAGTAATATTCGGAGTATTTGATTAAAAGTGGGTTAAAAACCTGGATTGGCCAATTTCAATCTGTTTTGCTGGTTTATTCCTCTATAAAGTCATAACTCAATAGGTTTGGGTTGCCACCGCCAACTCGGGTGTTAATAATGAGTCACAAGGCAGGTATTACAATCTACCCTTCTTAAAAGAAACTTCGTCCCCGAAGTTCATCTCTCGCTACGGAGCGACTAACTATATCAACCAGATAGACCAATTAATCATTATCTAATTGACCGATCAATCAATTACCACACTAACATAATTGACGTAACAGTTGTAAGGAGGACGAGTTATTACAATTTACCCACCTTGCAGAGAGCTTCGTCCCGAAGCTCAGGATCCCATCATTCATGACACCTCTCGACTAACGGTGCCGCCCACCATTTAAACTTAATGGAATACATCACATGACTCCTCGTATAACTAACTGTTGTATCAGCATCACGCATTGCTAACTAACTACTCACACACTTATGATTAACGACCACCATTTATACTTACTACACGAGGAATGACACGATCATTGAGTACACATATCATAAGAAGCAACGGGTATGACATCCTACCCTCCTTATAAGGAACTTCGCCCCGAAGTTCACTGATCTTAGTCCTACTCTACCCAAACCATCTAGTATATTACGACACCATCTTGACACTAATGACTACACTCCTCGATATTATTATATAATGCGCAATTCAATCATCATAAGACACCACTGTAAAATTTTCATACAAATAAACGCATAGGCCTTGGCTAAAGGGGTGAGTAGCTTAGTAATATCTGTAATCAACTCATGCGATCCATCATTTGATTTTCAACATATTTCTCATATATATAGCATCACTCCGTCATTACATGACATCCAACTCTTTTGACATCAAGACTAACACAACAACTCATTCATGTTTCATCTAGATTTCGCAACTTACTCACTCATCAACATAAATTTTTGCATTTATTAACGATTAACAACATAATTTCTCTTCTCTTTACTAATAACTACAGGAATCATTACTTAGATTGATCTCATGATTCAACATAAGTACCAAAAGATTCTTGCATACCCATTTTCATATATCATACTTCACATAATTTAAGAAGACCACTCATTAGTACTATTGTGTTTATCTTCATTATTCATGTCATGACTCAATTTGCATATCGACATGCCACATACAATGCACTTGTGTCTTTACATAATTGCTTGAACTTTCACTCCGCAACACTCTTAAATATTTGGACACTGGGATTATCAAGCATATAAAACAGTTAGTTCACATTAAGACAGTTTGATCTCGATCTATATTATGATAACTCGTGGACATAATTGTATCTTTAACAGGTTTGGAGTCACAAGCAGACACATATATATACTGAGAGAAAGCTTGAGCAGTCAATATAATCATCATGGCAAGACAACAACACAACTGGACACTCTTAGATAACCACGTTAACAACTTCAAACCTTGAGACGATTAGCAGGTGACATTCATTCCTTGTAATTGCAACAACCAACAAGATAACTCATTTATTCCTTCTAATTGCAACCCTAACAAACGACTTAAGACCAACAAGCAACCTATAGACATTATAGACATTCATTCCTCTACGCATACGTTACTCATCGACCAACAAGGACGGGAAACTCATCAGAGATGTATAGAATTAATTAAGACTAGCATTTGACTTGTTCACCAGACATGTCCAAAATCTATACATTATTAAACCAAAATCTGCAAATTGATGTCATGTTTAACTGTACATAAGCTGAGTATTCGGTTCATTGTCCGATGACTCGACCTTTCCTGACTTCTCATTTGGACGAATTACACCTATTGGACACGTGTACCGAGGTTCTTTATCACATAAGCGACTCATGACCATGACAAATTTATCAGACAACAATACATTTGATCCATAAGATGCACCTTTAGGCAATTATGCAACATGAACCAGTATAACCTCTCGTGACCCGAATTTACTCCGAATTCATAATTAACATATAAGATTAACTCTATTATGCCATATAATAAGTTAGACACTTTCACATTAGTGCATTCACTTGAAAAAAGCGAAACAATTATCATTAAGTAGAATTAGACGTTTTCAGAACATTGCAGTCATGATAGGAAAAAAAATCACAATTAAATCATTGTACTCAAAATAGTGTAAAATCAGTGGGGTTAGATTCAAAAGATAGCCCTCTACAAATTTCTAGTTAAAATTATTATCAATTTCCAAATGTAACGGTGATTTGCAAAATCGTTCTCATGAGCAGCTGGCAAATTTTGACCTTGGAAAGTTTCGATTGGTAAAACAAGTTTCAAATCATATTTTGAGCAAATCAAATTCCAATATTATCCAAACTCTTCAAAATGATAACGACCTTGGTAAAAGTTCCCAATGATTTAATCTCTAAGTTTTATAATAGAAAACTTGACCACCGGCAAATAGGTTGAAGTACATACTTAGATTTAGATCCTTAAATTTTACACTAAAGAACTAGACATGAAATAAACGTGAGTCTCTTTTCAAACTTTTCTGAAATAGACATTGTAAATAGGTGGAACAATTCAGTACCATATTGTTCATGTTAGCGAAGGTGTTTTAAGTTGTTCTAACGACACGATTAGCAAAATGTTAGTTTAGGTAATCAAAACAGAACTCAATAAACACATTATTCCGAATAGATGAAGTGTTGTAAATGTGCATGTCATTAACTTAACATGACTTTTTATAAATACTCATTTAAACCATCAAGAATAGAAATCAATAACAAGTTACGACTCAGAACCTATAAAATTGACAGGGAAACACATAAACTTGAAACGAAACACCAATGTTCAAGTGCATGTCATTGACAAAAATTCACATTAATGAATACGACACCATACATATATCATTTTAATAACACGTACTTAAATTAAATTAATAAACAGAATTCGGTTTCACACATTATCTCGTCAATCACATTGTATTAATTATGGTGAAATAGAAACAACGCATTTATCTATACATTGTTGCTCCTTATAATACAAACAGCTCGACATAATTCCCAATACCACATATGCTTTCAAGAATCGATTAATAGACAAGTTCATTTATGTCATTACGAGTAAAGGATGAGGACCAATAAGAAGTACTCAAATTGATATAAAGCAAGTAACTCACATTAACTCAAAATGGACCTCAAGTGTTCTTACAATATTCGACTCTTAATCTCGTTAACTCGTACTTGATTAACAAGCGACAAGCTCCATTAACACATCACGACACGACACCATTTAAACTTGTAGATACCGGTATCATTAACATGAAGGCAGATTGTACATTATATTGGCAAGGAAACATATGATACTCGAACCAAAATGCAATTATCCAGGTACTTTTGAATAACATTTACATTACTACACACTTAAACCACATAAATTATCAACCTTCTTGACATTAGATGATACCCCTACCACATTAGTCATCGAGCCCTTCAAATAGGATGAAACCGTACTAGTACACTACATAGACGAGACAATATCCAGAGTACCTCTATCAACACCCCGTTCACATAACACGAAGGTAGTACTACCTTACTACATCATCAAGACCAACACCAGGTATCATAAAATCAACTAATCATAACCCGTCTATCGCGTACGACACTACCACGTACAAACAAGTTGACATTGTATCTAATTTTACTATCAACCCTGGCTATGCCCTGTCTCCCACCCAAGGATGATCGACTCCTACCGCGACCTTATGTGATGTAACATATTCCTCATATGGCCTCGTACTAATTACTATAACATGTTAATACCATAAGTACGTACTAGTCACATCTCAGCTTATACAGTTCGATCACTACACCACATACGTCAAACAACGCAACCAATTATCGCAGGCAGTCATCACAAAACATTCATTGCATCACAACGTATCCCTTCCTAATATATACCCCATCTCATTTCTCACACGCGGTTACCGGGTCAAGACCAGGAGGGTCGGGGTTGGTATAAGGACGTCTCCTCAACCGAGTTTTAGAGGGGCTCCTAATGGTCCATCACCGGGGTTCATTTTAATTTTCCTAGGTTCATTTATTCAGGCTCCAAGATCGATCGCTCTGATACCACTTTGTAACACCCCCATTTACCTGGAAGCCTTATCAAGACATTTCCAAGTAAATAAAGTCATTACCATCTTCGTATAACCCGAGGTAGTAGTCCATTACAATACAATTCAGAAACCAATCATTTAAAACTAAATAATGAATTATTACAATCTCGTATCTACAGGGTGTAGTGGCACAATTATAGCAGCGGAAGCACAACTTAAAAAGATTATAAAATACATATAAACGTGTTCAGTGATAGCGCAGACCCGTCCCGTACAGTCAACCCGAATACAATCATCACACATCATCAACCTGCACACTAGCACTGCTCCCCAAAAGACCGAAGATGTCAAATGGATCGTCGCAGGTCCCCAAATAAAATAGGGTGACAATAGACAGAGAGTACGGTTAGAACATGCTAACATTATAACACAAGTACGTAATATAAAATATCCAGTCTCAACCGTCTCAGTACCATCATCGGTACCAATCAACAATATCATCTCCACATCTCAGTACCATCACGGTACCAATCAATAATCTCATCTCAACATTCTCAGTACCATCCCGGTACCAATCAATAATCTCATCTCAACTCTTCTGGCAGGCCCTTTCATTCCGAGTGTGCACACCCCCCGCAGGTTCAACAACCCGCGAGGAGAAATCAGGGAGAGGACCGTGATCAAGGGTCCCGGCTAGGTCTAAAGCTAGCCTCACCAACTCCAATATATCAATATTCATCAATCATTCCACCATCATTATTCAACATCGTTCTCATCAGCACGATATCACATCGTACTCGTAACTCATACATGCATCATAACATTAGCGTATTCTAAGTAAGAAAACCTTACCTTTACAAGCGTGTCACAAGCACAATCAAGCGGGTTAAAAGACCTCCTCTAAAACATTCATCGCCTACAATCAATTGGTATTAACATATAAGTACTACTTAGATTGATCACGCTCTAAGCCGTTACTAACATTAAAGACTTAATCTTAAATTCCAATTTTACAGCATTGTACTGTCTTGTTATAAAATTTGTAATTAAAAACCTACTACTTCAATTAACACGAGACCAACTGTGTTAGAACCGTGATCGTCTTTTCTACCATTTATCTTTTATGACCTTTATCTAAATATCATCTTAACATTGACTTATAACCTGATCTCTACAGACTGACTGAATTCGTCGCATAAAAACTATTGATGAGTTACTAATACTAGACTAATCCTTTTAACTCCATTCCAACTTCTATTATCAACTAGACTCAATGAATTTAATGTTGGCTGAAATTCAAACTCAATTATGATATATAAATTTGTTTTAACACCCATTACTATATAGCATTACAGAATCAGTGAATTATAAACGACGGTTCACAAATAAATTCTCTAGAAGAAACTACTTTGAATCTGATTACGAAATTTGACAGGCATAAATTAGACTTGAAATAAATTAGGGTTTGTTCTTTGACCTTCTCCCAATTCGAAACATAAACACGTATATCAATGAACACAAGACAGTACTACGAATCTGAGAATTTCAGTAACTATTTCCTAATTAATGTCTTTAATATAATCTTCCTCCTAATTTGTATTGGGAATGGTAAGCACGACTAAACCCTAATTATACTCTTAAACATCGTTAAAATAAAGTTAAGGAACTTACATGACTCAATCATATAAATGAATTGCTAGGATACGATTTGGGATTGAATCCTCTTCTCCTCTTCTCTCTTCCTATTTCTCTCTTCTCCTTTCTCTTCTTGAGTGTGCATTGTGAGTGAAGGTAGTTTAGGGTTTGCTCCATTGTGATTAGGGTGGTTATAGGTGGGTCTAAGTAATATTCGGAGTATTTGATTAAAAGTGGGTTAAAAACCTGGATTGGCCAATTTCAATCTGTTTTGCTGGTTTATTCCTCTATAAAGTCATAACTCAATGGGTTTGGGTTGCCACCGCCAACTCGGGTGTTAATAATGAGTCACAAGGCAGGTATTACAGATACCTTGTACCTAACCTAGAACCGAACTAAGTGTAACTGATAATATCACTTTGGGATTCTTACCTAATGCATATTTGGTGGATGCATCGTGAATATTTGGGATCTTAGAGTATCGTTTAAGATGTTAGCCGAAGTGTTGTGGTACCATTTCAGGTCCTCGTTAATGTTTAGTAAAGGGTTGACATAGATTAAACCTTGTTTCTTATGGAATAGATCGTTGATCGTTGATGTAAGGTTGTAACCTACGAACTTTGGAGTTGAATGAGCTAAATTTTGGGATAGATCATTGTTAACCTTGAAGAAGAGAAACATGTTGCACAATTAGTGGTTGGATTTATTGTGTTGTTTTGAGGAATACTATAATACAGATCATCTTATTGGGACTTTCAGGTGAGAACTCTTTGACCAGCGAGATTGTGCCTTCGTTGAGTTATTAAATATATTGTGGTTGCACCGTGGTGATTTAAAATTTGATGGGCTCCTAGAAATATTAGTCGAATGACATATTTGAAGATATGAGTATCCGCTATTACCTATAGATTTGAGCGTGTTTAAACATTTGTTATACGTTCCTAACTCCTGTACTTGCGGCATTATAAATATGTTGATGGTCATTTTTGAGGATTTCGTACCCGAGCCTTGTTAAATTGGTGGACCTTATTAGTGTTCCTTACTCGAGAAATTTGGAGTATACTTCGAGTTCAAACCTTATGAGCTTCGAGTTTAGAAACCTTATCGATTGCGAGTTTGGGTGTGTTTTGATAACCGTTGGAATCTTAATTAATGGATTAGTCTAAATCATTTGTGGATTCTTACCATACCAATTGAAAGATTATATAAGTATGTAAGACTTAATTTTGGAGGCTATGGCAGTTAATAAATTTGGAGATTGTAGATTAAGTAGGACCACCCTGTACCGATATTGGACTTAGCGTTAGTTGATGGGCCAATTAGGAACCCGTGTTTGTAGGTGTCGTGCTAGGAATCTCGAGATGGTTAATTTCCTCTATAATCCTTGAGAGCTCTGTCTGACTCTCAACTTCGTTTTTCTTTCCGCTTCTCTTGAATTCTGTTACCCCAAATGCTGCCAACCCCTTTGACATTTATCGATTTTGAAAACTTTTGTTTTAATTTATTTTATCCTTGTTCTATTTACCCGTTAACCATTTTTTTTTTATTTGAACTTCCTATTTTATAAAAAGTTTGACTAACTAAAACTTTTCAGATATCGTGAAATTTAACACTTTTGAATTTTAATTTAAGAACTTTATACTTCACTCTTGTTTTATCTTTGGTTGATATTTATATTTAGATCTGTTTCAAAATGCTTTAATAATTTATCTTAAATTATTTTGAAATTATTTCAATTTTTAATTTTCAAGCGATCGGAATTTTATGAAGAATTTCATATTTCCAAATACTTCAATTTCTATAGGATTATTATGTAAAAAGTTTTAACATTGCCGAAAATATTTTGTATGTTCAAGTTTGATAACATTTTTGAAAACTTTCATAGTTACTTTGATAACATTTTCGAAATTTTAACGTTTTGAAAATTGAATTTCGTTTTATTTCTGGTGGATTTTTGAATCCGTTATTGAAAATGTTTGACGACTGGTTCGATTTCTACTAACTAAAAAATTTGATTTCTCCAAACTAAATTTTTTTCATCAGAAAAAGAAAAATTATAGAATTTCTTAATCAAATGTTTAATTTTGTTTTGAAAATGTTTTCGGTTACCTTGTTTCCTTCAAGTTTGTTTACAAATGTTATTCAACAATATTATTTTATCAAATAACTTTACTTTACGATTTCATTAACTTGGAAGATTTTAAATTCCGGGTGGCTTAGACCAATTCCTCTTGGAATAAATATTTGCATTTGATTTCGTATCACTTTAAAAGTTGTAAAATTTTCTTTTACAGAAAAATTATTATACAAATTTGTATCCCCATCTTTTCGAGGGGGTAATCTTGATTCTCTTTCTGCTTATTCTTAGTTTTGAGGACGAAACTTTCTTTTAGTGGGGAGCATTGTAACACCCGCTATTTTTCCTAGCATTTTTATCCTTTCCGTTATGACTTCGTCATAACTCTGTCACATTTTGACCTTATGTTTCATCTTTTTCCAAGCTTTATTTTCATTTTCGGGTTTAATGATATTTATTTTTATTTTTAAGGATTTTAATTCTTTTAAATCTATTTATTTAATTTTCTTCGTAAACTATTTATTTTTCCGCGAGAAATTTTATTACCCATCGTATTTAAGCTCAGATTTGAGTTATTCCTTTTTCTACAAATGTCTAAACATATTTTTATAATATTTTCAACAAGTAAATATTTTTACGAAAATTTAGCCATTAATGATTTTATTACGAAGTTTCGTAAATAATTATTTTCTTGCGCGAGGTTTACTCGAATTACTTTGAAATGCCTTTAACTATTTTACGATTATACTTTTTATCAACTTACAAATTATTTGAGACCTTTTCCTCATATTTTGGACCGACAAAGCTCCTTGTCACAATTTTACTACGTTTTATTAATACGATTCATTTTATTACGTAAACCGAAAAGATATGATTATTTTCCTTCTCATTTAATTGTTGCATTATTGCTCAAACTCTTCACACTCCCTCTTAACCTCATTGGATTCCTCATTTGATTCCACATTGATGATACCACATTGGATTCTTCATCCATTTTAATTCCATTTATGCTTAAAATTATTCCTCTCTCTTTTACATTCATTTCTCATAAAAAAATAATTCAATACCCTATTTTCTTCTTCCTTGGCCGTGAGACTTCTTCCTTCTTCTTGGCTGATTCTTCCTCTATTTCGAGTCACAATCGTCTCATTTTTTTTATCGTCAAATTAATCCTCTTTCCGAGCCTATCGTTAAGGTAATAATCGATTATGTTTTCGATCGTTATTCACCTTGATTTTCTTAGTTTTTCTCATGGTATTTTTCTATCATGAATTTCGTGTATGGTAGGTTTCGTGGACGATCCCGAGGTCGACGAGTATATTATTGATTCCGATTTGGATTAGAGGTAACGTCGATGTTACTCGGTATTTCGTGATTTTAATTGTGTAATTGCATGTATATTTTTATATTTTAATTTTGACAATATATGTATGTCATATAATCTGGAAAATTTTTGAAAGTTAAAAATTTGCATGTTTCGATATTTTTATCGCTTTTACGAGATTAACGATTAAATTGTTGTACTAATTTGTAAAATCGTAATAATCGGCCTAAACTTGTAATATATGATTATATTCTGTAAAAATGAAGTTTTTAATGATTTTTAATAATTTGGTATTTTTCTGATATTTTTGATATCGATTATTGAATTTTTACCGTTTAAGAACAAAAACGATTAAAAACCAATTTTTATTACTAGCACTTAAACATTTTATTTTAATCTGAAATTTGACGTGGATAATCTTTCTGATGAAAAATCATTTTCTGAATTTTTTTCATAATTTTTCGGGATTATTAAGTGGGTGAATTAATTAATCACTTTAAATCATCGTTTATCGTTAAAACCGTGTGTGTCGTTTAAATTCTCGATTTCTGGTCTTTTGTTTAAATTTTGGAAAAAAAATATTAGTTTCTGGAAAATCATTATTTTTAAGTTTAATAATAATTTCTGGATATTAATACTTAAATCGTTTTGTAATTACTATTTTTATTAATCGTTATTGTTGAGATTAGACGATTAACGAGAAAACCCTTCAAAAATCGAGTTTAAGGATTCTGGAAAATTCTCTTTTCTGGAAATGTCCAAAAATATATTTTAGATATTTTACGTAATTTTTGTACTATTTATTAAAGTCTTTAAATAATAGTAATGATTTTTGGACAAAATTTCGATTTATCGTTAAAATGCTTCGTCTTACCTAAAAGAATTATTTTTCCAGCAATTTTGAAAATATTTAAATCTGAAACTTTGATAGTTAAATCACCCCTTATCATATTCTAAATTTTTTTAATGGTTTAATTAAATAAAACACGTTAAAAGATTTATTTTTACATTTGCCGTAAAATCCTATTTATGTTCGTATTGTCGAAACTAATAATAATTGGGGAATTTTAATTTTATAAATTTTGGAAACACCCTAATTAGTAGTATTAAAATGTTTAAGACATTTTTTAATCATTTCATAAACACTTGTATGATATTTTAATAATTTCATGAACTCAAATGTTTTCACTTTAACAATTAATATCGTTAAGGCCGAAAGTATTAGTTTTATAAATCTACATCTTTTACTAAAAACATTTTATTAGTATGAACTAATATTTTCGCTATTTTGATATGATGCTATTTTTGTAAAGTTTCTAAATATAAAAGTTTCCTAAAATAGAAAGTTTCCTCTTTTGGAAGGCGATCCGTTTTCCCTTTTGTTCTCTTATTATTTACAATGATTATATCCTTTTGAATATCGATAATGGCTTTGTTTTGGAGTTATGGAATACGAACAAGTGTGGGGTTAGAGTAATATAGTCTAGGATGTACGGTTTTCCATCAACTATAAAGCTGGTGTGTCTATGTTGAGACACATTGGTCGTTGAACTGAGCATGGTTTGTATTCAGGAGAGTGTATGTTTACCTTAAACTTAGATATCGCATCGTGTAAGTCACGTCGGGTTGAACTGGGTATGGTTTGTATCCAGGAGGGGTGTGCACTACTTAAACCAGGACCTCGCTGCACGCAGTCCTGTTATAGTTGAGTTGCCTAGTTAGAGACCAAAGTCTGATTTGTTGTGACTAAGTTCTCGAAACTAGATTTTAGTATTGTCCTAGTGAAAGTCTAGATTCTACATTAATCCTATCCATAACGCCATTTTGATTACTTTTATTATTATCGATATAATTTTGATTTGAAGGTTGGCAAATGTTTTATGTTTTCTTCGGAAAACTCATTTTTATTATATTGTTTCATTACGTGAAGTTTTTCACTGAAAGCTTATTTTCCTTATAATCTTTTAATGATTTTTATTTTTACCATTTTCATATAATAGTAATTACAGTTTTAAAATCATGTTATACGGCTGGGAGAACGTTGACGTTGCTCCCCACTGATTGTGGCTGTTATGTTTTTAACATGGCAGGTATATGTGTTTTTCTTCGGGTGGGCTAGCGAGCAATTATGGATCCTGCTTATTTATTTTAATAATTATGTCTTATGGATTGTTCAAACCCCCTTTTGTGAATTGTTTTAATTTTGGCCATTTTATTTAAGGCCTATTGTTTGACTTTACCATTTTAATTTTACTAAGACATAGTTTTCAGCGTGTTTTAATCCCGACTCTACAGTGTTTCCGCCACTGTATCGCGTTAGAATTTCTAGGGGATTACACGCCGGGCAGTAGCCGAATTTCTCGCCGATAGTCCGGTATCTTAAGAAGGACACACTGATACTTGGGCCTTCCTAGATGAAGACATATTCCATACCGATACAGAAACATGGGATCTGTATTTTGACGGGGCATCCAATTTCAGAGGATTTGGAGTTGGGATTCTGTTAATTTCACCAAGGAGAGAATACCCCGTTATCCATTAAGCTGGACATTGACGTGACTAACAACGCAGCCGAATACGAAGCATGCATTCACGGGTTGCAAGCCGCTGCTGATTTAGGAGTAACAAACCTCCGGGTCCACGGTGACTCATCTCTAGTCATCAACCAAGCTCTCCAAAAATGGAAGACTTGGAACGCCAACCTCGTGGTCTTTCAGGCGCGAGTAAGGGTTCTCGAAAAGCAATTCCAAAAGGTAGAATACATCTATCTACCTCGGGAATAAAACCAATTTCCAGATGCACTTTCCAAATTGGCATCTTTGTTGAATATCCCGGAACATCTAACCAGCATGCCGATTTGTATCGAAAGACGGTCTAAGCCGGCATATATCCACGGCATTCAAGATATTGAAATAACCGATCTGAAACCTTGGTATCAGGTTGTTCTCATCTACTTAACGACGGGAGAATATCCCCCGGGAACTAAAAACCGGGTCAAGAAAGCCATGCGAAGGTTGGCCACTCAATTCATTCGCAGGGACGACGGACAGTTGTACAAGAAGACGACACAGAGGGCTCTCCTCCTATGTATCAACAAAATACAAGCCGAGAAAGTCATGGCCGAAGTGCACGACGGTGAAAATGGGCCACATATGAACGCCCATATGCTAGCCCGAAAGATCATGAGGCTCGGATACTATTAGAGCAGTATGGAAACCGACTGCCAGTTATACGTCAAACACTGTCATAACTGTCAGATTTTTGCTAATGTGCAACATATGCCGTCGTCCCTGTTATACACCATGACATCACCATGGCCATTTTCAACATGGGGAATTGACATAATTGGAAAGGTAAACCCTTCCGGGATGGGAGGTCACTGTTTTATTTTGGTAGTTATCGACTATTTCACCAAATGGGTGGAACCCGAGTCATACCGGATCTTGAATGCCAAGCATGTTGCAAAGTTCATCCAAAACAAGATTATATGCCGATACGGGACCCCGCACGAGTTCATCAGTGATCACGGGACACATTTCCAAGCTGAAACCGCTACTCTGCTAGCAAAATATAAAATCCAAAGGCATATGTCTTCGCCTTATCGTCCCCAAACAAACGGAGCGGTAGAGGCTGCTAATAAAACAATTGTCACAATACTTAAAAAGATGGCTGATAATTACCGAGACTGGCCCGACAAGATACCTTTTGCTCTATGGGGGTACCGGACGTCAATTCGCACCGCGACCGGAGCAACTCCATATTATTTGACATATGGAATGGAGGCGGTCCAACCGGTCGAGCTGGAAGTATCGTCTCTCAGGATTTCACTTGAAAGCCAAGTGCCTGAAGCAGATTGGGTCCAAGCCCGATATGACTCGTTAGTTCTTTTGGACGAACGGTGGTCCCGGGCCCTCAACAATATTCAAATATACCAAAAAAGGATACAACGGGCTTTCAACAAAAGGGTTAGGCCCAGAAATATCAAAGAAAGGGATCTGGTTCTAAAATCGGTCCGTGCATTACTACCAGTCGACCAAAGAGGAAAATTCAAACCCAATTGGGCTGGGCCGTATTTGGTGGAGAAGATCCTATCGGGAGGAGCAGTGATGCTAACAAACTTGGACGGAAATGAATTCGTCAACCCAACCAACTTGGACCAGTTGAAGCGTTACTGCCCCTAAACCTTATCTCAATGTCATTTGCAAAAAGTTTATAAAGTTTTTGTCTTTTTATAAATTTTCAAAAGTATAAGCAAGTCAACAAGTTAGGATTATTTATCCTACTGTCGCACACCTTGAACTAATTGTCTTGGTGTATTTCGAAAATTGCGAAAAAATCTATGCCCGAACTACATTTGGTTTGATTCCGCTAATTGTGGATACGCAGGCAACCCCTTAAAAGGGTACAACCACTGCAATAACGAAAAAGACGGGAACAGTGTTCACTAATATTTTTATTAAAAACCCGATAAACTCGGAAATTTCAAAATTACAAAACAACAAAAAAAAGCACACCACAAAAATAATAGTAATATTCAAATAATAAAACTAAGGAGACTAATACTTAGGGCATTTTTCCCTTTCCTTTGTCCTTTGGGTCACGCGAAGCCCGATGTCTTCGGGGCGGAAGCGAGTATTCCCGAATCACTAGGGGGACCTCCTTTGCTCGAACCCGTTTCATCGACAGTGGATCCTCTGCCATTGTAACCGGTCCAAGTCGAGCCCGTACGTGCTCAGGTAGTCTGTTTCGAAGACCAAGTCGGTCCTGAACTGCCAATTTTGGGCCAAGTCTCCTTTCCAGGTCTGTCTGGGGGCTCGCTTTTCCCCGTGCACTTTTAGTACTGGACCCTTCAGTTTGAGTCCTAGTCTTCCCTTTCTGACCTGACATCAGTCGAACCAATGTAGCCGGAGTCTCGCCCTCGTCAAAGAAACCTATGTTTTCTTTAGCCTGCTCTCGTCGCAGCAGGTCAAAAGCCTCATCAACCTTTAGGGAAGCCCGGGCATTGGCAGAATCCGACTTCGTCCATTTTACATAAGATGCTGATACCCAAATCGAATGAAGAGACTTGGGAACAGACCAAGTAGCCCGGGTGTACCATCATCGCATCCAGGTGTCGCACATCACGTCCGTCAGCTGAGTAGATTCACTCACAACCGCTTCGATTTCCGGGATTCTTTGGGACCGACCATACTGCCTAAGTATTCGATCGGGATAAAGATGAACTGTCTGGCTAAAGGATATGATCACCTGATATCGCGCCCTATCTCTTGATTCCAAACCAGTCCAAACAAAAATAGACCACCACGGCACCATCCATCGGATCAACGGACCACTATGGAAAGACAGCACTTCGTCCCAATATTTCTGAGTATTATAGCGAGAAAATTCAATGGTCCGTCTCCTCGTCATCACCTGGTGAGGTCGGTATCAACTCGGGTCAAGGGGAGGATCGACGATCAACAGTCTCTCAAACAACCAAAGCTGGAAAAAGAAACAAAAAATATGAGTTCTCGAGGCAAAATTGACGTCCGTCTAAGGGCACTCGATCGAGTGCCTAGGGGTCACTCGATCGAGTAACACTCCTGAAGTCGGGCAGAAGGTTTTTTATGAAGGCACTCGATCGAGTGCCGGGGTCACTCGATCGGGTGTCCGCTGTAGCAAAATATCGCAAAAAAAAAATTAAATTAAAAATCGGGAAAATCAGAAAAATATGAGGCGATATAACTGCATAAGACGGGTACTCTCGGTCTAAATATTACATGCAAGACTTTGCGTAACTAGACACAGGTACGACTCAAGCAGGACCGTGCAACCCACTAAAATTCCCCAGCAGAAAGCCAAAGGCGACATTTCTCCTAAAAACAACACGGGATGAGCTTGCATGCAGGCACACCCGGGACTTATGGAACAACTCCAATTCCCCACAGTACTATCAAGACCGACTCAGGTATGATTTCAGTCTTAAGGCTGGCGACCCCTTTTACGCAAGTCTAATGGACTATAAACGACCCGTCCGGAAGTCTACCAGGTCTTAATCTTTGATTGGTCTGGTAGTTACTCTGACTTTCGCCCAGTCCAAGCCTCAGTCAGAGCTACTACTACAAATCCCTTGATTTCTTGACGCTTTTATAAATGTCGACCCTTTTTCTTATCTAATTTTTCTTGCCGACCCTTTCATGTGTCGAGAATTATATTTTATAGGTTTAATAAACTAAACCCTCCAAAATATCCAAATAAAGGCTAAATGAAATTTTAGTATCCCGCCTTTACCCGAAAAAAAGAACCGCTCAGTCTAATATGAAATCTCCAAGATTAAACCTAATTAATTTTTACTCCATTTCTATTCCATTATCTAGTCTATTCCGCTGCTACTCCATTATTCGTCACCGTATCCCGCTGCTACTCATCCTTTCATTATTCTGCTGCTACTCCTTCATTACTCCATTTCTATTTCCTTATGTAGTCTACTCCATTGCTGATTGTTCATTATATAGTCTACCCCATTATTCATCATCGCTGGCTTCTATCATCACCGCTCATCTCGACGAATCCACGCTTCAATCGATACTCTGATTATCATAATCCTTCACCTCATCTCGCTGATTAACATCTATCTGGTAAGTCTTTCATGTGTCGAGAATTATATTTTATAGGTTTAATAAACTAAACCCTCCAAAATATCCAAATAAAGGCTAAATGAAATTTTAGTATCCCGCCTTTACCCGAAAAAAAGAACCGCTCAGTCTAATATGAAATCTCCAAGATTAAACCTAATTAATTTTTACTCCATTTCTATTCCATTATCTAGTCTATTCCGCTGCTACTCCATTATTCGTCACCGTATCCCGCTGCTACTCATCCTTTCATTATTCTGCTGCTACTCCTTCATTACTCCATTTCTATTTCCTTATGTAGTCTACTCCATTGCTGATTGTTCATTATATAGTCTACCCCATTATTCATCATCGCTGGCTTCTATCATCACCGCTCATCTCGACGAATCCACGCTTCAATCGATACTCTGATTATCATAATCCTTCACCTCATCTCGCTGATTAACATCTATCTGGTAAGTCGTTCATCGATTAATTTCTTGAATTTGATGTTCAATTTATCAATTTTGTTGGTTTGTACCGATTTAACTTCATTGTGGTTATGTTGCTAGTTGTTGATTTTTCTACGAATTTTTAGTTCGTCATTTGTTAATTTATCGAGTTCATGATACATGTGGGCCGATTGTCGGAACCTTTCACCTTCATTCAGAAAATTCTCACGGATTATCAGGTACGATTTTCATCAATTAATTAATTTTGTTTATTTTAATTATGAGGTACAAATTATCACGTTTGATGGTGTTTATTTGGTTTTTAGTTGGTGAGGATCTTTAGTTTACTTGGTTTGCTGGTGTTTATTTTGTTCACGATGCTAATGTTTGCTGGTATATCAGTATACTCGGTGTGGATTATTAGGTTTGCTTGTGTTATTTATTTTGTATTAGTTGTTCTTGCGGGAAGTTTCTCGCTCTTGGTTATATTTTGATGCGCATTGCAGCTATTTTCTGATGTTGTGTTATGTACCGCGTCAAGTATACTGCTGTTACTCATTCTTCGTGTTGTTGATGTTGCTGGACATTTCTCTTGTGCGACACTGCTACTGTCTGCGTGTTGTCTACGGCAAATTGATAGTCATGATTCATGAGACATCCAAAATGGAATACATAGACAAATGGTGGCTGCGTGTTGATTCATGAGACATCCTAATGATAATAAACCTTTACTAGCTGATTACTGAACTCAACTTCCTTTTGTGTGACAGATTTCGTACTTTTCTTTAGTTTTTGGCGGATTCGGCAAAAAAGTGAAGGAGACGAACGGAAATGTCAGTTTCTGGTAAATATTCTAGTGTGTAATCTTCGTCGGTGAAAGTTTTGTAGCAAGATCACAATAGTTGAGATTGGAGGCCATAGGATTTATGTTGTGAACTTGTTGTTTGTTATTCACACATGAAGCTGCTGGTAACAACATCAATATGACAGTAACTAATTGCCATGCTAAATGGAAGAGATTCTTAAAGAAACTTTGGAAACTTTTGGCCATATTTTTTTAGTGTGAGGTGAGTTTTAAGATTTTTGAAGATGTAAAGTTCACAAGGACTAGTCACCGATTTTGGCTAAAGAAATTTGTATGGAGCAGGGTGATACTAAAATACTAAGTACGTTTGATAACAAATTGAGTTGAGGACGAGCCTAGAGCCGCTTGGCTCGTGGCTCGAGTTGAGCTCAACTTGAGCAAGCATGATATTAGTAGGTTTCCAACCCTTGTCATTCGCTTGGAATAAGATAGTGGAGGATTGGGTGGATCCCTTGCGATGATTAGATAAATTAGTTCTCAATGACTCTTAAATTAAGACAAAAACATGTTATCCCAAGTTAAATGCATCATCGGTTTTTACTGTGTTAATGGGAATCTAGTTAGTAATTTATATATAAAAAAGTCCTTATCATATCTCTGTTGGAACTTGAGAGCTTGGATGAAATGATCACTTGTTCTGTTACTAACCCCCTGTACTAATTAAATACAGTAATTATGAAATCGTTAAGGTAATCTCTCTTCTGTCACGTAATTTTATATTCTGTTTCAGTAATGCTTAAATTACAAAATATAGTAAGTTATGTTATTCAGTGGATCTTCCTGCTCCGCTGTCACAAGTCATGCGCACAAGTATTGTGTTATAGAGTATATCCATGCATATAAATATATTGAACAATTTTCCTTTTGAGCGGTTCAATTCCAAAAAAGAAACAACCCTTTGTAAAAAAGCTAGCTTGAAATCCAATGCCATTTCCACTTTTCCTTTCCCTGAACTATGTCTCATATGCATGTTTAGAGAATTGAGATGAATGAAATAGTTTTATACACCATTCACTAACATTTGGTAACTTCATCTTTGTACTGGTCACTGGTCAATGTGTGATTTGGGCGTATCAATGATTGGTAATTGAATGCTTTTGATTTATCTATCTGATAATCTAATGTGGTTGCACAAATGTACCAAAAGGACAAAGGATTTCTTTATCCCAAATCAAATGATATGGTGCTGCTTCTTTTAACAAAATGTTCCTAAACTGTTTGCCTACTTTGTCTTTTGATCGAGATCCAAATTATTAAGGATGTCTTAACACAACACGTGTCCGACATGAGACATGGCCCCCAAGTTAAGTGTCGGAGTAACTTAGATTCCAAGTTATATGGGATGTGTAATCGTGGATCTTAACATGATTATATTTTATTCATTCTTTTTCATTCGTGAATCGTGAATCGTGTTACTGAATGAATGCCTCAGTAAAATGTAGAAAGCATAGCTTATGTTTTACTTATTATAAATATGAATGAAATATCCATGGTTTAATCTGTTTGTCGGCTAATGTCTTCTGTAGGACCCTCCTCTCCCTTAAGACCATAAAGGAGACCATAAAGGAGACAGCTACCGTGCTGTTGTAGGTACTCACACAAGGCAAGTCGGCAACCTCATGTCCTCACCTAATAGCGTTTTACATTTATGGGTGGTGTCTAGTGTCTAGTTGAACTATAACTTTTATATGAATTGCTGGAGCGACACCTGCTGCTGTTGATGCTGGATTCATTCCCAATGAATTACAGGTAAGATGTTATACTCCCTCCGTCCTTTATGTTTCTTCCCACTCTTTAAGATTTGTGAGGAGTATTTAATTGAAACAGGAACAAACATAAAGGACGGAGGGAGTATGATTTAAGTACAACGCCAATATGGCTATATGAGCTACATTCTCTCTTTATCCCATTTACATGCTCAGATGAACCTGCACGTTAATATTTATTTGATAGATTTGTAGTATAGTTTATAATCTATTTAAGCAATCTACACGTAGAGTCGTCTTTAGGTTACATTTTTGTGAATCAGGTTGGGCAAACATTAAAGATCGTTGCGCCAGAACTATATATGACTTCTTGTGTCTCTGGAGCTATACAACACATAGCAGGCGTACGATATTCCAAAGTCATTGTTGCTATAAGTAAGGATTCAGATGCGCCTATTTTGTAGGTTATGCCTTTTGCCC
This sequence comes from Agrostemma githago, assembly GCA_958450325.1. Lineage (NCBI taxonomy): Eukaryota > Viridiplantae > Streptophyta > Magnoliopsida > Caryophyllales > Caryophyllaceae > Agrostemma > Agrostemma githago. Next base: position 31,372,449 of record OY288252.1, read on the forward strand.
CAGCTTTTTGTCCTTTTTTACCACACTGGCTATTAAAAACGAAATCTTTGCTTTATTTTGGTGATCAAGAAATACAACTTAAACTATAGTTTTTTTCGTCGTTGTTAAAAGTTGATGTAGATCAAAGTTAGCAATCGTAGTGGGAGAGGTGGAGTAATAAGTTAGGTAATTAACTTGTTGCTATTGCAGGTGGCAGATTACAGACTTGTTGGGGATCTTTTCGAGATCATACCAGAGTTGCTAGAGAAATTTCCTAAGAAAAACCAGACGATAATTTTGTGCATATGATTATTGTTGTAGCACTGTATGTATGTTAGTACAATATTGTAATAAACATGCGTGTGAAGTTTCTTACAACTCGATCTGTGTATTATTGATAAAAAATCAGTAAATGTAGAGTCGCGCTTACTAGACAAACATATATCTGCAATCGTAAGAAGATAAATATTGGATTAAAATATATTATTAATATATTCTTTATGATCAGACTCTCTACACTTTCAGTAGTAGAAAGTCCTGTCATTAAAAAAAGTTTTGGTTGGAAAAAAATTGTGACATAGAAAAGCGTCGAGGTTTCACATTTTAGTGTAGCATGTGGTGACATAAAAAAGTGTCGTTAATATAATATTCAACGTTTTAATGCGTCGAGGACGACGACACAAAAATGCGTCAAAAATTCCTGACGCCCAAAATCTCCACGCTTTTGGGAAGCGTCGAGAATTAAATTTGCGACACTTTAAAGCGTCGAGAATCTACCTTTAAAGCGACAAGAAACCAAGGCTTTTGTAGTAGAGTGGGGGCTCTGAACACACCCACATTTGGTTGTTAGGTGTCTATAGCAGTTTCCAAAAAACACCCGATGATGATCGGACGCAAACATGCTTTAATATACTCGAATATGGGCTCAAAATCGTTAGTATTTGGCTTGGGCTTTTTACGGAGTACAAATCTCACAAAACCGACCCCAAATTCAGGCCCAATGGGTCATTTCCAATCAAATAAGACTAATTTGGGTCAAAATCGACACCAAGGGCAAAACCGTCTTTTAGTAACAGAGTCAAACCCCGGTCAGAAACGTTTCCGAGGCATAAATATCTGCCGCATCACTTCGGAAATCCGACTAGAGGTCCAAAACTACAAAAATCAGCTACAAAAAAGGATTAAACAACTCGTTAGAGATGAAACTCGATCTCTAAAAGAGACTCCTGCCTGATCTAGACCCACTCGATCGAGTGGACCGGCCCACTCGGTCGAGTAGGCTCGCAAAACCGCACAAAACCGGCGTCAGACCGAGCACTCGATTGAGTGCTATGCACCACTCGATCAAGTGACTCCTTTTCCAGCCGGAAAAGGGTTCCTCTTCCACCCAACGACGGAATCCTTTTCCATCTAAGATTGTGTGCTTTTCCTATCCAAAGAGGTGTTTCTTCTCACCCAAGCAAAGGTACCTTTCCTAGCCAAAGTCAGAAATCTCTCCTATAAATACACTTTCTTGCACACACACAATACACAACAATTACACATCAAGCATTCACAACACACATACAATCCAATACAACTTTGCACCCGAGTATACACCACCCATACCTCGAAATCTCCGCAACCTCGACAGCCTAGCACCTCCACGCCGAAACCACCATAACTCACCCGCATTATCTCGACGCTCCTGTGCCTAAGCCACAGCTAGACGAGCCCCGTTCCGAGAATACAAAGCATGTAGGTTGAGGGTGCAAATTCAACCCCGTCTTCTCCTTTTTTTTCCTTCTCTCTCTCTCTCTCTCTCGGTTTTTTTGTGTCGTCGGTCCGTCCTCATCAAGTCGTCATCACGTTTTCTTATCTTTTTCGTTTTTCTCGTTTCTAATACCGATATTATCGCAACTATCCAATTTTTATTTTCAAAAACGATCATTCTGAAAATATGATATCGACTCCATAGTCGAATATCGCATCTAAAAGAATTAAATTAAACTCGTTGATGTTAAGATAATCTTCACATAGTCCCAAGAAACGATATACGACGATTTCGATGCAGAGAGATTCTATTTCATCTTAGTTCGATTTTCAAACTATTTATAAACATCTTTTCTAAAATCACTCCGAATATTCGATAATGATTCCATAATCAAGTATCGAATATAACGAGTATCAAAACTTTAAGTCGAGTATAAATCATACTATATTTTTACACGACTTAGCAAAATTATCGATTTTTCAAAAGAGCAATTTCGAAATCAAAAACAAAACGAACCATAGTTCGTACAAAGGGCACTCGATCGAGTGCCTAGCCCACTCGATCGAGTGGCACCCCAAAAACCGGGCAGAAACTTTTTTGAGGACCACTCGGTCAAGTCCTCCCTATGACTCGATCGAGTGGCTCCTGGTTCATCAAACCCGTGAGTCTTTCAGCATCTTTCGAATGCCGATAAAATATGTTTAATGACTTTGGTCAACACATGTCAAGTCTATCACGTGATTCATCTTTTTAAAACCATGCATCGAATCATATTTACATTGTTTATTCAATTTACAAACCGTTACTAACTCGTTTTTTTCTTTGTATCTTATAATTCGTTGTTTGTTTTATTATACTAAAACGGATCTCGCATGCTAAATACAACTTCGACATGAATTCAAAGATGCATTAAACGACGTAGATCAAACATAATTCACATGTTTAGTCGAAAATACTGTTTGCATATCATTCAATCGGATTACTAACATGCGTATTTGAAAATCAAACGATATCTTAGTAGAGACCGCTAAGTGCGGGCGGGGTTGGGTGTTCTTTGTGAACTTCCCAACACGTACCCTCACCCTTTACTCAGAACCAAGGTTTCCGGATATCTGAACCCATTGGCGCACGAGAGTCATTCAATACACGGTATCCGATAACGTCGGTATCGATATCGCAATGCAAAGGGACGAACCCAATAAACTCTGAAATCCGAATGGGTCGTACATTGTGCACAACCCACTAAGATATAGAGTGGGTTCGAATGGGCCCAAACTCCCACTAAGTTCGGTGGCGACTCCTATTTCCATTTAAATTTCAATTCGAGATCCATCTCACATGAGATTCATTCGCTGCCCCAAACCCGCGCGCGGCCGCGTCAGGGTGGACCTATGTCATGTCCACACCAAGGTAATGGGCACGATACCGAGTCCTGCTATCGACTCAAACATGTCATACAATATATGATCGAAAACGGGACCATTCCTCCACCCAAGAAACCAAAGAACACCACAAACCCCTTTAGCATTCATGCTGTTGAATGTTCCCACCTCGACCCTATAGAGGAAGATGGCCTAAATATCAAGGAAAATGCGGAAAACAAGGACCCACGGGCACCCACAAAGACAAGTGAATCCGTGTCCGAGTCAAAGTCTAGTTCGTCTTAGGGCCTAGATCTAATAATATAACAAATGTTCTTTGTTTCGCATCGAGTCAGGAGGTGCGAGGGGATCTGACCTCCACCTCCCCGAAGGCAATATCTCGGTTGCATAGCCTGCTTATTACTATCAATAAAAAGAATTAAACTTTTCTTCCTTTATAATGCGCCTCGGCAATCGCTTGATTTAAAACATTTTTTTTTCGCTTAAGACCCGACACTATGTCATTTATCGATAACAATCAAACATACCTCGAAACAACGAGGAATGCCAAGAACAGAGATCCCGTGTTATTTTTTTACCTATTCCATGCCTGGTATAGAAAGCCACTAACTATCCCTTAGAATGAGTATCCTCGAATCCCACGATAAATCTAGATAGTCTCTTAGCTTTTGATCAAACACGAAAGGCAAACCCATTTCCCACAATAAATATCCCTTGAATAAAGACCGACCAATTCCTACCATAGGTGCTAGTCTAACAAAAAGAAAAAGAAGTCTGAAATGGCCAAAAGGAGCCAAAGAAAAAATGAAAGCAAGGCCAAACTAAAACGGTCCAATTCAATGATCAAGACCAATAAACTCAACGGTCAAAATGGAACTCCCAATCATTCAATTCGACTTTAAGTGCAAAGTCCGAACAAAAAAGCGAAAAGGGAGAAAAAGAGAAATGAACAAATTGGCCAGCTAGCACCAAATATTAGCCTCCCTACGTTACCACCCTTAAGACTTTCCCGAGACACTTGATAGGAGACAGTCCTGAATTTTGAGGATTCAAGCTCAATAGGATATTCCCAACCGTTATGGCCAGACATGAAAATCAGATCCCACGTAATTTACATCCCACTCGATCGAAGCCCGAGTCATTTTTACTCAGCTTCACCCTTCCTACCACATCACGAAACCATAACCCCATAGCCATAACTCCACAAAAATCAAGCTCCAAATCTTAGTTCATCAGAGCCACTCACTACCTAGCTCCACATTCCAAAACCATCCAAGCCAGTCGCCCTGACCCAAACGCGGTATCTCGGTAATTGTCACTTTCAAGGGGTCACGCCTGACCATTTCACCTTAATTTTCAACAAGGATGAAAACCCATCCGAAGCACTCTAAACATCTCACATCGATAATTGGCATAACGAGTCTAAAGCAAAATCACTCACATTTTTAAAGAACTACGAACATGGTTTGATTCCGTCTAAACGCGGATACGTAGGCAACCCGTCTTCGAGTATAACCAAGCAAATAACGAAATCGATTACTCGATTCACATGAAAGTCGGAGCCACCTTGTGGACATGACGTAGGTCCACCCAGACGCGGCCACGCGCGGGTTTGGGTATGCGAATGAATCTCGTGGTAAGATTGATCTTGGGTCGAAATTTAAATCGTAGTTGGAGTCGCCACCGAATTTTATGGGAATTCGGACCCGTTCGAACTCACTCTACACTTGGGCGTTTCGTGCACAAAGCACAGCCCGCTTTTAGTGGTAAAGCTTATGAGTTCGTCCCTTTGCATTACGATACCGACGCCGAGTTATTGGATATCGTGCATCGAATGACTCTCGTGCGCCAATGGTTTCGGACATCCGGAAACCATGGTTCTGAGTAAGGGGTGAGGGTACGTGTTGGGAAGCCCACAAAGGACACCCAACCCCGCCCGCTCTTTAGCGGCCTCTACTAAGATATCGTTCGTGTTCGTGTACGCGCGCTAGTAAAATGACTAAATGATATGCAAACAACGTTTTAGCTAAGCATGTGAATTACGTGTGAGCTACATCATTTTAATGCATCAAAACTATCGTCGAAGTTGTTTAGCATGTGATGTTCATTTAAAGCAATAAATGGCAAACATCGAATATAGAAAACTCATAAATAAATTACAAATTACACGGGCGAAATACAACCCGGAATTCACAATACAACGAGCAATAAAATACAATAATTGAATCAGGAAACGGTAAATATTAACTATAAACGGACCCGTAAATAGTAAATATAAGCTAGACCGTAAATTGAATAAATGGACAAACTCCGCTTAAATACACATTATATTGTGCATTAAACGAAGGACGGAGACTTTAATACGCGTTTACCTATGGAGTCGTAGCGTGATGCTAGCTCGATCCCGAGTCTCGTTGCCTTGTCCCGACTTATCATATTGAGAGATTGGCGTCTAGACTAGTCATGCATCGGATACGACTAAGGAGTCGTCGACAGAAAAGTAATCATGTAAGACACTAATCAAAGTCGTGAAAATAATAGAATAAAATGCCTGAGTTTTGAATAAGGAATCACGTGATTGACTTTGCACGCGTGACGATTAAGTCGTAAAAAAATGACGAGGCTCGGATGATGCTTGAAGCTCTCGGTTTATTTGAACAAAGGGACCCACTCGACCGAGTCATAGCAAGGACTCGATCGAGTGAACCTTTGGAGGACCTACTGCCCGATTTTTATAGTGCTACTCGATCGAGTAGCATGTGGCACTCGATCGAGTGCCCTTGTATGAGCTACTGCTCATTTCGAAAATGTATTGGTTTCGAGATTTATTATTTAAAAATCGATGGTTGGCCGAGTTGTGTAAAAATATTGCGTGATTTAAACTCAACTCGATTTTCGGTACTATAATCGTGTACTATACGATTATAAGACTGTCATCGGGATTTTATAGAAAATGTTGTTATTGGATCGAAAATTTTGATTAGTGACGAAATTGTCTCCCTCCGCGTCACGACATCGATACTAATCCTTACGGATTATGTGATGTCGGTTTTCGCGTTAATGGGTTCCGTACTAATCTCGGAAATGGAATCGGACGCGTTCAACTACGTACGACCACAATCGCGTTACGCCCTTGAGTGCTTGGGGCGGCGCTCCTCGAAAGGGTGCCACCTCCGTCGCAGCTCGTAAAGGGATTAAACGGACTTGTAGCGGTTGTCATAGTCAAACGTGTTCGAATCCGAAAGTTTTACTACTATGTATATATAGACGATATTAAAGTGACAATAAAAATGAATGAAAATAAAATACAATAAAAAAAGTTAGTGTTAGTATATTAATAATAATAATAATAATAATAGTACATAATATATATATATATAAACCGTAAAAAGAAGAATGGAGAAAGGGATGTCGAGATTTGAATTACACCCTCAACCTACATGCTTAAATGGCCTCGGAAACGAACTCGTAATAGCGACGGGAGCGCGGGAGTGTCGAGATATGTAAGTAGAGTTATGGTGTATGTCTTTGACGAGTTTTGATCTTGAATTAGATTGTATGTGTGTGTGTATTAGTGCCTAGAACTCAAGAGTAATGAAGGTTTGAAGGTTGAAGATGTGTAGGATGATGGATGTTGTATGAAATGTATAGGGTTGGAAGGGTGAAAAAGATGTAGTGTAAAATGTGAGGGTTTTTGAAGTAGTAATGGCTGAAAAAATTTGTCCTTATGTTGTGGGGTGACGGGGTATTTATAGAACAAATACCCCGGTTCAGGATCACTCGATCGAGTGGCGCGGGCGCACTCGATCGAGTGCCCGGTTCAAGCCCAGTTTGGCCGGGTCATGGCCTTACTCGACCGAGTGGATGTGAACCACTCGATCGAGTGGATCGGGAAGGAGGGAGTGTAAATAGGGCATGATTTGTTGACTATTTTGAATTGATCTTGGTTGTTGGACTAGCTTCTAGAAGCGAACTTGGCTGTTTTTTATGTCGGATTCGTCTTTGATCGGGTTTTGACCCGGTCGCCAAAAGACGGTTTTATTTTCGGTGTCGGTTTTTGCCCAAATTAGTCTCATTTTATTGGAAACGACCCACTAGGCCCGAATTTGAGGTCGGTTTTGAGAGATTTGTACTCCGCTAAATGCCCACGTCGGATATTATTGATTCCGAGTCCGTATTCGAGCGTATTAAGTGACGTTTACGTCTGATCATCATCGGGTGTTTTGTCGGGAACTGCTATAGACACTAGCAGGCAAAATGCGGGTGTCTACACATCCCTATGTTCCGATTAACGAGTGATTTAATGACGAAGCACAAACGACGAGCCGAGGACGGGGTGAAATCCCGAAAGGGCACCCCGGGCAAAATGAAGAAACGAGTTGCGAGCCGTCGTTGAAAAAAAAACAAAACCAAACAAAAAAAAGCGAAAAAATAAAAGACAAAACAAAAGGTGAGCCGAGGACGGGGTGAAAACCTGAAAGGGCGCCCCGGGCAAAATGAAGAATCGAGTTGCGAGCCACCACAAAATAATAATAATAATAATAATAATAATAATAATAATAATAATAATAATAATAATAATAATAATAATAATAATAATCAGCTAGTTTGCAAACCTCGTTGCTTCGTGCTGCGGGTGTCTCAGCCCCTGGTCCGACTTTTGATGCGGCCTTGTGTGGGCTTAGAGAGGTTCTGGGTCCTGTTGTGTGTGATTCTAGTGAGATCGATGCCCCTAAACTTATGAAGTCTTTGGCAAATATATATTTCACGAGGGTTGTGGCAAATAATCAGATTTCTTTTTAACCCCCCGTCAAGTTGCGGTGTGGAAGTCTCAGTTAGGTGGTCATGCTACTGATTGGTTGCGAGCTGTCCCTATTTCAGGGTTGGGTCAGACTATGAACGGTCGGACGTACCGCTGTGTGCTTAGCTATCGGTTGGGCGTTCCTTTGTTTTCCGTGACTGGGCCTTGTCCTGCCTGCTCTCGAGTTTTCGGCGACGATATCTATGGGGATCATGCTGTGTCCTTTGCGGGGGCTGTTGGGATAAAACACCGACATAACCTCGTCCGGGACACTCTTATGGATATCTGTTTCCATTCTGAGGTCTCGGTAGGTAAGGAGGTCGATATTGGCCTGATCGACAGTCATGACAGATCCTTGCGTCCCGCAGATTTGTTGCTTTATTCGTGGGACAAGGGACGTGATGTATGCGTCGATCTTACTGAGTCTTCTCCTCGGACTCAGTCCGGGCTCTCGGAATTCATGCCGGGTCGTGTTGTGGTCGACGCTGCTCGGCGCAAGTACGCTAAGTACCGAGACCTGTGCACGGGGCTTGGATATGGGTTTTTGCCTTTTTCCTTTTCTTCGCTGGGGGAATTGGAGGCGGATGCTATCAGCTTGCTCAAAAGGGTCCAAAAATTTTCGATAGCACAGGATGCCGGAGCACGCGCTGCTTCTTTTATTTTTACTCGGCTTAGTTTTGCAATAGCCAAGGGGGTGGGGGCCCAGATAGTATCTCGGCTGCCCACCAATTTTTTGTAAACTTTGTTCTGATTCATCAATAAAATTCTCCATTTCATAATAAAAAAAAATAATAATAATAATAATAATAATAATGCAAGTTCCGTTTTTTTTTTTAAAAAAAAAAAAATTAATAATAATAATAATAATAATAATAATAATAATAATAAATAACAAAAAATAAGCTTCTCATTAATGCAACATCAATTGAATCAAGCCTTTGTCGATGCCCTTTACATCGAGCATCTAATATCCGGCTACCCCGGAAAATGACAACATATCAAGCAAAACCCTACAAAAAGTTAGTACTAATACGCCACATAATATCAATTAATACAACATAGTACTAAACGGTTGGGCTCTACCGGTCCAACTTTCCCTTTCCCTTACTGTTTGGATGAGCTTGTTCGGGCCTCTCACTATAGACCCTGAACACAAGTCTCCGTCATCTCAGCCAAAGGCGAGCCCAGCCGATCCAATTGCCCCTCACTCACATTTTCAATATGAGTCTTGTCAGTCTAGGTCCATCTAGATGAACTGACGAATGCTAGGATCGGTAACGTCGCCTTCGGTTGGGCGCTTAGCGACATTAGCCCACATGCATTTCGTACTCTCATGCAGCCCCAATGCATTTTAAAATGTCCTCAACTACGATGAAATCACGAATAAAACAACCATGAAGTGATTACTTGTCAAACTAAGTCAACATTTCACAAAACAAAAACGCAAAGACTAAACGAAAACAACTCAAATACCAAAAAGTTAAATCGAGTCCACAAACCAGAGAGAATCCTTAGAAGCTGCGCCTATGGCTATCACAAGCCCGCCAATGTTGTCGTCCAAACCTAGATCCTCTAAATCCAGGGTGGGAGACTCACTACCATCCATCCCCGATAGCACATCTAGAGTAGCTGTCTCGGGAATCCCTCCAACATCCTCAGTAGCACCCGTAGCACGACCTGTAGCCTCAGCCTCAGCCTCTATCTCCCTCTCAACCTGTTGCCTAGCCTCACCCTGCGCGGAGGTCTCGCCCTGAGACCGAGCCAGCCGCTCCTTAAGTTGAGCAATCTCGCCGGCCCGAGATTGCAGGAGCTGTCGCGCCTCAGCCGCTTCTGCCTCAAGTTTGGTCACCCGAGTCTCCAACTATCCCGCCATATAGGGAATGTCCTGCAAACGTAACTCGCACTTGAGGAAAACACACAAACAATCTAAGAGCCAACCCTAGGTACACGCTCTTACCGATCGAGGTCCCGAAGTATCACGGGAGACCCTCGAGACATAGGCCCTGAAGCAGTTGGCAGCCTGCCATAACCGCTGATGGCAATCCGACGAAACCTGAAAGGTGAAACCACGCAAGTTAGCCAAACAAAACCTAACTCTTAGAATCCAAAACAGGAACCGAAACTTACTCGGTATACCCGTTCACGCCACTCCATCCCAGCCTCCATCTCCTCAGCAGAACACGGGGAAAGAGGCTATGTAAAGGCTACCCCAGCCACATCGACCTTGAGCAGTGTCAAGGGGAAGTCTGGGGGCTGCACAGCATCAGCCGATTCAGCCAGCCAAAAGAAAAGCAAACCATTCAAAATGAAAACAAACGCTAGACCATAGGACAAAACAAGCGATAAAACAAAAACCGACACTTCAATAATCCTAAACCTTGGGGCTACTAAATAAAACAAACTGTAAGAAAGAAACTTACATCTGCAAGGTGCAGCTTGTTCGCCAGCATATTCTTTGACGAATAGTGACTCATCGTGCTCTTAGCCTGAGCCAACCTCCATTCAATCCCCGTCGAAAACCTAACCGAACGAGCACACACCGTCTTAGATGCCAATCGAAGGAGTTTGGAGTAAATTCAAACCCATAAAGCAAGCCTTAAAACCTCCTCTAGTTAAAATCGACCCCCAACAATAAACGAACACGAGAACCACAATTAATGAATACTCGCGCTTGACCGCGTGATAAGACGAACAAAACAAATCTACAAAGCACTCGAAGCAATCTGCTAGTCTAAAACAAGTCCCAAAGCACTCGAAGTAATCTGTTATCCTAGCAAGTCCCTAAGCACTCAATTTACACCCTAGGGAGATTATTATTTTAGCACATTCCTGGAATAATGCAAGCTCAAGAACTAATGTAAAGAGCTTACACATCAACACTAGTAATTTAAAGACAGAAACAATAACTAAATCCAAACAACCACTCATCAACAATAGTCCAGGGATAATCAGAAACTATCTCGAAGAAAACCATAGTCCAGGGATAGTCAGAAACTATCCCGAAGAAAGCAATAGTCCAGGGATAGTCAGAAACTGTCTCGAAGAAAACCATAGTCCAGGGATAGTCAGAAACTATCCCGAAGAAAGCAACAGACCATGGATCGTCAGAAACTTTCCCGAAGAAATCAGTAGACCAGGGTTAGTCAGAAACTTTCCCGAAGAAATCAGCAGACCAGGGCTAGTCAGAAACTTTCCCGAAGGAATCAGCAGACTAGGGTTAGTCAGAAACTTTCCTGAAGAAAGCAATAGACCAGGGTTAGTCATAAACTTTCCCAAAGAAACTAACGCAGCCACCCGAGTGTGATAAATCTAACGCAACCACCCGAGAGGGATAAATCTAAACGCAGCCACCCCAGAGGGATAAATCTAACGCAGCCACCCAAGAGGGATAAATCTAACGCAGCCACCCGAGAGGGATAAATCTAACGCAGTCACCCGAGAGGGATAAATCTAAACGCAGCCACCCGAGAGGGATAAATCTAACGCAGCCACCCGAGAGGGATAAATCTAACGCAGCCACCCAAAAGAGATAAACATAACGCAGCCACCCGGGAGGGATAAATCTAACTTAATGCAACCACCCACAAGGGATTAGATCAAAACTGAGACACCAATAAATACTTAAGCAAAAAGTCCGAAACTACTAAAACAGCAAACCCGAACAAAATAAGACAAACCCGCAAAAAAAAAACCACTTAACTAAAACAAATGACCAAACAACAATTTTTCGCTTAACGGGTCTTCGTTATCCGAGAGGCGAAGAAGTTTGAAACCTCCACAGCATTTTGATTCGAGTGGATACCAATGCCCTCGAAGGAGTCTGAAACATTTACAGCATTTTGATTCGAGTGGATACCAACGCCCTTGAAGGAGTCTGAAACCTCCACAGCATTTTGATTCGAGTGGATACCAACGCCCTTGAAGGAGTCTGAAACCTCCACCGCAATTTGATTCGAGTAGATACCAACGCTCTTAAGGAGTCTAATACCTCCACAACATTTTTCATTCGAGTTGAGACTGACGCCCTCGAATGATTTATTTTGTCCTAGGGGTCAGAGGCATCCCGAAAGACAGCTACTCGAGTGGAGACCGACGCCCTCGAGTAGTTTATCTTGGAAAGTGCGGGCGGGGTTGGGTGTTCTTAGTAAACTTCCCAACACGTACCCTCACCCCTTACTCAGAACCATGGTTTCCGGATGTCCGAATTCATTGGCAACGAGAGTCATTCAATACACGATATCCGACAATGTCGGTATCGGTATCATAATGCAAAGGGACGAGCCCAATAAACTCTGACATCGGAAATGGGCCGTATTTTGTATACGACCTACTACGACATAGAGTGGGCTCAAATGGTTCCGAATAACCACAAAATTCGGTGGCGACTCCTACTTCGATTTAAATTTCAATTTGACCATCTCATATGGAGATTCATTCGCCTCCCCAAACCCGCGCGTGGCCGCGTCGGGGTGGACCTATGTCATGTCCACAATTTGGCGACTCCGCTGGGGATCAACTGATGAGTCACTTACCATCGGCATCCCTAGGGTGAGACTCGAAAAGAAATCGTTCGAATAGTAATGTACACGTTTTAGTTCAATGGTTCATGCATAACCCAAATTCTTTCCCGGGCCGGTTACTTGTGACCGACATCCCACTATACCACGGTGCATTCCTAAATGGGTGCACTAAAGACTTCGATGGCGGAACTCGCATGGGTTTTACGGTAGGTTCTAAGACCAACTTGGCTTAGGAAGACCGTCCTGATTTGCGAGAAAGCTATCGTCGTTGGTATAGACCCTATTCGACCGACCGAGACTTAGACTAAGAGCATACATGGCGTCATTATACTGTTTCCGTGACTACATGCTACTTGATCCGTGTATCGTCTTTTCAAAAACCGTCATTTTAAAAAACTTGCATCTTTTTCAAACCCATCCATTTTCAAAACCCGGAAAGCTACCGAATTTAGGACTTATGATTTTGACTCAAAATAGCTTATTTTTAGCCGGTATGCTGTCCAAACCTTTTCAAAAATTCGAAATCTCGGCCCGATAACTTTTTTTCGATTTTCAAAAAAAGGGCCATCCTATCTGACTTTGTTCGGTTTTCAAATCCAAATTCTTCTTTCAAAGCTTTCTTCTTCTTAGGACTTCCCGTATTAAGCAGTGTCAGGTCTTGTCATAAGTTGTTAGAGTCTATAGCGTCGAAGCTCTGTCGATTTTACATCACGAATTTCTACCCCATCCCAGTCCGCCTTATCTGTCAAGGCACGGCCCACTCGCGTAGGACGAACTCCTACAAAAGCGGGCCCATTTACACATTCAAGTCCAAAGTCTAGGGAGTACCTCACGTGGACCTTCCTTCGACCGGGACTCGGCCCACATAGCCAAATCCTAAGGGAGACCAACCTTTCACGAGTCACCCGTCTAGATGTCTTTTCCAAGTCAACCTTTTACAAGGCATAGCCTTATAACAAAAGGTTCGTGATCCTTACTTCTAAGGGTCACTTGTCCAGCACTCGAGTCTTAACAAAGTCTTCAGTCCCACTCGGGGGCTACCCTTTCAGCAGAGCGATCAACCACGGTTGCTCTAAGGGTCATGTCTTACACGTGTATCACGTACCCAAACTTTTGAGTCACTTAGATGTCGCACCATCTGAGTCCTACCGGAGTCTTTTGTCTCACTCGGGGGCTGTCCTCCACCCGAGCAGTCAACCACGGTCACCTTAGGGGGTACCCCACGTTCATCCTACACCAGCGTACTTATGATGCCGTCTTCGAGTCGTACCTATACTACGAATACTCGAGTCACCTAGGGTTAGGTCATCACGGTTGGTCCGAGCACGCAACACGGTCAAACACGATCGCCCCCATTTTCGGACTCACCCTTCCGCATCTCGAGTCCAAGTCGCGGTCGTTACTTTGTCTAGGTCAACGTTCGAGTATCCCAGTCCAAGAGTCTTAGTCATTCCCGTCACCCCGGGCCATGTCTAGTTTAACTCCCTCTCTTGCATTTGCGCAAAGCCGAGTTTAGGCGAGTCGTGGCACCTGTCGAAGACCTTACCAAAAAAAACAACCAACCGAGCATCCGAGTCCGGATCTGATTCGAGTCTAAGTCTAAGTTCGAGTCTAGGATACCCTACATCCTCATTTCCAAGTCAAAATCAGAGTCATTTGCATTCTGTCCTCTTTTCACATTTTAATAAAATCATCTTTTATATTTCTTATATATACTTTCCTCACGTGTTTCCGAGAACATGATAGACATCATCATACACTGTGAGCACACGCACGTGACTATCATAGGCACATCTATAATGACTGCAGGAAATCGAGATCCGTGTTTCCATTACCTGTTCCATGTCTGACATAGAAAGCCACACAACTACCCCTAGCATGAGCACTATCGAATCCTATGACAAATCTAGGTAGTCTCCTAGTTTGGGTTCAAGACGGGAGGCAAGCCCATTTCCCACCATAAACACCCATCCAATAAGACTAAGCAATCCCTGCCTTAGGTGTTAGTCTGACCGACAAAAAAAAAAGCTGGGCAAAAAATCAAAAGTCCAAGAGAAAAAGCAAAAGGCCAAAACAAAAAAGCTGGCCATGATCAAAAAAGAATTATCAACATCCCTCGACCAGAAACGGTCAACTCAAATCAGCATCCCAAGACCGGGGCTAAGAGGTCAACCAAAAAAAATTCAGAAACCCATGACCATGGTCAACGGTCAACTCAAGTGAAACGGTCAATACAAAAATTATCATTACCCGTACCATCAAATAAAGGAGAGACAGTCAAGCTAGTCAGCTAACACCACATCTAGCCTTCCCACATTACAACCCTCAAGACCTTCCCGAGACCTAGGCTAGAGACAGCCCAGAATTTTGAGGATTCAAGCTCCATAGGATACACCCTAACCTTTAGGGCCAGACATGGAAACCAGATCCCGCATTATCAACCTGCCCAATCGAAGTCCGAGTCATTTTTACTCGACTTCCCCCTTTCCTACCACATTGCAATACCTACCCTCGAAGCCTTAGCTCCACAAAATTGAGCTCCTGATTTCGAATCATCAAAGCCACTTACTTCCTAGCACCACATTCCAAAAAACATCTAAACCAGTTACCAACCCCAAACACGTGAATTCAACTTGCGGTCGACATAGAACATGCCCAAATAGTTCACACCACCTCTGGGGGCTACCCCGGAGAATGCTCACAGTCATAGGATCAACATCCTAAATATTCTAGCCCTTTGATCAAGGCATCATTGGGAGCACACCTAGCCTAACCATCGCAATGGCTAGTTACACACCAAGCCCTAATAAACTAGGCACCATAATATATCTTTCGACACTGAACTACGGCTTGGTTTGATTTCACTACACGTGAATACGTAGGCAGCCTTTCAACAGAGGTACAACCACCCATATTGACACATTCAAAAAGCACCGTCATTCCGGTCACGACACTGTCATGTTCTCAACAGCTAGCTTTGTCGTCCTGGGGGCTTCTCCTAGGCAGAAGTCCTCCATCCACTCACATAATCCAAAGACTTTCAAGAACTAGCCTCCTTTCTATAGTGTGTCCTAGTACTCGGCTCAGTCGAAGACGAGAATCTCTCAGGACTCGAAGCAATACCTACTTCGGGAACATACCCCGAAACCAAAAAAAATTCAAAAGAACACCAGTCTACGGCATTGCTACCACAAAGCCCTGTCGTACGGAAACAGTCTCATTCTGAGGATTCGACCATGTTGCCACTCGCCTAGGCTACGGAATAGCGCAACTTTAGAGTCTTGTTAGGTGGCCCACCCCCCTACCGAGTCACGGTCCAACCCTTAGAGAGTCCAGTCGTGTCTGTCAACTCGTCCTCTCGCGTCCAGAGTCGAGTCTGTCGGTATATCTCTCTCTTCAAACTCTCATTTTAAAATTTGCAAAACTTAGCCATTTGAGAAAATCCCTTTCCTAGTCGCCGCGGAAATAGGAATTTTTATCATACTTCATCTAGGCATACAGGCCTAACCAGAGGATTTTAGGAATCCGTGTCAGAATCTGACCAGGAATCAAGTCATCCCAAGCATTCCTGTTTTCAAAATTTTTTCGAAAAAATTTCAGCATTTTCTTTCCAAAAATCAATCAAAAATCATTTCTTCCCCAGCGTGAGTCGGTGTTTCGCCTAAATATTACATGCAAATTGTTATGTATAAGCATACAGGTGCATCCAAGACTCCCGAAGAATTCTCAAAAACTCCCCAATGGAAGGATCAGGCAACATTTCTACTAAAGACGGGATGTATCTGTAAGATACACCCAGAGCTTACAAGGCAAGCTCCCACGCAATCCCAAGACGGGATGTATCTGTAAGTAGGTACACCCAGAGCTTACAAGGCAAGCTCCCACGTAATCCCAAGACGGGATGTATCTGTAAGCAGGTACACCCAGAGCTTACAAGGCAAGTTCCCCCGCGATTCCAAGACGGGATGCATCTACAAGCAGATACACCTAGAGCTTACAAGGCAAGTTCCCACACAATTTCAAGACGGGATATGTCTGTAAAAAGACACACCCAAGACTTTTTAGGAAAAAGTCCCCGTGCCATTGTTAACATCTATCCAGGTATGATTTCTATCTTATGGCTGGCGAGCCCTTCACGCAAGTCTAATGGACTATAAGCGACCCGATCGGAAGTCTTCCAGGTTTTAATCTTCGATTGGCCTGGTAGCTACTCTGACTTTTGCCTTGTCCAAGCCTCAGTCAGCGTGGGGGCTCTGTAGACACCCACATTTTGAACGCCAGGTGTCTTAGTTCTCGCCAAACACCCGATGATGATCGGACGCGAACATGCTTTAATGGACTCGGATATGGGCTCGAAATCATGCACATTTGGTTTGGGCTTATTACGGAGTACAAATCTTACAAAAACGACCTCAAATCCAGGTCTAGTGGGTCGTTTCGAGTCAAATGAGACTAATTTGGGTCGATTCCGACATCAGGGGTAAAACCGTCTTTTAGCGACCGAGTCAAAACCCGGTCAAAAATATTCTCGAGACACGCGAGTCAGCCGTGACACCTCACGTGGCTGATTAGGTCTCCATTACCACAAAAAATCAGCTTCAAAAAATATTAAACAAATCCGTTTGAAGATAGAATTCGATCTCAAGTAGGAATTCTATCCGAAAACCGAATCAGATGCTCGACCAAGCATTAGCTCGGCCAAAATACTCCACCAACCAGCCGAGATTCATTGCTTCTTCGCCAAGCAACGGAATTTACGTTCCTCTCGACTTCCTACATTCCTATCCTAAGCGGTGGTTTCAGTCCGACTACTTCTCCTAGCCAAGGTCGGGAATACTCCTATAAATAGCCCCTTGCACAACACAAAAAAAGGACACATAAAAAACATCTATCACACATACATCATCTACAATTATTCATCAACCTCGACACACATTCAACATCTATCATTCATACATCATCGATATCTAGCAAAAATAATTCAAAATCAACCCGACAAATCCGACCCACGCGCCGACCGAAACCCGCCACATCACACGACCAAACCGACACCTTAACTCATCCCACATCATCTCGACGCTCCCAAGTTTAAACCACTTTCCGACGAGCTCTTATCCGAGAAAACAAAGCATGTAGGTTGAGACTTCAGGGTGTAAATCAAACCCGATTCTTCTCTTTCTTCTCTTCCTTTCTCACGTTTTTTTATGGGTCGTGTCGTCGTCGGTCGTATTTTTAATATGGGTCGTTCGTCACATATTTTTCATTATTTCTAATAATCGATACTACAAAAAAAACTATTTTTTTATATAACGTTCTTAAAATACGATATCGATTCTCTAATCGAATATCGTATTTAACGAGAACTAAATTAAATCTCGTTGATGCTAAAAATCGTTACACCTTTTTAAACAAAATTCGACGATTTTTTACGCAAAGAGAATTAACATCTTTTCGTTCAAAATTCCTTTTTTTTCTCTTTTCGTTCAAAATTCCTTTTTTTCTCTTTTCGTTCAAAACAAACTTTTTTTCAAAACTTTTTCTAAAATCATTCCGACTATTCGATATCGATTTCATAATCGAATATCGAATACGACGAATATCGAAAATATGAATCGGGTATAAATTAATTCATATTTGTACGCGATTTATAAAAATTAACGTTTTTCGACAAAATAAAAAAAGCGGACAGACCGCCACGCGAGTCGCGCGCCTGTCAGGCGACTCGCGCGGTGGCCTGGTTGGCCGGGTCCTTTTTTTTTTGTTTCCTCGCTTTTCTATTTTTTATTCTTTTCGAATCTTACATAAAAAGCGACTTTCGCGACATATTTCGATAAATACTTTTTTTTTGACTTCGGTCAACGCGTGTTAATCCATCACGTGTCATAAATCTTTTCTAAAAATCATGCATATTATTTATTTACGTCTTTATTCGATTTATTCAAACGTTACTAACTCGTTTTCTCGTGTTTTGTAGCAATTTATTCGTTTTCTGTTGTTTTATTAGACTAAAACGACTTCACATGCTAAAATAACTTTGACGTTATTATTTTAACATGCATTAAACGACTTAGCAACCCATTTATTTATTTTTGTCACATGCTTAGGAAAATAATGTTTGCATATCATTCAACCGTCGAACTAACGCGTGTACACCAAAAACGAACGATATCTTAGTAAAGGCCGCTAAGTGCGGGCGGGATTGGGTGTTCTTAGTGAACTTCCCAACACGTACCCTCACCCCTTACTCAGAACCATGGTTTCCGGATGTCCGAATCCATTGGCAACGAGAGTCATTCAATACACGATATCCGATAATGTCGGTATCGGTATCATAATGCAAAGGGACGAGCCCAATAAACTCTGACATCAGAAATGGGCCGTATTTTGTATACGGCCCACTACGACATAGAGTGGGCTCGAATGGTTCCGAATAACCACAAAATTCGGTGGCGACTCCTACTTCGATTTAAATTTCAATTTGACCATCTCATATGGAGATTCATTCGCCTCCCCAAACCTGCGCGTGGCCGCGTCGGGGTGGACCTATGTCATGTCCACAATATGATTTCTAAGCCTTGGCTGACGAACCTCAACACGTAGTGCGGTGGACTTAAAACGACCCGACCGAACAACCACCATGTCGTAATCCTCGATTGACCTGGGTGGCTATACTTTGACTTCCGCCTTGTCCAAGCCTCAGTCAAAGTTGGGGCTTCTGTAGACACCCAGATTTTAACCTGGTGACTGCAGAAGTGCCCAGCAAACACCCGATGAAGATAGGACTGCAACACGACGCGGGTTCGCGGTGTAAATTACTCGTAAAAATTAAACTAACATGATGGCAGCCTTAGTTGTGTCGTTACGGTCGCGTAGACACTAATTGGAGTCAATTCTGACACCGGGACCCCGAGTCGGTCCCGAAACTCGAACCGAGTCAGCACCGCGCCAATTGAACCTCGGGATGCACACCCGAGGTCCCGTGCCACTCATCTTTGAGCCGGCTAAGGATCAAAGTTGACTTGAATGGTTTCCGAGTCCCCATAATTGACTCGATGGCGACTCCACAAATCGGCAACGAATACAGTTCACTAAAAAGGTCGCCTTACCAAACATATCGGTCTTTAAACATTTACAACCATGACTCGATCGATTCCAAACGGAAACACGAGCGCCCGTACCCGTCTAGTACAAGTCCGGATCGTCATCCGAATCGAGGTCCGACACATCGTCCTGTACGCGAGATCGGACCGGACCCCGACATGGAGGGGGCTGCGTGGGTGACCGCCGCCACACGTTGAAAAACCGGGTCGGTCCCGCGCGGGCGCACGGGGCGCCAGGCGGTTCGGACGGACGTCCACAGTGCTAAATGTTAGGAAAATATGATATTGATCTTAAGCATTGAAGCATTAGTAATAATACTGATATATGACTCACCAGAGTCCCCATCTTTGATAATATTTTCTTATCATAGGTCATTCTCCGATCACCTTCACTATTTGATATATAATCGAGGTTTGAGTTTAGTACTTTGAGTGATTTCTCTATAGTCAATAGTTCAAGTTGTCAGTTTTAAGCTACTCCCTCTATTACAAGGAAAGCTTCCACCTAAAAAAGACACATTTTGTAAGAACAATAATAAAATATTCAAAAGTAGAGAGGGAGTAAAGTTGGTGGGGCACTATGTAAGACAGAAAAGTGGTACCAAAAAAGAAACTGAAAGCTATCAAAGAAATTTACGAAAAAAAAGTGGAAACTTTCGTTGAAATGGAGAGAGTATTCTACGGTTCAAGTATAGCATTGTTGTGTAGTTTATGTCAAGTACGTGATTATTTTGACAAGCACTTCATTTGTCGTTTTTTTAAGTAGATAACCTGAGATGTACTGCTTGCAACATACTTTTCTAGGTCTCTTGTGACTTGGTGGTATCCTCTATACCTTCTCGAGAAATAAAAAAAATACGTACGATAGACATCATATATTCTTTTTATATGTAGCTTTTTATTAAAAGATTTCGCCTTTTCCTTTATTGTTCATTATTCAATATGCCAACAACAGTTTACTCCTACTCATGTTTTGTTGTTTAGATATTTGAAGACACCTGTCATGTCCACAATATTATAGTGTAGAAACTCATTCAAGTTAGTTTTTGGGAAGTCTGCTTATCCATTGATAGGGTCAAATAGTAACTACTAATTAAGTCAATTTTAGTCGGATTTCCATGTTTATAATGCCATTTTTGAGGGACTTTATTGTTAATTGACGGATTTCCATTCTTGTAACTAAGTCATGCTTGCGGCTTGAAGGTACTTGTTCAATCCAAGCTACACGAGTTCATGTAGCAAACTAAAGATGCGTCACACTTTGATTTAGGCTGCATCTTGTCCAAAATAAAGTTATGTTAATTACATAATATAGCATGAGTTTGTCTAGAATGCAAACTACACCTGCTTACATGTAATCCGCGTCAACCGGAACGCAATTTGTGTTTATTTCTGATAAAATTTAGAGGGTTGCTGCAATTAGCTTCATTCAAGTCAGTAAGTTTTACTTTTATTTTTTAGAATAAATGATTCATGTCTATATTGATTATGACTTAGAATGCGGGCGTGAGAATGTGAAAAGATGCTATTTTGTAAGATAAAATAACCACTTTTGATCCCAGATCGTCACCATTGTCAATAATTGACGTTACTATGTAAAATCGCCATTATTATAGTTTTTCTTTGTACATGTTTATATTTATAGAAGTCATTTAGGTATAAATTACACTTCTTGATATTTGTATCTTAATGTTTAGCTTCTCGTACCGGTACACTCAACCTGTTACGTATTTACTCACTAAGGCTTTTGTATTAAATATTGATTTGGGCGCACTTGATATCTTACTAATGATATTAGTGATTGTTTATTGTCCCCATAAACAAGTGTAGACACCCGCATTTTGACTGCTAGTTTCTATAGCAACTTCCGACAAACACCCGATGATGATCGGACGCGAACGTGCTTTAACGCGCTCGGATATAGGCTCAAAATTATTAGTATTTGGCTTGGGCTTTTTATGGAGTACAAATCTCACAAAACCATCCTCAAATTCAGGCCCAGTGGGCCGTTTTCAATCAAATAAGACTAATTTGGGTCAAAACCGACACCGGAAATAAAACCATCTTTTGGGGACCGGGTGAAAACCCGGTCAAAGGCAAAACCGACACAAAAATATCAGCTACGTCGCTTCTAGAAGAAAACTCAAGCTACTGAACCTCTTCAATTAGAGATGAAGCTTTATCTCTAAACCATATCTTCCGGTCTAACCCACTTGGTCGAGTAGGCTCGCAAAACAGGCCGAACCGGCGTCAGACCGGGCACTCGATCGAGTGCACCTACACCACTCGATCGAGTGGCCCTTTTCTATCCTAAACCGGGGTATTTAATTATAAATACCCCACCCCCTCAACACAATATACAACTTTTTCCATAAAACCTTTCACCCATCACAACCTTCTTCCAACCTTCTTGTACCTCAAAAACCTCCATATTCAAAATCTTAAATTACCATCATCTTGACATTCTTACATACATAAACCAGAGATCAAAACTCGTCAAAGACCCGAGATCAAAACTCATCAAAGACCCGAGATCAAAACTCGTCAACGACGCGAGAGCAAAACTCGTCAAATCCCTTCCCTATTATACACACCATAACTTTCCTCTATACATCTCAACGCTCCCGTGCCTAAGCCACTACTATACGAGCCGATCTCCGAAACAAAAGCATGGAGGTTGAGGGTGTAAAACTCAATCCCAACTTCTCATTTCCTCTCTTCTCTTCTCTCTGTCTTTTCCGTCTTCTTCTTTGTTTTTCGTCGTTTTTTTATTTTCTTTTCTTCTTTCGTTTCTAATATCGCTAGTATTACTATTTATCGTTATTAATATTATTACTATCTAATTAACGTTAAAACATCGCGCATACATCGATTTACAAAACGATCTCGAATCGAATACTTTTAATGTTGAATTTCGCATAAGACCCTTCTAATCCCTTTACGAGTTGTAACAGTGGTGGAGCCCTCTCGAGGAGCCCCGCCCTAAACACTCAAGGGCATGATGGGATCGTGAATATTCCGCGTTAAACATATTCGATTCTCTTTTTCAAAAAGGTTAGAACGAAACCTGTTGATGCAAATCGAACATCACATAATCCGCAAGGATTATTAACGATGTCGTGATGCGGAGGGAATCGACTTTTGCTCTAATCAAATAAATAAAAAACATTTATTCTTAAGATGCGATATCGACTCCGTAGTCGAATATCATGTCTAAAGGAATTAATCGACAAATTGTACTAGCATGAACCCGTTGATGGCGAAATAATTGTCACACGGTCCGAAAGGACTGATTACGACATTACGACGCAGAGGGAATTATTTCGTCCTAAAGCGGTTTATAACGTCTTTTTTCTAAATTCCCGATAATTATCGATCTCGTAATAATAGCATACATATCGCGAGTATCGAAAATTAAGTCGAGTATAAATTATATCATATTTTTACGCGGCTTAATAAATTATCGATTTAAAACAAAAGCAAATTCGAAACTGACATTTTTTTCTGAAGCGGACAACAGTCCGTACAGGGGCACTCAATCGAGTGCCATAGCCCACTCGATCGAGTGGCATCCGAAAAAGCTAGCGAGCAGGAGGTCCGTAGCAGGACCACTCGATCGAGTCTGGTCTATGACTCGATCGAGTGGCCCCTTTTACGCAAAACACACGAGTTTCATATACCGTGTAAGCATCATCAAATATTTTTACGACTTCAGTCGTCACGTGTAAAGGCAATCACGTGTCTTTTCTTTTCAAAAACATGCATTGTCCTATCGTCATTTACGTCGTCTAATTCGTTATTATCATCGTTACTTTTTCAATTATTCCGATTTTCGCGTTTATTGTATTGTAATTCCGGGTTGTATTCCGCCCGTGTATTTGTAATCTACTTTCGCGCCTTTACTTTCGTTGTTTGTTTTATTGTACTAAAACGAATCTCGCATGCTAAACCACATTGCATGAATTAAATGTGTTAAATCGACATAGCAACTTATTCAATTTCTATATCTCATAAAACACTGTTTGCATAACATTCAACCGTCAAACTAGCACGCGTACGGACGATATCTCCATAAGGCTTATGACTCCGTGTAGTGGAGTTTCATTGAGCAAATGATGGTTACTATGGAGATGCCAAGCCAGTTCATAAAACAGGTGATGCAATGCGTTTCTACTGCATCCTACAGTCTTAGCCTCAATGGAGAGAGCTTCGGGTTTTTTCCTGGACGTCGGGGTCTTAGACAAGGGGACCCCTTTTCCCCTCTTCTATTTACTCTTTGTATGGAGTACCTGACGCGCATTTTAAGCCTTACTACGGAGCAAAATCAGTTCAAATTCCACCCCCTTTGTAAGGCCATGAAGCTTACAAACCTGATGTTCGCTGATGATCTTCTCCTTTTTTCTAAAGGGGATGTCCCTTCTATGATGGTTCTCCTGAGTTCCTTCTCATCCTTTTCTGCTGCAACTGGTCCCAAAATGAGAAAAGGAAAGTCAAGTGTTTATTTTAACGGGGTCCCGAATGACACGAAATCTGACATCTTACAGGTCTCGGGATGTTCTGAAGGGGCCTTGCCGTTTCTTTATCTAGGAATTCCCATCAAAGCCTCCAAGCTTACTATCCTCGAATGTCAGCCTATTGTTACTAATCTAATGGAAAGCATTCGGAAGATAGGTCTGCTCTTGATCACGATCATTCTTCCTGGTGGGTCTTAATCAATTCAAATCCTAGGGAAGTTCACTCTTCATCATCCCGTCCACTGTTATGAAACAGATTGATTCTATATGCAGGAATTATCTCTGGGACGGGGGGATTGATTATCAGAGAACACCCATGGTTGCTTGGGATAAAATCTGCAATCCTTATAATGAAGGAGGTCTTAATCTTCGACAAAATGCTTGTTGGAATAAGGCTGCCATAGGAAAACTTGCCTGGTGGGTGAGTAATTGTACTGTCAAAGCAAATTATGGGTCCAATGGGTGCATCAAGTGTATCTGAAAGGGAGAAATTGGAATGATTATCAACCTTCAACGGATTCTAGTCGGGCGTGGCGGAAAGTTTGTTAGGCTAGAGACAGGCTGGTCCAGTTCCATGGTTTTTCTGCTCAGGACCGTAATAATTATAGCATTGTTGCTGTCTATGATTTCCTGAGGGATAAGAAGTCTTGGGTGACTTGGCATACACAAATCTGGTCGAACTGGTCCTTCTCGAAGCACCAGGTTATAGCATGGTTACATAAGCATCAGGCCTTCAATGTCAAAGATAAGATGCAGAAGCTGGGTATCACTGACGATAATTGCTGCTACATTTGCACGGCGGAACCAGAGACCATTGACCATCTTTTTACAGGATGTGAATATAGCGGGCGACTCATAGAGGAAGTGAAGAAGAAGTGCGGTTGGAAATGCAACATAGACCTGACCGAGATGGGGAGGAAAAGACTCAAAGGAACGAAATTGCAAAGAGCTATAAAAAACGAAATTATTAATGCTCTTATCTATCATATTTGGAACCAAATGAATAAAAGCAGGATGGATTCTCAACTGACTAAACCGGATGTCCTTGCTAATATAATAGTCAAAGAGTTTCGGATCTTTTGTAATAATAAGAAAGTATACAAATTAGGCACTAGAGACTCCAAGTTTTTTGCGAGTCTCGTGCGACCTATGTAAATCTCATGATGTATATTCATTATATCAATATACTTACCTTTACCAAAAAAAAAAGTAGAAGCCGCTAAGTGCGGGCGGGGTTGGGTGTCCTTTGTGGGCTTCCCAACATGTACCCTCAGCCCTTACTCAGAACCGTGGTTTCCGGATGTCCGAAACCGTTGGCACACGAGAGTCATTTGATGCACGATTCCTGATAACTCGGCATCGGTATCGTAATGCAAAGGGACGAACCCCTAAACTCTAGCATTGAAAGCTAGATCTAGATTGGGTTCGAATGGGTCCGAATTCCCATAAAATTTGGTGGCGACTCCTATTTTGATTTAAATTTCAACCCGAGATCCATCTCACATGATATTCATTCGCCTACCCAAACCCGCGCTTGGCCGCGTCGGGGTGGACCTATGTCATGTCCACAATTTGGCGACTCCGCTGGGGATACCTGATGTACTACTTGTCATCGGGGTTCCTATGGTGAGACTCGAAAAGAAATCGTTCGATTAATAATGTATGCGCATTAGTTTGATGGTTCATGCATAACCCAAATTTTTCCCGGACCGATTACTTGTGATCGACGTCCCACTATACCACGGTGCATTCCTAAATGGGTGCGTGTTGTGTGCCAAATTTTGGCCGTTTTTCCTCCCATTTAGACCCATTTTTCCATCGTTTTGCGAGAATAATGTGCGAATATCGCCGTATTTTGAGTAATTCTCGCATTAGCGTCTCTGTTTTGCATTTTACGTGTTTTTGGTAGTTTTCTGTCTATTTTGATAGGATTTTCGACCAAAAACGTGTCTGAGCTCCTATGAGCATGAGAGAGAGGGAGATCGTCCGAAAAGAAAAGCACACAACTTAAAATCCAAAGTCCAAACCCAAGAGGTGAAACCTTGAGCCAAAAGGAAAAAGTATAGTCCATTGTGCATCTTCACTAGAGAGGTCGAACTTCAAATGGATATATCTAGAGTTCTAGACCTCGGATCAAAGCGATTCTAGTTGGAGGTGAAAGCTATCTTCTTAGCTTTCCAGCGACATATCACACGCCCCAATCGGAGATCAAACGAGAAAGTTATGGCCCTCTGAAGTCACAGGGCGAAATTTCACCCGATGAGAATTTGACCGGGCGAAATTTCGCCCGACGGTGTTCCTCCCCAGATTGCCATTTTGGACGAAAAGTTCATAGGGTGAAATTTCACCCTATGAGATGACCGGGCGAAACGACCGGGTGAAATTTCGCCCACCGGGTGAAATTTCGCCCGATGGAGAAAAGCGCCAAAAATGGCGATTCGAGAAGAAAATCTCACCGGGTGAAATTTCACCCGGTGGTGCTAATGTCGTTAACCGCAGGGCAAAATTTCACCCTATGAAGACTCATTGGGCAAAGTTATCTCAAAGGACAAAGTCTCACTATTGGGCAAGGATTAGATTATGGGCTTTAGGTTAAATACCCATTAAGAGATTACTATATATATGTTACCCTAGTTTATTGCCCAAGTCACCTCTCCATTGTGCTAAAGAGGGAAGACATTACACCCTTTCACAATCCCATTACACCATCCATTAGTAGTAGTTTAGTAGTATTCTAGTAAAAATCCTCCAAAATTCTAGTAGTTTACATAGTAATTAGTAGTAGATCTACATAATTTCCATCAACAATTATCTAGATCTCAAGTTTGTAAGAAGATTATTCAAGTTTTATTTGAAGATTTGTTGGGTTTAATGAAGGATTAGTGACAAGTTCTTCACTTTATTCATCAAAGATTCAATCTATACTTATGCAATCCTCTTATTTCCTATAGATCTACATAGTTGGTATAATTCTCTTCCACTCTCTAATCTCTAATTTAGTTTTTATGTTGTTTTCTCATCATTGTCTTGTTTAGATCATATTTTGTTGTTTTCCGTAATGATTTGTGAGTAGATTTCTTTGTTGGGGAATTAGGGAGGAGGATTTGGATTATTTTATTCAAGGGATGTTGGTGGGTTGTTTACTTGTTAATTATCGATGTTAAGGTTTTTGTGTCTTTGTTGACTTAGAATCGCGACTAGGCCGACCTTGACTCATTTCTACCAATATGGGGAAACTCGGGGTAGAAATTACCTCAGAATGAGACTTAACCTTTCATCGCGAAAGCGGGCTTAGGTAGGTTGGATGAGGATACCGAAAGGTGGCACTCTCTGTAACACCCGCTATTTTTCCTAGCGCTTTTATCCTTTCCGCTATGACTTCGTCATAACTCTATTTCGGCCTTATGTTTCATTATTTTTCCAAGCATTATTTTTATTTTCGAGTCCAATGATATTTATTTTTATTTTAAAGGATTTTAATTCTTTTAAACCTATTTATTCAATTTTCATCGTAAACTAATTAATTTTCCGCGAGGAATTCTATTTCTATTCGAATTGACGTTTTTAAACTCGGATTTAAGTTATTCCTTTTCCTAAAAATGTTTGAATACGTTTATATAAAATTTTCAACTAGTAAATATTTTTATTTACAAGTATTTAGTCGTTAATAATTTTATTACGAAGCTTCGCGAATAATTATTTTCTTACGCGAGGTTTACTCGAATTACCATGAAATGCCTTTAACTATTTTACGATTATACTTTTTATCAACTTATAAATCATTTGAGACCTTTTCCTTATATTTTGGACCGACAAAGCTTCTTCTCACAATTTAACTGTGTTTTATTAATACATTTCATTTTATCACATTAAACCGTAAACATAAGATTCTTTTCTTTTCATTGAATTGAGGCTTTACTACTCAAGCTCTTCTTACTCCTATTCTTATCCCTTTGGCTAGCCATATTTGTCTAGATGCACATAGGATTATTCAACTATTTTACTATCATTTATGTTCTTTAAGTGTAGTAACCTCCTTCTTCTTTAATCTACTCTACATTCATTTTGTGCATTAACAAAAACATTACTACAACATATTCATCATCCTTTTTTTCCTTCTTGGCCGAGTACTCCCTCCCCTATTCCAGCCTGATTTTTGCTCCATTTCGAGTCTCAATCGAATCGTTTTTATCGTCATATTAATCCTCTTTCCGATTCCTTCGTTAAGGTAATAATCGACGTCGTTTTCGATCATTATTTACCTTGATTTTTGTTAGTTTTCTCATGGTATTTTTCTGCCATGATTTTCGTGTTTGGAAGGATTTGTGGACGATCCCGAGGCCGACGAGTATATAATCGATTCAGACTTGGAGTAGAGGTAACGTCGATGTTACTCGGTATTTCATGATTTTAATTGTGTATTTTCATGTATATATTTTTATGTTTTATTTTGACAATATATGTATGTCACCAAATCTGGAAAATTTTGAAAAGTTGAAAATTTGCATGTTTCGGTATTTTTATCGCTTTTTCGAGATTAACGATTAAATTGTTATATTAATTTGTAAAATCATAATATTCGGCCTAAACATGTAATATATGTTTATATTCTGTAAAATTTGATATTTTTGATGATTTATAATAATTTAAGATTTTTCTGATATTTTAAATATCGATTATTGAATTATTACCGTTTACGGACAAAAACGATTAAAAGCCGATTTTTAGTTCTAGTACCTAAATATTTTATTTTAATCTGATTTTTGGCGTGGTGAAACTTTCTGGTGAAATAGAATTTTATGATGTTTTTCATAATTTTTCGGAATTGTTAAGTGGATGAATTAATTAATCACTTTAAATCATCGTTTATCGTTAAAACCGTGTTTGTTGTTTAAATTCTCGAATTCTGGTCTTTGGTTTAAATCTGGAAAAAAAATGTGATTCTGATTATTTCATATTAAAATGTATTTTTATGATTTTTAGTGCCTTAATAAAATGTTAGGAACGATAAATTTATTTATGAAATCGTTAATTGTGAAAACGGGTTTAAATGACGGTTTTATTAGAATTTGTTGAATCTGGAATTTTGGAAAAATCTGGAAAATTTATATTCTGGAAAATCAGGATTTTAGAGTATAATAATAATTTTTTGGATATTAATACTTAAATCGTTTTGTAATTACTATTTTGATTAATCGTTATTGTCGAGATTAGACGATTAACGAGAAAATGCTTTAAAAATCGAGTTTTAGGATTTTGGAAAATTTTACTTCCTGGACAGAATGTCCATAATTATGTTTTAACTATTTTACATAATTTTTTTACTATTTATTAAAGTCTTTAATTAATAATTATTGATTTTCGGACAAATTGTGCTTTATCGATAAAATTCTTCGTCTTACCTAAAAGGATTATTTTTCCAGCAATTTTGAAAGTATTTAAATCTGAAACTTTAAGAGTTAAATCATCCCTTAACATATTCTAAATATATTCAATGGTTTAATTAAATAAAAGATGTTAAAAGATTTTATTTGACATTTGCCGTAAAATCCTATTTATAATCGTATTGTCGAAACTAATAATAATTAGGGAATTTTAGTTCTGTAGATTTTGGAAACACCCTAATTAGTAGTATTTAAAATGTTTAAGACATTTCTAAATCATTTTATACACACTTGTATGACGTTTCAATAATTTCACTAACGCAAAAGTTCTTCTTTTAAGAATTAATATCGTTCAAGCCGAAAGTACTAGTTTTATAAATCTATATTGTTTACTAAAAATGTTGTATTAGTTTAAACTAATATTTTGCTATTTTCATATGATGCTATTTTTAGTAAGTTTCTAAATATAGAAGTTTCCTAAAATAGAAAGTTTCCTCTTTTAGAATACTGTGATCACTCCTTTTGTTCTCTTATTATTTATAATGATTATATCTTTTGAATATCGATAATGGCTTTGTTTTGGAGTTATGGAATAAGGAAAAGTGTGGGTTTAGAGTAATATAGTCTGGGCTGTACGTTTTGCCATCAGCTATAAAGCTGGTGTGTTTATGTTGAGACACATTGGTCGTTGAACTGAGCATGGTTTGTGTTCAGGAGAGTGTATGTTTACCTTAAACTTAGATATCGCATCGTGTAAGTCGCGTCGGGTTGAACTGGGTATGGTTTGTATCCAGGAGGGGTGTGCACTACTTAAACCAGGACCTCGCTGCACGCAGTCCCGTTATAGTTGAGTTGCCTAGTTAGAGACCAAAGTCTGATTTGTTTTGACTAAGTTCTCGAAACTAGATTTTAGTATTGTCCTAGTGAAAGTCTAGATTCTACATTAATCCTATCCACAACGCCATTTTGATTATTTTATTTCTTATCGATATAAATTGGTTTGCAGGTTGGCAAATATTTTTATGTTTCTTCGGTAACCATTTTAATATTTTGGTTTTGTGCCGAAAACTTATTTTAATATGATGTTTTACTGTTTTCCATTTTTATTATTTTTCTATAGTAGTAAGTACAGTTTTAAAATCCTGTTATACGGCTGGGAGAACGTTGACGTTGCTCCCCACTGATTGTGGCTGTTATGTTTTAACATGGCAGGTATACGTGTTTGTTTCCGGTGGGTGTGGGCTAGCGAGCAGTCTTGGATCCTGCTTGATTTTCTTTTTATAATTATCTCTTACGGATTGTTTAAACCTTTTTACGGATTGTTTTAAATTTTAGCCATTTTTATGTATGGCATACGTTTGAATTTACCAATTTAATTTACTAAGACATAGTTACAGTGTGTTTTAATCCCGACTCTACAGTGTTTCCGCCACTGTATCGCGTTAGAATTTCTAGGGGATTACACTCTCCTTTTTAACATTGTAACAAAAACTCGATCCCGAGACTATTAGACCCCATTTCCGAATCCCGACTCTCCCCAACACCTTTCCTACTTATTGACCCTAGCCTACGATCTCTCGACCTCTCTTGACCTCTCTCGATCTCTCTCGACCCAAAACCCCCCTTGTCGACCCAATCACTCCTAGACTTTGACTTGACCGACTACCCCTCGACCGTCCCTATGGATCGATCCCCGACTTGCCGCTACTACGTAGTAGTATTCCGGGGTTTACAAATATTGTTTGACCGCGTTGGATAGACGACAATTCGACGCGCATCAGTGCGCTAAAGACATCTATGGCCGAACTCGTATGGGTTTCGCGGCATGTTCTAAGACCAACTCGGCTTAGGAAGTCCGTCCTGATTTATGAGAGAGCCATCGGTGTTGGTATAGACCCGATTTTGACCGACCGAGACTTAGTGTAAAGCATACATGGTGTCATCATAATGCTTGCGTGACTACGTGCTACTTGGTTTCCGTGTCATATTTCAAAAACCGTCATTTCAAAAATGCATCTTTCAAAAATATCCAATTTTCAAAAAATCGGAACGCTGCCGAAATTTAGACTTAAGATTTGACGCAAAACAAGCCTATTTTCTAGCCGGCATGTTATCCATTTCAATATTCAAATTTCTGATCCCTATTCAATTTTTCAAAATTTTCAAAATTCAATTTCGATTTCCAAATCTTCGCCATTCTCGATTTTCAAATCTCCGAGATGCCGTTTTCAATTTTCAAATCTTTGGGATCTTATTTTCGATTTTAAATTTTCGGAAATTTATTATTGATATTCAAATTTCCAAAATTCCAAATATTCAACTTTTCAAAAAACTCAGTCCCGTCGGCATGCTGCCAATTTCAAAAGACGGGATCACCTCCTAAATTTTCAAAACGCGAAATTACTCGCAACCATTCTAACATTTCAAAATGCTAATCCTATTGGCCCACTACCAATTTCAGGACCGTCCTCTCAATTTTCAAAATTCAATCATTTTTTCAAAACCCTTCTTGTCCTAGGACCTACCGTTATCCGTGTGTCGGGTCTTTTCATAATACGTCGAAGGTCTGTAACGTCGAAACTCCATAGATCCTACATCACAGGTTTCTTCCCCATCCTAGTCCGCCTTATCCTAAAGGCATAACCAACCAACACGAGTCATACACTCGTAAATGGAAGGTTCGTCTAGACACTCGAGTTCTAACTAGAAATTTCCACGCGATCTTTCCCTCTAACAGGACGGTCCCCACGACCTTTCCTAAGGGAATTTCGCCCACCTTTCAATCCTTTAACTTAAGGGTCTACCCTAATCACAGGATCGTCCTTTTTCAAGTCGATTCAAGGGTCTCTAGCGTTGAAACTCTGCTGATCTCACATCGCAAATTTCTTCCCTTACCCCATCTGCCTTTCCTCGAGGCCGAGTCAACCTTTTACCAGGCATAGCCCTATAAAAAAAGGTTCGTGATCCTTACATCTAAGGGTCACTCGTCCACTACTCGAGTCTTAAAAAAAATCTTCAATCCCACTCGGGGGCTACCCTTCAGCAGAGAGATCAATCACGGTTGCTCTAAGGGTCATGTCTTGGTGTCTCACGTGTGTCATTTTCGGGTCACTTAGACACCACACCATATGGGTCCTATTAGAGTCCTTAGTCTCACTCGGAGGATATCCTCCACCCGAGCAGTCGACCCTGGTCACCCTAAGGGGTACCCTACGTCCATCCTACACCGGCGTTCTTATGATGCCTTCTTCGAGTCGTACCTATGCTACAAATACTCGAGTCACCTAGGGTTAGGCCACCACGGTTGGTCCGAGCACGCGACGCGGTCAAACAATTTGCCTCATTTTCGGACTCGCCCTTATGCAGCTCGAGTCTCATGGTCGAGTCCAGGTCGCGGTCGTTACTTTGTCTAGGTCAACGTTCGAACATCCCGATCCGAGAATCCTAGTCATTCCCGTCACCCCCAGGTCGTATCTAGTTCGACTCTCTGTCTTGCACCTGCGCAAAACCGAGCTTAGGCGAGTTCTAACACCTGTCGTTTCTTCTTATCAGGGACCCAATGAACGAGACACTACCAAACCATAACAAATCCCGCGCCATCGAGAAAGAGGATATCCAGGGTAGTATTAACAATATCTTCTCGAAAATCAATACCGCCCTAGATAACCTAAGTTCCAGGGTAGCCATCATCGAAGAAGATCTTGTAAGCACCCGATCCCGTCTAACACAACTAGAACGGGTAAGGCAGCCAATCACCCGACCGAGCCAGAGCCATTTAAAGGGTGAGGACTCTTATGAAACTGTCCGATACCCCCAAGATGGCAAGACCGATAGAGGTAGCCCTCAAGTCACTTCTCCGAAGATCAACAAGTCAAGAGAAAGGACATTTACCTACTTGGATATGTCCTACACCGTCGCTTTCTAGAGGTTGGTTTCAAAGGGCCTAGTACTACCTGTAGGCCCAATAGCCGACCCACCTTCAGAAAGACGTTCTAAGACATGGAACGCTGAATATTACTGCCAGTTCCACATGGGGAGGGGGCACGATACAGAAAAGTGCTGGAAATTGAAACACCGCATCCAAGATTTCCTCGATGCCGGGAGGACACCCGTCATGGAAACATTATCACTTGCAAAGCCCCTCATGGACTATACAGGGCCCGACGACCAAAGCATCCAATCTACCTCCCATGCATCCAAGAGTCCGGATTTGATTTAAGTCCAAGTCTGAGTCCGAGTCTAGGATGTACTGTCTTTATTATATAAAAGAAGGCCCCAAAGTAGCCTACGTGGCACATCATTTTCACTCCATTCCTCAATTCTGACTCTCTCATCGCTTCTGCATGTAACTCCCTGCATAGTATTGATATTGCATTCTTGGTCCCTCCAAATTATAAAAAATTACTTCTTAAGTCCGCAAAAACAATTATATCAAGTTTAAATATAGCAAACATATATTTTATGTTATTATTATCTTATTTTAAACATATAACTTATATTTACGTATAATAATTTCAAATATAAATATATATATATATATATATATATATATAGATCTAGGATCCTTTGAGGCAACTCAACTCGCCGCACCGGCTGAGACCAAATCTCAACCATTAGATTAAAACCAAATTAAAGGCTAAGATTAAAATAAAAACTGATACATAAAAAAAAATCCCGGGGAAAAATACTCAATATTTTCCAGAAAAAAAAAATTCGAAACTTTTTTTTTCCGAAAAAAAAAATCAACATTTTTTTTCTGAAAAAATGAACACATTTTTTTCCCCAAAAAAAAACATTTTTTGGCGGACATTTTTTTTCCCAAAAGAAAAAAAATCCAAAAAAACAAATCCCGAAAAAAAATCATTTTTTTTAATATTAAAATAAAATTCGTGTATATAAAAACAATTTCAGTGTACATAATAACTGTTTTAGGGTATATAAAATTCTACTATATCAAATAATTAAGTACATATCACAATTATTTCGTTGTATATATGTTTATAAATTGGTGTACATAGTAACCATTTGAGTGTATATATAACAATAACTATTTTACTGTATATATTGAGTTCTTAAGTGTATATATGTAGTGAGTTTAATAACGTATATAATGAATTTTTTTAGTGTATATAATAGTTATTTTGATGTATATTCCATTGTTGATTAACTGATGTACATATTAATTATTTGGGTGTATATAACAATTATTTTACTGTATGTATTGAGTTCTTAAGTGTATATATACAGTGAGTTTAATAGCGTATATAATGAGGTTTTTTAGTGTTTTTGAGTATTAGACCTTGTATTAGACCCGGGTTTTTCGTGCTTTACTTATATTATTAAGGTGTCGTCTTTGGGTACATAAAATTGTGTGAGTCGTCTATCCTTGTCTCCTTGGTCGTGTCAACCGTGCCTCTCATATATTCATACCAACCAAAAGTTTCATTTTATATTTGTCCTTTATTTGTTTGATCTTTCGATACCCTCTATTTGATCATTATTTCAACTCTAGCTTTTTCTTCCTTCAACTTTTTGTAATTTCTTTCACCTTGATCGCACCTTGTGCTGCAACTTCTCAAACTTTTACCTTGTGGTATTGCTCAAAAATATTTCCTTTTTAGCTCGCGTGCTTTATGTTCTTTTATGGTAATGTAAAATTTTTTGATTCCCTCTTCATAACTACTTGTGATCATCTCATAGTGGAAGTTTGGATCTTTTGGCGAGTAATGTTTATACTTCGAGTTTGAGGTTGGGTTAATTGATGTTGAGAGCATAAAACATAGTATATAAGTATGAATTAGGGTAATATATGGTGCTTTGGAAGTGTTATATTTAAGGTCGTATATCAAGCTCAGAGAGTATGAAGATTTTATTATATTAAGGGTACATGAATATTAATTTGTTCTTTTTGAAGCTATATAGAAAACTTTGGAGATAAGGTGTTTCATTTAAGCGCATGAGTGATTTATTGAAGGACATAGATTTAGGCATTCCTTTGATGGACTTTTAAGGTTAAAATATTTATTGACAGGTAGCAAATTGTAATTACCAATTGAGGTTATAAGCTTGGTCGTTATATTGATGATGAAATTTGTATGGTGATATTATTATTCAATGCTTTTATGGAATTGCATTATCAATGGATTAGTATGTTGTAGTACTTTGAGTACTAGCTTAACTAAATGTGTATGATTCTTTGGGTGCCTAGGAATAGCGTGATCTGTGTTCAAAGAAAGTGATTGGATTTTTTGCGTGTGACTAATAATTATGACATGAGATTGAGGTTGCATTGAGTTTGTGATAATTATAATCAGATTTAAGGTCTGAAATAGGTGGATTTGGATACTAGTATATTTATCAAGAACCTTTAATTTGCGACATTATATTAGTGGATTTTGAGTATTAGAGTTGTGAAAGATAGTAAGCACTACCTGCTTTGAGGATATTAAAGTAGTGATAGTTCTAATGGATCTAGTGGATATCAGAGTTTTCTAATTCGGAAGATACAATTTGTTTAGAGACTATCTATATGGAGTTTTGTCGATTTCATCTCTTGTGGTGAATAGTAATAAGTTCGTACAGATGATGAGAGGGCGTATATGTTTTGGAATGATGGCTGATATATGTGGATAATGTTTGAAATAAATGGAGTGGAAGTTGATAATTAATCAGATATGATGTTGAACATGGATGAGTATTACTTAAGGGTATTAAGTGTACTTGGTGAACGTAAGGTAACCATTGATATTATGGGATCTAAGATGTAATGTATTTATGGGAGTTAATCCTATGCTTGAGATGATGCTGGTGTGGAAATGTTGAGCAACTTTACCAGATAAGGTCATATCGCAATAAAATAGATTGTTTATTTGGAAGATGATATTGATTTACCAATTATTTTAGGTTGCGATTTTTTTTTCGGACTAATGTGATTGAGGTTTTAGAATGCATGATGATTAGAATAACATTGAGGATCGACTT
Source organism: Agrostemma githago (assembly GCA_958450325.1). Classification (NCBI taxonomy): domain Eukaryota; kingdom Viridiplantae; phylum Streptophyta; class Magnoliopsida; order Caryophyllales; family Caryophyllaceae; genus Agrostemma; species Agrostemma githago. The sequence continues at coordinate 31,408,863 of OY288252.1, forward strand.
AAGATATACTTTTGTGGTCTGAACGTTTATAAGGATCAGAGTGCGCAGCGCTTAGGATACCGAGGTAACTTGTGTTGATGATCACTTGTAATTATTACATTCTCTTGATCTTGTCTTTGAACTTCAAGTTTCGAGGACGAAACTTCTTTTTAGGGGGTTGGATTGTAACACCCCGTATTTTATATTAATTTTATTCGAAAGTTATTTATTTAAAATAATTATTTTCGAGTTTTATAATAATATGCATTCTGTATTTTATTACCTCCATTATCCGTTTTAAATAAATGTCTCGTTTTGACTCACTTTTAATGGGTTAAAATGTCCGTACATGATTTGAATATTTTACCATAATATGTACTCCACCTATATTGCTTCGCCAAGCGTTTTATTATGGTCCAACCCAATTTTTAATTGGATGATCCATTGTATGAGATAATGGACCAAAAACCCATTTATTAATCACCTTATAAAAAGATTAACCTAGAAAGCAAGCATGTCACTTCTTTTCCTCTGCCGCCGCGCATCTAGGGGTGTTCACCGGTCCAAACCCGGACCGGTTTGACCCGTGGACCGGACACCCAAAAAACCCAAACCCGCGGACCGGAACGGTTAACAAAGAAACCCGGACCGAACCGGACCGGACCCTCTTAAGACCGGACTGGACCGGACCGTAAAAATACACTAAATTTGATATTTTTTTAAAGTGTGGACCGGACCGGACCGGGAACCGGTTACCAACTTTTTTGGGACCCGGAGACCGGACCGGTATGTGCCCCGGTCTGGACCGACCCGGACCTTACGGTCCGGTTCGGTCCGGGTCAATTTTTGAACACCCCTACGCGCATCCCTTCTTCTCTTCGTTTCTCATTTTCTCCATTTAAATCCATTGTTATACATTTATCCTTTCTCCAATCTCATACATAAATTATATTTTCATAATCTTGGCTCTTTCCTCTACAATACATTCATCTCCAAATAATTTTATGGGATTCATTTTTATGAACCTTTGGACCTACCTTTAGGGGTTCTTATTAAAGAAGAAGATGTCATCCTTTATACATTTTTGAAAGAGGATTTGTGTAGTACGATCTACCAAATGGGTTTTGGTTTGTACATTTTTCAAAGTCAATCTATGAGGATGGTGACACGTGTTGGAGACAAGGTTTTGTTTGTCGCGTTCTTCATGGTGTTTCTTATTAATGTTTATCATTAATTGCCAAAAAGGTAACTAGATGTGTCTTTTAATCGCGTTTATGATATGTGAATGCCATTAATATGATGAATGAATGTATGATATGATATTGGATATTGTGTGGTATTATTATGCACGTTTATTATATCGTTGATACTTGCACGATTTAATTGTGTCGTTAATTTTATCGTTAAGCCGTTAATTACCGTTTTGTCACGAATTAGAAAGCTGTGAATTGTTTTGTAAGAGAGTGTTAGGGCGCGCATGAACCGACCGTGGCCTCCCTTGGTGGAGATGCTAGGGTGTTTCATCAATGCTTTTAGGGTTTCAAACCCTAGATTCAATGATGACTCAACCTACCATCACCCGGTGGTTGAGGTTAGGGTTGTGGTTAATATAACCTTATTTGAAGTTAATGTAACTTCGTTGAGAAGTACTATGCAACTTCACTTGAGGTTAAGATAACTTCAACGCGGGGTTTTAATCTTGTCGAGGTTCCCGAAACTTCGCAAGGTTATAGTCAAGGTTAATGTAACCTTAACTTAGCGTGGACTTAAGGTTATAACTAAGGTTAACGTTACCTTTACAAGAGTTAAGGTTATAGCTGAGGTTAATGTAACCTTAGCAAGAAGTTAATGTTATAGACGAGGCTAATGTGACCTTGTTTGAAGTTAATGTACCTTCATTGAGAAGTTACTACACCACTTCACTTGAGGCTAATGTAACATCGTCGTAACATCATAATCTTGTTGCAGTTATTGTAACTCCACGAGGTTATGGTTGAGGTTAGGTCAACCTTAACTTAGTAGACAAGGTTATAGTCAGCGAACCTTAACCTTGGATACTAATAGGCATTAGATATGCAAGATTAACTTTATGGTTATAGTTAGTTGTACTATTTATTATTCACATATTGTTGAAAGGTTACTTCTATGTATGTTCTTCAAAGTTAAGTCAGTTATATTGGCCTATGTTTGAGACATGATTGGTATCTAGTATAGTCGGTTATACTATATTGGATGGTATTACTACCTCGTAGAGTCAGTTATACTATACTAGGGTGGGTTGCCATTTAGTACAGTCAGTTATACTGTACTAGGATTGGAATTGTGACGTCATTCACAAGAGCCCTGTGCAGTCAGTTATACTGTACAGTTACACGAAAGCTAGTGGTATAGATGACGTGCGGTATCAGTTATATACCAATCGGAATGAAAAAGCGTCAAATGCCGAAGGTCTATGTTCGGGCGTGCCTTGAGACGTCAGTTATACGCTCCGGATCCCGTTTGTCGTTCGGTGTACAGTTATTGCATCGAGAGCCCTACCTAGGCTTAGACATATAGTTGTTAGTTATACGGCTATACATAGTACCGTGGAGTATCAATTATATGCTCCACACCGATGGGAAGTCTGTTATATGACCCGTCCGTCAGAGTATCAGTTATATGCTCTGGCAGGTGAGAGTGTCAGTTATACACTCGAGCCGGTGTTCGCTCTATACCCTAGACGTAGTGTAAGAGGGTTATTTGTGTGTGATCAGTCTGATTTAGATGTTTTAATTTCTTAGTGATTGTATGATCCTAATTGGTCGAGTATGATATGATAATGCTTTCATGTACTCCTTATCCGTATTATTCATTGATTGCTGATTATTAGTTGCTTTCATCCTATTGTAAAGACGACTGGGAGAGCATCTAGTTACTCCCCAGTGACTGTGGACCGCCCCCCTTTCAGGTCTTTCTGGATGCTGTTGAATGCTTTGTTGTTGGGGGACACCTGTGGAGAGAGACCCTTTATTTAAGTCTGTAAATTTTAGTTTGAACACTTTTGAATAATGTATTAGTTGAATGCCGAGATAGTGACGATTCGGATTAGGTCGGGTGTTTCCGCCACCTTTCACCTTATTATTTATGCTATTTATATTATTAAAAGTTTTTAAAAATTCGGGTTGTTACACTAAGTCATCCGGTGGATCCAATCTGACCTTTTAATCCTTTCCTACTAGAACCACCTCCCAACATGTTGGTAGATTCAACCACCATCGAAAGCATCCGCAACGATGTCAATATCCTAACCAAATTGGTACGCAACATCCATACTTTGATAACCCGTTTGACTTTCTCCGTCCGTTACATCAATAACCGCCTCTATTTCCTAGAGAGTAGAGACACAGAAAGCAAAACAAACGCTAATCTGAGTGACTACCATACCCAAGAACTTACCGAGGGCAGAGCACCCCCATGCTCCGCCCGATCGAAACTTCCTAAGGTCGATACGGGAAAAACCTCAAGACCTTGTGAAACCGCGTCCAACAAAGTAGAAAGGTGACATAGGCAATTCACCCCCAATCAATTCTTCCTACACCGAACCTCTTAAACAGCTAGTCGATCAAGGGTTGCTCTTGCCCATGGGTTCCACTCCAGACCCACCAGTTGGCAGACGAGGCAAAAGCTGGACCCCTAATGCTTATTGCCTATATCACCAAGGTAACGGGCACGATACCGAATCCTGCTATCGACTCAAACATGTCATACAAGACATGATCGAAAATGGGACGATTCCTCTCCCTCCACCCGAGAAACCAAACAATACCACAAACCCCTTTAGCATTCGCGCAGTCTTCGACGATGCCTTTGATTATTCCCACCTCGAACCTATAAAGGAGAATGTCCTGAATATCGAGGAAGATCCCGAAAACCCACGGTCACCCGTCAAGACGAGTAAATCTGTGTCCAAGTCAAAGTCTAGTCAGTCTTAGGGCCTAGACCTAATAGTATAACAAATGTCTTTTGTTACATCGAGTCAGGAGGTGCGAGGGGACCTGTCCTCCACCTCCCCAAAAACAATGTCTCGGGCACGTAGCCCGCTTATTACTATCAATAAAAAGAAACAAACTTTTCTTCCTTTGTGCCTCGACAATCGCTTGATTTAATAACGCACTTTCTCGCTTAAAACTCGATATCATAACACTTATCGATAACAATCAATCATACCTCAAAACAACGAGGAATTACAAGAACCGAGATCCCATGTTCTTTTTTTACCTATTTCATGTCTGGTGTAGAAAGCCATATAACCATCCCTTAGAACGAGCATTCCCGAATTCTATGAGAAATCTAGATAGTCTCTTAGCTTGCGATCAAAGACGGAAGGCAAACCCATTTCCCACAATAAATATCCCTTGAATAAAGACCGACCAATTCCTACCATAGGTGCTAGTCTGACAAAAAGAAAAAGAAGTCAGAAGTGGCCAAAAGGAGCCAAAGAAAAAAAATGAAACCAAGGCCAAACTAAACCGGCCCTGTTCAATGATCAAGACCAAACTCAAACAGTCAAAATGAAACCCCAGCCACTCAACTCGACTTCAAATGCAAAGTCCGAACGAAAAGCAAAAAAAAAAGAGGAAAAAAAAAAGAAAAATGAACAAACCAGTCAACTAGCACCCAAATACTAGCCTCCCTGCATTACGACCCTTAAGACCTTCCCGAGACACTTGTTAGGAGACAGTCCGGAATTTTGAGGATTCAAGCTCAATAAGATAATCCCAACCTTAAGGGCCAGACATGGAAATCAGATCCCACCACTACAACAAAATTAACTTTTCGAGGCGATTATTTTGGTATTTCGTGGTGATTCTATTCGACACGAAAGGTTTCCCCATCGATTGTGTATTCGTTGAGGTAGGCGGTGTTGTCGTAGCCTTTCGTGGCGAATAATCTATTCGCTGGGTTAGGTTCTTAAAATCAACGCCAAAAAAGACGAGGTTTAGTGGCGATTTTAGTGTCGATTATTATTGATGCGGTAAATAATTTGATTTTCCCACTAATAAGAATTGTAGCAATTGTATTCGACACAATACGTACTATTAAATTGTGATCCATTTTACAATTGTATCAATTGTATTCGACGCGATAAATATTACGAAACGTCATCTATAACAATCGTACCAATTGCATTCTACACGATATCTAATACAATTGAAACACATAGTAAATTTGGTATCGATTTCATTTGATACGAAATATAATTTCTATCTCTCAAATATAGTGCGAAAAAAAAAGATAGGACAAGTGAAAAAACATGATACATTTATAACTCATAAAATAAAAAATTATATGTATCCAACATCAACAAATTAAATTAATAAAAATGCGTCCAAAATAAGTGCAAACGGTCTTTTTAAAACCTAAAAAAATCGTCTTCAACACCAAAGCAAAGCTTCAACTCATGTATTCCGTAATCCGTATTGCATAGTGTAGTCGCGCCTCAAAAAACTGCGATAAACAAAGATAATGTATATACCAAGTTAATCTGTTTTTTTATTTACTGATGTGTAAGTAAAAAAATCAAATATATTTACGTACCTATATAATCACTGAAATACCCCGAAATATATAACAAAATGCCACAAATCAGCTACTTGAATTCCTGCAATCATCCTCTACAAACATCTAAAAAAACACTTTAGTGGCTATTATTACTTTTTGTAAGATCCCTTCCTTTTTATATCAATAGAGAGGTAAATTCTCTTGCAAAAAAAAAGGCTTCAAAAAACACGCAGAATAAAAGACGTGATTTCATTTGGACAATCGAATATATTTATGTGACAACCAACCTGCCAAGTAAAAACGAGTCGACCATTTGATATGAATGTACTGAAATGTTAGCCCACTTGCTCACAAGAATAAGTGGGTCTTCAATTTTCCAGCCAAACTCGGACCAAGACCTAATGTACTAGTGTAGCTGGACACATAATTAGTACAGTTTGTTTCATTTATAAGATTGATGCATAAGGTATTTATAATTAGCAGCTTACACACGATTTGGAACAGACTTGCATCCGAGGATAAAGAAGCCTGCAGATTCAAACTTGACAGCCTGCATAACTTAATGACGAAACAGAACATTAAGAGCATTTGGACATAGCAACTCTGCTTCTCATAATAACACATCCTAAAATCAAGAGTCGTTAATGCACAAAAGAACCTGCTTTGTTTCTAGGTTGACCATAAACGTAGCTTATGAACATGTATCAGCTATATAAAACCTCGATTTTTCAATAATGTAGCATCACACTTCTGTCAGTGTTGATCCTCAAAAGATTACACATGTTACTGTCCTTGGATTTGGAGTGATTATTAAAACCCAAATAGAGTCATAAATCACATAAATCACTAAGGAATAAATTTAGGTCAAATATTGTCATAAATCACTAAGGAATAAATGTAGACTAAGATAGAATGGAAGGTGAAATATAATCACTCGCCCCGCTGTGTTCTCAAAGAACTTAAGTCAGCACACACCCCGCTGTATCAACTAAGAACAACACATTTCCATCACCTCAGAGAGTCCTCACAATAGCATCTATTTGGACAAAGATTGAGTATCCATGAGACCATTTTAAATGTGAAACAATGTTTTACACCAAAGGCGTATCCAGAAAGGTTTCACACCTATTAAACTAGCTCTTTACACTAGATGAAATGTGAAGGGACTCATTCAGTATGCAACAGAATTTAGAGCATCAATGAACTCGTTTCTACGACATAAGCCAAGTAAAAAATAGCTAAATGAGTGTGAGTATAACAAAATATTAACAAAATAGCTTAATGAGGGTGAGTCTAAATCATCTTTAACAAAATAGCGGAACTGTTACATAATGACGGAAAATGAGAGGCTAATTAATAAAGAAAGCGGAGGTGCTGAATCAAGACAATATGAAGCTTCTCTCGGAGTTGAAGTGAGGGTGCTGTAAGCATGGATATTAAAGTTGAAGTGGAGGTAGTACATCAGACAGTATAGCAGGGGTAGAATTAATAGAATAGCAGAATAATTGAAATAATTGGACAGTGCAATGAACATTACATCGGACAGTACAACCATGTTCAACAGCTGTAGCAAACTTCGCAGCAAGCATTACAACAGTTTTTTATCCATTCTGAAATGGTTTACAGTAAAATTAACTCATAGCACTGTATATTTTTGCATACAACAGGATTGATATGGTTCATAGGGTATGATACAAGAAGAAATATGCTAATCCAATACAATTCAACACCATATATTTTGAAAAACAAAAGAAGGCACTACCGGCTATTAGAATGAAATCGCACACCGAGGACAAAATTGATAGAGGACAAACCCGTAAACTATGCAATAAATCCTAATTTTGTAGTGATACAATCAAATTAAAAGAGATTAACAGAATGATAAGCAATTAAACGCACCTTAATGAGTGATGTATAAACAAAACAACAATAATTAAGTCGCTAACTTAATTATTTTACCAATGGAAAGACAAGATATGCAGAAGTTATGCGTAACTTTGAGGGCTAATGTTTGGGTTTTTCGTTTTAGGGCTTCATATATTGAAGATCTGTAGAAGTTCACGAAAGAATAAGAGGAAGTTTAGGAAAGAATAAGAGGGAGTGTATAGATGACCGAGTCACTGTGAGACTCGATCGAGTGGGGGTCGTAATTAACATTCTGACTCGATTTTAGGGTGTCACTCGATCGAGTGACTAAGGCACTCGGTCGAGTGGCACCTGTACGAACTTGGTTCGTTTGCAATTTAATTATTGATTTTGAAATTTCTTTTGATTTTTGATAATTCGACGATTTTACCGAATCGGACATAAATATTGCACAATTTATGTTCGACCTGGTTTTTTTATAAATCGCGAATTTGTTGAACCGAATATAAATATTGTTGAATTTATACTCGATTCTAATTTTGAATACTCGTTATATCCCATATTCGATTATTTGAATCGATATAGAATATTAGAGTGAAATAAAAAAAGAAAAAAAAGATAAATTGATTTTAGTCGTTTTAAATTAATTATCGTGATATGAACAAATCACGCTAATTAATTCATATGACTTGATTGTTAGATTCGATATCCAATTATGGAATTGGTATCGAATCTAAAATCGACGCTTTACTTGAGTAAGAACTTGATTCCCTCGACTTCTCCGACATCGAAATAAATCCCTAGGGATTGTGATGTCGGATCCGTGTCAACGGGTTTCGACCCTTATTAAAATTGATTTTAGAAAAAAGATGAATGTAAAAAAACGATGATGATGATGACGAGAAATAATAACGAATTGTTGTTTAAGTTGATTTATCTCAATAATCAAATAATCGGGGTACCGGGATAAGCGACCGACGACGCGTGTGCAGTACACTTGTATATGCGGTTTTCCTTATCTCGGTATCCTTCTTACTCGACACAAATCGATAAATATTTTAGTATTTTAATATTAGTGGTATTATCGATATTAAGGTGCAATAAATAAAATAACAAAAAATGAAAAAAAAGGAGATGAAGATGACGTGAGAAAGGGAGGAAGGAAATAGAGGGTTTTGACACCCTCAACCTACATGTTCTTGTCTCGGTGCGGACTCGTAACCGTGGCTTTCAACAAAAGATTCTTCGAGGTTTATGCAGATTAAGTTATGGTGGCTCGGGATGGATTTCCTAAAACTAGGTTTAGGGTTTTTTGCTAGTGTAGGATTCCTAGGTTTTTTATTAGGGTTTGTAAGGATGTAGTGTGTGTATGATTGCTCTAGGGTTTTGAGGTTGCAAAAAGATGTGTAAAGTTGTGCATGGAGGTTGCTTATATAGAAAAAACTAGGGCACCCGGTTTAGGGTTACTCGACCGAGTAGAGGGCCAACTCGGTCGAGTGGCCCGTGATGCCAGCCGTCGGCCTTGAAACAAGCCCACTCGATCGAGTGGGTGGGTCACTCGATCGAGTGGCCCAACTGGATCGCGCAGGTCCGTTGACTTTGGACCGTGACCTTGACTTTAATGGGTTTTGTGTTTGACTTGGACTTTTGATGATTGATGGGTTGTTTTGTGTGTCTCGGAAGCGACTTTGACCGGGGTTGGCCCAATCGTGAAAAGTCGGTTTTATTTCCCGTGTCGGTTTTGGCCCAAATTAGTCTTGTTTGACTCGGAATGATCCACTGGGCCTGGATTTGAGGTCCGTTTGGTGAGATTTGTACTCCGTAAGTGTGTTAGCCAACGATTAATGGATTTGAGTCCGTATCCGAGCGCATAGAGACAGGTTAGCGTCCGATCATCATCGTGTGTTTTTTGGAAACTGCCATAGACACCTGGCGGTCAAAATGCGGGTGTCTACAGAGCCCCCACTCTGACTGAGGCTTGGACAGGGCGAAAGTCAGAGTATCTACCAAGCCCGTTAAGACCTGGTAGACTTCCGGTCGGGTCGTTTATGGTCCGTTGGACTCGCGTGAAGGGCTCGCCAGCTGCAAGACAGAAATCATACCTGAGCTTGATGATTGTACCCCGTGGGGAATTTGGGCTTGTCGCGTAAGCCCTGGGTGTGCCTGTGTGTTGGCCCATCCCGTGATATCCCGAAAAATGCCGCTGGGGAGATTTGATGACTTGCATGTCCCTGTTTGAGTCGTACCTGTATAATTTACATAAAATGCATGCGGCATGTAGGTAGTAAAATGACTTGTGCTGGGGAAAATGCTTTTTTGAATTTTTGAAATTTTGAAATTTTGAAATTTTTGAAATCAATTCCTAAAGAAATTAGGAAAGTTCGGGATGATTATTTCCTTCGCTAGTATTGGGACTAGGCTTGTGGGTTAATTCCCTTTTGGAATTAGGAAACTTTTCCTAGAAGTGATATGGAAAGAGACTTGCAAGGCTAATGCTATATATAGCCCCTTATACTCTTGATTTTCTTCATAATTCCATCACAAGAAAATCTTTTATTTCCCTTAAGGCAGAAAGAAAGTCTCTCTCTCTCTCTCCTCTTTAAGAAATCCATCATGGGAATCGACAGGTTAAGTGCTATGTTGCAGGCGTGGTCCCGTCAATTTAGGGATGCCGGTGGGGTGGTTCTGAACCAAACGGGTATAATTCAGCTGTACCCGTTCCGTCAGATGGTAGTTGACCGCTATTTTCTGGATGCTTGCTTGGCTTATTGGGACGACATATATCATGTCTTTGCTTTCCCTCGGGGCGAAATCTGCCCTTTACCTGAAGAAATTGCTGCGATAGGAGGGTGGAACCCAGCGCTTCGGCCCGCCGTCCCGTATTCAGTCTATGACCCAAGGAGGAAGCTGAGGGAATTTTTGGGGCTATCTCATAATGAAGTGTCCCGTATGATGGAAGGTGGCAATATTTCTCTGATCGACTTGGCCGAGAAATTCATGAACCCGCACGATGTCCGGATGAGGTTAGCCCATAGCCGTAGGGCCTTTTCTTTTTGCATGCTCCATGTTTACGCTTTTGAAGGTCACATGGATTTGCTATCTTGCATGGGTAGTGCCCGTCTTATCACGGTGGTGGACTTGATGGAGACTGAACATAGTCCGGCTTGGTTAATCACGGGCGAAATCATCCAAGGATTAGATAATCGCAAAAGGGACTCGTCCGTCCGTCTCACCGGAAGCACCCGTTTGCTGCAAGTACGTCATAATAGATCTGATTCCATTTAATTAAAATTAAAAGAAGACACCAAAAAGGGATTCCTTAGTTCGGGCCGAAGAAACAATGTCGCAAAGAATTCTCGATGTGAAAACACAGATACAAAGGGCGGGCCCCCGTCAATTCCTTTGAGTTTCATTCTTGCGAACGTACTCCCCAGGCGGGATACTTAAAATATGCTGGTGGTTGGGCATACTATAAGTAAAAATAACTACATGATAACACTTAGTCGTAGGGCATGATATAAAGAAATTCTTCAAGTACTTGGTTGGATTATTTATTTTTCTCGATTTCTCGATTTTTTGAATTTTTTCGAGAATTTGGCTACTACAGTGGGCACTCGATCGAGTCACCCTGGCACTCGATTGAGTGCCTTCGTAAAAAGGCCTTCTGTTTGCTTCCAGTGACGCCACTCGATCGAGTCACGCTGACACTAGATCGAGTGTCGTCCGTTTTGTCTCGAAATCTAAAGCTTTTGTTTTCTTTTTCAGATCTGGCTTTATGAGAGGCTATCGGTGATTGATCCCCCACTCGATGCTAGCAATTACCGCCATAACCAATTGATGACGAGGAGACGGGCCATCGATTTTTCTCGCTTGATTAGCCAGAAATACTGGGATGAGGTGCTATCAATCCACGGTGGGCAATTGATACGATGGGTCGTGCCATGGTGGCCCATCCCGGCTTGGTCAGGTTTGGACCCGAGGGAGAGGGCCCGTTACCAAGTGATCTTATCCTTCAACCAAACGGTTCATCTCTACCCGGATCGCATACTAAGGCAATATGGACGGACTCAGTGGATACCAGAAATAGAGGCAATTGTGAGTGATCCTACCCAATTGACGGATGTGATGTGCGACACGTGGATGCAAAGATGGTACACCCGGCACACTTGGCCCGTTTCCAAATCTCGGCATTCGATTTGGGTTTCAGACTCATATACCAAGTGGACTAAAGCAGGTGATGCTAAAGCCCAAGCTGCTTTGAAGGTTGATGAAGCCTTTGACCTGCTGAGGAGAGAACAGGCTAAAGACAGCAGGAGGTTCTTTGATGAGGGAGACACTCCAGTTGCCCTAGTTTGTCTAATGTCAGGGCAGAAGAAGGCTAAGACTCAAGCTAAAGGGTCCGGTGCTAAAGGTGCTCGGGGGAAAGTGAGCCCCCAGACAGACTTGGAAAGGAGACTGGGCCCTAGACTAGCCGTGCAGGACCGACTTGGCCCACGGGATAGGCTACCCGAGCGTGTGCGAGCCCGACTTGGGCCGAAGACTGTGATTGCAGACCCGTCGTCAAAGAAGCGGGCTCGTGCTAAGGAGGTTCCCCTGGTGATTAGGGAACGCTCGTCCCCGCCTCGACGACCTCGGGCTCCACGCGACCCGAAGGACAAGGGAAAGGGGAAGATGCCCGGATATTAGTCTCCGTATTTTATTATTTGAGTATTACTATTATTTTTTGGTGTGATTTTTTGTATTTTGGCATTTTTTTTTTTTTTTTTTTTTTGTAATTCCGAGTTTATCGAGATATTAATAAAAGACGTATTATTGAATACCGCTCCCGTCTTTTCGTTTATTGTAGTGGTTGTACCCTTTTGAGGGGTTGTCTACGTATCCACAATTAGCGGAATCAAACCAAACGTAGTTGAAAATTTGATTTGATTGATTTTATTTTGCAATTTTCGAAATACATCAAGATTATTAATTCGAGATGTGCGACGGTAGAATAATTAATTCTAACTTATAGACTTGTCTAAAATTTTGAAAATTTATAAAAAGACTGAATTTTATAAATTTTTTGCAAATGACATTGAGATTTGGGCTTATGGGTAGTAGCGCTTCAGCTGGTCCAAGTTGGTCAGATTGACGAACTCGTTACCGTCCAGGTCCGTTAGCATCACCGCTCCTCCCGATAGGATTTTCTTGACTAAGTATGGCCCAGCCCAATTGGGTTTGAACTTTCCCCTTGGGTCAACCGGTAGTAAAGCACGAACCGATTTTAGGACCAAATCACCTTCTTTGATTTTCCTGGACCTAACCCTTTTGTTGAAAGCCCGTTGAATTCTCTTTTGATACACTTGAATATTATTGAGGGCCCGGGATAGCCGTTCATCCAAAAGGACTAGCGAATCGTATCGGGCTTGGACCCAATCTGTTTCGGGTACTTGGCTTTCAAGCAAAATCCTTAGGGATGGTACTTCTAGCTCGACCGGTTGGACTGCTTCCATTCCATATGTCAGATAATATGGAGTTGCTCCGGTTGCTGTGCGAATTGAAGTTCGGTATCCCCATAAGGCAAAAGGTATCTTGTCGGGCCAGTCCCGATAATTCTCAGCCATCTTTTTTAGGATGGTGACAATTGTTTTGTTGGCCGCTTCTACCGCTCCATTTGTTTTTGGTCGGTATGGTGAAGATGTATGACTCTGAATTTTGTATTTCGCCAGTAATGCAGTGGTTTCAGCTTGGAAATGGGTCCCGTGATCACTGATAAATTCGTGCGGGATCCCGTATCGGCATATGATCTTATTTTGGATGAATTTGGCCACGTGCTTGGCGTTCAAGACACGGTATGACTCAGCTTCGACCCATTTGGTGAAGTACTCGATGGCCACCAAAATGAAGCAATGTCCTCCCGTCCCGGAAGGGTGCAGTTTCCCAATTATGTCAATACCCCATGTCGAAAATGGCCATGGTGATGTCATGGTATATAATAGGGAAGATGGCATATGCTGTACATTACCGAAGATCTGACAGTTATGGCAGTGCTTGACGTATAACTGACAGTCTGTCTCCATGGTGTTCCAGTAATACCCGAGCCTCATGATTTTACGGGATAGCATATGGGCGTTCATATGCGGACCGTTTTCACCGTCGTGGACCTCGGCCATGACCTTCTCAGCTCGAATTTTGTCGATACATAGGAGGAGAGCCCCCTGTGCCGTCTTTTTATACAATTGCCCGTCATCAGTACGAACAAATTGGGTTGCTAATCTTCGTAGGGCCTTTTTGGCCCGATTTTCAGCTTCCGGAGGATATTCTCCTGTTGTCAGGTACGTTAAGACGGCTTGATACCAAGGTTCTGGGTCAGTTATCTCGATATCTTGAATGGCAAGAATGTATGCTGGTTCGGACCGCCTTTCGACACAGATTGGCATGCTGGTCAGGTGATCCGGGATGTTCAGTAAAGATGCTAATTTGGAGAGTGCATCTGCGAACTGATTCTCTTCCCGGGGCAGGTAGATATATTCCACCTTCTGGAATTGTTTCTCCAGAATCCGTACCCGTGCTTGGTAAGCCACGAGATTGGCGTACCGAGTTTTCCATTTTTGGAGTGCTTGGTTAATGACTAGTGATGAATCACCGTGGACCCGAAGGTTTGTTACCCCTAAATCAGCGGCGGCTTGCAACCCGTGAATGCATGCTTCGTATTCGGCTGCGTTGTTGGTCACGTCGAAGTCCAACTTGATGGATAAGGGAGTGTGTTCCCCTCGGGGTGAGATTATCAGAATTCCGACCCCAAATCCTCGGAAGTTGGATGCTCCATCAAAATACAAATCCCATGTCTCGGTATCGGTATGGAATATGTCTTCATCAGGAAAGGCCCATGTATCAGTGTGGCCTTCTTCGGATATTGGGCTGCCAGCGAGGAACTCGGTAACTACCCGGCCTTTGATGGCTTTTAATGGTACGAACTTGAGGTCGAACTCGGACAGCATTAAAGTCCATCTTGACATCCTGTCGTTGAGGATGGGCTTATCGAATAGGTACTTGATTGGATCCATTTTGGATAACACATGTACCTCGTGACTGAGCATGTAGTGTCGGAGCTTTTTAGTGTCCCAAACCAATGCTAGGCACGTCTTCTCGAGCATTGTGTATTTGCATTCGTATTCGAGGAACTTTTTACTAATGTAGTAAATAGCCCGTTCTTCTGATTCGACCGTCTGGGCCAGCATAGCCCCCATGGCTGTCTCGGTTGTTGTTAGATATAACGACAAAGGCAGACCGTGTTGAGGTGGCATTAGTACCGGCGGAGCAGACAGGATCTCCTTGATTTTATCAAAGGCCGCCTGACATTTATCATCACATAGGACCCGTTCCCCGATCTTCAGTTTCTTGAAAATGGGTTCACATACCATGGTTAGCTTTGAAATGAAACGGCTGATGTATTGGACTTTCCCGAGAAACCCTCTTATTTCCTTTTCGGTCCTGGGTGGTTGCATCTCGTTGATGGCCTTGATTTTAGCTGGGTCGACCTCGATGCCGTGCTGGCTAACGATATGGCCGAGTAATTTGCCTGACGTTACCCCAAAACTGCATTTTTGTGGGTTTAGTCTCATGTTGTATTTTCGCAGTCTGGTAAAGAACTTTCTTAGGGCCGTGATGTGCCCGCTTCGGTCTTTAGACTTAACGATCATATCGTCCACATAGACCTCCACTTCCTTATGCATCATGTCGTGTAATAAGGTGGTGGCGGTCCGTTGATAAGTGGCTCCTGCATTAATCAGCCCAAACGGCATGACGGTGTAACAGTAAGTACCCCAAGGTGTGATGAAGGTAGTCTTACTCATATCCTCTTCTGCCATTTTAATTTGATTGTATCCGGCATACCCGTCCATGAATGATAGAAGGGCATGGTCGGCCGTATTATCCACCAATATGTCGATGTGTGGTAACGGAAAATCGTCTTTTGGGCTGGCCTTGTTTAGGTCCCGGAAGTCCACGCATACTCGCACCTTGCTGTCCTTCTTGGGTACTGGCACAATGTTTGCAACCCAGTCTGGATATTCAGACACTTGTATAAAGCCTGCTTTGAATTGTTTATCGACCTCTTCTTTGACTTTAAGAGACCATTCGGGCTTCATTCTTCTGAGCTTCTGCTTTACCGGTCTGCACCCATCTTTGATGGGTATTCGGTGTTCAGCTATTTCTCGATCTATTCCCGGCATGTCCTTGTAGGACCATGCAAAGACGTCTTTAAATTCTAGGAGGAGGTCCGTGAACTTTTGTCTCTCCTCTGGATCTAAAGATTGGCCCAACTTAAGCATCTGGGGCTCTAAAGTGGTTCCCACGTTGATGGACTCGGTTTCTTCGATTACCGGATCTCGGGATTCCCTTTGCTCGAGCTGCTCGACCAGATATTGTGGTAGAGGTACCTGTTCGTCGGGTTTCTCAATGTCATTGCATATAAAATTTTTAAAATTGAGAAAATTTTGGAAATAAGACAAGTCGTAAGCAGAACGGTGTTCGTTGTTATTATTGATAGTAAATTTGGAAAATAGCTCGAATAGAGCTGCCATCTGATTGTTGGTCAGTGGCGGGATAGGGAGAGGTCTTAGGACAGACCCCGAGACCTCAGTGGCTAGGGGAAGAGGGGTTACAGACTCGACTCCAGCACCAGACCCTCTAAACTCGGACTCAGACTCCGACTCTGACGCAGACTCAGACTCTGACTTGGTATCCGGCATGTCTCCCTCGCCGGTGGTCATGTTGTAGACCCGTCCTTGACTGTCGGTCCATTTGACGGTCTTCCTCCAGGCCCTTGTCCCCGTATCTGCACCCACTTCGGTGATCAGCTTCGTTGGGTCAAACCGATCGCTGCGGAGGATTAGATTGACCAGGTCATCTTTCGGAGCAGGGACGGTCTTGTCTTCTCCAAATAAAAGCCCCAGCACGGGCTTGGAGTCGCCTTCTTTTTCGGACTCGTCTTGGATGATTGTAAATATATCATCGGGGATATAGTTGCATTCCCGAGCCATTTTGGTCTCGGGGTATGTGCTGGTGGGTTGGTAGAGGCCCACTTGAATGGCTCCGAAGACTGGAGTGACGAATTTGATTGCACAGGCTCGGCCCACATTCTCCGAGCTTTTAGTATATCCCAGTCCGAGTCGGGACTCTGCGTTGTCTAAAACCTCGATGATCTTCCCTGCCGGAAGATATGGCCTTGAAGTAGCTCCGGGTAGGTAACCCAGATTTTGTAGCATCGTGTCGATGCTAGGGGCGAAGTAGGGCTTGAAAAGATATTCTTCTTCGATCATACCCACGAAATCGAAACCTCGTGGTTCGGCCCGGCTCGTGGCATTGCAGCTAGCCACGGTCATCGGTGTTGCCTCCAGTGTTATGATACCGTCTTGAAGTGGCATCTTGACTTTGCGATGGAGGGTAGACGACACGGCCTTGACTGCGTGGATCCAAGGCCTTCCTAGTAAGAGGTTGAATGATGAGGTGACATCTATCACCTGAAATTCCAACTCCTTTTCGATTGGTCCCGTTATGATCTTTAATTTAACGGCCCCGGCGACTGGTTTTGGGCTTCCGTCGAAAGCCTGGATAGTTTGGGTCGTCGGGAGGTAGTCGGCATCAGTGATGCCGAGGGCCCTAGCAGTCCTTAGGGGTAGGACGTTCACAGCTGATCCATCGTCGATAAGGGTCATCGGAAGGTACTTACCCTTGCAGATGACTGTGATGTATAGGGCCAGATTGTGATTGGGCCCAAATGGCGGCAGATCAGATTCATCGAAGGTTATGAGTGGGCCTTCGTTCTTGGACCTACCCTTGAGGTAGGGCATGATAGTAGCTACCATTTCATCAGGGGTAGCTTGCGAGTCGACCTTGATTTCATCGAGATCCTTAGTCAGTGCTTCTCGATGTGCCTGTGAGCTAACCAATAGTTGCCATATAGTTAGATCAGCTCGAACCCTCTTCATTTGTTGGACCAAGGCTGCGTCATTGCTTGGTTCTTCGAGGGTTGGCTCCGTCCTGGCAGGTTCAGTGACGGGTGTTGGAGTGGCGCGCCCAGCAGTGGCGAGGTGGTTGGTGGCTAAAGCCTTGGATTTGGCTTTTCGAACCTCTTCAAGAGTGATGGGGACAGCGTCTCCCTTGGCTAAGTACACATCGTCCTCGTCATCGAACCATATCTCATTGATTTGTGGGATAAAAGGAGAAATGAGGTGAGAACAATCGATTACCTCCCCCGTGAATATGGCATGGGCGCTGAACGGGTTTTCTTTGTTGCTCGGCTTGTCCCCGGGCAACGGGATTTTCCCACTCTCGATAAGATCTTGGATTAGATGCTTTAGCCTCCAACATTTTTCAGTATCATGTCCGTTGCCGCGGTGATACTGACAGTAGGCTTGGGCGTTATAAGCTTTGGGCCTCTTTTCTACTGGAGGCTCCGCAGTTGAGCCTATCGGTTGGATCAGGCCCTTTGAAGATAGCCTTTGTAAGGCATAAGTATAGGTAGTCCCTATATCTGTGAATACCCGATTTGGTGTATTCTTTTTGGTTGAGGTGTCGAGCAGATTTACCACGTCGAAGATGCTGCGGGTTGCAGCTGCAGGTACGGGCTTGTTTGTGGACGAACTAGCCCCTTGATAGCCTTTGGTAGAGGCCTTAGTCAGGCTCTCTAACCTTAGATCATCTTCTATCCTTGTGCCCATTTCAGTAAGGACAGCAAAGTTTGGGATAATAGCATACCGGAGATGGACCCGGTAGAATGGGAGTAGATTTTTGACGAAGGCTTCCACTAGAGCCTTCTCGCCGGGCTTGTCGACCAGCTTCACACTCTCGGCCCTCCACCTTTGCAGATATTTTGTGAACCCTTCCTTGGGCTCTTGGGCCATTACCACCAGAGTACGCATCGTAGTCTGGATTTCAGTGTTATCGGCGTAGTTCCGAGCAAATTCGGTCGCCACATCATCCCAAGTCTTGTATTTCTTGGGTTCGAGCCTGTAGAACCAGGCCTTAGGGTTTTTCTCCAAGGAAGAAGGGAAAAAGTGCTTGAACATAGTTGACTTCAACCCCTTTACCGCCATGAAGTCTTTGAAAGCCCGGATGTGGTGGACCGGGTCTTCGGTACCCTCAAACATAGGAAGTCCCGTTAAGTTGAGGTTAGCAGGAAGCTCGTTATCTAAAGGTGAATAAATACGAGCATTCTCGGTGTGGATCGAGTTGTTCGTCGATAGGGAGACTTGTTCTTCGAGCCTACGAACAATACTGACCAGCTCGGCCATGGGCCCATTGGGCTCGGATCCTTCAAAAGGGGCCGTCTTCTCTACGGCGCTCAGTCGGGTGGCTAACGTTGTTTGGTTAGCTTGGATGGAAGTTAGTTGAGTCTCGAGCTTGGCGAGAGCATCTTTCAATTCGTCCATCTTGCGTTGATGTCTAGTCACGGGTGGCCTATCTGTAAGAATACCACGTAATCAGAAACTAGCCCAAAATCCCGAAGTAGAAATTACATCCCGAACAAGACTAAAAGAGGAAAATGACTCAGAAAAGACACCTAGACGGGTGACTTGTTAAACGTGGGCCTTCCTTAGGATTCGGCGGGTGGGCCTAGTCCTGTTCGAAAGAAGGTTCACGTGAGACATCCCCAAACTTTAGACTCGATTGTGTTGACGGGCCCTCCTTTGTAGGGGTTTGTCCTACGTAGGTGGGCCCTGCCCTAGTCTAATAAGGCGGACTGGGAAAGGGAAGAAACTCGTGATGTAAGATCGACAGAGTTTCGACGCTACGGACCTTGACAACTTAAGACGCGACCCGACACTGCTAAATATGGGGGGCCTAAGAAGAGGAAGGTTTTTAAAATTGATTGTTTTTTGAAAAGGGACCGAGTGGACTTGGTGGATGGCCCAAATTTCCGAAAAAAACGAAAAGTCATTGGACCACGAGTTTTGAAAGTTCGAGTTTTGATTTGGGCAGCATACCGGCTAGAAAATAGGCTATTTTGAGTAAAATCATAAGTCCTAAATTTGGTATGTGTCCCGGGTTTTGAAATTGAATAGTTTGAAAAGGATGCAATTTTGAAAAATTGACGGTTTTTTGAAAACGACTTGGAAACCAAGTAGCACGTAGTCACACAAGCATTATAACGACGCCATGTATGCTCTATACTAAGTCTCGGTCGGTCTATAGGGGGTCTATACCAGCGTACATAGTCTAGACGTTGATCGGGACGGACTTCCTAAGTCGAGTTGATCTTAGAACATGCCGTGAAACCCACTCGAATCGACTATGGACACCTTTTGACATATCCATATTGGAGTACATCAACGGTATAGTGGGACGTCGGTCGCGAGTACCGGCCTGGGAAAAAATGGGTTATGCATGAACCGTAGAACTAAAACGGGTATTGTATTTGTCAAACGATTTCTATTCGAGTCTCACCCTGAGGATGCCGATGGTAAGTCACGCATCAGTTAATCCCCAGCGGAGTCGCCAAATTGTGGACATGACATAGGTCCACCCCGACACGGCCACGCGGGTTTGGGTAGGCGAATGAATCTCCATATGAGAAGGATCGAATTGAAATTTAGGTTTATGTGGAGTCGCCACCGAATTTTATGGTTATTCGGAACCATTCGAGCCCACTCTATGTTGTAGTGGTCCGTATACAAAATACGGCCCATTTCCGATGTCAGAGTTTATTGGGCTCGGCCCTTTGCATTTGATACCAATACCGACGTTATCGGATATTGTGTATTGAATGACTCTCGTTCGCCAACGGTTTCGGGCATCCGGAAACCGAGGTGCTGAGTAAGGGGTGAGGGTACGTGTTGGGAAGCCCACAAAGGACACCCAACCCTGCCCGCACATTAGCGGCCTCTACTAAGAACTCGAGTGACTTTCTAATACGCGTGCTAGTAAAACGGGAAAATGATATGCAAAGATTTATTTTCCCTAAACATGTGAATGGAATTGAAACGGGTTTCTAAGTCAATTTAATGCAATTAATTCTACGTCAAAGTGGAATTTTAGCATGTGGGTTCATTTAGTATAATAAGCGAACAATAATTAAATTGACAAAAGAAATAACAAACGCGTTAGTAAACGATGCAATGGATAATAACGGTTTGTGCAAACGATGAATCGAATTGAATGATGTAAACGAGGTGTAAACATGAGATGCATGGTTTGAAAAGATAGTATACACGTGATTAATTAAGCACGTGTTGACCCAAATCGCAAAATACTATCGAGTTTGAAAAAATAAGAGAATGTACGACTCGCGTTTTAGTCGTTATGTGGTCACTCGATCGAATGGTCAATAGACTCGATCGAGTAGACCTTTAAAGAAGATTTCTGTTTTGCGTTTATGACCGTACTCGGCCGAGTTATTGACCAACTCGGTCGAGTACATGGCCACTCGACCGAGTCACTGTGAGACTCGATCGAGTGGGGGTCGTAATTAACATTCTGACTCGATTTTAGGGTGTCACTCGATCGAGTGACTAAGGCACTCGGTCGAGTGGCACCTGTACGAACTTGGTTTGTTTGCAATTTAATTATTGATTTTGAAATTGCTTTTGATTTTTGATAATTCGACGGTTTTACCGAATCGGACATAAATATTGCACAATTTATGTTCGACCTGGTTTTTTATAAATCGCGAATTTGTTGAACCGAATATAAATATTGTTGAATTTATACTCGATTCTAATTTTGAATACTAGTTATATCCCATATTCGATTATTTGAATCGATATAGAATATTAGAGTGAAATAAAAAAAGAAAAAAAAAGAAAAATTGATTTTAGTCGTTTTAAATTAATTATCGTGATATGAACAAATCACGCTAATTAATTCATATGACTTGATTGTTAGATTCGATATCCAATTATGGAATTGGTATCGAATCTAAAATCGACGCTTTACTTGAGTAAGAACTTGATTCCCTCGACTTCTCCGACATCGAAATAAATCCCTAGGGATTGTGATGTCGGATCCGTGTCAACGGGTTTCGATCCTTATTAAAATTGATTTTAGAAAAAAGATGAATGTAAAAAAACGATGATGATGATGACGAGAAATAATAACGAATTGTTGTTTAAGTTGATTTATCTCAATAATCAAATAATCGGGGTACCGGGATAAGCGACCGACGACGCGTGTGCAGTACACTTGTATATTTGGTTTTCCTTATCCCGGTATCCTTCTTACTCGACACAAATCGATAAATATTTTAGTATTTTAATATTAGTGGTATTATCGATATTAAGGTGCAATAAATAAAATAACAAAAAACGAAAAAAAGGAGATGAAGATGACGTGAGAAAGGGAGGAAGGAAATAGAGGGTTTTGACACCCTCAACCTACATGTTCTTGTCTCGGTACGGACTCGTAACCGTGGCTTTCAACACAAGAGTCTTCGAGGTTTATGCAGATTAAGTTATGGTGGCTCGGGATGGATTTCCTAAAACTAGGTTTAGGGTTTTTTGCTAGTGTAGGATTCCTAGGTTTTTGATTAGGGTTTGTAAGGATGTAGTGTGTGTATGATTGCTCTAGGGTTTTGAGGTTGCAAAAAGATGTGTAAAGTTGTGCATGGAGGTTGCTTATATAGAAAAAACTAGGGCACCCGATTTAGGGTTACTCGACCGAGTAGAGGGCCAACTCGGTCGAGTGGCCCGTGATGCCAGCCGTCGGCCTTGAAACAAGCCCACTCGATCGAGTGGGTGGGTCACTCGATCGAGTGGCCCAACTGGATCGCGCAGGTCCGTTGACTTTGGACCGTGACCTTGATTTTAATGGGTTTTGTGTTTGACTTGGACTTTTGATGATTGATGGGTTGTTTTGTGTGTCTCGGAAGCGACTTTGACCGGGGTTGGCCCAATCGTGAAAAGTCGGTTTTATTTCCCGTGTCGGTTTTGGCCCAAATTAGTCTTGTTTGACTCGGAATGATCCACTGGGCCTGGATTTGAGGTCCGTTTGGTGAGATTTGTACTCCGTAAGTGTGTTAGCCAACGATTAATGGATTTGAGCCCGTATCCGAGCGCATAGAGACACGTTAGCGTCCGATCATCATCGGGTGTTTTTTGGAAACTGCCATAGACACCTGGCGGTCAAAATGCGGGTGTCTACAGAGTTATACTCTGTTATCTATCTTAGTAAGCTTTTGAGGATCGATTTCAATGATAAATTGTAATTAATGAAATTAGGTCGGTGATGGGGGTCGGTTGCCTGATACGGGTCGCCTGTCAACTGGGTCCCGGGGTAGTCCGACCCGCAAGCAGAAAGAGGCCTGCTTGGCAGGCCAGCCAGTAGGACCTTGCCTGGAGGCCCCCAAGGGAGTAATCCTGGAAGGGCGTTCCAAGCCCCAAGCACGCTCCACTCCTGCCAGCCAGGGTCAGGCCACCAGCGCTGTGGTTGGGGAGGAAGAAGGACCCCCTGCCTGCCGAGCATCAGGGCGTCCCTCTCTAGCAGGCCCAGGGGGCAGAAACTTAAGCCCTCTTGTCCACGCCTAAGGTAAGGGAGAATGGGTGGACAGGGTAAACCCACGTGTCACCTCCACGTCCTCTTATTTTTGCCCTTTCTCTCTCTCTCTCTCTCTCTTATCCTCTCTCTTGGGGGAACCTGTAAATACTTCGGTATTTCCCACAAGAAAGGGGTTGGACTTTCTCTCTCTAGAATCTTACTCTAAAATCGCCACCTTACTCCTCACGAGTAAGGTTCATCAAGGCATTTCACGGACTGACTTAGGCATCGGAGAGGGCTTCCTCGGACACCTCCGAGGCCCTGTGCGCTCTCTGTGTGCAGGTGACAGGTCACCTCCGCCGGGAAGGTCCGATCGTCGGAGTAAGAGGAAGGAGAGGTTCGAGAAGTAAGACGATCATCATCAAAGTTACATCAAATTCAAAGAATCTGAATCCGCTTCGGGTTGATTGTTTCCATATCGGAACAATTTGGCGCCGTCTGTGGGGACTCACTTGAGATTCCTCGAGAAAGAACAAAGAAGCCACTAGAAAAATGCCTGAGATTACTGAAGCTAACTCTGGGGCGGATCCAACAGGACAGCCGGTGATCCCCCTGT